>CM070772.1:7875000-8572500 GCA_036346955.1 Dipus sagitta | reverse complement strand
TCAGAAACATGCAAAAACAAGCTACATCCCTACACTTACTCAATTTTCAAGCAAACATAAAATTTAAAGCTCCAAATCCTCCTTTCTAAGATAGTTTGTATCACAGTTGGTATCAATAATTGAGAAATTTTGCATATCATTTCTTTTAATATTAATATATAAAGAAAATGTTTCAGGCAATCAAGCTCTCACATCTTCCCTTCACTAAATATGAAACATTATTCAATAAGAATATCTGAATGGCTCATTTAAACAGAGCTGCTTTTTATTTTAAAGCTAGGAGGTGTTTTGCAGAAGAAGGAGATCATCTATCTGGAATAGAGGATGCATGCACAAACTACCATGCTAATTGGTTGTGTTAAATCCTCACTTAAAACACTTGTGAAACCCTCAGTAAGGCTAAGACAGTGCTAGTTCCCACATATTTAGTGTTTTTAAATTACACTGGTAGATTTAAAATAATCATTAAAATAATAATATGATATCTAATGGCAATTATTATCATTATTACTGGTTCTATTATATTGTGTAATTTTCTGTGTGCAACATGCATGCAAGTGTGTATTCATTTTTGTAAGTAGTTATAAAGGTGCACATAGAATTGTGTGTGTGTGTGTGTTTGTGTGTGTGTGTGTTGCCCAGATTACACACTACCTCAGGGGTTATCCCCAATGACACCATCTACCTCAACTGTCTCTTATAGGCCTGGAGCAAACAACAAATGAGATGGCTGTGCTGGGGAATCTGGGACGCTCCTGGCTCTACTTCCACATCGCCTATGCCCAGCAGGAAGACAAGGAGGACAGATAAGGAAAGGTGATATCCCTTCTGTTCTCCTCCAGCTCTCACAGACAAGAGCAACATTTTACATGTGTACTGAGGACTGAACTCAGTTCCCCCTGAGTATGAGGCAAGCACTTAAGCCACTGAGCTCTCTCTTCATCCCTGTCTTATTTTCAATGTCGCATTTCTGCATGGATTTTAGAAAACAAAGAAATATAATAGCATGCAGCATGCACATTGCTACTTTGGGTCGGAATAAGATGTCTTCTCTCAGTACATTTCATGTAAATGTGGTACTCTGTTGCTGTACACAAAGCCAAAGAGCAAATAAACAATTTCTGCAAATATTCTGTAAATTACTTTCTGAGAGAGGATACATGTGTCATGGATGGAAAAAAAATGAATCTGTATAAGCAAGAATAGACACGTTCTTTGAAAATAGTCAAAATTGTTGAATACACACAGAAGTGTCAAAGCAGAGCCATGGTTATTAGCGTCAGAAATTAATTCAAGAGACTATTTGGAAGATTCCAATAGTTTTACCTCGACTTGGTATCACTTGATTCTGTTTACTAAGCAGTTGCTACTGTATACTTTGGATGAGTGACAAACATTTCTGTGTGGATTTTGTGATAGAATACTGACAGGGCATTCACATAATTGTCCCTAAATACAGACAAATCAATTAATAATAGCAAGTGTATGGGGGCTGGAGAGATGGCTTAGGGGTTAAGCACTTGCCTGTGAAGCCTAAGGACCCCGGTTTGAGGCTTGATTCCCCAGAACCCACTGTAGCCAGATGCACAAGGGGGCGCATATGTCTGGAGTTTGTTTGCAGTGGCTGGAGGCCCTGGCATACCCATTCTCTCTCTCTCTCTCTCTCTCTCTCCGTCTATCACTCTCAAATAAAAAAATAAACAAATGAAAAAAAAAACTTTTAAAAAAGCAAGCGTAGCCTTTGTCTATTCTCTGTGCTGAAATAGCTTCCTCCATGTCTCTTCTCTTTCTGCCATCTCATCCAGTCTTACAAGGGAACCCCCTTTTGTCAGGGTCCATAATCTGTCCCCAAAAGAAGCTCTATTCTGAATGATACTTAGAAATTAGTAATTCTAACAAGATTCTTAAAATCAGTGTAAGTTTCTGAGTTGAAATCTTTGTTGAAATATGAAAAGCCATATTTTGCTTTCCATGTACTTAAGAAAGTGTTTCCATAGTAATTACTTATATCTGCCTGATTCCACCCTCACTGCTACCATTCCTTAATTCCCAGAGTGCAGAATAGAAGGGAAAAGGATGAGATGCTCAGGGAAGAAGCTTCAAGTGATCATTGATAAGGGATACGTAATCATTGATAAGGGAAGGAGCATCAGGAGGTGCAGGATGCAGGACAGAATCAGAAATCCACATTAATTTGCCTCTTAAGGAGGATGGTATGGAATTCTGTGGTCTGTCAGCAGTGGCGGAAAGGCCATTCCTTGCCTGTCTCTTGGAGTTACTGACCTCATCCCCATGGCCACATTTGGGCCAATCTCTGTTCCAAAAAGAGCACAGGAACAGGAAAGGCAGGCACTACCTCTGTTCATCTTGACGTAACTAGGTGTGCTTTTGGACCCTTCACTTGGAACAGGAAAGGGATTTTCCCATGGAAGCAGGACTGACCCCAGGGAAATGGGGTCCCTGGGCTTGGGACCTACTATTGCTCTTTATGCATTGCTTTAATTTGTGGATTTGCTTCAGAGGCCAACCCCATTCCCAGCACTCTTTCTGTAGGACAAGGTCATCGTCAGGACAATGGATCATAAAACCAACTCTTGGAATGTAGCCCGTAGCTTTGGAATTAGAGTGGATCTCTCCATTGCACGTGTGCATGGAGGACAGATGCCCACTAACAAGGTTGTCCTGGCTGAGTTTGGTAAGCCATCATTCTACAGAGCTTGCTTTAACATAATGCTGCTATCATTCAGAAAAACAAACAAAAAAAAACACAAAAAATAATATCTTTTTCTTTAAAGATATGATGTTACACTATGGTAGCTAAGTTAGGCTGAATATTGCTTCTGTTTCGCTCACCAAAAATAACTGTTGGGTTTGTTTTTTGTGGCTTTCACTTGAGTCTAAGTGGTTAAGGGCATATCAAGTTCACTCCAAGCCTGCAGTTCTTGAAGCATTTATCTCCCTGACAGTGGTATTGTATCAGAAAGTATGTGTGGGTGGTGAAGCATGCCCCGGGAGTACTATCTGTTCACTTTAAACAAAAGCTGCCAAGTAATGCAAGTGAAAAAAGAGGCTATGGATTAATCCCAATATTCTAGCTTAAAAAAAAAATGATTGAAGCCGGTCGTGGTGGCGCACGCCTTTAATCCTAGCACTCAGGAGGCAGAGATAAGAGGATCACTGTGAGTTCGAGGCCACCCTGAGACTACATAGTTAATTCCAGGTCAGCCTGAGCCAGAGTGAGACCCTACCTCAAAAAAACAAACAAACAAACAAAAAATGGTTGACAGTATCACCCGGTGTATGTATGTTTTGGCTAAACTCGTTACAACCTCAAAACAAACATTGCCAACAGGAGAGTAATGGTACAAAATGTCTGCTCTCTGCATGGGCTTATAAGATGGTATGCTGTCCTAGCATAGATAATAAAAAGCAAGGTTATCAAGAGAGGAATCACAGTCCTTTGTACTTGGCTGTCTTTTCATTTATTTATTTTTTATTTATTATTTTTTTACATGTATCCTTGTAAGCAGTTCTTAAGTGAGTTCTTTGAAGGATGGGTTATTTAAAGTATTTGACAAACAGAAATGGACCAGCCTACCAGAAGTAATTGCTAAAAACCTGAAACAATGTATGTGCTTACTGAAAGGAATGTGGGTTCACTTCCAAGTCTGGTTCCTGGCTGTGTCATCCCCTCTTTGGTGGTATTGTGACCTGCTTGCTAAACACTACTGTAGGAACTGTTTGTGATTTATAGAATCAACTCCCCAAGTAAAGATTGAAGATGGATGACACAGGGATGTTTGATCTTAATGAAATCCTTCGTGGAAAGCCAACTCAATTATATGTTTCCGTTGGAGTGTTCATTCATTCATATTTTCTGGGAAAAAAGCAGAACAATATAAGAAGTATATTAATCATGCTAGAATAATTTATTAAACAGTATCATAGCTTCCTGGAAGATTTACTAAGCCTCTTCAATTACTTAGCTCTTGTAGAATAATTTACATACTGGCAGAACTGATGAGGAAAGAGATGCCTGGATGAAGTCATTAACTAAGAATACTTCAGAAACACCTGGAGGAAGATATCATTCCCATCTTCCAAATTTTTCATGAAATGCTGTTTTATTTTAATTAAAGGCTTTATAAATTTCCATTCCACTTGATCTTTATCATCTTCAGTACTGTGGCTCAACAGAAAACATTCCTACATTAGTAAATTAATTATTAGCAAATATTCTAGAATGCCTGTCTTATAAAGTCTAGATTTGGTAACTTTTAAATAAAAATCGTATAGATCATTTTCATTCCTACCTCTGTATTCTTCTCCATTTTTAACGGTGCTGGGCATTGGACCCAGGGTTTTACGCTTGGTAAGCAAGCACTCTATGCTTCAGTTATATCCAGAGCCTTATCTTCCATTTAGTACAGAATTATTTATCTACCTCTAAATGCTACAAGCACTATTTATATTCATAGCTGGTAGGATATCTTAGATGATTTTAGATGATCTAGTGAAGAATTTTTAAATTGAATTTACAGTGAACATCTCAAAGGTACATTAGAAAACATTGCTTAGGAGTCTAAATAATGGAACTGTAGACTCTGCTATACATGTCAGAAAAATGGATTTTGTTTAAATCTGAGAAGCCATTGATTATATATGTGACATTATATTGTGTGCCACTCAGGAACAAAAGCAGTTCATAGAAGATGATGCATGTCTAGAAATGATTTTATACAGTGTGTGTGTGTGTGTGTGTGTGTGTGTATTTTTAAAAGTTTGGAATTTATTAATACAGTTTTATGGAGATGTCATTTACTCCTACATTACTTAAATATGATAACAATTGATAAAAGATTATTTTTACTTTGAAAAAATAAAAGTTGAATATGATAGTGTCTACCTGAACACTGTGCATTGGGCAGGCTTTATCTAGAGGATTAACACATGTTTGAGACCTTTTAAACTCATGATTCTATTGTCAGCTTGGATACTTAGTGATAGATAACTTTTATCAAAAAAAAAATCTCGAAGTGTGGGTGCATGAGATTTTTTTCCTAGTTGAGTTTCTATAGTGTTTGTATAAACAAACACCTGGATACCAATATCTGAAGCCCAGACATAACTGTCACTTGAAATGGGGAGAGAAGGAAAGGAAGAGTAGCAATACCAGAGAGCAAAGATTGGCAAAAAAGAAAGATAGGAAAATGAGAGAGGAATTTCACAGCCTTTCCTAAAAAAAAAAAAAAAAAAAAAAATGTAAGTATTAGTGGAACAGTGATCAGTATGCAGGCTTTACTTAACCTTTTATTAAGGATTTGCTCTCACCTACCATTGAAAATTTAATGCCATTCATAAATGAAAGGCTATTGCTATCATATAAATGTTATTTTGAACAGAATTCCTAATGTTTCAGGTACTAAGCTATTCAGGGAGAGCGCATCAACCAAATACTAATCAAAGTGCATGATTTCAGGTAAGTTGTGTACTTTATAGCTGAAATGTTAGACACTGATCTTTGCTGACCCAACACAGGATGCTTTCTTGATGATTAAGTGGGCATGGACCCACTACATAGACCATAGCATATATTTACAAAAATTGGTAAAACAGAGTTAGAGGGATGGCTTAGCAGTTAAGGCATTTGCCTGCAAAGCCAAAGGATCCCGTTGGATTCTCCAGAACCCATGTAAGCCATATGCACAAGGGGGCACATGTGTCTGGAGTTCATTTGCAGTGGCTAGAGGCCCTGGTGTGCCCATTCTCTCTCTCTCTCTGTCTGTCTCTCTCTCTCTCTCTCTCTCTCTGTGTGTGTGTGTGTGTGTCTACCATTCTCAAATAAATAAATAAAAATAATTTTTAAAAGTGGAAAACCATAGGTTGTTTCAAAGTGTCTAACAAGATAAACATACACAACCCTAAGACAGCTGAGATATTAGCACCTTCCTTGGCTGAACACTGGTTAACAGTCATTTTCTTAGGTAAAGCACAGGGTAACCCTGCTAAATAAAAACTCCAGTTCTTTTTTTTTTTTTAATTTTTGGGGTTATTTATTTACTTGAGAGCGACAGATAGAGAGAGAACAAGGCAGATAGGGAGAATGGGTGCACCAGGGCCTCCAGCCCCTGAAAAGGAACTCCAGTCGCGCACCCCCTTGTGCATCTGGCTAATGTGGGTCCTGAGGAATCAAGCCTTCTACAGGGGTCCTTAGGCTTCACAGGCAAGTGCTTAACCGCTAAGCCATCTCTCCAGCCCCCAAAGCTCCAATTCTTAAGTTCTCCATTTCCTAACGACACAAAACCTTGGAAAACCCCTAAACATTCCCAGCTAAATGTTTTTCCCATGTAATTTGGAGGAAACAATATAAAAATCAGAAGTTGTTAAGGAAAAATAATGAGATAATTATAAAACATAAACTTGAATTGCATGAGCAATTATTTTTGATTATGTCCTTAAAAATAATTATTGCTTTACATCACTACCATAATGATGTGTGAAATTTTAAAGTATTCACAATATTCTCAAACTAAAAATGAAATTGATTATACAAGTGTGTTCTAGTTTTGTAACAAATGCTGCATCACAAAAATTAAAAAAAATGATTTCTTTAACTGTATTATCATGAATAATTTATCATTTTTATAAATAATATTTATTTCAATGAGGAATGGCACAGTTATTATGAATTTTAAGAGAATTTAAAAGCCATGTGTTTTATCTCACATTTTTATTCCATGAACTCTCAACAGAGAGATATCACCCTGAATTCGAGACAAGTTTGATCCAAGATTAAACACATGAAATGGGTAGGAATGTGAGAGTTGATTAAATATATTTAATGTAATCGTAGCAAATTTAATCTAAATTCTATAGGATTCAAGGAAAAGCAGTTAATTTTATAAATGGCTGGTGGTACGTCCCATAGGAACAGAAGGAATCACAACAGACATGTGTTTAATGCCATTGAAGGATATGGATTCTGTGGACAGCGATTCCATAACATGAAAAGTTTAAGTTGAGAAGGGAAATGTTTGAAAATTACAAGTTTAGCTTACATATCAGGTTTCACTAACTCATCCAAGAGAATACCAATATAGCTGTGGTTTGCATGTGAAATATCCCACAGAAGCTCATGTGTTTCCCTTTGTCTCGAGATATTGGTGATATGTTTAGGGATGTTGTAGAACCTTTTGGAGATGAAAACTTGATGGAGAAAAATAGAAGTTGAGAGTAGGTTGAGATGTTTTAGAGCCTGGACCCTCTTCCTCTCTGTTCTATGCTTCCTGTTCTGCCCAGATGTGAGGAGGGGAGGAGTCCCAGGATCACATTCCTGCACCTTGAAGCCCCCTGGCTCCATATCCTCCTCAAGAAGGGCTGTTCCCTCACACCAGGAGCCTAAACAAACCCTCACTTAAAGTTTCTCCATTAAGTTGTTATCGACCAGGGTATGATTACAACAACATACAAAGTAGCTAATATATTAGTTATATCTAATTATATGTAAATAACTATCTGATTATTTTAGATATATATTGTTCATTCACATATGATTAGGCTTCACCTAAAAATAACCATGGACCAACCAATACCTAAGAATGTATACTATATAAGTAAATATATATATATATATATTGATTATATATATATATATTTATATATAATATATATTTGCTAATATTAGAAATATTTCATTGTTTATACCCTGAAGAAATTAATATAAGAAAATGTATAATTATTCCAAATAAATGCCCTATAAATGTTCTTGGATATTAAATTTATTATATGCACATCATATCATTTTCCTTCTAAGATTTAGTACTAATATTATTTTTTAATGCTAATTTGTAGTGTGTGTGTGTGTGTGTGTGTGTGTGTGTGTGTGTATTCCCACATAGCATGAGACAGAGAGGAGAGAGTCCCTTCTGTACCTGGAGAAAGGATTCATTATGCTTAGACGATATCAACCCACGACCTCATCAGATTTACTGTTAGAAATAAAGTAAATGCAATGATTGTCTGATGCAAAGATGTATTAGTAATCAGAGAGTCAGTCACATGCTGTGATGAGCATGTCATTCAAGAGACGAGCAGAGGATGGACTAACAGATGATTTCCACTTTGATAATTTAAGAAAAATCAACAGAATAAATCTATGGCTTCTGAAATTTAGATTGCTGGTACTATCGCAAAATGCACATGAGTATTCTCCATTGCTTATAAGCCAGAAGTTGAATCACAGAAGGCTACAAGCCTGTCTGTATCAGCTTCAAGAATGTCATACTGCCTTGGCTACATCTGTCACTCTGTGGCCATCACAGAGCAGACCTTGCGATGAGGGCTGCGGTAAGGTCACAAGTGGCCCTCACACCTGCGAAAGGAAACTCAGCATGATCACTGATGCTACATTGATGATGAGGTAACCACATGGCAAATCAAATATTTAACTCTAATCGTGACAAGGAGATCGTATCAGGAAAGCATGTACTCTGAACTACATCGAACATTCGTTGAAGTGAAAAATAGATATGGTTGATTCTAATATGGGCTTACATCTGAGTCATGTGATCAAATAGAAATCAAGCTAAAGTTGCCTCTTAGTATTAATAGGCCTGCTAACATGTATAATGCAATTGCTTCCTACATTGTCATAGTTACTTAAATTATTTTTAATAGATGCATAGATTTTTTGTTTATATTTATTTATTTGAGAGTGACAGACAGACACAGAGAGAAAGATGCAGACAGAGAGACAATGGGCACACCAGGGCCTCCAGCCACTGCAAACAAACTCCAGATGCATGTGTCCGCCTTGTGTATCTGGCTTCCATGGGTTCTGGGGTATTGAGCCTTGAACTGGGGTCCTTAGGCTTCACAGGCAAGCACTTAACTGCTAAGCCATCTCTCCAGCCCCAACAGTGGTTTTTTTGTATTCATTTTCACTGTTATTTTAATGTCACAGTGGTGTAGTAAGTCAGTTCCTATTTTGAAGAGAATGGCAATGTCCATTTTTTTTCCTATTTATCAATTCAGATTCTTAAATTATGTCAAAGAATAGCCAACACAGATGTCTATGAAAGATTCCTGAGTTAATAAGTACTTTTACAGGATACAGAATGAACAATTGCTGCTAAATAAGGCCAAATGTAGCTAAACCATTCCTGCATCACATTAAATTTCAGGCTAGGTCAGTGAACACTGAAAATAAAACCTAATTATTCGCCATTGAAAGGTTCACTATCTCCCTGACAATCTGACCTACTTTGGAAGCTTCGTATTGCTGCCGTGAACAGCAGGTCATCTAAACTGTTTTTTTAAGCATCTTGCTATTGAGGAATACATCAAGACCCTGGGTATGAGGTAGGGATTTATATAACAAAGGAAATTAATTATGAGAAAAAGTGAATTTTTAACTGGACAAAACTCTAATCAGTCTTTAGTGGTAGATGTTTTGTTGGAACCAATATAATGTTTTAAAATAAATACAAGTAAATGAGCCGATTAACCCAGTGAATTCAATTTAACAACTTCACTAATCTAACAATAAGTTTACATTGACTTTTAAATACAGATGTGCTATTGAAATATTTAGTTTTGTAAAAGCTAGTGACAATACACACTAACTTTCATTTTAAATAATAGAATAACATTACATGTCTGATTAGCCAATTGCATGCATGCATTGATTGGTAAACATAAGTATACTAATTTAACACTTTGAAATGTTTTTTAAAATGTTTTTATTCTTATTTATTTATTTATTTATTTGACAGATAAAGAAGGAAAGAATGAGAGAATGGGTGCACCAGGGCCTCCAGCCACTGTAAACGAACTTCAAACATGTGCGCCCCCTTGTGCATCTGGCTAACGTGGATCCTGGGGAATCGAACCTGGGTCCTTTGGCTTTGCAGGCAAATGCCTTAACCGCTAAGCCATCCCTTCAGCCCCTTTGTAATGTTTTTTGTTTTATTAACTGGTTCACTGGTGTGTCTCTGTTTTCATTTGGGTTCTCTAGTATTATCACTAAATATGTTCATATTCTAGTTATTCATATATTGTTGCATGTGAAAACACAGCATACTTTTAGAAAGTTCCCAAAAATGATTACAGATATTGATGAAAATAAGAGAGAGCAAAGAATAAAGCTCAGATTCATGAGCAAGAAAATATCTTCAGACACATCTACAAAACTGAATTTATCTCATTTTATAATATAAAAGCATAGGATACATATATAATAGTGATTTACCTTACATACCACAGAGGGATAGATAAATAGCTCACAGATTCCTTACAATTCCTTGTTATGCATGGCTTTCAGGAGGGGAGTTTCTATTATCATAAATTACATCTCATTTCAGCTATGATAATTTGCCATGGTCTTTGTCCCTTTCCATTCACATGGGGCAGGGAAGGAGATTTGTTCAAATGACACGGATGGGACATGGTTCAAACCTTGAAAAGAGCCCAATGTTATCCCATAGTTCACATTCTATAAAGAATAGAATACTATAAAAATGTCACAAAGAATCCATTCTTGGGCAGGAAAGATGTCTCAGCAGGTAAGGTACTGGCCTGCAAAGCCCAAGGACCTGGGTTTGATTTCCCAGTACCCATGTAAAGCCACATGCATAAAGTGGCACATGCATCTGGAATTTGAGTGCAATGGCTGGAGGCCCTGGCATCTTCATTCTCTCTCTCTGTTTCTTTCTCTCTTTCTCTCTCTGCTGGCAAATGAATAAATAAAATATATTTAAAGACATTTGCCATATAGAGGGTATCAAGTGACTGACTGTCTCATTGAATTTATTTAAAAATAAATATTCAAATTTTCAAAAAGAGAATCCAATGTTATGCCTTCAGTATATTTTTAAAACTTGTAACAAAAGCACATGATTTATATAAAAGGAAAACAGATTTTATCCATAAGATGTAATGACAACTCCATGTGGCCCTGGATCTTTGTCCAATGAAGCCAATTAGAATTCCCTCTCCTGAGTCTAAGGAAGGTTTGCTTGGCTACTTCAAGCACAAGCAAGAGGCAGCTTTCTGGCATACAGCAGAGACCATAACCAGGAGCGTCTGCATTATCACTCTGCCCCAGGCCTTCGCATTTGATTTTTCTCAACCACTTGTAAGCACTTGGCTCTGCTTACAACCCTTGGTACATACTGACTATTCTGGAAGCAAATCTAATTTAGCCCATCCTAAGAACTGATCAATAAGCAGATGTCTTTCTGTAATGAGAATATATTGGTCGTCACTAGAGAGAAGTGGAGAGAAAGTCAATCCAGTAGTTTTCCCAAAGTTAGATACTTGCATTGTTGGGGACTTTAAACAAAGGGCTGAGATTTTTTTCCCCTCTTCCTGATGGCTATAAAACACTTTTGTGCTTGTGGAACTAAAGGGTAGGGGATTCTACATTAGGGTAGGAGAAATTTGTTTGGTTTTTCCTTTTAAAAATATCCTTAGGAAAGAAAAAATATAGCGAGAACAATTATCTCATATGTAATTTCAGTTTGAGCACACTGTAAAATCCAAGAATCAAGGAATTCTCCTAGGATCCATTAGTAGTGACCTTGTTCCTGCCTTTGGAAGGCATCACCTTAGAACATGGATCACGATTCTCTCCTTCATAATGAACATCCTGTGTGAACCTCAGTGTCTAGCCTTCTTAAATCCCTGGTGTTGGACTTCATACCTGCACAGACTCTTCCAATCCACCAAATTCTCAAAAGATTTGTGTCTAAAAGTAATATAATTTGGTTTTCTAAATTATGGTTATGTAAAACTTGGAGATGATTATCTCACAATAATTCATGTGGCTCATTGGTGGTGTATTGGTTAAGCATAGCTGCCTTCTATAATGCCATTATTGTCTAGCACTTCCTGCAAATTCTGTATCACTTTGCATAATATATTTAATTCCAAATTGAAACTATTTTCTTTTTAATTTATGTACATAACAAACCTACACAATTAATAAAAAAAGTAATCTTTCTCAGTTCCCCTGTCTGATTGGTCCTTTTGAAAGGTATAGCTCACTAAGTGAAATGAGTGACACTTAAAACGTAAGTATAAAGAAAAATTAAATTTTGTGTTTAAAAGCATCAGAACTTTCTTTATGCTGGTTCAAAATTTTACCCCACAGAGTTTTCACTGTGCACATTGAAAAGTTATTGGAGACCAGCATATTTCAGTGATGTACTATCTGCTGCAATCGGACTCCTTATACTTCAACTGTCTGATTTCCTGTCTCTTGGTGAAATGCTTTATCACCCTGATCTTGGCAGTATAGGGAAATAAAATTTTTGTTAGGGATGGAAATGAGTATTGTAAAATGTTGCCAATAGACAAGATTATGTTTGTTCCATTTCTATAAAGCATTATTTGTAATGTCTCTTTTTGAAACAAAGACAAGAAAAATAGTAACCTTATGGCTTCATTCTCATGATGTTGTAGACAGAGTGGGATAATAAAACATTTTAAGATTCTGCAAGCCAGACACAGAAAAATAAAAGATGGCCATCATTGAAAAGTAGGCATGGGAAAAGATCCCTAGAGAATACAAATGACTGGACTGTGAGAACAGAAAATTAGTTTGGTGAGTTTTCAGATGACCCAGTAAACACTTAATTGATGAAAGATGTTTATAGGAGAGGGTGTCCAAACTGCGGCTGTTCAAGAGGAAGACTTTGTATAACATTCATGAGTGTTGAGAAAGTGATAGAGCCCGGAATTTTCTCTTGCGCATGTCCTGTATTCCAAGATCCAATGATATATTACTTTCAGATCTCAGGTGACCTTCCTTGATTCTTTGTAATCATTTACCTTTATTCATCCACTCAGCTGTGATTTTAGTTCCATGCTTCTTTTTCTATAGCCCAAATTTCACTCTTCAAGTTCATATTTACCACAATTATTTGCCATCCACATGGCCAGCCTGACAGAAACAAAAATCACTTTCCCCAACTTCCTCCCTGTCCATCAGTCCAGATAACATTGTCTATCCTCTCCTGCTGCGTTCCTGCAGCAAGGGAAGCTTTTTCTGTTCAAAAAGAAAAACTCCTCAATCTCTGCTCTTGATTTAATGTTTTTGCATCTCCTCTTATATGGGATGGAAGGAAGTGAGAAAGTGTGAGGGAGAATGGAAAGGAAGAAGGGATGGAGAGAGGAAGGGAGGAGGTGAAAGAGGGGAGGAGGAAGGGAGGTCATTCTCCTTGTTATATTTTCTGACATCTACATGTCCTGGACTTGGCCCACTTTCTAATGGATAGTGCTAGCATGGAGGCCTTAGCATTCTCCTGTCCTATTTCATCCACAGTCAGCTAACTCCTGCTCACATTAAAGGTTTGGATCGCATGCTGTCTCATGCTTTGTCAGTTAAAAAATCCCGGTCCATGTTTTCCAAATTCTAGGAAACATTGGAATTACTAAAAGATATTCTAATATCTATCCATTATATTATATAATATTCATATGTAAATTATATATATATATATATATATATTTAATATATTACATTATATATCTATTATAACAAATAGAATGTTGAATTTTATTGTTTTATGTGTCATTTGAATGACAGTTCAATAAGATGCAGAAGTTAGATATGAAGGTTAGTTACTAATTTGTAATATCTGTGCCTGAAACATTCACCCATGGTACAGAACAGAGAGATCTATAATGAAGTCCTTCATCACTGAATATCAGGATTAGCTAAATTTGAATATCTATACTTTACACACAGCTAAGTGACATATAGTTATTGTAAGTCATTTTTATAAATGTTGGAAAGTTGGATGGAAGTACAGTAAATTTTCAAAAAATATTTTATTTATTAATTATTTATTTGAGCAATTAGAGAGGGGATAGCAGATAAAGAGAGAGAGTCATAGAGTTTGTGTGTATATGTGTCTTCGGGTGCACCAGAACCTCCTAGCTGCTGCAAACAAACTGCAGACACTTGTGCCACTTTGTGCAACTAGCTTTATATGTGTGCTGGGGAGTTGAATCCAAGCTGATAGGCTTTGCAAGAAACTATTCAGCCACTGAGAAATCTTTCCAGCCCTCAATTTCTTTAAAGGAATTCTTCAGTCAGGACATCTTGCTTAGCATATTTTACAGAACCCCAGGGGTCCTCCTGTCTCTGCTTCCCCACTGTTGAGATATAGGACCATGTCATTGTGCTGGGCTTTTTAAAATGGGTGCTGGCAATTCCAACACCAGGTTCCTATGTTAACATGGCAAGTATTTTATCTAAGGAGCCATCTTCCAGCGCAAATGCTTTTTAAATTTTGTTGTGTTTCATCATTTTCATGTTACTCAGAACATGTAAATATAGCATAAGATACATAGAAATTATTATTCACTGTATAAAAAATGTTAATTAAAGCCAGGTGTGGTGGCACTTGCCTTTAATCCTAGCACTTGGGAGGCTAAGGTAGGAGGATCATTGTGAGCTCAAGGCCACCCTGACACTACATAGTGAATTCCAAGTCAGCCTGGGCTACTGAAACCCTACCTAAAAAAAAAAAAAAAAAAAAAAAAAAAAAAAAAAAAAACAGGGCTGGAGAGATGGCTTAGCAGTTAAGAGCTTGCCTGTGAAACCTAAGGACCCCGGTTTGAGGTTCGATCCCCCAGAACCCACGTTAGCCAGATGCACAAGGGGGTGCACGCATCTGGAGTTCATTTGTAGTGGCTGGAGGCCCTGGCATGCCCATTCTCTCTCTCTCTCTCTGCCTCTTTCTCTCTCTGTCTGTCGCTTTCAAATAAATAAATAAAAATAAAAATAAAAAAAACACAAAAACAAAACAAAACAAAACATGTGATGCTTGGCTTTCTGGGCCTAGGTTACCTCGCTTAGTATAATCCTTTCCAGATCCATCCATTTTTAAGCATTACATGTTGTCTCTCATCTGTGGATCCTAGCTACAGATGATTGGGCTTCTGTGTGACAGTAGCAAAGTCCAGTAAACTAGAAAAGAGATATAAAGGGAAGAGAAAGGAAGGGAGGGGGTACTTAATAGGATGGTATTGTATGTATGTAAGTAGAATAGATTAATGGGGGTTAAAAGGCCCAAAGTGAGGTCAGGGGAAGAGATTGAGTAAAGGAAAGGTGGAGGGAGGGCTAATCAAAATCTAAGAGATTATAAATAAATCATATGGAAACCTACTTTTTTGACAGTGGAACACTCCGGAGCTGTAGATTGCTGGTAGAATATTTTCAGTGCCAGGGATAGGATACCTTCCAGCGAGACGTTGGCCAGGGAGGTCTCTGATGCCCCCAAAACATGATAGGCCATTGCCAGAGCCCTTGGTTTCCCAACAGCAATAGGTGGTAAGACCCTATTGCTGAAGACTCCACATATTTGGGCTGAAAGGCCACTGAGAACTCCTGATGGAACTGAGCTGATAACCTCCTCCATGTAGACCAGCTGAAAAAAAGCTGGAAGAAGCCATTCTGCATGCAGTTCCAGGGGAGAAAGAGAAATCACCAGTGAAGATACTCAACGGTGGACAGTGCAAGCCTTATTTTGGCCAGCCAGGCCAAATGAGCCAATGGGTGCAATAGTGGCATGCCTGTCATGGTGGAAAACAACTGCCCCTAATTGGATTGGAGGCCCGCTCCATGGGAGGGAATATATCCCTGATACTGAAAACTTAAAACAGGGGTAGTTATGAGCCCTAGGGGTGTAACATTTGCTGCTCTCTGGCTAAATGTATATACTATGCTTATCAAACTGCCTTACAATGTGCTCCCCCCAGACACAAAATGTCCTGGATATCCATGACTTTACAGTGCCTGACACTACCTACATAAGATCATCATAATAGGAGGAAAAGATCATGACATCAAAATAAAAGAGAGACTGATCGAGAGGGGTAGGGGATATGATGGAGAATGGAGTTTCAAAGGGGAAAGTGGGGGGAGAGAGGGTAATACCATGGGATATTTTTTATAATCATGGAAGTTATTAATTAAAAAAAATGAAAAAAAAAAACAAAACAAAAAAGTCAATCAGGACAGATCTTAAAAGCAGTTTGAATAGTACATGGTCCTTTCATTTATTGGCATACCAATACTTTAGTCTGATGCCTTAGTGAAGTTATAAAATACATGTAAAAATTACATGGATTACCAAAGAAATGATTCAGAAATAAAAATGCGAAAATATTAGAATGAATTATTCCTGAGGGATTTTTGCTCTGTAGTTACTTCTGCCATGTCAGATGGAATTTTTGGTAATGATAGCCCAAGGCTCTGTAACATGAGTGATGAGATCTCTGCTTACCTGATACATAGTTAGAAGAGGTGATATCAAACCTGAACTTGGAACGAGCTACACATATCTCACCACTTATGTGGACTCAATAGTAAGACACTATGTTCTGACTTAGGGTTAAATTATACATTCATTCTATGATGTATGGCTGCACAAAGAGTATGCCATCTGGGATGGTTTTCCCAAAATTACTTCCCAAAAGCTGGGCATGGTGGTTCACGCCTTTAATCCCAGCTCTAGGGAGGCAGAGGCATGAGGATTGCTGTGAGTTCAAGGCCACCCTGAGAATACAGAGTGAATTCCAGGTCAGCCTGGGCTAGAGTGAGACCTTACCTCAAAAAACAAACAAACAAACAAACAAATCAAATTTACTTCCAAGTCCTAATTCCCCCAGAAACCCAGCTAGTAAATCCCAATGTGTTCATGGCTTTTGTTCACATGATGCTGTTTCCATGATAAGTCCTTCTACCACACCCTGCTTTAAGCCTGGCTATTCTGCTGCTCAGGAAATCAAGTCTTCCTACTTTAATAAAAACCTGGAGAAATCCTCTTGTTACTAGTAGAGAATGGGGTTAGCATTAGTTCTCGGTCACCATCATATGTGCTTGATGTCACCAACAACACCTTGTACTACAAGTATGCTACCATCTGCTGAGACTTGGCAGTATAAAGGGGAAGAAATTGCTCAGTCAGTACATCTTTAACAAGAAAATCTAGGGAAGATAAATTTCCTTAAAAACTATTGGAAACTGAGGTCTTGGGGAAACTGTCCCAACATCTAAGAAGAGAGACAAATGCATCAAAATAAGCAGTGGTGAGCACAGCTTACCTGGTATATATGTCATCTGCCTCATGTCATCTGATGATATTGGCCAAGGATTTATAAGATATTTCATATCCATAAAAGCTGATAAAAGGTGTGTGCTCACAGGTTTCAACATAAATTGATTATGGAGAAAAAGAGAATAATTCTGGAGTTACTCTCATTGTGTGGGGAATATAAACTTCTGCACAAGTCTATTGTAATCTACTACTTATCCTCCTGACCTTTACAGAAAAACCAACAACTGTACAAGAAATTAGGATATAAGTAAGCAATGGAAGGACTAGAAAAACTAAAACCTATGTTCATGGAATCACTAACAAATCATGCAAAGTAATCCTGTTAGGGAAAAAATATGGGAAGAAGCTGGAGAGATGGCCTAGTGGTTAAGCTGCTTGCCTGCAAAGCCAAGGGACCAAGGTTCGATTTTCTAGGACCCATGTAAAACAGACACCCAAGATGGAACATATGTCTGGCATTCATTTTCAGAGGCTGGAGGCCCCTGGTGTGCCTTTTTGTCTCTCCCCCTCTCTCTCTTTCTCTCTGTTAAATAAATAAATTAAAATAAATATTTAAATATAAAAAAGAGAAGAAATAAAACTGAATATATATGCATTTGAAAAATTTATTTATTACATAATCACGTAGTTTCAATATGCAATATGCAGGAACACACACACATATTCAAGTTTTCAATAACTTTAGAAGAAGAAGGAATTCTGTGTCAAAACAGATTTGGAAGGGGAAAATTGAGGGATTATGGTCATTTTATACTGTCTATTTTTATGGAAATTGTGAAGAAAATGTTAAAGAAAAGATTAAATTTGCAATTAATTGCAATTAGTTACATGGAGTTTTGAATTACAGCACCACACAATGAACTTGCATAGATTATAAAGCATGTGAAGTAAGGTAGTGGTTGCACACATTTTTATGATTTTGACTAATTATGTCACGAAAGCAACCATTTCTTCTTGGCAATGACTCCTCTAGGTGTAACATAGACTGAGTGCCAGGTAAAATCTCAGTGCCTCTGTTTTTTTTTTTTTTTTTTTTCTACTTCTCACTCTAGGGAATTGAACGTGGACCAACAGGCTTTGCAAGCAAGAGCCTTTAAACACTGAGTAATCTTTCCATCCCAGACACCACTTGTTAAATGTAGTCTTAAATTGGACAAGGAAATACCTCTAATGTGAACACCCTTGTCTTGGGGTTTTAAGTAACACAATTCAGCATGCATCATATGCCAAAGCCCATCATGGGCTCTTTCAAAGAGTAGCTGTCTAAACTAGCAAACTGTACGTGTTAGATCTGACGTGCTTGTAATGGACTTGGGATACATGATATTTCATCAGGCAGTGGAAGCCTAATGGTGCCATATAAAATCGCTGCAGTGCTATCAAGCTGCCTGATTCAGAGGCGTTTGCAATGTTAATACCTTTGACTTATTAATCTCTTCTACCCAGTATCTTGTTAGGTTTCAAATGGCCAATGCATTGCAACCCATTTTTTTTGAAAAAACACAAATAAATCTCCATCATATACTGCACTTAAGATAGGTAAAATAAAAACTCAGACATTGGGGCTAGAATGGACCCTATTTGCATTCATTGTAGATAATTCTAATGCAGCATCTCAATGATTTTCTTCATCATTGCAATTACTTGAGACACTTTTAGATGCTCTCAGTGTCAGTGAAATTCGTTACCTGTGCACATGGTACTTTTAGAGAAGGTGGGAACTTGAGAGAGAAGATTCTGCACATTCAGAGACCTTACCTTAAACACACACACACACACACCCTGTGCACACCTGCACACAGAAACACTACCTGTACATCTCTCAACCACAGAGACACCATTTAGCAAGGAATAACAATAACGGGGGTGTTGGTGTAACACTAGTGTACAAGTGACAATCTTAGCTCCTCTGTGTTCCCGCAATCAGGAATTTCTATTTTGTGGTGGTTAGATTTAGGTATCCCCCATCAAATTAGGTGTTCTGAATGCTAGGTTCCCAGCTGATAGAGTTTCGAGATTTAATGTCTCCTGGAGGCAGCATATTGTTGGTGGCGGCCTCATGGGTGTTATAGCCAGTTTCACCATGCCAGTGTTTGGCACAACCTCCTGTTGCTATGGTCCACCTTATGTTGGTCAGGGGGTGATGTCCACCCTCTGCTCATGCTGTCCTTTTCCCCACAATCATGGAGCTTTCCCCTCGAGCCTGTAAGCCAAAATAAACCTCTTTTTTTTTTTTTTTTTTCTCACAAGCTGCTTATGGTTGGGTGATTTCTACCAGCAATGCGGACCTGACTACAACATACTTAAACCTTATTTTTTGCTTAAACTTCATAATCTGCTTTCATTTATATCAGGTCACAATTCAATTAATATGCAAAAAGCACATGGATCACAGGTTTTTCTGAGAAATGTCTTTTAGTTCTTAGAGCAAGATATGCAAATAAATTGATCTGTATAGTAGACAGCTTCAGGTTCACTGAGATGAACTTCCAGACCAGGCACAGTTATGGAGGAAGGGATATTTATTGAAGCTTACAGATCCAGGGGAAGTTCCATAATGGTAGAAAAAGTTGGCCTGCCTTCACAGAACCAAGCAGAGAGAGAAGCACAAGCCTAAAAGCCAAAAGCCATATAGCACAGCACATTTCAGGAACTCCAGCTAGGCACACTTTGCATATCTTTAGATTGTAATCTGAAACCCCCCACCACACCTTAAGATCCACCCAGTGACACTGCCTCCAGCAAGGTGGCAAACAAATAAAAAACTGAATATATTGGGGGCCATATATTCAAACCACCACAAATCTGTATCATAATAAATTTGATATTTCATGCACACACATTTATGATATTTTTAAAATTTACTGTTTTCAAATGTTCAGTCCTATGTTATCATCATTTAACCACTATAGGAAAAGTTTCTTTTATGCATATTTGTTGAATATGTTAGTTGACACAGAAGCCAAATTTTGAAGAGTATATATCTTAGGTATATTTCCTGCTATTTCTGCTTATTGAAGGTGTTGTTCCATTTCTTGAAGATTCACAGGGATCCTTGCTGGCCCTTTGCAATGTGAAATGCCAGAGAGTTTAGGTGGCATTGATTATCAGTGGCTGTGATGAGATAAACAGGCTTCTGTGTGTTGTACAGGACTAGCTGCAATGAAATTGGTGCATCACAGAGGTGGAGCAGGATGTTGTACAGTTTCCAAGGAGACCTCAGAAGATTTTGACAACACTTTCCTACTAGACGCACAGGATTCTCTTTGTAGAATTCAAGTATGGTGGGACAGGCTTCCAGACAACAGAGAAATGTTGGTTAATCAATAATACAGTCTTCTCTCTCTCTCCCTCATCCATACATGACAGAAACATATCTGGATTATATAAAATTCTTCAGAGCTAGTGCAATGTGTCAAGCTGGAGGACACTAGGGGAAATCAGCAAGTCACCATGGACTTGAGTCACAGCCAAAGGAGACTACCTCACAAGACCACCATGGAGAGGATGAAGATGCTGGCCTGGAGAAACTGTCTGCTTTCTTATGATGGCCATGATGAATGACATCACTGGCTATAAGTTAAATAGAGGAAGAAATGTTTCATCCTTTTTTTGTTGTTGTTGTTCTTTCAACGTATTGAAAATAGTTACATGAATAAAGTACTCCTATTTGGCAGGTTCAGTATTTTGCAGAATAATAATTAAACAATATGACTGAATTTAAAAAAGCAATTCCAGGTCAGCCTGAGCTAGAGTGAGACCCTACCTCGAAAAAACCAAAAAAAAAAAAAAAAAAAAAAAAAAAAAAAAAAAAAAAAAAAAAAAAAAAAGCAAAAATATAGTGTCCTTTCTTGACTATCTTAAGGATTTTTTTTAATTAGTTTTGTATTCAGCAAATACAGTCAGTTTGGTAACATTATTATGCCCATCCGTGACCTACCCCCTCCCCTTGGCCCCTCCTTGTTGAGGTATATGGGTCATACATTGTGGAGTTAGCCCACAGTTATGGGTAAGATAAATATTTCTGCATATCATGACCCAACATGTAGCTCTGACATTCTTTCCGCCCCCTTTCCTGCAAAATTTCCCTGAGCCATGTTGGGTTCATTTTTGGTCTGCTTCAGTGATGAGGTCTTGGGGGCCTCTGTGGCTCTGGCTCTCTGATTTGGTAGGAGTTGATTTTTCTCTGTGTTGGTCTCCTTCTCCCTTGTGCTGGTATCCCAGTACCAGCATGGAGCTATCATCCACAATGAAATCAATAACACAATCAGAGAGACCTACAAGGTTTCCTAAAAAACAGACAGATTTCTGTCAGAGTACTTGATGACCCACCAAAGGTTAGTGGTAAGACCCTACTGCTGAAGACACCTTATGTGGTTTACATGTAAAATGGAATGGCATGGCTGGAAGTTGGAAGAGAGTCAGTCCCAAGACAGTCAGAGTGTCTAGTGCCAGAAGGTGCTACATGGGTGACTGGGGGAAAATGACCAATATCTGTCCAAGCAACTCATGGTCTAAACTGCTTAGCAGCAAATAACTTGTTGTGATGCCCACACAAGTGCAATCAATAGTGGCACACAGCCATGGTGGGGAACCAGCTGCTCTTGATTTGGCTAACTGATCCCCTCAGTGGTACAGGACCCATAGCTGTAGCTGGGAAACAAGTCAGAACCATATCCAAACATAAGCCCACTGTCCAATATCAAGCCACCATCAATCAAGAGCTACAAGAGGGCCTACACCTGTTAAATTCTCTATTAAAAAAAGTAATGGTTATCTCATTTGTCTGGTGCTAACTTACTCTCTGTTGGAGAATCTACTTCTCTTTTTCAGATAGACGCAGATCCTAAGGAGAGAGCCACCCCATCATACCTCAAAAGGGCTCCGGCAGAAACTATCTTAAGGATTTTGTCTGTTATTTTCATATAGTGCTTTCTTGTTGCAGTGTTTGAGATGAAACTCAGCCCCTTGTATATGTGAGGCAAGAATTCTATCTTTGAGCAACACTCTCATTGCCTTTCATTCCTTTCTTTTAGTATCAAGACAAGCACCTTTCTCATTAAAAAATTGTAATTGATTTCAGGTAATACTCTCATTTTAAGCTCAAATTATTTCATATCTGTTCATTGACAAGTGTTTGGTTGAACCTATTGTGGTGTTGATATATGCCAGCCAGAAATCTATGAAAACTGACAATTTTATTTCAAAAACAAAAAAGATCTTCCACATGAGTTTCACATTCCTACTTCAGACATGAACCCATCTTTGATGTTCTCTTATTCCTTATATGAAAAAGTCCTCAAGAATAAAATTCTTTAGTAAGAACACATTGTGTGACTATGTGAATGGATTGGCTAGTGTTCATTTAAGGTATATACAGTTAGGCAAGTCATTCCTCTTGACTTATAAATGATGACTTTATAGTGATAATTAAATCAGCTTTAGCACTACAATAGTTCCACTTAAATTCTTGATCCAAGTATCACATTATTTTCTTTTTTGATAATTTTATTTATTTATATGCAAGGAGAAAAACAGAGAGAGAGAGAGAGAGAGAGAGAGAGAGAGAAAGGCAGAGAGGCAGAGAGGCAGAGAGATGCCAGGGGACCACTCATTCTTTCTTGAATTGCAAATAAAATCCAGATCTCAGCTGGGCATGGTGGTCTCATGTCTTTAATCACAGAGGCAGGTAGGAGAATCACTGTGAGTTCAAGGCTGGCCTTGGTCTACACAGTGAATGCCAGGTCAGCTTGAGCTAGAGTGAGACCCAACATAAAAATAAAAATAAGTAAATGAAATCAAAACATCACTGCTGGGCATGGTGGTGCATAGCTTCATTCTCAGCACTCATAAGGCAGAGGCAGGAGGATTGCAATTAGTTCGACACGAGCCTGAGACTGAATTCCAGGTCAGTCTGGGCTAGAGTGAGACACTACCTTAAAACAATATATCCAGCTCTCCATATCAAAATGTTACATTGTGCATCTGGCTTTACATAAGTACTTGGGAATTGGACCTGGTCTGTCAGCCTTTTCCAGGCAAATACCTTTAAATGCTGAGCCAATTCTCCAGCCCCAATCACAATTTTTTTCTATACTTTTAAATGGTATCTGAAACAGTAACTATTGTTAGTTATTATATCCTAACATACAACCACAACACATTATTTGTTAAATTTGACTTCTGTTTGGTTGCTTTCATTGGAAGATTTGAAATTACGTTATGTGGTCAACCTGTTCCTACGTAGTTAATAATCTCTAATGACAGCTAGTTGGTTTGCATGTTTTCTTTTTTTCTTTTTTTCTTTTTTTTTTTTTTTTTGTTGTTGTTGTTATTTTCAGATTGGGTCTCACTCTAGCCCAAGTTGACCTGGAATTCACTATGTAGTCTCAGGATGGCCTTGTCATGGTGATCCTCCAACCACTGCCTCCTGAGTGCTGGGATTAAAGGTGTGTACCACCACACCCAGATATCATTTCATTTCTTTTTAAATAGCATTACTGGTGTCAATATGAAAATAGTTCAGGTTTAGAATTCATTCGTGTGTCATATATTCAGATATATATGTTAGTTTCACCAATGTCAATTTTAAAACATTATCCCCTAAGAAACAAAATGCCATATTCATGATCTGATTCCATTGACTTTCTCTCTTTTCTTCCTTTGTGTTTTCAAGGCAAGGTCTCACTGTAGTCCAGGATGACCTAGAACTCACTCTAGCCCTAGGCTGGCTTCAAACTCACAGTGATCCACCTATCTCCACCTCTAGAATGCTTGGATTAAAGGTGTGCACCATCACACCTGGCTTTGCATTCACTTGCAATTTGAGAATACTGGCATGTTAACATACCAACATTTTCATTTCCAGAGTGATGGATTCCAAATTATAGTCTCTTCATTTGGGATATTACCAGTTATAACCAGGTGCAGTTATCTTTGTATTGCTGACAGAAAACACACAACCAAGAGCTGTTTGTGGAAAGAAAGGGTTTATTTTGGCTTGAGAACTTGAGGGGAAGTTCCATATTAGCAGGGAAAATAATGGCATGAGCAGAGGGTAGGCATCACATCCTAGGCAACATCAAGTGGATGATAGGTGCAGGAGGGTGTGCCAAACACTGGTAAGGGGAAGCTGACTATAACACCCATAACCCTGCTTCCGGGAGGCTCCAATTTCCAGACTGCCACCAGCTGAGGACCTAGCACATAAGTTATAGGTAGATAGATGACAGATAGATAGATAGATGATAGTTAGATAGATAGATAGATTTTAGAGATATATAGATATAAAATTTTATTTATTTGAGAGAGAGAGAGAGAGAGAGAGAGAGAGGCAGATAAAGAGACAGGGAGAATGGGTGCATCAGAGCCTCCAGCTGCTGCAAATGAACTCCAGACACATGTACCACCTTGCACATCTGCCTTATATAGGTCCTAGGGAATTTAACCTGGCCTGGGTCCTTTGGCTTTGCAGGCAAGCACCTTAACACCTAAGCAATCTCTTGGCTCTTTTAATAACTATATACTTTTTTAGATGTTAATTTTTACTTGAGATAGGGAGGAAAGGAGGCAGAGAGAGAGAGCCAGGGAGAAAATGGGCAGAATGCAAGAGTTTGTGGAGAGACATCTGAATACAACCACCACACAGGCTCTATGAAATGCGGTCTGCAGTGTTGAAGGTTACTGAATACATGCCACGTCTCTTCATATGCAGAGTTCTGCAACTTGCGCTAAGCTTCCGCTCACACCATTTGTCTAATACCAACTGCATGTGCAATGTCACACAGAAGTTTTCTGCCACAGCCTGCCATTTTTGTTTTTTTTTTTTGTTTGTTCTTAGTTTACAATAGTAGGTACATTAGTGTTGATACATAATGATTATCAACACTAATAGATTCCATCCCGGACCTTCCAACCTTGTTATTTTGTTTGTTTTTCTGAACCACAAATGTTTTGGTATTATATTCCTCGATTCATTTTATGTATTATGTTAACTTCTTACTATGCACACTTTACTGTATAAGTCCAAATGCTTAGTATAAGTAGAAAAATTTATACTTACTATTTCTACTTAAAATGAACCCAAATAAGCATCTTTCATTAGTGTTATGAATTGTCAATATCTGGCTTTACATGGATACTGGAGAACTGAATCCTGGTCATTAGGCTTTGCAGGCAAGATAGTGGAGTTCATCACTAGTTGATACATCAAAGATTATAGCTGAGTTCTGGTCTAGTCCTTCTTTCTCTGTTTCCTAACCCATCACCATGTGAATAGTTGCTGTTGCATGCTCCTGATGCCAGGAAATGACCTACTCCTCCTTTACCTCCCAACCATGAAATCGTAACAATTCTCAGATGCTGTGGCATAATAAATCTTTTCTTACAAAAATTTTTTCCAAGGCTGGAGAGATGGCTTACCTGTTAAGGCACTTGATTGCAAAGCCTGACATTCAATTCCCCAGGACCCACCTAAGCCACATACACCCGGTGATGCATGTGTCGTTTGCAGTGGCTAGAGGCCCTGGTACCCCCATTCTCTGTTCCTCACCCCCTCTCTGCCTCTTTCTCTTCAAGAAAGAGTTGGTTCTTTGAAAGGATAAACAAGATTGATCAACCTTTAGCAAATCTGACCAAAAGAAAGAGAGAAGAGACACAAATTAATAAAACTAGAGATGAAAACGGTACCATCACAACAGATACCAGAGAAATTAAAAAAAAAAATCACAGGGACATACTGTAAGAACATATACTCCACTAAGTTTGAAAATATGAAAGGAATGGATGACTTCCTTGATTTATATAACCTACCTAAATTAAATCAAGTTGAGATTAACCACTCAAGTAGACCTATAACAAGTATGGAGATCCAAGTGGTTATCAAAAATCTCCACAGTAAAAAAAGTCCAGGCTCAGATGGATTTACTAGTGAATTTTACCAGACCTTCATGGAAGAACTAACACCAATGCTTCTTAAACTTTTCCATAATATAGGGGAAAAAAGTAACCCTACCAAACTCCTTCTATGAAGCCAGCATCACGCTGATACCAAAACCAGGCAAAGATAGAAAATTACAGACCAATCTCCCTCATGCACATAGATGCAAAAATTCTCAACAAAATATTGGCAAACAGAATACAAGAAATATCACAAAGATCATTTACCCCAACCAAATAGGCTTTATCCCAGAGATGCAGGGATGGTTCAACATACGCAAATCAATAAATGCCTTATAAATGCCTAATAAATAGACTGAAAGACAAAAATCACATGATCATCTCATTATATGCAGAAAAAAAAGCATTCGACAAAATCCAGCATCCCTGCATGATAAAAGTCCTATGGAGACTGGGAATAGAAGGAACATATCTCAATATAATAAAGGCTATCTATGACAAGCCTACAGTCAACATATTAATAAATGTAAAAAAAAATCTCGAAACTTTTCCACTAAAATCAGTAACAAGACAAGGGTGTCCACTGTCCCCACTTTTATTTAATATAGTACTGGAAGTCTTAGCTATACCAATAAGACAAGAGACACACATAAATGGAATGTAAATTGGAAAGGAAGAGATCAAGTTATCATTATTTGTAGATGATATGATTCTATACATAAAGGAGCCTAAATACTCTGCCAGCAAACTGTTAGAGCTGATAAACACCTATAGCTATGAGGCAGAATACAAAATAAACACACAGATATCAGTAGCCTTCCTATATGCTAACAACAAACACAAAGAGGATGAAATCAGAGAATCACTGCCATTCACAACTCCACAAAAGCAAACAAGCAAAAACAAACAAACAAACAAACAGACAAACAAAAAAACCACCTTGGAATAAACCTAACCAAGGAAGTAAACGATCTTTACAATGAAAACTTTAAAAACACTCAAGTGAGAAATTGCAGAGGATGCTAGGAAATGGAAAGACATCCCTTTTTCTTGGATTGGAAGAATCAATATTATGAAAATAGCAATCTTACCTAAAGCCATCTAAACTTAGCACTGGCACGAAAGCAGACTTGTAGATCAATGGAACAGAGTAAAGGACCCAGATGTAAGCCTGGGTAGCTATGGCCACCTGATCTTCCACAAGAATGCCAAAAATACTAATTGGAGAAAAGACAGCCTCTTCAGCAAATGGTGCTGGGAAAACTGGGTACGTATCTGTAAAAGGATGAAAATAGATCCTTATCTCTCTCCATGCACAAGCATTAACTCTAAATGGATCAAAGACCTCAATATCAAATCTGAAACTCTGAAACTGCTAGAGGAAACAGTAGGGGGAACCCTTCAACATATTGGTCTTGGCAAAGGCTTTCTGAATATAACCACAATTGCTTAGGCAATAAAAACACAGATTAACCACTGGGGCCTCATGAAATTAAAAAAAAAAATCTTTTGTATGGCAAAAAGCACTGTGAATACAGCAAAAAGACAACCTGTGGAATGGGAAAAAAATCTTTGCCAGCTATGACTCTGATAGAGAATCAATATCTTTCTCTTTGTCTAATAAATAAATGAATAAATAAAATATTTTAAAAATAAATGAAAGGTTTTCCCCTAGGTTATTTGGACACAGCAATGCAAAGGTGATTTGTATAGATACATATAGCTTGTGATGAGCTGGGCTTCCCTAGACCCATTTCCTAAATGTTTTATGGTTTCACACACATTATCTACAGTAGATTTACTTAAAGTACTATGAATATAATCATGCTTACCAGAATTATTTCATATTTCCATCTCTACAAATCTATAAAGGATGGAACCACACTAACTTCTTTAAGAGCACTGAAATTTCTCTTTGGAGAGTGGAATTTTCTCTTTTGGAGAGTGCCATGAATTGAATTTCTTCCAAAATTATGCAGTTTGATACTTGAACAAATTGAAAATACTTCCCACGAGGCCAAAAAAAAAAAAAAAGAAAAGAAAAGAAAAAGAAAGCATTGATCAGCATTAGCACAATTACACAGCATCTACTATGGAATCTCTAACATGAAATATAACATAAGCACAAGTAAAATACTCCATTCATTAACATGACAATGTTGTGAGCATAGCAAAAGGAATAAATACATATTGATTGCATGGTTGATGGCAAAATTCATACTTTCATGTTTTACAGTGATCAGAATTGTACCAGTCTTTTTGCTGCAATGACAAAGAAACATTCAATATTCACTCATTTTTTGGCTTATATGATTTGAAAATCCACCTCTTTCAAACTATTGTAAAAATAATTTGTTCTATACATAATAGATATAATAATTTGTTCTATAAATAATTGGGCGCAACTTTTTGGTGAGATATCAAGTTATTTAATAAGAAATGCTAAATAGTCCACTATCAAGACAGTCTTCATGCAATGGCTGAAACCATAATTGTTTAGGCTTTGGAATAAACTCTAATCATGCCCTTGGTTTATAGTAAAAGCTGACATGTTGGAAAATACTTAAACTATGGAAACATCTTCTATAGCCATTTCTGACACTTCAGTGATTGTGATTAAAATAATCATGAATTTAAAGCAACAAAAGTTTTCATGGTAGAAACTGAAGTTTAAGGCCCAGGGGACAATATTAAACAATCTATTACATATTGTTTCTTACATTATATTTCCCATTTGCAAACACCAATGTTCTGTCCCTATTTTATATCAGCAGAGATTTTGTCTAAAGACCATTCATAAATCCCCTGCCGAGTGTTTTAGAAGAGATTAGATGAAAAATTCAGTAAGGACACATTGGCAATAGATATGTATGACACAACCATGCTTATAAACTTCCATTTACTTTCTTTTCCTCAACTTACATGGTTTTGTAATGATAGTTACACAAAGTAATGGGAAAGGTTATAAAGCAGATAGTTCAGTGTACGACCTGCCTCACTGTTCTTCTAAAAACATATTCAATTTATGATGCTTGAGGATGTGTCCACCAATGCCATATCTAGGAAGAGAACTTGTTACCAAAATATTGTAGAAGAGACAAAATTTTACAAATAGCCTTTAATCTGTGGTTTAAATAGCTACAAATATGTTTGCCAAAAAAATACCTCCCAAATCTGTCAATGATGATAAAATAAATCCTAGCTTGCTAGCATTAAAAAAAATTGAGTGAAGGCCTAGAGAGATGGCTCAGAGATTAAGGTACTTGCCTGCAAAGCCTAAGGACCTACCTGGGTTTGATTCTCCAGTACCCACGTAAAGCCAGATGCACAAAGTGGTGTATGTATTGGAGTTTGTTTGCAGTGGCTCCCTTGTGGTATTACAATTTTTAAAACCTTGAAAACAATTTCTGGGCTTGGCCCTTAGTTGTATTTTGAGGCAACTGCAATGTCCCTGCCTGGGCTCCTGTCCTTTCTGCTCATCTGGACTCAGTGTCCAGTGTGATTACACACCCTAAGAAAACTGAATATTTTTCTCCATTTGATAATTCAAGGTCATCAAACATTGGCTACCTGAAAGGAAATTAATTGATATTGTAAATAATTGCAATCATTTTACTAAAAAAAGGTTATATTGGTTTAAATAATTATTGACATTAAGATAATAATGCACACACCAAAGTAAATGTTTTAATCACATATACATGTGAAAGTATATAATTTGAACATAAGTGAATAAAAAATGCAGTATCAATTAATTTCCTTTCCATTTCCCACTGAAAGTTTCTGTTCAACAATCTTCATAATCGTATCTCTGTCTAGCAGCTGAAGTTTGAGGACCAGTGTTTGATTCTTGAACAAACCCTGTTTATGTTAAATAATAATATCGACCAATAAAAATTGTAACAGCAATACTTGTTCACTGAGGACTCTGGAGAAGTCCATGTTTGTCCTCAAAATTGTACTTAGGAGCTGTAGCTACACATGCATCTTGAAGCACAGAGTTAAGATTACTGTGTAAGCGTTTCAGGCAATACAAATGCCAGACTACCACCAAAAATATAAGCACTTCTTCGGATTGATCTCTGATGCATGGATATAAGGTTTGGTTATTTTTATTCACTTCTTCCACTTTTCCTCTCTATAGTTTTAATCATAAAAGTAGTAAAACAAGGAACGGAAAAGACCATAATTTACCTACAACTAATGAAATAATTCATGTTTTACCTACACAATGTCATAAGCTAGTAGATTTGTATGTGCCATGATTCGTTTTCGTTATACTCTTGACTGGCTTCAAAAATGCCACAGATATATGTCCCTGGTTGTGCCTGTGTGTCTCAAGAAAAGTTACCCTGAAGGAGGAAGACTCACGCTGCATGGACCAGGGTTCTGGACTGAGTAAAAAGCAAAGTGCAGAGTGCAGGCATTCACGTTTCTCCGCCTGCCGACTGTGGATACCATATGACCAGCTGCTTCATTCTCAACTGTGAGGAAAAATCAATATTTCTTCCATGAAGTAGCTTTTGTCAGATTTTTTTCCCCCACAGTAATTGGAAGAGTGACTAATACTGCATGTAAGACACAAATATTCATAATACTCATCTATGTAGTAAACCTGTAAAATATCAAAATTGAATGAAAAATGCTAAAAATGATCAACCACAGATATAGTTCTGTTATTTGGCAGGAACATAGAGTGAATCTTTATAAAATTTATCTTCAAGGATCAACTTCAAGGTGATGCCTATAACATTTTTATATTTCATGACTTAAAAAAGACAAATGCATTTTTCATATAAGGGCAATATATATGTATATGTATATATATATATATAATATTTATAAATATATTTATATATTATATATAATATTTTGTAGGGGTTATTTTTCTCACTGACTTTAGGCACAATTAGAAAAAAAAAAGAAAACTTTCCTGAGAAAACTATGTCTTTACATAAAATGCAATGACTAGATGAATAGAAATGGGGATATTAAACTTGATGAAGTGATGTGATAGAAACAATGTTCAGACTAAAGGCCCATCAGGTTTGATGCCACTCTTCCTCCCTATGCTTATGTACATACTTGTGTGTGCGTGTGCACACACACACACACACACACACACACAAAACCACACACACACAGTCTTGTTACAATGTACATATTACTTCCAGGCATGATGGTACATGCTTATAATTCTAGCTCTTTGGAGGCTGAAGCAAGGGAGTCTTGAAATCAGTGCCAGTGTAGAGAATATAAGGAAACCCTAAATAGGGAAAAAGAAAATATGGAATATATATATTTTTTCCCAGGGATATAAAAATCTTATCAAAGCTAATGTGTAACTCCATTTCCCTATAATTACTTGAGGCAGTTTCATAGAAGCTCAAGAAAATTTGTAGGAATGCTAGAGAAAAATATAATTGGGAAAAATTCTTTTGTGGAAATCAAATAAATTTTATTTAAAATTCTAACAAATTTTAATTTGGAATATATTTCTTCACCATCTTTAAATTACTTCTGGGTTTTGATGTCTAAAAAAATAGCATTCCAATGTAACCAAAGGGACTACCTATGAAAACACATGCTAAGTGCATCAAGAGACAAGCACGTCATGGAAAGAAACTGAAGGCAATACCATGTTGAAGTCTGTGGGCACGTCATCTGCTCCTCCCTCTCAGTTTCACCTTCTACATAACTTCAGCCCTCTTAGCCCGCCTGCGAGACCTCGGAGACAGTACTGCAGCCCCAGACTTTTCTTTTCTTAACATCATTTCAGTCTTGTATGTGGCTCACTATGCACACCCCTGCTAATCTTCCATCTTTCTGTGTTTAGCGTGCACACACACACACACACACACAACAAAACAAAACAAACAAACAAACTAAACTAAAATACTCTAAAACATCTGCAAAATCAATTCCAGCTACTGTTTTTTTTGTTTGTTTTTTTAATGTTTTATTTATTTATTTATTTATTTATTTATTTATTTATTTATTTATTTGACAGAGAAAGAGGGAGAGAGAGATTGAGAATGGGCGCTCCAGTGCCTCCAGTCACTGCAAACGAACTGCAGACCCATGGGCCCCATTTGTGCATCTGGCTAACGTGGGTCTTAGGGAATCAAACTTGGGTCCTTTGGCCTTGCAGGCCAATGCCTTGACCCCTCAGCCATTCCTCCAGCCCCAGCCTACTGTTTTTGAACAGCCTTCTCTTAGACATATCTGAAAGCTATGCCATCATGTCTATCATCTCAAAGTTATCTTATATGGAGAAGTTGGCAGAAGTAGGAGACGGGACATTCCCTGATCATGCTCTTAGTTCAATGCAATAGATTTATCTGCATCTAGAAAGTGACCATGAGGATCTTGTCTTACACTGCAGGGGATAGTTTCTCACAGGGACTAATTCTCATGTGGTCAAAATGCAGCGTATTTCTGGCGTGAATCCATGTAGTCCTGGAATGTGTTGGACATATTATTGGATGCAGGGTTGTTTTTTTTTTTTTTTGAATTTTGATTTTCTAAGGATTTTGGCATCTACAGTCCTAAGTGATATTGCTCTGGAGTTTCCATTTTGTGTGTGTGTGGTTTTTTTTTTTTTTTTTTTTTTTTTTTTTTTTTTTTTTTTTTTTTTCATCGTTGTATTAGAATAACACTGAATCATGAAGTGGAAGTTTTCCACCTCTTTTATTTCTTGGTGTCAATTCTCTTACAGATGTTCAAAAGAACTCAGTGCAACCATCAGTGGGTTTTGCAATTTTTCTTAGAATATTTTATTATGAATTTGATCCATCTCTTGAGTATGGATCTACACAAAATTTAATTTTTTTTCAAGATCTCTAGCACTGATCTGTGTCGGTAGCTTTTCTTCTTCATTTCCATTTTGTTAATTTAATTTATAGGTTTGTATTTTTTTCATATCTTCTCCTATAATACTGTTAAATTGTCCTAATGCTTCTAATGAAGAATGTATTCACATTTTGTTGTTGTTCTTGTTGTTGTTTGAGATAGAGTTTCACTCTAGCTCACTCAGGCTGACCTAAAATTCACTAGGTAGTCTCAGGGTGGCCTTGAACTGACGATGAACCTCCTACCTCTACCTCCCAAGTGCTGGGATTAAAGGCTTGTACCAGCATGCCCCCCTCCAGATCTTTGATAGTACTGTCCATCTTTTCCATTATTTCTTCTGTTAGGTCTAATTTATAGACTGACTTTTTAATTATTATTTTTTTTAATTTTTGTAGTCAGTGAATACATTCAAGTTGGTACCAACCTTACCCCAGTAAGGATAGCAAACATCAAAGAAATCCAATGAAAATAAATATTGGTGAGGGTGTGGAGAAATAGGACCCTCGTCCACTGTTGGTGGGAATGTAAAATGGTACAACCACTTTGGAAAGCAATATGGAGGCTCCTAAAAAAAAAAAAAATACTGACGACAGAGTTACCAACAAACCCAGTTATTCCCTTACTGGGCATGCACCCTAAAAGCTCCACGCCTCAGCTCAGAGAGATTTGCTCAACCATGTTTATAGCTGCTCCATTTGTAATAGCCAAGAGCTGGAATGAACCCGGATGTCCATCACTAGATGAATGGATAACTAAGATGTGGTACATCTGCACGAGCAATTCTACACAGCAGTAAGGAAAGACGACACAATGAAATTTGAAGAAAAATGGTTGAACCTGGAACAGCTTATTCTCAGTGAACTCAACCAATCACAGAAAGATAATCGCTGCATAGTCTCACTCATCTACAGCTCCTAACCTGAATTTACCCAAGTAGTAGACATAACTAACAAGCATCTCGAGGACCGGACAATAGAGAAGGTGGTCAGGGAGGGGAAGGTAAGGAAGGTAGGGGGTACACAAAACTGGACCCAAAAGGCAATGGTACCATAAAACTCTACATCCTAAAAGACCAAATGGATGAACTTCCACCAGGCCCTTATAGGGAACATCAGATTCACAGGGCCCTGGAGAGGGTATGAAAAAAGCTGTTCATTATCTCCTCCTATTTCTGCTTCTCTCTCTCTCTCTCTCTCTCCCCCCCTTCTCTCTCATCCCCTTATCTCTTTTATATCACTTATCTGGTTCTTCCTTCTCTTCTTGGCCACTGACCTGTAACTCCTGGTACCAGCAGGTGGTAATCATCCACAATGAACTTTTTTAAAAAATATATTTTATTTATTTATTTGAGAGAGAGAAAGGGAGAGAGAGAGAAAGAGAGAGAGAAAGAGAAAGGGTGTGCCAGGGCTTCCAGCCATTGCAAATGAACTCCAGATGCATGCACCCCTTGTGCATCTGGCTTATGTGGGTCCTGGAGAGCTGAACAGGGATCCTTTGGCTTTGCAGGCAAATGCCTTAACCGCTAAGCCATCTCTCCAGCCCCACAATGAACTTTTGATCATAGAGACCTACAAGGTTTCCCAAAAGAAGACAGATTTGTGTCAGAGCTCTTGAGAACCCACCATAGGTTAGTGGTTAGTCCCTGCTGCTGAAGACACCATACACCACTGGTATGTAGCATGGAGAGACATGGCTGGAAGCTGGAAGAGAGTCAGTCCCCAGACAGTTAGTGTGTCTAGTGCTGGAAGGTGCTACATGAGTGACTGGGGAATAAAGAACAACATCTGTCAAAGCAACACATGGTCTAACTTACTTAGCAGCATACAACCTGACGTGATGCTCATACAAGTGCAATAGTGGTGCATAGCCATGGTGGGAAACCAACTGCTCTCAATTTGGCTAACTGATCTGCTCAGTGGAACAGAACCCATAGCTGGATCTGGGAAACAAGTCAGAACCATATCCAAAAATGAAGCCGCTCTCCACTAAACTATCTCTAAAAAACAATGGTTAACACATATACTTGATGCTAACTTTACTCTCCATTGGAGAGTCTGCTTCTCTTTTTCAGATAGGTGCAGATCCTAAAGACAGAACCACCCCATCATACCTCAAAATGGCCCCAGTTGAAACTAAGAATAATTGGGGAAACATGCAAGAATTTTTTTTTTTTTTTTTTTGGCCAACAGGGAACCAGCACAATGGTGAAGGAGATAGACACAGAGAACAATCAACCCCTACCAAACCAGATATCCAGAGACACAGAGGCACCCAAGATCTTAATACAGAAGCAAACCTAATGTGAACCGAACATGATTCAGGAAAATTTGAGGAAGAGGTGGCAGAAAGAATGTCAGAGCCACACGTTGGGTCATGATACACAGAGACATTTCCTCCTCCCTGAAACTAAAGGCTAACTCCACAATGCATGGCCTGTATACCCCAAGAAGGAGGGTCCTGGTGGAGGGGGGAGGACAGGAGGAGGCTATAGACTGACTTTTAAAAATCTGTTTGAAAGAACATTGTATTTTGCGTTTTCAGGCTATGATTCTGTCCTGCATTTATTTTGCTGAAGTTGTCTTACATTCTTTCATTTGCATGCTTTACTTTTTTTTGGATGTTTTCAATGGAAGTTTATAGAAGTTTGAATAATTTATATAAAATATTTCTTTTAATAGAGTAGTTACTTAAAAATTAAAGTAAAATTTTAACCCTTACTCAACTCCCTCCCATAAACTTTGTTGTTTTCTTATCTTTATTCATCCCAAAGTAAATTATAACTTAAATTCTAAATCTTCTTTGGCTCAAATATTTCTTTATATGTGTGTATTTTAATTTCTACATAATCAGTGATTTATTAAATCTTCTGTTTTTATTCCTAGTTTACTTTCTTTGTTGTCAGAGGATACTTTCTACAACCTTTGCATTGTTAAAAGCTATTTCCATTTTATTCCTATTATGGCATTTGGTCCATATTAGGGATCATTCCATGTGCACATGCTTATATAAATATTCTGCTATTTTAAGTATGGAATTTTTACAACTATTTTCTGTCTCTGATGTCTTTGGTTTTCTTGACATTTCATTGGTAAATCTTACATTTTATCATAAGTATCCACATTGCTCTCCCTTACCCCCCTCAGTCTCACTGCACTCATTCTTCTTGTCCCTCACTAGTGGCCGTGACATCAAAGAGAATGCTCCCCCTCCCAGGCCACCTCGAGCTCTCATTAACTCACTAGGGAAGGAAGTGGCCTCCAGACCCCTCCCCTGTCTGTAACAGAAAGATGACTGCCTCATCATGTGCACTGCCTTAGTGCAATAACCTTGTTCTTCACGGGTGCAGTTGCTCGAGCCATTACTAAATCAAATTTGGGATGAAGTGATTTCTCAGTGTTTAAGGCACTTGCCTGTAAAGCCTAACGCTCAGGGTTTGGTTTCCCAGTACCCATGTAAGACAGATGCCCACGATGGCTCAATGGCTCATGTATCTGGAGTTCAGTTGCAGTGGCTTTAGGTCCCAGAGAACTCATACTTTCACTTTCTCTTTCTCTCTCTGTCTCTCTCTTTTCTGTCTCTTTCTCACTTCTGTCAGTGTGTGTCTCTCTAGTTGACAATAAATAAATAAAACATAAAGAAGACTTTTCAAGAAACATTATGTCCAAATAAATATTAGTTTTAACTTTTGTTTTTACCTCGTCATTTTTTTTCTTTTGATTTATGTATTTGGTGTTCCGTGAGTAGTTGCAAAAAGACAAAATCACAATATCTTCTTTATAACCTGACTCTATCGTCACCATATAATTCTTAATACATAGAGAAAAAACTTTTGTCCCAATATCTAACTTATCAGATATTATCTATATAAGTTCTATTTTGATTACAATCTCCACATATACTTCCCCATCCTTTAAATGCAATTACTCATGCCTTTAAACATACAGAAGTGTCTCCCTTATGCCATATGCTTGGATCACTTTAAAAAGCCATAATTTTAATCTCTGCAATTAATCGGAGATTTTAATCACTTGCATTTACTGTAATTCCTGAAAAGATAAAATCCATGTTTGTCATTATGCTGTTCTTTAATTCATGCATTAGTATTTCCTGTAATAAATACAAATATTCACTTGCCCTCAATTGATTTTTGGAAGTATCATTTACTCTATTTTTGGGATTATTTCTTTAATGAATGTCCCAGATATTGGAATAAAAATAATTAACTTATAATAATCTAGTTTGGATTAACAACAATATATATCAGCATTGTGTTTTCATGAACATACATCTAAAATTGTAACTCTTGCAGATGTCTTTTATATAAGGATATTATTGGAGGAGTACACTTACATTTACTGACACACTGTTTCTCTCTGTCTTAGGGTTAATGACGATTGCTCACTCCTTTCCTGTTTCCTCAATGCTTCAGTTTTATTTAATGGATATATCAATGGTCTTATCCTTTTAACAATATTTCGATGGATATTCATTAGCAGTGCTTACATCTTTACTTTGTGTATATGATTCCATTGCCTTCTGGCCAAAGAAATTTTTGATATGTGTGGTTAATAATATTATAAATCATCTATGTAACATAAGCTATTTTTCCATCCTCAGTTTTAACCTTTAGTTTTTGGCTTTATACAATTTGGTTATAATTTCTCTAGGCATAGGCTTTCTCTGCTGGCAGTTGGTTGAGTTACTGTATTCATGAATAATTTTCTTCAAATTGGGGCACAACAGAGTATTATTTTTCTAATATACTTGTATAGCTTTCTAATTTTTATTGTAATTGATACATATTATGATGAAAATAGCAAAAATAGAGGTAAAATTATTTCATAGACATCAGCAGTGGATGGTGGGTACTGGTCTCTTTCATTTTATATCATTATTTCTTCTTTCTATTTTCAGTCTAGACAATATCAAATGAACTGTCTTCAAGGTTAAGGCAAAAATTTTGCGAGGCGTGGTGGCACATGCCTTTAATGCCAGCACTTGGGAGGCAGAGGTAGGAGGATAGTCCTGACTTTGAGGCCACTCTGAGATTACATAGTGAATTCCAGGTCGGCCTGAGCTGGAGTGAGACCCTACCTCTGAGATAAAAAAAAAAAAAAAAAAAAAAAAAAAAAAAATCTACTGGTCAAATCTGCTGTTTTCTACTCAAATACCTTGCAGTTTACTTTTCTTTTTCATTCATTCATAAATTTAGTTAATAGTACACATTGCTATATTGGTTTTATTTTCCTTATTACTTTTTCTAATTTGTAGTGTCTACATGGTGAGATAATAACCTTATTATTTAACTTCCTCATATTTAATTTATTTCACTTTGTTAGACCTATCTGAAAGAGCTAAATTGAACTGTGCTGTGACTTCGGTGTTAACATGATCTGGTAGCTTCTTGTCTTCTCAAGTCCCTCTTGCATGTACTGTGACATACCTATAAATGTATATGCTTCTGTAATCCTAAAACTAAATTGACTTTCCAAAGCCATTATGTGAGTTGCCCTTCTCATAGTTTTCATTTTCTTATCCTATCATTGTCAGAGGTCATTGCACTCCAGAAGAGGATGCAAAGGGATTACAAAGTGTACTGTAACATTATGTAATTTCATATCAAATATAAAAATAAATTTAAAAAGATAAACATTTAGAGTTTGTGGAATTGGAGGCTAGTTGATTTAAAACATCCATATAAGGAGTGCACTGTGGAATCCTAAGGCTGGTGGGATGACTCATTTCTTGGGATGAGGCTAGGAAGACGCTCCTCCAGCCCAGTGGGAATCCCTCCTTGGGCTCTCAGGCTGCTCCTGCTCCAGGCAGGACTAGACCTTGGACTGCAAGGCTATTGCCCAGCAGAGGAGAGTGGGGCAGAACAAAGTCACTCAAAAATACTGCAAACACCGCCATTCTTCCTGAAATTAAATCATGTTACTGAAATACCCACTATGCAGAGTTCTCAAAATGTTGACTCTGAACATTTTTGCCATAATATGGGAAATAGCTTTGGAAGGCCCTGGTTCTTTCAATGTTCACAGCTATTACCCATTCCACTTGATGTGAACTATGATTTGTTTAAAATCTTATAAATGTTAAATAAAATATGATTAGCAAATATTTTCTCAGTTTTTTTTAATGAGGTAATACATAGATAGGTATTTCTAGTTTAAAAGTCTTTGTATTATTGTATTTTTTGTATTATTTCTTTATTTAAAACACACACATAAAGGTATAGAAAGCAAGGGGCAAATAGGTAGAGAATTCGTACAATGGGGCCTCTAGCCACTGCAAAAGAAATCCAGGCACCTACGCCTCCTTGTGCACCTGGGTTACGTGGGTCCTGGGGAAAGAAACCTGGATCCCTAGGCTTCGCAGGCAAGTGCCTTAACCACTAAGCAATCACTCCAGCCCCTCAAAAATACTTTAAAATGATAGATAATTGTGTTTTTTAAATAATCAAACAGTTAACAGAAATGCAGAAATATGTTGACTACTAGACATAAAAGTGGTTAACACTGTATAGGCAGCAAAACCGAAACACGTGGTTCTGTCTTCTGTGCAGGATGGAAATCCGATGCAACTCTCCTGTGGATTAAGCAAGTCTGGAAGTTGACGTACAACTGCTCTGAGCCTGCACCTTAATGAGGATTAATAGCTAAGAGATAGTTTATTCCAAGACCTGTTACAAAGCATTTCATCACAGCACTGGAAGCATGTGCAGATATCTTTTACTTCATTATTCAAGTCTGCATTCTTTGAATTTGTTAATAACTAGATACTCTGGTTGTTTATTGCTTTAAATGAGAGCACTAAAACAGGGGGCTTAATAATAACTGATATTTATTTTATTCATGAATATGTCCTCTGACTGAGATTGGTGAGGCTCCATTGCAATACACACAAATATAACTCCACAAAGGCTACAGGTTTCATTTCTAGGCCAAACATGACTGATTATCATCTAAAAAATCAGCTGGAGATTATTTCCTAGGCTTAGACATTCCTTCCCTATGCCATCTTGGCTGTCTTGGAATTCACAGGAAAAAAAGGAAATCCCAGGGAAACTCTTGTCGCATTTGACGAAGTAACTTACATCATATGCCTTCAATGTTTTTTATTGTTTTGTCTTAATAGTTGCATCAATCTCAAAGAAACATTAGAACTGAGGAGTCGGGACTCACAATCCACCACTAGATTCAGAAATCACAAAGTCCTGGCATAATTTAATGATGGCAACAAACTGTGGACCCAGGATCTGCCCCCAGTGATATCTCCTCCAGCCAGGTGGCTGGAGAGCCAGGTTATGAGTTTCATAAAACATGCAAGTCTATGGGGACAGACATTGGCATTCAAACCACCCCAGCTCCTGAATGTGGGTTTGCCAGGGTATCTCTATGTGCTCCCTCTAAACGTCTAGGTTTCATTCGATCTGATTTGCCTATCCAGAGACTGTTCAGTGAGGTACCTGCCTTGTCTCTGCTCTAAGGGTGTACAGTCACAATATTTACATTTATGGGAGACTTGAGCACCTCTCTGAGATGGAGGGAAGAGACGTTACAGGATCTCACCCCATTCCCGAGTCAAAATTTCCTATGTGATGCTGATTGTAAATGAAGTCTGATATGCCTGTGCTGTTAGGGGGTACTTTTACTAAACTAACATTTCATTTCATTGTCTTCTAAGACAGAGCTCCTTCATGAGCAGCTCTCTCAAAAAGTATGCTGCAAAGTTGTTGGTCACAAACACCTCTCATGTTATTTCCTCTCTTTCTCTCTTCTCCTTACCCACTCCTGTGCGTCTCTGTCTCTCAAATTATATATTTATCTCCCTAATTACCTTCCCACAAATCCTCAAGACTTTCCTCAAAACCTGGAGAAATCATGAAAATTTATACCAAAGAGATGAAAAGTCTACCCATATCAGACCCATTCACAGTGAATCTTGATGGGATCTCAGCAGGGACTTGCTGCTTTCCTAAGACTGACAGTGGAGGGCCTCTCATAAAACATCATCATTTGAATGCTTCCTTAAGGCTTTTGGTCCTTTATCACATGATAAATTAGGGAAATATAATGACGATTGATTTTTTTTTTAAGTCAGAGGAATGTGCACCATTTCAGAAGCCAGAATGAAATTCAAAGATGCTTAGTGGATCCTCCTCTGTGTCTGTGATAGGATTAATTCTTCAGAGGTTCTTTGATCAAAGGACAGCATACTGCGTTTATCTCTAACAGGATGAACACATTCTTTATGTGCATTTCCTTTTGATTTGTCTCTAAAATTTATAGGACTTCCTACAAAAACAAGATTCACTAAAAGAAACTGAATCTATGGCATAGAGTATATCAGTCTGCTAAAATAGAAGATTCTCGTTCTAGAAATTAAAATTTTGTTCCTCAAAGGCAGAGTATACTTTTAGAACTCTCTCCTTACCATCTTTACCAGCAAGTGGATGTGTTAGAAAGTTTTAGATGCACACAGTGATGCAAGCACAAGGTTGCACATGTGCACATATATGGAGTTCAATTACAGTGGCTGGAGGTCCTGCCACACCAAATTTCTCCCTCTCTCTCTCTTATAAAAAGGCCAGTCTGTTAAGCTTGACTCAAATCAAAAAAGGGGGCTGTTAAGGCATTTGCCTGCAAAGCCAAAGGATCCTGGTTCTACTGTCTAAGACCTACCATAAGCCAGATGCACAAAGGGGGCTCATGTGTCTGGAGTTTGTTTGCAGTGGCTAGAGGCTCTGGTGCATCCATTCTCTCTCCCTCTCTTTCTTTCTCTCTCTCAAATAAATAAATAAAATATATTTAAAAGAAAGAAAGAAGAAGGAAGGAAGGAAGAAAGAAAGAAAGAGAAAAGGCTATACTCTGCTCCTGCACAGCCTCACTGCAGAACATGTGATGGTGTCCTTCTTAGGTCTTGGAATTTCTCAGGTTTTTATTTACATTAAATGATGTGAGGATGCATTGACATCTCAGCAGGTTCAGTGTCTGCTACCAAAAGGGTGCATCCCCCAACCTGTCCTTTCCAGTGACATAAATTTCAGGTCTACACAGCATCTATCCGGGCCTCTCAGCAAGGGAAGTGTGCTAGCCATGTTTTGTGTGAAGAATACATGCCTTCGGGCTTGACCCAACTAGTTTATGTCTATATCCATGAAATAGTTTCTATATCACTTGTTAGCCTAGAAGTGGTAGACAAATGAAATAGTAGGCATTGAGGAATAGTATATAAAAAATGTAAGCAAGGTAAAATAAAAACTAACCTTATTGATGCACCGTTTTATACTCCATGTGATACTATGAGGTAGTATTGGCATTATTTATTTTCTTATTTCTATAAGAACAGAAAAGGATCAAAACTAACTTGTTCTTGTTCCACTATGGAAGAGAACAACAGCAATTCATAAATTCTGAAGAAGGTAGGTTTATACAAGTCAGGGAAATTCATCCTATTGCTTTCAGATGCTAGAGCAGTTTTAGTTTTAGATTTGGTAGTGTCTAGAGATCAATTAAGATCTTTTAAGCTACTAATCATGTATATGTTAGAACATGTAGAGAAGTTGATAGAATGCTATCAATTAGTTAATTACTAGAATTAAGACTCGTACATAGTTGTGGTGTACTGAGAACACAGCTAAGTGGATCTGGGCTGGAGATGTAGCTTGGTTATTGAATGTTTGCCTGAGATGCATAAGGCCCATGGCTTGGTTGAATGATCCGTGTGGCTTTCCAATCACATTCAGAGTGGATCACCATCCCCCCACCCCACAGTTTGATGTACCACATGTCAGTCTACTCTAGAAGTGGGTTACAGACACAACGGGAAGAGAGCCGTGATAGTTTCCCAGGGTTTCTTCATCTCCCTGGCTCACCTAGCAGGGTCTCTCTGAAGGGTCGTGCCTTTTGTGAAATAGTTCTTGATTTCTGTTGTTTAGGTTCCCTGTGCAGAATTAGCTCCTTTGCCGTGTTCACCCTTGTCTATCACCATCAGTCAGCACACACCTTCTGGAACATAACAGCGATAGACTGAAGCTGAATCATGAGGACCGGACTTTTGCACAAGCCATGCAGGCTACAGATCCTCGATCATGAGGAACACAAAGCCCTGATTTGCTTTCGTTGGCATGCACTGAAGTGATTATGAGCATTTTGCCATGTCAGCATTTGACCAGGTTAATACTACCTTGCTGATGAAAAAGACATTATCTAAAAATAAAGATGCAAACATGTCTCTCAATTTAGATATAGTGACAAAGTGTTTGAATATTTCCTTTCTGCCTTTTCATTTGACTGCTAGCTTGTGGAAGCCTATGTCTATAGGGGCTGTATGCTAAACTGTCATTTAAAAAAAAAGCTTTATGATTTATATGTTTTCTATAACTTTTACCTAATTTGCTAATGTAAATCATTTATTCATATTAGTTTCTTGATATGAGATTAATAAGTTAGTAATTAATGTAAATATTCAAAAATTTAAAACTATACTTACATGTTGACATGATATATTCAGTATGTTGAGTAATACCACAAAATAAATTCACTGAATGCCACTTAAATGAAACTGGTTTTGTAAGACATTGTTTTCCTTGACAACCATTGTCTCCATCAGTATTTCGAGAATATAGTATGGACTGGGTATGTAGCTCTGTGGTTGAGTGCTTGACTAGTATGCACAAAGTGCATGGTTCAAAATCTTCAACTGATCCTCTGTGAAGAAGGAAACATGAACGCCTGAATAAATAAATGAGAAAATAATGTAACAGGTTGAAGTACATTGCAGAGATTATCTACAAGCTCTGTGGAGCGTTTCCTGTCTCCTGTGTCACATAGCATATACACATGGGCTAATTACTTATCCTTGTATTTCCCCTCTCCTTATTTATTAAAATATGATGAAAAGATTAGTACCTGTATTTCACATGACATATTATAACTTATATTTTACATTCATATTAAAAAATGTCACCAACTCCCATTACTACCACTGTTTCTTCTGAAAAGAACCCTACTGAGAAATGCTCAAAATAATGTTTCCTTCCAGAAACCCTGATTGGATATCAAAATGAAGACTGGTGATTTCTGTTCAATTTCCTCTTGATAACCAGAGTTTCAAATAGTCTAGAAATCATGAAATGTTATTTCAAATACTTTCAAATTTGGGCTTAATTCACATGGGTATTTTGGCCTTTTTTTTTTTTTTTTTCTGTCTTGTCTGAAGCTGGAACAATGTGTTTAGAATAATCCTTGAAATACATTGAGATTTCACGTCCACACTATGGATGAGGGGGACACTAAATTTCTCTTATAGTCACCAGCAGGCTGAGGTTCTCTCTATATGTTTAGCTTTTTATGAGCAGCATCCATTAGTATAGACAATATACCATGACCACAATCCCCTACAACCACCTCCATTTTCCCCCTCCCAAATCTGCCCTCCACTGAATCCCTTCGGTCAGAGCCAAAGGGGAGGAGTGCGTGCAAGGCTGCCCTCCACGAGTGAAGGTGAAAAGCCACCGCAGCCAAACCCAGGGCAGGCGATGCCAGGCGGGGGCTGGGAAGGGGCGCGGAGGCCTTCGAGGAGCCACTGGCGGGGTCCCGGGAGCCGGCTTCATCCGCTCCCATGCTCCGGATAGCACCACGGTGGCAGGCAGTCACTGCGGTTCTCACTGCGCACCCCGGGTTCGGGGCCTGCGAGGCCACAGGGACTGCGGGGCAGGGGCGGGCTGGGAATCTGGTCAGCCGTGTGCATCCGAGCGCGCTGCTGCATCGTGAGGGCGCTGGTGACCTTCTTCTGACGCACAGAGCGGGAATGCTGCATCTCCATGGACATGCTGGTTCCGTGAACCCCAAGGTGGGTCTGCGGGTTGCCTTTGGTGGAAAATGCACCGCCACAGATCTTGCCCTTGGAACGGCCTCTCGCAAGTGTCCACACACAAAGTGTCCTTGATTCTCATGATCTCACAGTGGCTGGCAGTATATACAAAAAACAAGAGGAAAACGTTGATGACATGAAGTTCTCTTCAATAATCCACGTATAAATATGTATGCTTTGTGAGACCATATCTGGCTTTTTTTTTTTCTTCTAAAATTTAGGTTAAAATAAGCGCTCCCTAATTTTCCTTTCACTGGTAGGTGATTAAGATATACCATGTTTAATAAATCCTTTAAAACTTCGATGGCATCCTTAAAGCATGAACTGTATAAGATCACAACACAAAGATCAATCTAGGTAGGCAGAAATAGCTCATCTAAAAAGTTTTGATTGGACATATAATTTATAATTGTATAAGAAAACTTCCGTTGACAACCAGAAGGAATTGAAATAAATATCTTTTTGTTTGTAATGTGTGTATGTGCTGTGAATGTCTGTGCACGTGTACCTAAGCATGTATGGAGGCCAACCAGAGGAAATCTTCTGATGCTATTCCTCAATAATCCCATCCATCTTTTTTTAAAAAATAGTTTTGTTTGTTTTTATTTATTGAGAGCAACAGACAGAAGGAGAAGGGGAGAGAGAGAGAGAGAGAGAGAGAGTGTGCCAGGGCCTTCAGCTACTGCAAATGAACTCCAGACGCGTGCGCCCCCTTGTGCATCTGGCTAACGTGGGTCCTGGGGAATCAAGCCTTGAACCAGGGTCCTTAGGCTTCACAGGCAAGCGCTTAACCTGGTAAGCCATCTCTCCAGCCCCCATCCATCTTTGTTGAGACAGGTCTTTCACTGTCCCGAGGCTTCCCAAGAGCGAGACCCTGGCTGGCCAACAAGTCTTAGAGATGATACTGTCTTCACCTCCACTGAGCTAGCATTGCAGCCGCTCTTGCTTGCACTACTCTTGCTATTTCTATGTGGGTGTGGGGGATCAAACTCAAGCCCTCATGCTTGCAAGGCAAGTCCTCTACTGCCTGAGATATATCCCTAGCCTCAATATACATCCTTTAAAAATCAAGGCTTCTTTTCCAACAAAAAATGATTTTATTTAAAAATATAAGGTTAACTTGATTTTTAAGGTTCATAATAAATAATACACAGATAGAATAAAATCTTTTTCAACCCAATTTTTCATCATACCTGCATTCACCCTGGAGTCTGCTCCAGGGATTTCCATAGGAATAAAAGCTTTCCTGTTGTTTAACAAAAAAATAAAAATAAAAACAAAAAACTAAGCCTGAACTAAAGCACAGCTTTGTGTTTTTTGTTGTTAGTTTAATTATGCTTTCAAATAACTCTGATTATTTTTATTCAACAATGTGCTGTTCATTCCCATTAAGACCATTGTTTCTTAGAATTTAGGCATCAGTTCTGTAATCCTTAGTATGGAGCTCACTGTGACTTACTTGATTTGATAAACTGTTTCCTTGATGACAATAGCTAAGCCCTCTTTTAATATGCATGTTTTTGTACTTATACACCCAGATCCTGACTAAAGGTCACAATGAGAAAGATTTCTCAGTAATTGGTTGATCTCTGCAGTTGCTTCCAAGATATAAAACATAACATGAACTACCATAGTATAGGAATCTAGAATGTAAATAATGGTACATAAGATGCCAACACTGCAAAATGAGTTTGTCTGTGAATCTAGACTGTTATTTTTTCATATCCAGGGTTAATATAAAACTATACATACCTTCTCTTCATTTTTCTCCTATTCTTTCTCTAATTTTTTACCCCATTGTCTTCACCAATCATGTCACTATTCTTAAAACCACCCCCCCTGTGAGACTCAGCTAACTGTAAGACAAATGATTATGATATCTGTCTGCTACCGAAGTGCTGGGGTAGATACCAGGGTGTCAAGGAGAATGAAGAAAAAATAAATAGAAAAAAAAAAAAAAGGAAATCAGAAATTTCTTCTTTTAGCAATTATTCTTTGCACCATATTGGTTTAATATATGCTTCTAAATTAATGTCACTACGTGAAGTATGGGACCTAGTTTCACAGAGGTGTGCTATTATTTTAATGAATTACAAATGGAATACTTGACCCAAAGGAAAGACTCTGAAGTAATGAGATGCCATTCATGCCTGACCAAGCTACCTATTTCTACATTAATTGATGGGAATTTTCGTTACTTTGAGTGTCTTAGGATGTGACTGGTTTAATTTCAAATCAAGGGAACGTGTCTGAATCTTAAAATATAGGCTTACAAAGAACTTTGTCAGTAGCAATTGTTCAAATTATGCAGTGTCCCTAATTAGCACTTTCTCCATGTGGTGAAGATCCCAGAAAAGACTCGCATTGTCTCTGGTGCTTTTCCTGGAGTGCTGTGCTCTGCTTTAAACACAGGCATGTTTAATAAACCATGTTTGGTTTCCTTGAGAAATGACTAAAGGACTTGAGGGGAAGACGGAGCCTCCAAGGATGCTGAAGAAATTCTGACGACCTTGTATTCATTCCTCAAGGTATTATAAGCATGGGGTGGAACCATATGGAGCCTCCACTTTGAAAGGTCGAGATGACTGAGCAGAAGCAATTTCTTGTAGCTCAGGCTGTGGATTGATGTTATAAACTTCACTTTACAAAATTACTTTTCTGCATGCTTTGTGTACCAGTTCAGACCATTTTAAATTTTTTAAAGGAGTTCAGAGAGAATGTGAAAATAAATTCGAAGCACGGGGAGCATGGTGGTGGCACATCTTTAATCCCAGCACTTGGGAGTCAGAGGTAAGAGGATCACCATGAGTTTGTGGCTACCCTGAGACTACATAGTGAATTCCATGTCAGCCTGGGCTAGGGTAGGACCCTACCGCGAAAAAAGAAAAACAAAATAATAATAATAATTAAAAAATGAATTCAAAGCAATACTGAATAAAAATTACAATGATGTACTGCTAATATAAAATTAAAGGAAGAGTCATTTGTCTCTGAGCAATAATTTTAAGATTACATTAAAGGAAATTTCTCCAAAATTTAAATTTCCCTACAATAGCAATATACTAGTTTGTTGAAAACTAATCCAACATAACTGCATCTTAAGACTGATGAATTTTTAAAAAGTATATTAATCTTAGATTTTTTTAATTTACTTGCAAGCAAAGAGAGATGAGAGAGAAACAGAGAGAATAGGGATGCTAGGGCCTTCAACCACTGCAAATAAACTCCAAATGTGTGTTCCAGTTTGTGCATCTGGCTTTACATGGGTGCTGTAGAATCAAACCCTGACCATTAGGCTTTACAGGCAAGTGCTTTAACAGCTGAGCCATCTCTCCAGCCCCAAATCTTGGTTTAACATATTTAATACACATTGCAAAAATTACAGTACAAGTAGTTTAATTGCTTAAGCAAGAATAAACACCATTTTATTTATGAATGTTGCTCTATAGTTGTTATTTAATGGCTATTATATTTTCTTTCAGTATTTGTTGTTATTTATGTTTTATATTTTAGTTTTAAAATGTTTTGCTTCACATAGTGTGTATTTGTATCTTTCTGTTTCTCTCTGTGTGTGTGTGTTGCATGCATGCATATTTGCAGATGCAAGCCCTCCATGCACCATGTATGTGGAGACCAGAGGAAGACAAGAGACTCAGACATTGTGCTTCTCCTGTATTATTAAGGCATAGCATCTTATTACCATGGAGATGCTGTGATTGAGCAGGTGTCCCTGGAATTGTTCTGTCTCCATCACCTTAAGAGCTAGTGTGACAGGCATGTGTGTCTTGCCTCTTTTTTGAGTTGTGCTCTGGGGATCAATCTCAGCTCTTCACACATGTATAGGAAGTGCCCCCCCCCCCGCCAACTGAGCTATCTTCCCAACCCTTCAAATTAAATGTCAACTATGTACTTTTCATTGATTTGTAAAACATAAGGAAAGTTATGTTGAATTCAATTTGGTTTGTAGAGGTCTATGTTATTTTCAAGAGAAAAAGGCTTCTTGTTGCAGTATCAATCTTGGAAATTTTGATAAAAACCAGTATTTATAGACAGCATGTATGCATGGGACTGTTCTATACACAGACAGTGAAATAGTGATGACAATGACTTTTATACGAGCCCTCATCGCTTCAGCCCATCCCTCACCTGCTTCATGGTATGCTTTCCATGCAAAACCAAGGGTCCTGCACCTGGGATGTCTTTCTGTACAGTTCAGGTACTCATGGGACTATGCTGGGCTGATTTGTGGCCCTCCAAGACAGCCATGCCCTACTTCTCAGAACTATGATAGAATATCGCTTGATATGATTCAGCTAAAAATCTTATGATGTGGAGCTTAACTAGGTTTTATCTGGACATGCCCATAAAAGCAGTTACCCATTTAAAAGCATATAAACTCAGACCAAAACACCCATTATGCATACTGTATATGCACAGCCTTGTGCCATGAGCCAAAAAATGTTAGCAGCAACTAAAGGAGAGATATAAGGAATGTACTCTCTATGGGACATTCAAAAGGAATCACCCCGAAACACTTTAATTAGCCCTGTAAGACACAGCTCAGACCTCAAATCTCCAAAGCTGTGATAGAATACATGCGACTTGACTTAACCCACCCATCATGACAGTGAGTTAAAGCAATACAGGAAACCAATACAGACCAATAGAAACTAAAATAAATAAGGATGCATCCATTACTTTCTTTTCTTTTCTTTTTTTTTTTTTTTTTTGCTAGTGTCAACAAAAACAAGAACATTTCTAAATGAGGAAGAGTTTATTTTAATTTACAGTTCAAAGGTGGAGTACGAATAAGATGAAAAAAATAAAGATGAAATAATATTATCAATTACAATGGGAGAAGAAAACATGGTAGGAGTGAGCAACATGTGGTCACATTGCATTCACAGTCAAGAAAGGGAGGCTAGACAGGAAGTGGGATTTGGTTATAAATATTCAAGATCCACACACAGTGAGGAACTTCCTCCGGCGGTGCTCCTCCCCCCGACGTTTTCACGATCTTCCTAAACAGTTGGGAACAGTGTGTTGGAGAAGAAGTGCTCACATGCAGCATCCTGTGGAGAACATTTCACATTCAAACAAGTGTGGAGATTCCTTTGGAATTTAAGGAAGAGTAAGCGCTGAGATAATTTTAGGAGGTTTGACGGAGAAATTTGTAACATCTTGACCTGACTCTTAATGGGACTGTAAACATTAACGTTACAGCTGGTGGGAGTCCTGAAAGAAAGTGAGCAGCACCTATGATCAGAGGCAGTGGTGACATTATAGTACACGGAATACAGATGAAAGTGTGCTAATTCAGGACTTGTCGGCCCAGGCGTGGGAGCCTGCGAAGTGCATACCTTTCACCACTCAGGAAAGAGGAACTTTACCACACAGCCACAGAGTCTCTTCTGCACTGTTTCATCTAATTATCTTGAAAACATAACCCATGGTAATGAATATAGATATGTTCAGGCAAAATCTGGAGGGTGGTACTCAGCTCCTTCTCGATGCTTGTCAGATGCCAGGGGAAGAGAGAAGCCGAGCGTGCAACTCTTTTTTTTAAAGATTGTATTTATTTAATTATTCATTTATTTATTAGAGAGAGAATGGGTGCACCAAGGCCTCTTGCTACTGCAAAAGAACTCCAGACGCATGCACCACCATGTGCATTTGGCTTACATGAGACCTGGAGAATTAACTGCTAAACCATCTCCCCAGCCTGAGGGTGCAACTCTTAAGCAAAATATTCTATTAGTATTTATCCCTTTCTTGGAACCTTTTTTATTTTCTGCCATATCATCTTACCTACCTAACGCCTCCCCCCTTTTTTTTTTTCATGAATTAAGGTCTCACTCTAGCTCAGGCTGACCTGGAACTCACATTGCAGTCCCAGGCTGACCTCGAACTCACAGCAATCCTCCTACCTCTGCCTCCTGAGTGCTGGGATTACAGGTGTGCACAACCACGCCTGGCTCCTAGCCACTTTAAAAACAGATTTTCAACGTTTTCTCTCCTTCGGTTGATACAGTTTTGTACATTCTTCTGGTGCACTTAATGATCTCATGATCAGTTTCATTCTACCACATTCTAAACAAATTATGCCTTAGACCCACATTCGCTTTGGTAACAGAACTTTTCACTAGAGTTCTTATCTCATCATATCCCATGTGTCCAGTGCTCTAGAAACCACACCAAAAATTCATCCCAACACATCATCCTAATGTCTGGTTTGTTTACTGTTTCTTTTGCTGGAAGACTTATGTCAACAGTCAACTTTTTAGTTTGAAACATAGACTTACTCTGATCAATGCTGAAGATAAACCACAGGGAGGGAGTGGGACTGAAGGCATTTAACACCACATGTCTTGTTTTGTTTTGTTTTGTTTTCTTTTTTGAGGTAGAGTCTCATTCTAGCCCAGGATGACCTGAAATTCACTATGTAATCTCTGGGTGGCCTCGAACTCATGGCGATCCTCCTACCTCTGCCTCCCAAGTGCTGGGATTAAAGGTGTGCGCCACCATGCCCGACAACACCACATACCTTAACATCGGACCCCCCAAACAGGAAAAGTTCCAGTGTTGAGTTTCCAAGTTTTTGTACTTTAGTCAATGTGTTTCATTGCTGTTAGCAAGCTATTCAATCCTTGCCTAATATGTTACTGGATTGGGAGACAGCCACTGACATGTGATGAACACATCATTCCACAGTAGTTTCCCTAGAGTCATTTACTGACCTAAAGTTATTAAAAGCCAAATTTTGCTGAACATATTTTGCATGTCTTATCACATATATTTAAGTTACATTACTCAATACCCCCCAAATCTCTAATTCAAATTCACATATAGGGCACAGGTATAAAATTTATAGAAGAAAATCTCAAGAACCTTTGATTAAAAAGATATTTCTTAGATCCAATAGCAAAAGATAGAGCTGTGAAAGAAGGCTTTGATAAATTCTGCTTCATTAAAATTTAAAATATTTGATCTTCATGGGACATTAGTAGGAGTAGAAAAAGTAAAAGCATGAAGAAGTGATCTTTTGCAAATATAAAAATCAAAGATTCATTTTGAAAAATATATGAATATCTGTCAAAATATAATACAAATATCCAATGAAATAAATGGTCGAAAACTTTAGACACTTCAAAAAATACATCTGCACAATGTATAAGTATACAGAAAGAATATTCAGAAGGTATAAAAATTTTAACTTTTATACATGAAGGTTTAAAAATGAAAAAAAAGAGTGTTGATGGGTGAATTGTGTGTGAAGGTGGTAATAAAACAGAAATGAAAAGGTTATAATGGTCCAGAAAATGACTTGGAGCTGAGGTGGAGAATTTATATTCCCTTATTAGACATAATATGTTCTTTAAGGTTTTCTTAACAAAAAAGTTCAAAAATAATAACAGGAATCAGTTCTCCCAGTGTACTGGCTTTAGACCACCTACTTCTTAACTGTTCATGAGAGAGGCATTTTGTCCATTTAATAGGATTACTTTTTATATTTTGTTTAATCGTTTCCTCTTCAGCAAGAAGTTATAGCATTACATATATTTAGTAATACAACAAAAATAAATATGTTTGAAAATTGTGCTAAATCAAATGTATTTTTCATTTTATTTAAACAAACACAAGCCTCCTATCAAGACATTTTACCACTCTTTCTTGTTGAAAATAAATTTGAGACATTACAAAAACCATTTCTTCCTTTCTTTTTCCAAATTAATTCCCATACTAGAGTTTTGCTGACCTAAGTTAAAGTTATTACTTTTGGACTAGTTTAAAGTTTTTCTTACCAAATGTTGTTTTTAAAAATGCTACTTAGCACTTATATAACAAATTCCATTCATACCATTTATTATTAATTTTATATTCTTGTAGAACATAGGGATATTACCTATTCATAAATATTATTTATGGAATTGACATTGTTTTATTTTCATATTACTTTTTCTCTGATTTATGTATTTTTATTTATTTATTTGAGACAGAGAGAAGGACAGAGAGGGAGAGAGAGGGACTGGATATGCCAGGGCCTCTAGCCACTGCAAACGAACAAGAGATGCATGCACCACCATGTGCACCTGGCTTACGTGGGACTTGTAGAATTGAACCTATGTCCTTAGGTTTTGCAGGCAAGCACCTTAACTGCTCAGCCTTCTCTCCAGCCCTCATATTACATTTAAAAAAATGTTTTATTTTTACTTATTTATTTGAGGGAGAGAGAGATACAGAAATAGGTAGGTAGAGAGAGGGAGAGAATGGGCGCCCCAGGCCCACCAGCCACTGGAAACAAACTTCAGATGCATGCTCCCCCTTGTGCATCTGGCTTACTTGGGTCCTGGGGAGTCGAACCTAGGTCCTTTGGCTTTGCGGGCAAGTGCCTTAACTGCTAAGCCATCTCTTCAGCCACATAATATTTTTTGATAAATTAAATCAACTGCATACAGGCCTCAGATGAGTGATGAAGGGTTTAACTTCTGTGTGGCTCATAATTAAAAACCCCGCCACTCAAAGAGAAATTCTCTCCTTGGAGTGGTGACCTTTACGATTTATAAACCATGTATTATGCCATAAACATAATATTTTCTGATTTAACAATTTAACAGGATATTTTAGTTTTAAAATTGTTATGGATATTCCCTTAAAATATTCAACTTCATAGCACAAAAATAATAAATTTTCTTATCAAAAATGCATGTGAGTTTTGCTGTTAGAATTCCATCCTAGACTGGCTTCCTTTCCATTTCCCAGTTTTTTTTTTTTTTTTTTTTTTTGTAACGGTTGACAGCAATAAGCTAAGCAAATGACCTTGACTTTGACTTAAGGTTGTAGAGGACATTTGTCCCCTTCATAGTTTCATGGGATGACCAATAAGTTGTAGAAGAAATCATCAAGATGAGATAATGAAACATTAAGTATTGGTGCATAGAATTCTCAGAGTTAAAACTAGTTTTACTATGTTACATTTGAAGCAAATTTTCAGTGACCATTTATTCTTATCACATGCTTTTGTAAAAAAAAAAAAAAGATTTTCTTAGTAGTCTTTTGCTTTAGATAAATTATGTCATAATTAAATATATTTAAGGAGATCCTCTCTTAGAAAGAAATATACTTTTTGAAAATTTTCATCCTCAAATGTGATTTTCACTAATGAGACTCTTTAAATTCATATATGTGCCTGCTTATCGTACTTGGGTACATTAAAACTGTGTTTATAGAGAATGAAAGTATATAAAAATGGGAGTCAATAAAAATAGCATTAACTATATTTCCCAATTGTTTAGCTACATTTTCAACATATTTGTGTTCATTATTTGTTTCCTTAAAACTGAGGTATTTAGAATTGTTTCATGTAGAAAGCGAAACATAATATATGTAATGTTAGTATGCAAATACAATTTCTTTGTATATTACAGTAAACTAACTTGTTTACTGTATATATATATATATATATATATATACATATATATATATATATATATATACATGTTTTTATTTAATTCCTTTCATATTTTATTAAGTAGAAGCTTTGTATGGACACATCATAGGTTGTGCCATCATGTCACTTCTCTCTTTTTGCACTTCACTGAGGACCCTCCTTAGTGGGGATTACTTGTATTAAAAATCTGTCAGCAATACAAGGATAGCTGACTCTCTGGCAGGAGAAGAACCACCCCTGACACAGCATCTAGGGCCCAGGTGAAACCACAGAGGAATTGGCAAGGTGCACAAGAGTGCTCCTTCCATGGCAAATCCCACAACCTCCAGGGTGATGGAGACAGACACAGAGGATAATCAAAATGCACCAAAGTGGAAATCCAGGGGCTACTGAGAAATTAACTTGCTGATTTCTAATGATGTTACTGATTGCAATTTTAATGAGTATTTTTGCATTCATTTCTATCTCTACAAAGGAGGAGTGGAGATGGAGCTCAATGGTTAAACGTCTGTTCAATGTGCACATAGCTCTTGAATCTATTCTAAGCACCACAAAACAAACAAACAGAAACAACAGAGCCATAATTCATTTCTTTAACCTGTCTCACTTTTCACAGGTTATTTCTGATACCACATTCCACTTTAGTCAGGAGAAAACATCGTGGTGTCTATAACTGACTGCTGTGGGAATTTAATGATTGAAATATGATATAATAGGATCATTCTAAATTCTTTTTTTAATTTATTTCATTTTATTTTTATTTATATATTTGAGAGCAACAGACAGAGAGAGAAAGAGGGAGAGAGAGAGAGAGAGAGAGAGAGAAAGAATGGGCACGCCAGGAACTCCAGCCACTGCAAACAATCTCCAGATGCGTGAGCCCCCTTGCGCATCTGGCTAATGTGGGTCCTGCAGAATCAAGCCTTGAACCATGGTCCTTAGGCTTCACAGGCAAGCGCTTAACCGCTAAGCCATCTCTCCAGCCCCATTCTAAATTCTTGCATACAAACCTAGCAAAAAGCAGACTGAGACCTCCAGAATTCCACAACTCAGTTGTATAAATTACTGAATTCCCCAAGGCCTCACTTTCCTCATGTATAAAATGTGTGGTTGGAAAAATGGTCCTCACTTTCATTGCCTGATTTAATACACTCAGATTAAATCCCTGGTTGAGGGTAACAAACACACATGTGGATGATATAAGCCTGGCGGGACTAGGAAACATTGTTGAGAACTACTGTTCACCCCATTACGACTGGTCATGTAGCAAAAACAACAGTGATGTTTTCATCTCATTTCAAGGTTGTTCAAACATTATTCCTCATTTATGCCAGTTGTGAGGAGCAACATGTCTTCACAGCAGCTTAGTTTGTAACATAAAGAAGGAACTTCCAGTTTCTGCCAACAAATATATTTTACACTCGTTTCTTTCCAAACCACAAACAAACATATACTGTTCCAATTTCTTACTCAGAAACCAAACAAATGTGTTTTTAAATTAAAATTCGTTTAAGAAAAACTCTCTTGGAAATTTGAAGCAAGTGATAGAAATTGAAGACTTTCTCACCCTCACAACTACCTTCCCTTCCCATCATTGTACACATTCTCTCCTAGTCTCTTCTCTGGTTATTCTGGAAGCAATATCACCTTGGATAAAAATCCCATCATCATCTCATATTCTCCCTTATCAATGGATCATTCACATTAATACCCCATTCTTCCAGTCAGTAGTATTCATAACGTGTTCCTTGTCATCGTGATGTAAGAATATACCAGTGAAGGTAGAAACGAAATACAAACCAGCAGCTAAGTTTCCTGGTGTGTTCAATTGTTCCATCCCTCCACCATAGTCATCAGCCTGAGTCCATGAACATGTGATGACCTCTCGGGTCACGACAATACACTCTTGGCATGCACGTTTCTTTTCCAGTCACCTAATTTTGGGGGCAAAAGTGAATATTTACCAGGTTCTAGTACAGTAGAATAGATCTGAAATTCCAGCTCTCAGGAATCTGAGTCATTATCACAAGGGTGGGTTGTGGTGAAGAATAAACGGGTCTGGAGAGATGGCTTAGCGGTTAAGGCACGTGCCTGTGAAGCCTAAGGAGCCAGGTTCAATTCTCCAAGTCCCGCATAAGTCAGATGCATATGGTGCCACAGGTATTTGGAGTTCGTTTGCAATAGCTGGAGACTCTGGCACACCCATTCTCTCTCTTTCTATCCCTCTCTTTCTGCCCCTCTAATAAATAAATAAAAAAAATAAATCTTAGCAAAGGAATAAATGGTAAGTGAAGAAGTAGAGAGAGTGAAATGTTCATATCCATTTGGGTAGATTATCTTCTCAGTCTCCTCACAACCATTTAATATATAGCTTACATCATTACCGATTTTCCTGTTGGTGCCTACAATGGAGACTCTTCAATCATTTAATCTACCTGACCCCTCTTAGTGGCCTCCTTGGCTCAATTGTTTGTATTACCAAATTCTGTATACACTTTCTTCTTACCGTATTGCTATCCTGTCTGCTACTCCTTACTCTCTTCTTAACAACCTCAGAACTCCACAATAATCAACAAAGTCTAGTCGACTACATGCAGCTATTTATAGGTTTGGTGTAGTCTCATTATTTTCTGTGGCTGGAAAAAGCCTACACACAGTGATGAATATCAAAATACCAAACTCACATCTCTGACATGTAGCTTCCCTTGAGACTACAAGCACTTCAATAATCGCATCAAGTACCGTAGATAGCAGGGACATGTCAGGTGCAATATGTCCACAGTTGCCTTCTTCACTTTGCCCTCCTCACTTTATCTTTTATCATAATTCATGACACCATTACTTATCACGTTTCTTGCAACAAAAACTTGCTATCCAATTCTCCGTTCCTTATCCTCTCAACACAAACCACTGATAAGTATGATTGAGTCTTCTTCACGTTATACTTTCAAAACCCATCCATTAGACGTTCTTCAATGTTATTTGTGCTGTTGAATTTAACTTTTGTCTACAGGATAGCCATTTCTTATCCTGTAGTTTTATTCTCAAGTCATGTCTTCTCACACAGCCTTCGATAGGACTGTGGCTGATTTAGTAGTATCCCATCAAACAGAAGGTCACATAGTCCCTTCCTCTCATACCATTCTCTGTATTACCTTGTTCTTGGTAACAGAGTTTATAAATTTTGTGTGCAAATCTGTTTTAACCTTCCAGAATGTCATCTATAAGAGAATCCTTATTACATCCATATTAAATGTTTAGGCAACCTGTCAATGCACTGCATTACTGAATCTAGACGGGAGAAATTCCTACTTGGTCAAAGGGAAGGTAAATTCGTAATGACAACAATCAGTAGAGAGTGGATGGAGAAGTTCATGAGAAATAATGAAGATTAGGAATGTGAACATAAAAGTCTGTATCCTTATAGCCTAAAGTTTAAATTTCCATAGCTGGTTCATGCTTTGTTATATAGTCTATAAGAGTGTGGAATTGAGAAACTTGCATAAGCCCAGTGCATAAAAGTTTGTTTCTTGCCGGGCATGGTGGTACACGACTTTAATCCCAGCACTTGGGAGGCAGAGGTAGGAGGATTGCCGTGAGTTCGAGGACACCCTGAGACTCCATAGTGAATTCCAGGTCAGCCTGGGCTAGAGTGAGACCCTACCATAAAAAAACAACAAAAAAATTTGTTTGTTGAAATGGAAATAATAAAACTTAACAAATTGCCTCTGAAATGTTATCAATATACTTGCCAAATATTTCATGTTTAAAGACTAAACATGACGGTTTAGGGGCTACTGTGACCATATTATAATTATGAAGTTTCCTAAACATTCAAGGTAGTCAGTAAGAGGCAGAATCGATGGCTCAGAGAAACAACTTTACGGCATGGCATGGAAAGGCTATTTTAGCTCTCTGTCAATTCTTTAGTATCTTTTTAACTTCTAAGAACGGTAAACTTTTTGTGCAGAGACATCAGAGGATGTCTATGTATCCCAGATATCATACATGACAGAGGAAGTGTTGTTACACCCAAATGCACCTTGGTGACAGATTTCATTGAGGTGACTTACAGGAGCCCGGATAACTCAATGGCAGCGGCATCACCAGAACAGGTGATGAGTCAGGACAGTGTCCCTGGAGCTCACTGCAGAATTTATAGACAGCACCATCAAGAGGACAATCTTTTCTCCTAAACTTATTTGAGGCTTCTATAAAGCTGGAGAGGGGCTATGGACATCTTGTGAGTTTCAGAAGTACCTGACACTTGGGGCTTGTTTACTTCCTGAGTTTTAAGAGCCTATATCCTCCTGTCAGGAGGGGATTTTTCAGTCGCAAGGAAACTGCTACCTAGCAGGAGTTCGCACAAATGCCTCTAAGGCACCTGATTTGAGTGTTAACATCTAAAAGTTAAAGTAATTGCTGAATGATTTAAAAAAATAAGAGATCTATTTTATTCATAATCAAAGAGGCATTGACACTCTCCAAATTGTAACCTATGTTTATTTATTGAATGATTAATCATATTTTTCTTTTTTTGAAAGGCAAATGTGTTAATTTAAAGAAAAAAAATGCCTTGCAAAATATTTCAAACAATTCTGTTATCCTACATCCTCAAGATATGATAAGATTTATTTTTCATAACTTGTGAAAAAGTAGTTATCAATAGAAGCTTGGGGGCAGACACAGATATTTGGAAAAATAAAACTGTAAACTGTACTAGATTGTCTTCAAATCACGACAGCTGTCAAGCCCATCTCACTCCCAATTTTAGCAAAGGTATTTTCACTTTGGAAAGTGGAAACACACAGAACAGTCAGTAGGGAAAAGTGACAAAATGATAGATGGTGCCTAAAGAGGTATTCAACAATTTTTTGTGTGTGTGGAATTCACTTTCATCTTACAACTAATTATATAATTAAGTGAAAGTTCACATGGTCCTCATGTGATTTCTGTCAGAGTATACATTTTCTAAAATACTAGAGAATAAAATCAATATAATTTTGCTTTAAAGTTAGTTCCTCAATATTGACCAGACAGAAACATATTTTTGGAAAAAAAATGTTAGAAAATGTGCAGAAATAAATTATTTCTATGTACCAATAACATGATCTAAGTAATTGAAGTTTGGTATAGCAGATTATACTATTAATAACATTTCTATAATCACAATCCATTCACTGATTCCATACTAATGAAAAACCAACTGTGTGTTATGTAACCTGATTGGCACCTGCTAATAACATATTTTTAGTATGAAGAAAGAAGGTCACTAGAGGCTGCAGCAAGTGTGACTGGTTGTGGATGTACAATTCCAAGCTGTAACTTGGGATGTGGGAAGAATATACTCCTGTGTGTATATCTCAGATTTTAACTTATCTTGCACTTTTACCTACTGGGCAAGTGAATGAGGCACACACAGTGAGACAGTGATTTGGATGTTTCACTGAATCAAAAGAGCTTCTTGGTTAATGGCATTTCACTGTTTTGAACAGGAAGGAGTTGAAAGTGTTCAACAGGAAAAGAATTGTGACAACTGTGAATTTCTTCCATGTAAAATTGAGAACGTAAAGAAAATGTAAACTGATGACTTCACACCAGCCAGTCAGTAAAATCAAGTAGACTTAGAATGGACCCTGACCTGAAAGGTCTTCTTCCTTCATGATAGATGGTCAAACTGGACCACTTAACAAACCAGGAGCACTACTACTTTACAGAGATTGGAAGAATGTGTGAACCTCAGTCAAGGACCATGAGCTGGCAAACTGTGACTTGCTTCACTACATTATTAACACCTCTGCATTCTTCTCCAAAGATTGACTTGTCATACATTCAATGCAATGCAAAACTTGATCTGACACTTTATCACAATATTCATAAAACTCTTAAATGAGGGATTTAAGAAAAAGAAGCAAAAAACATACAAGAAGTTTTTAATCCTAGGTTATTTCAGGAATTAGAAGTAATAAATGTCTTACTGTCTATCACTCAATATTTTCTTAGAAAATAGATTTACATTAATGACAAGGAAGCATAGGAGAAACTCAATTTAACAACCACAAACCTTGACATTAATGAGAATATAATATGCATGCCATTAGGTTTATGGAACTGGGCACAAAGAAAGTTGAGGGATTTCTTTAATCATGGTTGAACATTCAAGAGGTCAAGATGCTCAACATGCTTGCCCTTCTTGTAACATTCTACTTCACTGAGTAAGATGAATAAAAGAATGACTGCAGAGGATAAAATGAACACAGAATTAGTGAAAGGCAATGTATTGGGAAGATGGACTTAACTCATAATTAAAACTAGAGTATCCAGAGTAATTTGGAAGTGCTTAGTGGTAGAGCACTTGTCTAGCCATGCCCAAGGCCTTGGGTTCAATCTCCCACAGTGAAAAATAGAAAACCAACTTTGTAAAAACTGTAAAATTTAAAGAACATTCCAAAAAAAGTCATTATAGCCTATTCACAGAGTATATGCAGACTTTTTCAAAGAAGTATTGATAAATTATCTTATCCCAAATGTGCAAGGTAAGATTATATTTATATTTCCTCAGACTTATGGAAATGTTCCTTTGCAAGAGATATAAATTTTAAGGGTAGAGACACAAATTCAGAAAAAAAAAAAAGAAACTGCAATGAGAGTATTCACATAAAGTCCTTATTTTAGTTGAGCACAGAGTTAAATGGTGCAGGAATCTCAATGACATCTACTACAAAAGACAGACATGCCATGAGATCCATGATGGGGATCCTTACTCATCCTGGAACAAACCACACAGCCCCGATGCAGAGTTTTCCTCCCTTCGCTGTTCCTCTGGCTGACATTATGCACAACTGTTGTAATTCCTACTGACCTGTCATAAGCACAATCCTACCTTCTCTAGGGGATACTTCCCAGGACATATCACACACTGTAAGCTGCCTCCCCCTATCTAACATCAACACTCCATCCATAACCTGTTCTGCCTCGCATTTCCCCTTCCTTACCAACATATGTCCCCTTCTAGCATGCTCTAAAATTTATGGCCATGTATTGTTTAGTTTTCTTTTCTTTTCTTTTTTTTTTTTGTAATGGCTAAAATGTAAACTCTGTGAGGCCAGGAACCTTTGATTCATTTATTCACTGAGGATAAAGATCTGTACGTGGTGCATGAGAAACACCACAAAAATACCAATTCCATAAAAAAGATGATTGACACATAGGTAAATATTGAAGAAACTATTACTAAAAAACAATGTCAGTGAATGCATACTACTTTAAAATAAACAATAAAAGCTCACTGAAAATAACTTCATAAAACTGTCCACTTAAAATTAAAGGTAAATTTTACACAGAGCTTCAGTACTCACATATTCCCTACAAGTAAAATGTTTCAGAACGTGGGGTAATAATGAGCATTTCCATCATTTTTAGACAGCAAAAATAATAATGAAAGAGCTCTAAGTGATAGCAATAGTGTAACATTTGTTACCTGACATGTTAGCATATATGATGTGTTTTAAAATCCATGTGAATAATTCCATAAACCACAGCATTGTTGCTGACATTTGAATAGGGATGGTTTTCTTATGCAACCTTCTGTTCTAGTGAATTGCCAGTCTCCATCAAGTTTAATGGGGTATGTTAAGGTGATGTGACTAGTTGTAGTGGTTTAAAAACAAAACACTTATGAATACTGAAAATGCTATAATTATTTAGTTATTAATTGTATGGTATACTCATGGAAGAAAACTATTACTGCTGCCTAGAAAGAATATTAGTATTTGGATACATTGATGTGCAAGTGTGCAGTGTGTGACTAAGGGAATAAAGCATGCTTTCAGAAATGGCTTAGTTAATATCAATAGTAGAAGTAAGTCTATATGAATGTGTTTACAAGAGAGCCTCTGGAAAAACCAAGGACACTGAAAGACAATTATACATATTGTTCTTATATTTGATTTAATGGGGTGATTTTAGCTTTATTCTACCTAGATGAGATTATTATTATTATTATTACTATTATTTTTTTTTTTACAAAAAGTATGAAGAATGTGGGTAGGGAAGAGTAATATCGGGAAGAGAAAAAGAAGGATAAATTAAGAGAAAAGGTGTATAGCAGGTAAGAAAGAGGTAAGAAGGAACATAGGAGCTGCCCAGGCAAATCCAGATACCTTGTGTTTTTATTTATTTATTAAAGACAGAGGGTGAGAGAGAGAGTGAATGGGCACATTGGGACCTCCAGCCACTGCAAACGAACTCCACATGCATGTGCCACCTTGTGCATCTGGCTTACATGGGACCTGGAGAATCGAACTGGGATCCTTAGGCTTCACAGGCAAAAGCCTTAACCACTAAGCCATCGCTCCAGCCCAGATACCTTGTGTTTAATACCTTATTTGAATTTGATGGTTTGCGGCATACATGAAAAATTAGTATTAAATGAATGAATAAAATAATGGAATATTTACTTTCATTAACTGTAATTAGAAATTAGAAAAATAGTAATTTCTATATGAAATCCAAATATTTTTGAAACTACACCATTTTAGGTGTGTGTGTGTGTGTGCTTGTGAAAAAATGTTTAGAGATTCCAATACTTTATGATAACTTTGTTGAAAAATTTGCTTTAAATTTCTTTGCTCATTTAATTTAAGCTTTTGAAAGAGGATTATTGTGTTGTTCTTTAGCTTGTCACGGTTAGCAAAAAACATTCAAAAATACTTGATTTAACTTGAAATTAGGTGATTATGCTTAAGAATGAGGAGCAATACAAACAAATGGTGCTGGATAAACTGGATAGCCATCTGCAGGAAAATGAAACTAAATCCACCCATCTTGCCATGCACAAAAGTTAAGTCCATATTGATCAAAGACCTCAATATAACACCAGAAACTCTGATACTACTGGAAGAGAACATGAGAGGAACTTTCCACAATATAGGAGTTGGAAAAGACTTCCTGAACAAAACCCGAGTAGTTCAGGAAATTAACTAATCACTCAACCATTGGAATATCATGAAGCTGAAAAGTTTCTTCACAGACAAACATACAATAAACAGAGCCAATAGGTGGGTACCCACAAATTGGGAGAAAATTTTTGTTGGCTCTACAACTGAACGAGGCCTAATTTCTAAAATCTAAAAAGAACTCAAATACCTAAACAATGAAAAATCAAACAATCCACTCACAAAATGTGGCATAGAACTGAACAGAGAGTTCACAGAGGAAGAAATACAAATGGCAAACATACACTTAAGAAAATGTTCAACATGCCTAATCATCAGGGAAACACACATTAAAACAACTATGAGATTCCACCTTACCCCAGTAAGGATAGCAAACATTAAAATATCAAATGAAAACAAATGCTTGTGAGGATGTGGAGAAATAGGGACCCTAATTCACTGTTGGTGAAATGCAAGATGGTACAACCACTATGGAAAGCAATATGGAGACTCCTAAAAAGATTGACTATAAAGTTGCCAACAGACCCAGTTATTCCCTTACTGGGCATTTACCCTGAAAGTTCCATGCCTCTGTTCAGAGAGATTTGTTCAACCATGTTTATAGCCGCTCAATTCACAATAGCTAAGAGCTGGGATCAACCCAGATGCTCATCATTAGACGAATGGATCATTCTCAACAAACTCAGCCAACCACAGAAAGGTAATCATCACAGGGTCTTACTCATTTGTGGCTTCTATCCTGGATCTGCTTGATATGCTGACATACCTAATAGGCAACTTGAATACCAGACAATAGGGAGTGTGGGGCAGGAGTGGAGGGTATGGGTGGGTGGGTGGGGGTCACAAAAGTGGATTCAAATGGAACTGGTATCATAATATCATACATCCTGAAAGACAGACTAAAAGGTTGAACATTCATCAGGTCCTTAGAGGGAATACCTAAATCACAGGAACTGGTATCATAAAATCCTATATCCTGAAAGACAGACTAAAAGGTTGAACATTCATCAGGTCCTTAGAGGGAATACCTAATCACAGTATATGATGAAGACTAACCTTAATTTTCTCCTATTTCTCTCTCTCTCTATTCTCTCTTTCTATTTTATATTACCTATCTTTTTCTTCCTTCTTTTCCCTTGGCACTGGCCTGTAACTCCCAGTACCAGCATGTGGCTAACATCCACAGTGAGCTGTTGATTGGAGAGAACTACAAGTTTTCCCATAGAAGACAGACTTCTGTCATAGCACTTGATAAACCACCAAAGGTTAATGATAAGACCCTACTGCCAAAGACACCATGTTCTGTTGTTACAGAACTTGGAGAGACCTGGCTGTAATCTGGAAGAGAGTCAGTCCCCAGAAAGTTAGCTTGTCTAGAGCCAGGAGATACTGGGGGAAAATGGCCGACATGTGTCCAAGCAACTTTTGGTCTAAGCTACTCAGCAAGAAACAATTGGACATGATGTTCACCCAAGTGCAATAGTGGCACAGAGCCATGGTGGGTGACCAACTGCTCTTGATCCACTGCTAATGGATCTACTCAGTGGAACAGAACCCATAGCTGGAACTTGGAAAGGAGTCAGAACCACATCTAGTAATTGAGTCCACTCTCCAATATCAAGCTCACACCAATCTTAGGCTACAAGAGGATCTAAACCTATTAAATTCTCTATAAACTAATAATGGTTGTCCCATCTATCTGGATCTGACTTCACTCTCCATTGGAGAATTTGCTTCTCTTTTTCAGATGGATGAAGAAACTGAGAAGAGAATTAGTCCATTGCACTTCATCAGGGCACCAGCTGAAACCATAGAGTAATTGGGGAAGTGGGCAAGAGTGCTGCTTTCTTGGTGAACCTGGTATCAGCACAAGGGTGAAGGAGACAGACACAGAGAACACTCAACTCCTACCAAACCAGAGATCCATAGAAGGTTCTCAAGACCTCTGTCACTGAAGTAGACCTAAAACAAACCCAAAATGGCTCAAGGAAATTACAGAAGAGGGGTCGGAAAGATTGTTAAAGCCACATGTTGCAACATTATGCACAGAGACATTGGCTCTTCCCCATAACTGATTGCTACCCCCACAATGCATAATCCACAATCCCCATATGGATAACTGGCCACCCCAACCAGGAAGGTCTCATCAGAGGGGGGAGGACAGGGATGAGGATAAGGATGATACCAACATGTACTGTTTATACACTGAGTATGTACATAACTAATAAAGAAAAACAAGAAAACATGAAACATCAAAATACATTCATATCTCTAAAGCAGGGTTGGTGGGCTATGCCAGGCTTGAGGCAATGGCAGGGGCCAGGGGATCAGCATCGAAGAGGAGGGAAGCAGGTGGCCATCTAGTTCACGTATGAAAAAGTTCTACCTATGCCCTAAAAGTTGTGAAATTTTTCAGTGGAATTTAATAAGAAATATGAATATCTTATTTTTCATTCACATAAAGACCCTAGCTACATCACACTGAGTGGATTCTTGGACCACAGTAGATAGCTCAGCCCTTTGGGAGCCTTTGATAGCTAATATTTGCTGTGGGAGAAACACTGACAGTGACAGGGACCGAGGACACACAAAATCTATCAAAGCAGAAATCCAGAAGTTGCTAAGAGCTCAGTACTAAAGTAGACTGGTAGACTGAAAACACACCCCACAAGGCTCAGGGGATCTGTGGAAGAGGGGGTGGAAAGATTATAAGAGCTACAAGGTAGGAGGGCGTAACCAGAGGCACTGAGTCCCCTACCACATTGACTGGCAGATGCCCTTACAATACACCACCCATAACCCCATGGTGAATGCAAGAAATCTCTCTGAGGAGGGCCTGCAATGGATTGGGACAGGGAGGAGGGAAATAGTGACACTAGCACATACTGTGTCCATGTAAATTTCTACTTAATTGTAAAAAAGAAAGCAAATAAATGAGAAAAAAAAAAAGAAAGAAAGAGGATGCTCACAGTGAAAAGGCCAGAGATAGCTAATTGCTTAAACATTCTGAGTGTTTGGAAGCACATGAATACAGAGAAAAGCAGACTTTTACATGATATCCTTCTGTGGCATATGTCATCTCAGCTCTGATGAAAGAAAATAGTGATTCTATCAAAGCAATAAAACTAATGCATTTTAGTAAAATTGAAAAAATAATAAATAATTATAATTAATTAATAATAAGATTATCAGAAATTAATATTTAAGTCTTTTAGCTAAATAAAAGTCAAGATTAACTTTATGCTGGAAGGAAATATGGTTCAGTGGTTAAAGGAATTTGCTTGAAAAGTCTGATGGCCCTGACTTGATTCCCAAGGATCCATGTAAACAATAAGTTCCTGGACCCTGAGCTGTGGTCCATTTTCATAAACTTGGCTTTATAACCTAAGGGAGGACGAGTGTGCCTAGGGTCATGACTGGTTGCATGCCTGTCTTCAGAACACTAAGTGTGCTTGTACATTCTTGGCATGTACACATGTACCCCGGTCATTTGGTTAATTAGTATGGAAATACTTAATTTTTGCAATGTATTTTGATAAGCATTCATTCATTGACCTCTGCGTCTTCAGTTACATTTTTTAAGATCTGAACTGTTTCACTGAATGCTCCCTCAAGAGTATTAGGTGACATCCTAATACTCATGGGCATTTTAATGTTGCAAAAATCCTTAACACTGAGAAAATGATTATTATTATATTACATGATCATTATAGATAAATGTCAATTTTACCCTTGGGAATCCTTCACAGAATGATTCTCACATTCATTAAAAAAATCATTGCATTTCACATTTTACATTTTACAGGAAATTTCTCTGCAGCTTTTCTTTCAGAAATACGTATACCCTTATTATCTCTAAAGCCAGAAAACAGAAAGGAATGTGGCCACTTGAAGAAAGTGCATTTATAGCCACCTCTGCTTAATAGGAAGTATGATGTGGTAAACTTAATGGTGTAGTTACCTTCTCATTGCTGGGACAAACATTTGACCAGAAATAGCTTATGGGAGGAAAAAGTTTACTTTAGCCTTACAGATTCCAGGGGGAGCTTCATCATGGTGGAGGAAACTGGCTCACTTAAAAATACATCTATAGCAGGTAGACAACAGCCAGCACCAACAAGCATGAGCTGACTCCCTACACCCCTTAGGGCTGGACTTATTGTCAATCCTAGTAACACACCTCCTCCAGCAGGACTGTGCCTTCTGAAGACTTAAGTAAGAAGCTTAATTAAAAGAAAAATCTAAGGCTGTGGGACCATTTACATTCAAATCACCACAAATAGTGTAAACAATGTATGTTTTGGAGAGTAGAAATTTCCCATGTTTGGCCTTCAAAATTCCAAATGTTCATCAAATTCTCTGTCCCAGCAAGTAGAAGGGCTGTTGACCGCTGACAGTGGAAAGCTACAGGTCACATTGAGAAAACACCTCATAGACAGCTGAGGATGCTATCGTCCTATCAAAATGGTAGTGGCTTCCACTCATTTGGGACCTATGCTTTCTGGATGTTTTTGATATCATAGTCATGATTTTAGATAGACAGAGCTCCCTCTGAAGTGAGATCCTGAGGCTGAGAGCTAGAGAGAGAATTAGGCTTTGCTCTCATAGACTCTTGAGAAACAGTAAAACCAAAAGAAGAACAAAGCCAGGCCGTTCATGAGCGCCTTCTGTGACTACAGCAGTGGCAAGGACCTGCATGTGCAAGCCCGGGTTCACCACCAAGGCTGAATTCAACCTGACAACACGCTTCTCTTGTTTGTTTTTTGTTGTTTTTCTGTAATTTTCCTCAATTTTTTAAAAAAAGTCTATTATTATTGTTAACAAATGGTTTCATGTGGATACATCACGTGTTGGTACCCTCTTTTACCTTGTAGCTGCCCCCATTCCACTGGAGACACTCCTCAGTGGGGTTGCAGGTGTTCACTATGGGGTTGTGGTTTATGTGTTGTGGGAGCAGTTGGTCCTGTCACTTCATGTCCTTGCTAAAACAAGTTCTCTCTTGTTGACTATGACAGTTGTTTTTGGGAAAAAAAAGTTATCTACCACATTTTTGCCTGGACCTAAATGAGCTATAAAATTAGTTTATATTTCTTTTACTGCTGACCCACTTGTGCCAAACTGAACTGGATCAGACATAATATTTATTTATTTATTTATTTATTTATTTATTTGGTCAGAAAAGCCCTACAGTCTCAAATATTCAGTACTTACCTGGGGAGAGACATAGAAAGAGAGTGGGAAGCAGAGGTCACCGAGAGAATAAGAAAGCTTATAGAGAACTGAATGTAAGGATGAATGCTATGTTACAACTCCAAACAGAGCTAACCACCACATGGTGGTTTGTTTTTATGACATTCAGATTGCTTTTTCTGACAGCACATACAATTCAATTTTAATAGGAACTTTATTATGATGAATAAATGTCAATTCAGTGTTTTATTGTGCTATCATAGCATCATACTCTATTTGAATACCCTGTCTACACAGAGTATTTTTACAGGGCTGCATGTTTAAAACAACCATGGCACTACCAGCAATAAGGTCAGAGGAAAGTCTACTTTTAATGGAAATTCATGGAGAACTCACAGATGAACTTTCACACACAGAGTAAGAAAACATGGGAAGGGGTTTTAGTAGCTGAGTATTGCCATTTTACTGACAGTTTTTATACATGTATATAGTGTATTTTGATCATAATTCTTTCCTGTTACCTTCTTTTGTCACCTGTATCTTAGCCTTTTCCACTAAAAACTACCTGCATCCCAACTAGTCTCCTCAACTTATTATTTAAAAGAATAAAAGTTGCTTCAGCCTAAATAATTTAGTCATCCTCCTCTCTCCAAATATGTCTCACTTAAACTTTATCTAGAATCACTCCTAACTCAAGAAAAGATCAATATGGCCCATTGTTTCTAAAAAATGGGTACTACTTCACCAAAATGGGTACTACTTCATGTAATGAGCATTTGAAGAATTATTTGTGTATGGATGCTTTTAAAATAAAATTTCCCCACGTGTGGCATAGGACTAGAATGTTCTAAAGGTAACGTCTCCCCACGAGCAGTAGGGAACCCGAAGACCTGACACCCACAGCTTTCACATTACTTCTGTCTTAAAGCCAAAGAGCAGAGCACTCAGCCTGATTACTCAGCGCTGTCAGATCATCTGAAACTGTGTGTTTATAATAAGTTACGGACCAGGGAGAGATGCACACAGTCATCCCATCACCCTCTCTTCTGTTTTGCAGTTGAAACAGAGTGCTCCGAGAGTACAAACATGAGTGCACATAGCCATTGGGACACACACACACACACACACACACACACACACACACAGACTTTTTAAAAACAGATTTCTTTCATAATTGTTGTTTGAAGCACCGTTCAAATTTAGAAATACAAAGGTAATACTAAACATAATAATGATAGCAAACTAGAAATATTCATATTTTAAAATTAAGATGTATGGACTAAGCCTGCTTTTGATCTCCTGGCTTTCAAAACTCCAAGTTTCCATGTGCTTTTTCCATAAATGTCTAATTATAAGTCTTATTTTTTTTCTAGAGAGCTTTCTAAGATGATGTGTAAATATTTCAACTTAATATAATAGCATGTATCATTTTGTGTTCAGCATTTCCATGTAAAAGCATGTGTCCATGACCAGAGAAGTTAGACCCTGAGATCAACTCAAAGAGGAAGAAACACTGAGTCCATGAAGTTGTTGGTCACCTTTCATTTGCTTTGGGAAATCAGTTTTAAAGTGTCCCGTTCCCACCACCTAGGAACAGAAGGTGTGAGCTTTCAAACAACATAGCCTTCCATCTCCATGAAGAAACCTTCATGGGAACACTGGGGCGAAAGGCCCTTCTTCCTACTTGTTCAAGACCTCAAGGGTAAGTTAACCTACAAAATGATTTCTGACAAATTTGGTCATAATAAATCACTACTGTGCTTCACTTTCCAAAGTACTCACCTCCTCAAACTTGTCAGTGCTCGGGGATGACACACGAACTTTTCAAACAAGCCAAGTATACATTACACACAATGATATTCATATATTATTACCACTTGTTTGCATTTATTATACAGATGTAATTGGTATCCCATATCTACAGTAGTTTTGTAGGATTGAGACCTTAGTATTTGATCTTTCTAGTTATTCCTATAATTCCACATATAATCTGAGGCATATTGTAATTTGGTATGAATATAAACTAAATATTCTAATTAACTAACTAATTAATTATTTAATTAACAGTCTAATTTTTAAAGCAGGATACACGCAGGTTAGAGAACAAACACGTTGAGAGAGAACTTTAAGTTTTCCCACCATGGGTTCCAACTTCCTGGAAAGCAGATTTTTCGGGTGATATTTTTATCCATAAAGAGTACTGGAACTCTTGGGATTGCTCACTTCTCGTAATGTCGACACAGGGCAGGGGAGAAACTGAGGCTGGTCGGAGATGATGTGCTCCACAGGCCTCAGTTTAATGCACACAGTGTTTCTGAGCTGGAGAAGCCATTCTGTTTCTTCCCCTGGAACAAGACCCTTCACCTCTTACATATCATTGAGTGACTGGCACTTCCAAGCTACCTGTAGATGTTTGCTCACTGCTGCGTTTACAAGTCATAGATCAGTTTCTGGTGAATAAGTAGTGGGCATATATGAATGCATGCTTGATACACAAATGAACAACCCAGCAGAGATTTCAAAGACCTTGCCTGAAGAAGACAGCCAGATTTTTAAGTAACAAACACATGTAAGCCAACAGAGGTTGAACTCTTATTGCTGAGGTTTAAATATCAAAACTCACTGGAACTTATAGTGTAGATGTTCAAAATCTGTCTAGAGTGTGCTTATGCACAAGGAATCCTTTATCTTAAAGGTCTTTTTCCCCCTCTTTCTTTCTCTTTTCTCTTTCCATCTTGCCTTTCTTCGTTCATTATTATAAGTATGAATAAAAGAGCTAATTTCATTTTATCATATTAAAATTTGAAGAATGGTTACTTTCTAAACATCACCTTTGTGTGTTAAAAACTTTAAAATCCTTAGAACTCAAATATAAGTGAACAAATAAATGCCAAATTATACACCTCAGTTCAAAGCAGGAATTTGATAAAACTGGATAGGATTTTTCTCTCCTCTGCTTTATAAGAGTTGAAACACACAAATGCATTTCTTTGATATTTTAGAGTTATTGAAAGTCACTGTGTTTTTTTGAAAACATTAGTGACATAAAATCATTCTGAAAACATGAGATGAGTTGATAAAGCTTTTGCCATGAATTCACTGGATTCCAGTCCTCCCTCATCTGTTTAATCGGCTAATAAAAAGTCTTTACTATAATGATCTTTATCATTCAACAAGAACAGAAATGTATCTCTCTGAAAGATGTCATAAAACTCTGTATAACCCTGTTAAACTATGAGTAATAGACATCTAATCACAAAATCTTAAAACGGGCCCAGAGATAAGAATGTTGACTTAAATGAGAAAGAGACCAAAACTCAGGACTTTCGAAGTGGCTTAGAATTAGTGCAGAATAGTTTTGACCTGGGTCACTGTGCTGATCTCTATTCAGGGAAACCAGCCACGGAGCTCAGGTAATGAGGACTATGCCCCCAGGGGAGCCACACACTTGCTCCCTACCTGGTGGTAGTGTCCCCAGTAACGGCTCCTGAACGGGACATTCATTGCCTGAACTTGCCACAAGATCAAGCATATCGCCTGGCCCTGGCATCTCTGGGTGTGCAACTCAGCCTTCACGGGATCTCCATACAAGGAATCTACTCCAGTGTAGGAGAAATAATTCCTTTCTAATTCATGATACTCATCTCTTCCAGTAATTTGTTTGCTAATACGCCAGCAATCGATAGACAGCCGTGAAGAAGCAGTGTGTTTTCGAGAGAGCTCTCCATTAAATCACACTGCCCCACCCGGCAACTGCACTTTTCCTTATTATTCACCAGCGCTTCAGTGTCCCATGGGTGTGGCTCTCATTATTACAGATCATCTTTCCTTAGGATGTGTGATTTAATTTTAATGCCTGAATCCAAACCTCAATCCTCTGCGACTTAGCTGCTCTCTGGTGTAATAAGAAAGCGAGGTTTATTCTGCCTTTGTGTTTGGGAACGTTTAGCTCAGTTTCTGAATTATGATAAAAATCAATATGAACAAGAGGACGGACAGATGTGGTATAAACCTGGAGATAAATGAACGATTCAATTCTCTCCTGAAACAGCGTTGTTAGCTTTAGGTAGCTTCTAATTCTTGGTTGATGTGACCATTTCGCAACACTTTTTGTTTGAGAGGGATGGAGAGGCATCCTTGCGACATATGCCACATGCTTTGCAGTGCAACACGAGTGTATTATTTGTGCCATTCTCATAATTCCTGAAGTGCTCATGCTCACTGCACACAGAACCCTCTTTCATTGCTGATCTCTTCAGAATGCTGGCAAGGAAAAAAAAAAAAAAAAGCATTCCCAAGCTGGATTAGTTCCAAGACAAGCCATGATCTAATAGAGCAAATTACTTCCTTTCTCTCCACTGGGAAGCCAGTCAGTTGGAAGCTATTGCCTGGGCACACCTTCAGAAGATGCCTGCTCCTGCAGGTGTGGGGGCTTTGCCTATCTGGCAGCTGTGGCCAACCCCCTCCAGCCTGCGGAGGGCCCGCTGTGCCAGCAGGAGGGACAGCTAGTTCATTCATCTCTGAGGAAGTTTGGGAATTAGTGTTTAATGAAGGGCACGATGAAAGCATTTTCCATTTCACAAAATTTACATTTCAAATATGTAGCTGGAGAGACTGGGGAAATGTCAGCTGACAACGTTAACCTCGAAACGCTGCCACAAGGCAAAAGAAACAGTAAGGTGTTTGAAGCCAATAACTATTTACATTGAGATAACTGCAATATTATGAGGGAGTCCTGTGTTTCCCACCTCCATGCTAAGCCTTGCCATCTCTGGTCTCGTGAAGAAACAACTCGCAGTACATGTGGGATGATAGGTGTGGAGTTGTATCATATGAACTCCTAAGTCCACCCAAATGAAGCTGTTCTGCTCTGTCTGACACCCCTCCCAGGCCTCATGGAGCATCCCGGTCATCCTGAAGGGTCCTGGGGCAAGCTTCGGCAGACTGCTGATTCTTGTCTACAGGGACAAGAGAGGAGCAGAAGCGAGGTCGCCTTTCCTCTCCACCTGTCCAGGTACTCTTGCAGAACCATCCCATAAAACCATGTGGATTCCTCAGAGTTTACATTAGAAAGCAAAGACTTAGGAAGAAAGGAAATATTTTATTATCATGCTACATAAACCATTTCTTGCATATGAGGAACAGTGGATGTATGTAAAGGCATGCTTCAGTTGGATATCTTTTTTTCAAAAATTGTTAGTTCTTGACCTTATTCCCTAACCTCTGCTCCTTAGCTCTCTGGAGATTTGCTTTAAAGTCAATCAACAAACACTCATTCTCCCCTTTTTTCCAGAGTCCTTGCATACCCACCTACACTCTTGGGATCTGGTGAGACTTTCCATGGCATCTGGACATGCAAGGTACTGAGGTGGCACTTTGATGAGCCTCCACTGATGCCCTGATGAAGGCAACTTGTTTGAAGTGCCCCAGCAGCGTGCATATTTCATGATCACATGTTTTATTTTGGATAATATGTTAGTATTGGCTAAAAATAGACAAGTGCATATATTTACACACATACACACACACAGGCACCCTTGACCCAAACAAAAATATTAAGTATGAACCAATACACTGTTTGAGCTCTTTGGAAAAACAAAAGAAATGTTTTCCAATGACATTGTAACTTGAAGTCCTCTGGTATTAAAACACTTAAAACCTAATTCTCCTCATCGCTTCCCTCTGCACCATTTTCTAAGAGATCATCTTTGTTCTCCCTCAATTAGAAGGGCCCCTTCATGAGGCAAAGGTCCCTCATTAAATCACTTAGATATTGGAAAACAAAACATATAAAGTATAAAATTATTACTTGTAGGAACATAAATAATTTGTAAGACATGAGATTTTTGTCCACATTGGGCACATATTTCCAAGACTGGCCTGAAGGCTCTGTGTACTGGTGAAACAATTCCAACATGTGAAATTAAAAATAATACTCTGCCAAACCTTTCAAAATGAATAGTTTAATAAAGGCTTTCCAAATTAAATTCTCTCTGCCATCAAAGAGCCAAGGAGGCTTTGTTCTGTATTTGTGTGTATGTGTGTGGTGTGCATGGTATGCAAATGGTGTGCATGTATGGGATTATGTTTGCATATAGAGACCACAGGTTTATACCAGGTATATTGTTCAATCTCTCTCTGTCTGAAATTTTTTGAGTCAGGGCCTCTCACTGCACCTGAAGCTAATTGATTCAGGTAGACACGCTAACCAGCAAGCCCAGGTGATACACATATCGCCCCCTCCCTATTCCTGGGATTACAGGCACACAAAAACATATCCAGCTTTTATGTGAGTTTTGGAAAGCTAAACTCAGGTTTTCATGCTTGAGCAACAAAGAATTTACCAACTAAGACATTTCTCGGCCCAGCCTGAGGAATTTTGAAAAGAAAATATTACATGGAGTCAAATGCAGACCTTTAAACAATTGTATGTTTCAGTCATTAAACTAACACTGCAAGAGAAAAATAATGTTATATACCAAAAAAATAGATCATATTTCAACAAGAATAATGCATAAAAGTTGTGCTTTCATTTAGTTTGTTGAAATGGATACAATTCTCACATGATGAATGAATAACTCATTGGAAGATTACTAGTGGTTTTTGTGTTAAATTCAGATATCAAAGAGAGAAATATCAGCTGGTATGAGGAAGATTAAAAAAAAAATCAATTGCCATGGAAGACCACAGTGCCTAAATATGTTTACAGAAAATACTTGGAGCATAATACAATGCTTACTTAAGATTTTTTTTGTAAATTATTTTAATACTGATTTATAAGTAGTGCAGTTTAGTGAGTCTGTTCTACCAATTAAATGCTTCTCATTGGTTTTTCTCAAACAGGGTCATTTACAGTGATTTGGTATAGTGAGTGAGTTAAGTATTGCCCCAAATGAAAGTTTGATTCATGAGTAAATGGAGTCTGAAGGAATGGTTTTATTGCCTAATATTTAGCTTTAATGCAATATAACATAAAAGTTCTAATCCTCGAGGAAACTCATATAAAGAGAGTGGCATGTCAGGGTGCATCGACGAGCTACACAAGGAAAGAGCAAGTCTTTCTGTCAACTCCAGGATCAAACTCACCGGGCAATCCTATTCCTGTCTCTCTTTTATGCATGCTCCATCCATCACACACACTTTCTCTCTCCGTGCTTATCAGAGTTGGTATCACATAAAATACCTCTTTACAAACTGTATGAAATTTACAGCTGGCATTGAGTTCAATACAAGGACATTTTACTATCCACTTAGCTCATCTGAGGCTCTGGGGCATGGGGTGCTAGCCCTGAACTCTTTGTGTTTTATTTGTGCAAGTTTTTGTCAGAAACTTCAGAATGCATCATATCTATAAGGCAACACCCTGTCCTCGTTTTGGCATATTGTGAACGAAGCTCAGAGCTGCCACTTCTCATCACATTCCATGGAGTTTTAATGCTCTTCTAATTTAGGCAAAAGATGTAGAACTCTTTGCTCCGTTCGACTGTGTGCTGACCTGCATGTGAACTTCCTCCCAGCTGCTCCCCGGTTTCCATCAACATTGTTCTAAACTATGCAATTTGAATGATGCAATCTCAAATTTAAAAAAAAATAATAATAATAAAACAAAGTGATTTAATAAGAAATCACCGAGGGACTGAAGTTATTACAGACCTGAAATCATGGGAAGCTTTGGATCAAAGCAGACACACATTTTCAAACTTGCTATCCTCCCTCCTGGTAAGGCGATGGTGTTGGTTTGTGCTTTGCGAAAGAGTGCTCCATGCATGTTTTCTGAATTGCATACATATATCAAAAGTGCGCCACCATGTAAGATTTCATACTTGAAAGTATTTCAGAAACAGAGAGCAATACCGAGTCCAAACAGATGTACACAAAAAATAAATAAATAAAACAATACTGGAATTCTTGAAGAGGGGAAAGTTCAGGAAGTTTATGATGATTACTTTTAGTAGGGATTGAAAAAATGAGGAAGGACAGTCAAACTGTAGAAAACATGAAGTTCACAGAAGTGCAACACAACACAGGTCAAATGTTGCTACTTGTTTCTGTTATCCTTCATTTTTCCAAGCACTAGTGAGATTTATATCAGCTAAGGTAATAAAATCATTTTTTTTCATTAATTATATATAGCAAGCCATTTAGCTTAGTGGGATGAGGGCAAATAAAAATACATATATGACAAAACAATTATAAACATGGATGTAAAAATCTTTGATAATTTAAAAATTGCATTTGTTTTGAATTCTACTATGTAGATCAAAGGCAGTGAAAAATTATATTATAAGTTCTTGCTTCGTTGTGCTCAGCTTAGTGCCGCACTGTATGCTCCTTTCATTTGGTTCCTATAATACATTTAAACTAATGACAGTTTGGAAATGAAATATGTGGTGGAACACACGATAAAAACAATCAGTCACAGGAAGTCAATATACTTCTCAAAATGTGAAGGAAATACATCACATGATATATTTTCTTCTTTTCTATTTTGATTATTTAAAGCACATATATTTGCATTAGCAATAGGTAATTTGTGGTGTTTAAAAATCTGTTCATTTGGAAAAAAGTATAGTATAATTTATTTGTAACAAAATATCAGCATTCAGTTACTGTATGTTTCTGTGAAGAAATTTAGAATTTTTCTGTCACACCTCAAGGTGGCTTTGTCAGTTTGCCACTGATTGTCATCTCTTCTTTCCTACTCAACAACTTCAGTATTAGTTTTGCTTTTCTGAACAATCTTAAAATCAGATTCAAGCCCTGTATTTATATTAACATATGTAGGTAGATACACACAGACAGACACATATCTCTGTATATAGAAAGGTTCTGAACATAGATTATGTTCCTTATTTATTTATTTGTAAGCCAAGAGAGAGAAGAGTGAGAGAGAGAGAGAGTAAGAGAGAGAGAGAATGGCCACTCTAGTTCCTCCACCCCCTGAAAAACAATTCTAGATGCCTATGCCACTTTTTGCATCTGATTTTACGTGGGTACTGGGGAATGGAACCCAGGTTGTTAGGCTGAATAGACTAGTGCCTTAATCACTAAGCTATCTCTCCAGCCCAAACATGGAATTTTTAAAAAATATAATGATATTAAGGGGCTGGAAAGATGGCTTAGCAGTTAAGGGCTTGCCTGTGAAGCTTAAGGACCCTGGTTCGAGGCTCAGTTCCCCAGGACACACGAAAGCCAGATGCAGAAGGTGGCACATGCATCTGGAGTTAGTTTGCAGTGGCTGGAGGCCCTGGCATGCCCATTCTCTCTCTTTCTATCTATCTCATCTATCTGCTTCTTTCTCTCTCTATCTGTGGTTGTCAAATAAATAAACAAAAAAAAATTAAAAATAATGCTCATAAGGCACATTTATGTTTTTGAGTATATTTATAGTTAGTTTTTTATTGGTGTTTCTTTATATAGCTGTAAGGGATTTAATTGTCCAGTCACATATAGATGGATATTTGGGTGGCTTTCAGTCCGTGTATGATTAAAATATATAAGCCCACTATAAATACTTTATTACAAAAATAATACATTTTAATTTTTCTGAGACATATGCTTAGCAATGAAATCATTGATCTAGAAAACACACATATGTCAATTTTCACATGAAATTGCAAACATTTTTTAAAGTAACTTAAAAAACATCCCTATGGCTGGAGAGATGGCTCAGTGGTGGAGGTGCTTGCCTACAAAGCCTGAGAAACCAGGTTTGATGCCACAGGACCCACAGTGTCCACGTAAGCAAGATGCACAAGGTTGAACATACATCTGAAGTTCATTTGCGGAGGCTAGAAACCCTGGTATTCCCATTATCTCTCTCTCTCTCTCTGCCTTTCTCCCTCTCTCCCTTTCTCTCTTTCAAATAATAAACAAATAAGCTATTCTTTAAAAAAAAAAACTGTAGTATTTAGTAACTACAAAATCTCCTAAGAACTTTCTTACCAACACTTATTTTCAAAGTTTTAAACTTTAGCAAATATTTTGATAGAATAAGTATATTTCATTTTGGCTTAATAATGTTTCCTGGGTAGTGTACATGCGTGCATTCATTTCCTTATGTGACTATTGTGCATCTGGGTGTCTTTTTTTAATTGCTTGCTCAATTTTTTTCTCTGTTTCAATTTGACTTTTATGTTTTTAAGCATTCCTATATATGTCCTGAAGGCAAAGTTTGAAGATATTTTCTCCAGTTGATGTTTACCTTATGTTTTAGTGTTATTTTCAAATAAATGTAGTTTATTTTAATCTGATTTTGATTAAATTAACATATCAATTTTGTATGATTAGTGATTCTGTAACATCTTTAACAAGAAATCTTTGACTTTCTCTGGGTCACAAACATACTTCTCACTTTTCCTCTAAATAGTTTGCAGTTTTAGATAGAACTTACATCTGTCATGCCATCCATCAATTCTCTGTATAAGGAAGACAGCAAGGTATTTTTGCCTATCCACTTGTTCCATTATCATTTGTTAAAATTACACTCCATTCCTACTGAAATCTATAAACCAGAATTTACATAAGTGTGTATGTTTTATTTTATAAAATAAAAGTGTCATGTATTTGGTTCCTTTTTTTCCTGAAAAAAATGGTGTTTATGATATTGTGTTTATTAACTTACCAAGCTTAGTGTCCTAGTTTGTTTCAGCATGTAGAAGTATTTAGAATATTGTATAAATATAAATATTTAGAAATAGTGCTGCACTCTTCTATACACACCTTGGGTTGCACCTCCTTAGTGCATTTTCTTGTTATTTCTAGTGTGTCTTCATAGTTAGGAGTTTTACTAAAGTAAGCATGTCAAATGTAAAGAGAGATCTATTGATTTATTTTTCTATTATAAAGGTATGGATGTACTTGTCTAAGCAAAATAGCATTTTTACTTACCATGGAACAGTGTTGAATAGGCAAGATTGCTGTGGACATTGTTACGTATCATTGTAGCTAGAGAAAAGAGCTCAGTGGTGTCACTGTAAGATTTGGTGCTAGCTTTAGACATGTTGTAATGTTCTTTGTAAGAATGAGCTCTCCCCATACTATTCATGTTTTGTCATGAAGGAGAATTCTCACAAATATATTGATTTCTCACAAATATTACTTCTGTATTTGTGAAGAGGATTTCATATATATTGTAAATTCTGTTAATAATTGGCTGCTTACTAAAAATTAAAGTAAGCTTGCATTCCTGAGATAAAATCAAGTTGTCCATGATTTATTTCCCATTCTATGTTTGACTACATTCAATTTGTTCTGTTGATGATCTTTGTGATTATGTGCAAAGGAGATGTTGATGTATAACTTTCATATTTTGAAATTTATTTTTTCATATGCTCTAGCAAGCTCTCTCTGGTCTTTAAAATATGCTAGAAGTTTTCATTCTTCTTAAATACTTTCTGTAAAGTTAATATTACACTAGTATCTTGAATCTACTGGTCTAAATCCCGGTGGTCACTGAAACTTTCTGTTACAACTGCATCATTAAAAGTGCGTTTTTAAAAATTTTATCCATTTACCTGAGTGAGAAAGGGAAATATAAAGAGAGGGGGAGAGAGAGAAAGAATAGGCACAACTGTGCCTCCAGCCACTGCAAATGAACTCTATCTTGTGTGTCTGGCTTACATGGGTCCTGGGGAATTGAACTGAGGTCCTTTGGCTTTGCAGGCAAACACCTTAACTGCTAAGCCATCTCTCCAGCCCCTAAACATATATTATTATTTCAAATTCAATTCAATCAACATGCGTATATGTTATCTAGAATCCTCTTTTCATTTTGTTCTAGTTTCAGTGAGTTATACTTTTTGAGCAATTTCTGTATTTCTTTTTTGAGGGGAAGGCTGATTGTTTCTATGTTGGCTAAGCTGACATCAAACTTGCAAACATCTGGCTCAGTTTCCTCATGCTGCTATTACAAATATGTGCTACCATGCCCAGCCCTCTGTGCTGTTGTAGATGAAGAAGCCTGAGGTTTTAGTTCCGGTCATTAAAACATCCAGTAAAACTAAGAGGGGCTTATTTTGTATTACTGTACCCCAAGACATTTTTGTAATTTACTTTTTAAGCATCCACTGGGTATATAATACTTCTAATTTTTTGGTTTTTTTTTTTTTTTTTTTTTTTTTTTTTTTTTTTGGTTTTTCGAGGTAGGGTCTCACTCTAGCTCAGGCTGACCTGGAATTCACTCTGTAGTCTCAGGGTGGCCTCGAACTCTCAACGATCCTCCTACCTCTGCCTCCCGAGTGCTGGGATTAAAGGCGTGCGCCACCACGCCCGGCACTTTTAGGTATTTTAAAGTGTCATTATAATGTAAAATCATGTAATTACAATCTCAGTGTGAATCATCAGTCAATATGTATAGGTAGAAAGTTATTTTTCACTCAGTAGTTTACCTAATTGTGATAATTTTCACCATAACTTTTAAATTCAGGAGCAACATGAAAAATGACAAATGACAAACAATGTAAATATGCATATTTAATAAATTTCATATATTTGTTACTTCATAGTTGCTAATCATTTAAATTTTTGGTTAATACTCTACCATCTGCTTTCTTTGGGTATTTCTACAAAGTCCAATTACCATAAAATTTCTCAAATGTGACAGTGATATGAAATCTGTCATCGTGTTCATTTCAAGAGGTCATTCAACATGAAGATAGCTAGTTCATATATTTTAAGATATTACTGAGCAAACCACTTGTATAAATGATGGTAATATTGCTAAACCAATTGCCAATTCTTTTGAGTATGTCCCTCAGCTACAGATCATGTGAGCAGAGCAGAAATTGTGAATCTTTAATTGTAGAGAAGATTCACACATGAGTTGAAAAGTTCAGGATAATACCTGGAGCAATTGGTAATACAAATGACAGAAATAGCATTTCATTAGCTTAGAGGGTATATTCACCTTTTTGTACAAGTTAATAGCACATCTGAGACAATGACTTCAAAAAGAATTCTTCGCAATGTTTTTTTTTTTTTTCCTATGTGTAAAAAAATATTTGGAAAAGTAGCCAACATACAGTAGTATTTTACTAGTAGAGATAAAGATTTCTCTCATAAAATATTTTTAAGGGAGAAAGAGGAAGGGGGGAGAGAGAGAGGGGGAGGGAGAGGGAGAGAAAGAGAGAATGGGAGCATCAGGGCCTCAAGCCACTGCAAACGAACCCCAGATGCATGTTCCCCCTTGTGCATCTGGCTTATGTGGGTCCTGGAGAATTGATCAATGTGGGGGTTCTGGTTCTACCTACTCCTAAGTATCTATCCCAATTATGCATTCTAGGATTGGGGAAATAACCACAGGGTGAGTTCTGAGGCCCACTGGACCCACTGTTAGTGTAACATTTGCCAAAACTCCATTGATCACCTAACCTCCGTAAGCACCTACTTTAACTGGAGGGCCACGGTGCTGTTTGGGGTCTCCTGGAATCAATGTCAATTCAGAGCCAGTGTCCAGTAAGCCCTGAAAGGTCTGATTATTTTTCCCCCCAATGTACAGTTACCCTAGCAAAAAGCCACAGGTCCCTCGGAGGAAGGATAGGACTAAGCTTAATAGTGAAACTTTTGGGGATTGTGGGAGAGTCCTTCCTCAAGAGGACCCAGCCAACCTTCAATCAAGGGGCTCAGGATCTGTAAACTGGCTCAAGTATGGAAACTGGTTAAGAGGCCTTGATTCTCTGTTGCTATAATTCAAAGTGGCCTTTTGTTCCTTTCCTGTAGAATGATTCTGCTTATACAGATCAAGTAGGAACTTAGTAGGCTTTTTATCTATTTCACTTTGGGGAACACCATGATTAATCAGCCAGTACCAAAGGTCTGTACAAGTAATACTGTTACAACCATTGTTTTGCCTCTACTGTCCATTAGGGTAAACACGTTCACACACTCACCTTGCCTTTGGTGATTCAGCGCTGCCACTTGGCCCTTGTTACTCCGAGATCCAGTTAGATCCTTTGGCTTTGCAGGCAAATGCCTTAACTGCTATGCCATCTCTCCAGCCCAAGATTACTTTTTTAAACACACACACACATGTGTATGTTTTGAGAGAGAGAGATAGAGAGAGAGAGAAAGCTTTTATCCCTTCAGCATTCCTCATATTAAATCCTTGGAGGGTTATGACATTCACTGTGGGGTCATGAAGACCTCAGTCACTCCCTTTGGGGTAGCAGGGGAACAGTGACTCAGGGAATTTCTACCCATTCTGCTACTCTTATGTTCTTTTGGTCCCCTCTTCTGTAATGTTCCCTGAGCCATGGCAGGCCTGTTGGCAATCTGATTTAGTGTTGAGCGTTCTGTAGCCTCTAGATTCCTGCTTTGATGGGCTTTTATTAATCACCATGTCTTTCACGCTGGAACTGGTTGTCAGACTAGCAGTAAGAGCAGTATTCATGCCACTGCTTTCTCTGCAATATCTCCTAGGCCCTGGCAGACGTGGTAGAGGTGGCACGTCTCCTGTTGGGTAGTCAACTATCATTTGTCTTATTGTTGGATCCTGGTTCTCTTTTGTTTTCTTTGACTTTAGTGAAATAGAACAGATTGTCCAACCATGCATGAGAGCAGCTTGGGTTAAAAGGGGTAGGCAAAGTTAGGGAGACAATGTGGACAGAAGGTGGCAAAAAGCACAACCTTAAAACCGTGGACTCTGATTTATAAATCCCAGGCCCAGAATTGGGTTGCTCCTCCCCAAGGTGAGCTGTTGGCCTCGAGACCCAAATGTTGCCCAAAACAATTTAGGCCATTGCAAAAACACTTGATTGCTTGTCAGAGGTAAAAAGACCCTTGTGCTGAAGATGTCAATGGCTGTGGTCACAGGGCATCAGAATACCGTGCTGAAGCCAAAAGGGAAACAAGCTCGGTCCTGGCTGGAGCTCACAATGCTGGTGTGCCCTGTGGGAACTGCGGGAAGACAACATTACCAACAGCATGAATAAACAGAAGACACTGCAGGATGTGAAACCAACCAGCCAGACAAGAAGTGCAAATTTGTGCAGCAGTGTCACATAAGTAATCAACTGTTCTCTGACTGGACATGAGGCCCTCTCAGTGGGAAAGCAATAAGATATGGTACTAGAAACCAAGTCAGTATCCCATGGTCAGGAAATTCATGCATCAAAGAGAAGCCCCCACTACTCTGTGAAGAAAAAGAATGGGCTTTCACACCAAAGATTTCTTGTAAAGTATTTCATAGATGTGATTTAAATGGTGTATCAATATTCAAATAGTTAGTTACTATATATGTATATTATAAATAATACATATACTTATCATATATTTTTGAGGATAAATTGAAATTTTTATTAGTAACTAATCAAAAGAGAAAGTAATATAGAAAGCTATGCTAATATCCTAAATATTATTGATCACAACATACTCAAAAATTTCGTGTAACTATGTAACTGTCTTACAAAACTTAATGTTTGAATGTGCATGACTGTATCCATGCTCAGTTGAAGAGTGTAAAAGAATTCATTGCAGTACTATAATGAAAAAACACCAAACGAATTAAATACGCACACAAATATATATAATATTTTATATAGTCATCAAGAATATCTTATATACAATATATTTATTAATAAAAATATTTTCTTAAGCTTAAATTCATTTATTATGAACTCCTTGAAGCTAGAAGGTTTTTTTCTGACTTTTAAACTTATTTTCTTTTGTAATTTTTTATAATTTAAAAAATATATATATTTTTTATTTTTTAGAGAGAGCAAAGGGGAAGTACAACACTAAAGCAAACTTATAACAGAGCCACCACGGCTGAGGGAATTTGTGGAAGAAGGGGTGGAAACTTTCTAAGAGCCACAGGGTTGGAGGGAGTATCCAGATGCACGCCCCCCACTATAACTGCTGCTCTCACACCTCATAACCTGCAACCTCATGGCAAATAGCAGCAATCTAACTGAGGGGACCTCAGTGGAATGGGGGCAGGGAGGAGGGGAATAATAGTGACAACATATGATGTGTCCACACAAAATTTCTACTTAATAAAATGAAATAAAAATAAAAATAAATTAAAAGCTGCAAACCAGCAGATGCTTCTTCATGTAGAAACACTCTTCAGTCAGCATAGAGGAGAGGCACAGATGCTCATGGTTAAAGGAAATAAAACCATCACCTTCAAATAGTCAACTACTATAAACTAAAACTCAAATTGGCTTTAGCCCTATGCAAAGCTCTCAGTACACATTCTTTTCCCCACCTAAACCCAAAATGAACAAGAAAAATTGCCTGCACATAGAAATATCCTATGCGGGCACTGGCAAAATATAGTGTTCCTTTTAAGCAAACCTTAAAAGACAAGTAACAAAGTCACTTGTTAAAAAAAAAAAAACATAAACAAAAATACCATGCCCAAAAAGTCTAAGATGCAACAAAACCTTTTGCAGTCTGGTAAGGACAAAAAATGTAGTAATCAATAAAATATAAAAAATATCAAAGTTATTTAATGAGATAAAAGATGGCATAACAACAATACATTTTTAAGTCAGTGTGTATTGAGACAAATGAATGTCATCATTCAAGCAAAAATAAAACTTGAAAATGTTTTTCTGCATGGTATGGAGCTGGGTGATGCAAGAGATACAAATATTGGATGCATGGGGTAGCGTGGTTTTCAAACAGTGGTGTGTGTTACCATGACGTTCATAAACACATGAGAGGACTGAGGTACACACTTGAACTTCACCTTCGTGGGTTCTGAAGTATTAAGGGAGGGGGGTCACCGGAACAGGCAGTCAGCATGTTAACACATGAGAGGACTTTAAGTAGAAACTTGCACTACATGGTACTTCATGTATTCTGAAGTATTCAAGGAAGGGGAGAGAGGAAATCTGGAGGTTTGAAAAGAGGCTCCTCTCCTTAGAGGTCCAGTGGATGCAAGGCGTTCTCATCACAGTATCATTATGCCTTCAAAAGCAAGCTTATTCACTCCATTCAAATGAGATATGAAGTTTTCTCTGAAGGTTCTTGAAATAGTTTATTTTGAGACCAAGCTACATGCATGTTCTTAGAATACATGACTTACAGAACACTGTGCCATAATATTCCATACTATGTTTGTGGAAAGGCTATGAAAACGCCATGTCTACGGTTTGGCTTACAGTTTAAAATTATACTATTATTACTTTAAGGCAAAATGCTGAATTGTAAAGGGGGAAAAGGAAGACAAAAAACCCTATAGAACGTTCAAAAGAATAAAGTATTATGAGGTCCAATAGTAAGCAGAGTAGGCTTAAAGCTCCAGATAAATTTTCCAGTCTCATATTTGAAAAGCGAAAATCATCATTAGGTGATTAGAGAGGTGGCTTAGCAATTAAAGGCACTTGCTTACAAAGACTACCAGCTGGGGTTCGATTTTCCAGGGCCCATATTAAGCCAGATGCCCAAAGTGGTGCATGTATCTAGAGTTTGTTTGAAGTGACACAAGGCCCTGGAAAACACATATTCATCCTCTCTCTGTCTCTCTGTCTCTCTCTCTCTCTGTCTCACATAAAATACTTTAAATAAATTAATGGAATAAGAGCACCATTCAATAGAATGGATGGGTGAATAAAATATTTTAAAGGATACACTCAGATTTGCACACTACAGGACACTCTGCCTAGCTCACTTTATGTCTTTATTGTGCCTTTCTTCCCCACTGTGATAACAGGCAAGGACGGTGACACAACAAAGGAGCACACCATTCAAGATACCCAAGGTGCTGTCAGAAAACATACCACTATGAAGAGGATGGTTAGAGTGACTGCATAAGGAGTTATGTCTGCACCTTGTACCTCTAAAACCATTAATAGATTCCGTATTAACTCCCAAGGAACAAGTGGGGTCTGGAGAAATGGCTCAGAGGCTAAGTGTAGCTCCCGCTCAAGCACGAAGGCTTCAATAAGGGTAACAAATACCTGAGTGTGATTCCGCAGAACCCATGTGAACAGTCTTGTGTGGCCACACATGTCTGTAATCACACTCCTGTGGGGAGCAGAGTGAGAATGGCTGGGGCTCCCAAGGAAAGCTCCAGAATCAGTAAGATCCTTACAGCAAGGAACAGTGGTGGAGTGATGGAGATAGACCTGGCCTCCTCTGGCCAGTGAAGGCAAGACATGTGGCACACCATCACTACATACATGTGCACATGCCACACATATCACACAGCCTAACTCATGTACATATATGTGCACACACCACACAGACCACACACAATCTACCATATGTACATGCATGTGCACATGACACACACATCACACTCAGCTACCACACGTACACACATGTGCACATGCCATACATATCACACAGAGCCTATTACACGTATACACATATGCACATGGCACACATATTGTACACTGCCTACCACACATACACACACGCAGACATGCCACACATATCACACACAGCCTACCATATGTATTATGCACACTGAACAGGAAAAAAAATAGGAATATAAGTAGATGTGAAGGCCACCAGGTTATAGGCAACGTGTTCTAAGGAAGGAATTTCTTCACTACTTACTATCACAGAGGAAATTAGAGGAGGAAGGAGAGTCAGGGTGAGACAGAGAAACATGAAACAGTATGCACAGCAAGATGGATATGCAGAGCTGGCGAAATGTCAATAGATCAGAAACAGATCACTCACTTTTTAAGGGACAGTTAAAGTGCCCTAGCATCTGTATCTTAATTGAATTTGAAATGCCATCCTATTTTCAAATAATTTATAGAGACAAATATATTCATATATGCAATAATAACCTATAAAACAAGTCAGGTTAGCAAAGACTCACAAAAACATACAATTATACACAATTTAATCATTCTGCTGGTGAATATATAACTCAGATTAAATTTGGAAATAATTGAAAATGCCAAGTTTTAAAGTGAAGGTACGGAAGGTAAAACTCAGTAGTTTCCCTCAGGTGTAAGTACTGATCCTTTCTTTGTGAGAAAAGGACACAGAGCAGATTCCTACTATTTGATTATCGATGCATTTATCATGTCTTGTCTGCATTATCCCTCTGAACACCTACGGAGGACTGTATAACTAAAAGGTTTTCCATTACATGTAATTTTAAAGAGAACAAATGATACCCAATCATAGACAATGTAAGAAAAATTATGACCATCTCATCTCCAGACAGATTCGAATTTAGCCTCAAATTACTTAGAAAGCCCAGGACAGACTAATTCTTAGCAGTAATCCGTGGGTGAAAGGGTAGGGAATGGGGAAAAATCCATTGCTTTTGTAGGACTCTCATGCCTATACACACTTTATGCTCACACACTGTGGACTACGTATTGAGCTGGGAGGGAAGTGAAGAGCGGGCAGGATACTAGGAACACAGAACTTGTGATTATTTCCCCACTATACTGTTGCCCGTGCTTTGTCTTCATACTGGACTCTGGACATTTTCTGGCTGCCATTTCTATGGGACTATGAGAGGTATAAAGGTGAGCTCTTTGCAGAAAGCCTCTTGTTTTAAAGAAAAGGATACTTCAATATGAGGAAGATAGCACAGTCACGTTGCACTGTGAAAGAGATGAGTGTGGAGGGTGGGTTAAAGAGGCAGCAGCGTTTATCACCAAACCATGAGCAACTAGCTTCATTTTTACTTCTCACAGGGTCTTTACTGTACCACTGTGAGAAATTCTGTGTCTTTCAGACAGCCTACTAGCTTCCTGGTGAAGCTAACGGGGCATCTGAGAGGAGTGTGCTGGGACAGAAGTTACTTTGGGTAAGAAGGGCAAGTGGAAGGAGTGAATAGAAGGGCTATCCCGATGAAGTGTAAGCACGTGGCTTTGGTCTGTATGGAAGCTCTCCTCACGTTCAGATTTCTGTCTCTGCCGCCCCCATCTGCTCTTCCCCCCCCCCCACACTGGTGCCCTGGGTGTAATGTAAGTAGCATTGTGTGTTTCCATCTCAACATAGCAGAGGTTACTGGGTGGATCCTTTACATTCTAACTTGATTCCTTCTTGGGATATTAGAGGCTTTTGTTAAATTCCAACCAAAAAATGATTTAGCGCAGTCAGTCATTATAATGTGTGCTATAGCATTCTGAGCACTGGAAAATAATAGTGACGATGAACTCCTACCCTGATAGTCCCAAAATTCTGATGAATGGTAATTAATAATTTAAGGGTTTTTTTTTCATTTCAGGAGTATATTCATGTAAAAAGTAATTTCTATCACAGTGGAATATTTATTCTGCATAATTAGGGACCAATTTCCTTCCATGTTTAAAATATGTAAGCCTCTTCAATATAGACCTGAACTTGGCCTAGTAGAGAAATACACATTGCAATGGTAGGAAAGAGATTGCAAATGGAAAATGGCCTCCAGGAGATGGAGAAGGAAGAACAGGTGGGGAGAATATCAGAGAAGCCAGACAGATAGGTAAGACTTATAGTTGTTTTGTAAAAATAATAAAAATTATAATAATAATGATAAAAATAAGTACAGGAAGTAATAACAAGGTATACTATTTCCTGTTGGGGACAGACGTTTCTTTATAAAAGTTTTACATGGAAAGAGCAAATTTATGACCTCAATATCTTAAGGACGAGAGTCTGAACATAAGTTTGAATATAAACACTGCTCAAAGCCCTTGGTTTGGATGGTCACCAGACACTGATTTGATATGGCCCTTGTAGTTTTCTTCAAAGTTCCAATGTCTTCTGAGAGACTCAAATTCCTCAAGGAAACTATATATGAATTCCTCATCTCTCGCTCTCTCTCTCTCTCTCTCTCTCTCTTTCTCTCTTTCTCCTCATTTCGCTTTCTCTCTCTTATCTCTCTCTCATCTCTCTGTTTCCCTTTCATCCCTCTCTCTCCCTCTCATTGGACTCTCTCATGTTCGTCTCTCTGTTTCCCTCTCATCGGCCACATGAGCTTCCAGGTGGGTGTTCGATGTCACCATAGGTGGCATCCTGGGGGACAACAAGAGCCTCACTTTATGGTCTTAAGTCAATAGTTTAATACAGCGTTCAGTATTCTCAGAGTGCCATCACATCAGCATTTACATTTGATGTAACCTCATTGAGGAAGCAACATCCTGCCAACTTTGTCATGTTCTCCTAGAACTGAGTCACATATGGGAGAGAAGAGAATTAAGCAAAGTCCTGGATTCTAAGGGTCAGGAGTATTAGGATGAATCTGGCACATAAAGTACCTGAGAAAAATACAACAAAATAATATTTTATGTGCAGCAGTAACTCCAGTGAACCCACAGAGTCAGAGGGCAAAACACTGCAATTCTTTAATTGGCATCATATTACCCTAGGTCAAATGTTCAACAATAAATTCCTTAAAATCTCCTTGGCGAACCTAAGACTGGAGCATTATGTATATGATTTTTCCTTTCCAAAACAACTGTTAAATTTAAATGAATGGTTGTAGGCTCAGGTTCCATTGTGCAATGGTTAGCACTCTGGACTCTGATTATGGGCTCAAAGGGTGCGCAAAGAGACTATTTCATGGGGAGAAACCATTGGATGTGAAGGAAATGACTACAGATATTTAAAAACGAAATGAAGATATAAAATATTGATTGATGGCACAGATCACAAAACTGAAGTTGAGCCTGCAAGTGAAGCAGTGCAGGAAGCCCTAGCTGGAGGTTACGAGATAAACAGGTGTTTATTCATGAAAACTCTGCCCCCAAGAGTGTATTAATCCATTCATGAGTGCATTATGAAAGCCAGATTATTTGTTCTCCTTCCCAAATCTCTCTTGCTATGGGCTACCCTGTGCCACCTCAAGACTCTTAATAAACCACACTAGCACTCAGTGTGAGAGGAATGCTTCCTTGAAGTGGAATCTCCTTATTTACAGAACTATAGGAGGTGAAAAAAATATTCCTTATGAATTATCCTGACTGTGCTATTCAATTATAGCAATATGAAAGTGAGTAATAATCTTAATACTATACAAGAATCCAATTCTGATAGATTTGAAGTCAAATGCAATCCCCTGCTGGTTTTCAATAGTTATTAAGGAGAGGTGTGGAGGAGAGACTGGGGGACAATTGGTCAGAAAATATAGAAAAGGGATCCTTTGCTATTTCATATAGTTCTATGGTGATCATTGCATTTATAGTAGTAGCTGCCCACTAAAGCCTCAGATGACTTCATTTTTCTATCTCTCTCTCTCTTTTTTTTCTCAGCAATCATCATCTTCTAATGATATATAATGGACTTTTTACTAGGCTCATCTGTTACCTATCAACTATTTGAAAATGCACACTCTTTAGGTGATCTCTGTTGTTGAGAAATACACAACACGAAACACTAAAGTGTCATTGAAAGGACATGCTGTCATCTATGACATGGATGTATGATTCTGGCAAATGACACATAATCAATTACCAGTACTCTCTCATGACAGGGCTACCTGTCACATGATGTTCCTGGTGAGTGCAGGATAAACTTTTGCTGAATGATGAAACAAATCAATGAATTAATGAGTGAGTGACTTGGGGGACACCTGTCATTTATTTTGATGACATTTTTCTTTCTTAAGATGTTTAACCCAATGATAAGAAAGCCTAATGATTATTACTTATTTCTAGGCTGGAAAACTACAAAAATAATTAGCTGTCACTGATGGGTATCCATTTCCTCTCAATAAAATGGAAGTGGCTTATTGTTGTCAGCAAATAATGATAAAACAGCAAATAATAATAATAATAATAATAATAATAATAGAAGAAAAAGAATTAAAATAATATGTTTGCTAAAGTTCCTCACATTTTCATTTAGTCCAATTTAGTTGTAAATACATATGTCGTATGTATTCAACTTGCATATTTTCATTAGAAATGTACCATCCATGGAAACATCAAAGGAATTAGGAGGGTGAGATTTCTGAGCTGGGGTGGGGGTGAGCTCAGATGTCCGACAGCATGTTGCATTTATGCCAACATCTTGCAGACACATTCCTACAGGATGTAAAAATTCCTTTTAGGGGCTAAGTAAGTCACCACTGCCATTCCCACAATTGTGTTTTCAGCCTGTGGTTTTGCAAGTCAAGAGTCTTCATCTTGGGGACCCCAGGATATGGAAGCCTTATGACACTTTGTATTTGATGTGAGGAAGAATCCCACTGTTCGATAGCAAAGGCTTGTCAGCACAGAATCTGCACTTGTTCCCTCTTATTTTGTGTAATATGACTTCAAACTAGGGAAGAAGGAAAAAAGCTGCATTTTTTTTCTTTAGGTGGAGAAAAATCAAAGCACTTAGAATTCTCTAGTGATGCTTGGATCTCCAGTAGCATTAGGCAGAGTCCCCTACGGCTCGAACATACTTTTCTTGATCAAAGTTCCATTTTCTTACATCCACTGCTTATGCAGAGTGATGCCGAACAGAAATTGAATCAAGATACAAGAGAAGGTTCTTTCTACCTAAGTATTAAACACTGCTAACAGTTAATTCCTTCATCTGAACAGCTCATGTATCTGTGAACTGATGTTATAATCCCCTATTCCTGGGAGCTTACTGCATTTCCATGGTGAAGGCCATGCCACCATACCATTGAATCTGCACATTAATAAGTTGTCCTATAAGAACCTCAAACCTATACAAACCAAGGTTGCAAGTAGGGCAATGAAGAGAGATCTATGAAATGAACTTGGATATGTACGTGTCATTGTGTTTCTATGAACTCATGTAGACTATGAGGTCAGGAGGCGTGAGCACCACAGAATATTCCAGGTGTGAAGAGATTGAGAGGCTTGAGGAAAGGGTTATTCCTTAAAGCCTTTCAAAAAAAAATCCTTATTTCTTACAGACTCCTCTGTTGGACCTATATGAATCTTGCTGTTTCATTAATTTCTGCAATCACATTTCAGGCAGGATTTTAAGCTTATCTTTTGTTGTCTTTTGTTTGTTTTAACACATGGTCTCGTGGAACCCAAGCACCCCTCAACTAACTATGCAGGTAAAAATGACTTTGAACTACTGATACCCTCCCTGCCTTGGCCTCCTGAGTGCTTGGGTAAGAAGCTGGTGTAAACAAGCCTAGCTCTTAACCTAATTTTAAGAAACCTTCTGTTTCTGTGTCTGAAACAAAAACTTGATCCTTCTCAGAGCCAAAGGGACTTAAAGTAGGAAAAATAAGATGAATGTTCTCATTTGAGGAAAGATCCTCCAGTGTAACACAAAATCTCCCTCCTTGTTGGACTAAGTGTCACTTTGTGTCATCGGAAAGCATGTGTAGGTTGTGTGCATGTGCACAAGGACCTACTCCACACAGCTTCATAGCTAACAGTAGAGGAATACACAGGTCAGTGAGCTATGGCAAAAAGGAAGTATAGTTCATTTTTAGTGTTACTACAACAAATTATATGTAGAAAAATCAGTGATTTAGATATATAGTTCCCTTAAAACATAGGTGAAACTTATTTTTTTTCCTAATTCTTCTAATAATTTAGAGAATAAACAAGGATCTTTTCTATTTGTTGGAGACAAACATATAGTGTAATCATAATAACACATTACCATGAGGAAAGCTGCAGAAAGTGTAAGCAAGTGACATGCCTTTCTGATTATATGTCATTTAGATGTATTAATTGTGTAAACTTAGAAAACCCCTGCTTTTTGCATGGAATGCACTCAGGGCTCTAACAAAAGAGCCTGCATTAGCACTTGCCTTCCTCTCAGGGGCACTCTGCTGTGTTTTGGAGCCAACATTCTGCCACTGTGCTCCATGGGAGAGCTTCTCTGTAGCTTTTTCCCCCTCAGTGACACCAAGGAACCACACTGTGGGCAGAGCATCCTAAAGTCATTGAAGCAATGTGAACAAAATTCAAGATTACTTTCAACCTCCTCCTATCCAGAGAAGCACTAGAGAAAATATCTCTGCAAATACCTTGCATGTTAGCATTAAAATCAATCAATCACTATGATCCTTGCTTTGAGAAGGAGGATGTATTTGTTCAATTGTTTAACAATGATGCTCTTGGCTGCATTTTCCCTAAATATATGCAAATGGTTATAGATACAGTTGAATACATTTGATAAGTATATTAATAGCACTTGGAAAATATGGATTCTGTCAAAAACCACAGATGAAAGTTGAAATAGCAGAGAATTAAATGACCACAGTATAAGTACTTGGAGAAACTGCCAACAGTCTATCAAGTTGGTGGGAACCAGGTAACTTAGTTTGTAATTACTTGTGTGTTGAGTAGAGTACACACTTTCTGAGGGTTTGTAATGAAGTCTTCAGAAAGGAAACAATATTTTCCACATCATTTTGCAGCATGCGTTCTTTGAACGAAAATGCCTTTCTTTGAAAGGTTTGATTTCAGTTTTCCTGCAAAAGTTCAGCTTTATCATGACATGTTGGATCAAATACAAGGTTTTAAAAGGTAATTGGTTTCTGCAATGTTATTTTTGGAAGAAATGTAGAAAAATGTGATTACAACTTTTATATTTAATCGTACTGTGTGGTAAGATATTGACTGTCTGTTCTAAGTCTGAAGAAACACATCTATGGAAAGATAGTGTTTAAGTCTATTAACACTTAAAATTGTCTTAAAATGGGCTGGAGAGATGGCTTAGCAGTTAAGCGCTTGCCTGTGAATCAAGCCCGGTTCGAGGCTTGATTCTCCAGGACCCACGTTAGCCAGATGCACAAGGGGGCGCACGCGTCTGAAGTTCGTTTACAGTGGCTGGAAGCCCTAGCACGCCCATTCTCTCTCTCTCTCTCTCTCTGCCTCCTTCTCTCTCCGTCTGTCATTCTCAAATAAATAAATAAAAATAAACAACAAAAAATTAAAAAAAATTGTCTTAAAATGATAATACTATAATGAATCACCACCTTCTCTTGCAAAGAAGACTTCTGTATCCTTTGAGAGGCATTAGATCTTTGAATATATGAATACTCATTCATATGTTCTTTCAAAATATGAATTTATATTTAAAAGTTCACAAAAATCCTAATATTTAATTCACTGTGATATTACTTTAATTGTTTCAGATCATACTATTTTTTTTCTTATAAATAAATCATCTTTTCAAAACGAATTTTTATTTTAAAATGGTTCCAGTGATATGACATTTTGAAGTAATGCAAATTCAAGAATAGAATTTTGGGATTAGTAATCTTTTCTAAATTAAATTCCCATAAGACAAATCCAAACAGGAAGAAATGAATCATCACCACATGATATTGATACTATAGAGCTTTATAATATTATCAGGGATTTCTGTACAATTGGCAAGGTATTTCATTTTGTTTATTAAAAGGACTGACAATTAGGTAACAAAAATTATGCAATTTTTTAAGGTTTAAAAAAATTACTTCCAAGTAAGTAGGGAGAGAGAGGGGAGAGAGAGAGAGAGAGAAGAGAAAGACTAGGTATAGCAGAGCCTCTAGCCACTGTAAATGAACTCCAGATACAGTCACCTCTCTGGGTATCTGGCTTTATGTGGGTCCTGGGGAAATGAACCCAGGTTGTTAGGCTTTGCTGGCAAACACCTTAAGTGCTAAGCCACCTCTCCAGTCCCTATTATGTAATTTTTTAAATTTTATTGTTTTTAATTTTAGAGAGAGAGAGAAAGAAAGAGAATTGAAACTGGGAGTGGTGGCACATGCCTTTAACCCCAGCACTCAGGAGGCAGTGGTAGGAAGATCGCCGTGAGTTTGAGGCCACCCTGAGACTCCATAGTGAATTCCAGGTCAGCCTGGGCTGGAGTGAGACCCTACCTTGAAAAACAAAGACAAAAAAAAAAAAAAAAAAAAAAAAAAGAAGAAAGAGAAATGGTGCACCAGGGCCTCAGTCATTGCAATCAAAGTCCATATGCTTGTGACCCCTAGGGTGCATGTGTGACCTTGAGCTTGCCTCACCTTTGTGCGTCCGGCTATCGTGGGATTTGGAGTGTAGAACATGTGTCATTTTAGGCTTTGCAGGCAACAGCCTTAACCTCTAAGGCATCCCTCCAGCCCTATTATGCAATTTTAAATGCTTTATTACTTAGAGATTAAACTATGTTATTCAACACACATGAGTGAGACGAACCCATACTGATTTATCAGACCTCAGTGTTCAGCAAATTCTGCTTTATCTATGCACTGAACTATTATCAGACATTATTCAAAGTAATTTAAACCTTGAATAGAATTTATTTCTTCAGGAATTTTCTCTACCTATGGATTTTTTTTTGTTTTGTTTTAGTTGAACTTAATGGATTGCATGTGCAATGATAGGGATCCTTGCCGCTTCTGTGCAGAGTCTGTGGAAAAGTGTAAACCTTGGCTGTGTATTCAACAGCCCACCAGTTCTCATGACTCTTCCATGCACAACACACAAGGAGATTTGCTCTCCTCTTACTTTGTGTCTTTTTAGGTGGAAGGGGAAAAATATGTTTTCATTTTACTCTATCCCGTGTGTCCCCAAAGCATATGTTAATATTTTATGTACAGTGCTCCTTAACCAATAATGGGCAATAACGAAAAAGTACCTTACTGTTTCAAGATTCCTCGGTGTTAACTAATTAAACCAGCAGCAGGCCTGGAGCACAGGACAATGGGAAATTTTAAGATGAATTAATTTTATGGAAGACCAACTGAGTAATTGGACTCCAATTACAGGCCGCTTAGTTCTCTCATCACCTTCATATATAATTAAATTCAATTGGTTGATACAGCTTCTGTTTTTATGAGGACACTTACCAGCTTTCTGTGCCCTACTTGACTTTGGATTCGGGCCAATTGATTATTAGTCATTTTTCTTTCAGAGGGAACTCTTTTGGAATAGTACGAGCTCCCATCATGCTCACTCTTCAGATATCTGCTTTCTAGTAAGTTCTGACATATTTGAGTCATTTTGTTTCCACACAGAGGGATGTTCATTTATGCTAACAAATTATAAGATGGACACCCATAGGTCACAGTTAGAGAAATTTGAAGGCTCACTAAAAAGACATCTTATGCCACCTAATTTGCACAAGCATCTTGCTCTTTTGGAAATGAAGAAGATAAATTTTGTTTTTTTCTTTTAGAAAAATAACTTCCAGAAATAATTTTGCTTATTATGCCATAGCTTGGGTTAATTTTTCAGGAAAAAGACTCTAACTATCTTTTAGAGTTTAGATAAATACAAAAGCCATATTATTACAAAAGTATTCAAATATTTCTGCAAATAAAATATCATACATATCTCTCTCTCTCTCTCTCTCTCTATCATCTATCTATCTATCTATCTATCTATTGATCTATATAGTTATAGGTAGATTTATCATGGATTATTTTGATCTATACAGTAAGAAACTATCATTTTTCAACATTACAAACATATCTTCTTTTGAAAGAATTTTTAATACAATAAACTATTGAGTCATAATTTATTGTCCTTTATTATGTGTTTTATAAGTTTGTATTTACTATCTTTGTTTATGAAAACTTTCTTATAAAAGAGGAAATAAGTTTTTGTAATGAACTTATTTAGGAAAATATATTTATCCAATTTTATTAAATCTGGTGAGTGGATATATTTGGAGTCACATACAAAAATATGCTTATTTGTAAGGTACACTACAAATGACAATTAGGCAAAAATTACTACCTAATAAGATAAATTTAAAATGTTGATTTCATCTATTTATAAATATTTCTTGCATGTCTATCCCTGTCTGTTTCAGTAAGGTGAGAAGTTCTAGATCATAACACCAGTCATGAGCTGTGATTGTTCCACAAGAAAGCACAAAGCCTAGAAAAACAAAACACCTTTTCCCTAGGCCATGGCACAGTAAAAATGGAAGTGTACACTCAATGTCTTGGGTCTCATTTCCAGTGGCTTATATTTCCACCAATATACTTTTGATTTAAATATCAGCCATGTTTCAAAATAAAACACTAAATAAAACATACATTTGGTTTGCATCACTAAGGGGAATTATATTTTATGCTATGGATCAAATATTATTTTAGTCTTAGATATTTTCACACATTATTTATGAGGGACAGAAATGTAGATAACAGATGCATTTTATTTTACAGCATGGTGGGTTTAGTTTTGAAAATTATTTTTCTCACTTTTTTTCTGTTTATGTTTTGGAGAAAATTACAATTGAGAGTTGGCAAATTATGAACTATGTAGTGAAACTTCTGAAAAGACAAAAGTCTTAGGTATTAGGATAATAAAGAATATTAAAGCCGAGCATGGTGGCACACGCCTTTAATCCCAGCACTCAGGAGCTTAGGAGGCAGAGGGAGGAGGATTGCCATGAGTTCGAGGCCACCATGGACGAGAGTGAGACCCTACCTCAAAAAACCAAATAAGAAAAAAAAGAATATTAATCCCCAAAATGTTGCACACTTTTATTGTAGTGTAGATACTTAACCAAAATCATAAAGAATAAATATCAACACATCAATGAGCTATTTTAATTAATATGAGAACACATTAAGCAAGCTTATGTTAAACTAGAAAAAAAGTTCACATTTATTTCAAATGGAATATTACAAAATTCACTATTTTACAAACTATGCATTTGATTTTATTGTCTATCAGCAATTCTCCAACACCTAGAATGTAATTTCATATTCAATTAATGGTTCTACATATTTAATAAATATATTTTGTGCACTTATCTAAGTATACTGGCTTTCTTTTCACTTTTACAAATAGGTTTTCTTTCTTAAAGAACAAAACACATCATTGGGTATGAAGTGCTATTTTTTTAAATGCCCTTTCATGTTACTAGTTTTAGCAAGATAATATCCCTACTGTATTCTGTTTTATTTTGTGATACCCCTTTTAAAAATATGGAATATTTTCAGAATATAGCAGCAGTCCAGTGTTCTGAACATCAGATCATCACTGCTTGTCATCAACATAGACTGTGGTAGGAGATCTTGCTTCCATTTCTTTATGTCCCTCACTCAGTAACATCTTTAACTGAACCCTAGACACCTGAATGCATTCCATTCTTCCTATGTCGGAATAGCTTTTGGATAGAGGTCACACATCTATGACTTCTAAGTGCTTAATAATATTAAACCCCTCCCAAAACCAATAATTTACTGCTTCTGCTCAGAACTGTGCCGAACACTGCTGTCCATTTTATCCAAAAGTTGATCAACGCATTTAGCCACGTTGACCTTATACAACCTGCCTGAGCCATATAAAGGTGAGCTTCAAAACAATATGCACTCTCAAAGGTATTTAAAGTGTTCTGATAAAACTTGAGGACATCTTGTACATGGACTCTTCACGTAAACTCCTGAGTCATGATCCTAAATACGTAGGCTAGGTCGTATCCAGAATGGAAATTCTAAACCCCAGAGTCCTGATAACCAAAGAAACGACTGACATTGCAAAAATAGCAATTTGTAATTTTAAAATCACACTTTTCTAAGTTATGATATTGTCCTTGTGGCACTTGTGTGTTTAAGAGACCAATGAGATTAGATCTGGTACAGTGAAACTCAATTCGTTTACAAATAAAACAACTTTACTTTTAAGAGACAATGGACACATACTTGGTCACAAAACTTTGTCTGATCATCAAATATTTATAAATGATTGTGTTAATTCTGTTATGTAATGTATAATTGTGAAGTTTATTACTATATATGCTTACTACTAATATGTCTAGTCAAAACTTTATTGCAACACTGACTTAATAACTGACATATAATGATATAGACTTAATAATTACTGAGAAAGTTTACTTTGACGATTGTCTGTTATTCCTTAAATCTACTGGGAGAAGAGAGGGATGGAAAATAATGAAAGTAATGCAAAAAATACCCACAATTGAGAGCAAAGCATTTTCATGTAGTGAGAAAATAGTGTTAATTTTCTTTTCTAGAACACATATTTAGTGAATTTCCACAATGAGATTTCCCCCCCCCCCGCCGCCCAATATGGTCAGACTGATAAACTTCAATTAGATCTAGACAAATCTAAGATAGAAGTTTTTTTTTTTTTTTTTTTTTTTTTTTTTTTTTTTTTTTTAGTGAGGCACAAAACAACCAGGATTCAGAGAAGCAGGATGCATTTGTTGTGGCTAAATCAAGGCAGGTTTTATTTACTACTGTGTCCCTCTTGAGGCACCAGCCTCAGATGATGCACAAAGTGCTCTTAATCAGAGGAAAGAATTAACTTCTGTCATCTCTAGAAACAGAAAATGCTTTCAGGTAGTGTCTGAATCAGGGGAATGTGCAATAAGATGTTTGCTTCTCTCTCTCTCCAGCGTTGCTGGAAAAAAAAAAAAAAGTTTAAGCAGGATTCTCAGGGTCTCCTCCACAAGCATTCTTCTCTCCATACTGCACTACAAAAGCCTGTGTTTGCCAGAAGTGTCAGCTTAACATGTGGCACAGAGAGCCAGGCTTCCTGGGCAGAGAAACACATCAGTAGCCCAGTGGGAAGTGGCAGGGGCAGAAGGTAAACACAGGTCAGCCCAGGAAAGCCTGGTGGGGGGTGGGGTTCCCAGCCTCAGACACAATACTGAGCTGGACATCAGAAGGATTCATCCTTCCTTTCAACCTGAATTTCCAGTTATTAACTGAGGAATAACATCGTGCAGGAGGAACAAAGGCTCTCTCAGCCACTTTTCAGCTGCATCTAAAACACACACTCAGGGTTCTTGTGAGAATCCCCCATTGGCCATTGTGTTGGAAGAGTTATTCATCTGGGGAAAAAAGATTGCATGAATGCACTGGCTTAAGTGAGTATGATTCAGTCATGTAAACCATGGGTCTGCACTGTTCTCTGACATAAATTATTTGGTGTCTGGGAACCCAGTATAAAAGTTTCCAAATTTGGTGTAATTCTTCTGTTTAGACTTGGCAAAGGAAAGCAATACTCCACAGCCATCTCTTACCTATCAAGACTTTTATTTCCTTAAAGCCGAGCAGGAAATCATTAGTTTTTACTTCGGCTGGATTTAGTAAGGTTTATGGCGAGATATTTGATATTCATATTGAGTCAAAGAAATATGGCTTTATTATTCTTCTATGGTAACTGTAAAGTCAAAGGAGACCAAAATCATAAGATGATAGCTACGCAGTTGAATAAAATTCTATGGTATCACCACCTTATGCTGGCACCAGGCATAGAATCTTTTGAGGAAACATTACGGTCACTTTTGGGGCATTTGTTTAGTCAGAGCAGTAAGAAAGCACTGTAGATGCTTGTTACAAGAAGAAACAGGAAATATGGGGGGGAGGGGATTTATTATCTAAGAGGCCACTGTTGTACCAGATGAATTGAAACCCTTTCCTTGAGTGCAAATCCAACTGTCTAAAACACACCTGGATTTACCTAGAAATATTTAATTTGGAGCATCATGAAGAAATATGCATATGCACAGCTTGTTTATAATAATTAATGATGATAATATTTCAATTGTATTAACAATTACACAAATCTATTTGTGTTTAAATTCCTAAAGAGTAAAAGTAATAGTGAAATTTAGAGTATAATCTTAGTACAAAAAGAGAAATTACTGTGCTTTTGTTTCAAAACAGTATAAAGAGTGAGAGGAATGCTAAAATGACATATCCAGTTAACACTGATCATGGAATATACCAGCTAGCTGGCCAAGCAGCTTCCAGAGATTCTCATGTCTCTGGCTTCCGTCTGACTGAGCAGAGCTTGGATAACAGACCACTGCATCTAGCATCTGACTAAACAGAGCTTGGATAACAGACCACTGCATCTAGCATCTGGCTGAGCAGAGCTTGGATAACAGACCACTGCATCTAGGATCTGACTGAGCAGAGCGTGGATAACAGACCACTGCTTCTAGCATCTGACTGAACAGAGCGTGGATAACAGACCACTGCATCTAGCATCTGGCTGAGCAGAGCTTGGATAACAGACCACTGCATCTAGCATCTGACTGAGCAGAGCTTAGATAACAGACCACTGCATCTAGCATCTGGCTGAGCAGAGCTTAGATAACAGACCACTGCATCTAGCATCTGACTGAGCAGAGCGTGGATAACAGACCACTGCATCTAGCATCTGACTGAGCAGAGCTTGGATAACAGACCACTGCATCTAGCATCTGACTGAGAAGAGCTTGGATAACAGACCACTGCATCTAGCATCTGACTGAGCAGAGCTTGGATAACAGACCGCTGCATCTAGCATCTGACTGAGCAGAGCTTGGATAACAGACCGCTGAATCTAGCATCTGACTGAGCAGAGCTTGGATAACAGATCGCTGCATCTAGCATCTGACCGAGCAGAGCTTGGATAACAGACCGCTGCATCTAGCATCTGACCGAGCAGAGCTTGGATAACAGACCGCTGCATCTAGCATCTGCTGAGCAGAGCTTGGATAACAGACCACTGCATCTAGCATCTGACTGAGCAGAGCTTGGATAACAGACCACTGCATCTAGCATCTGGCTGAGCAGAGCTTGGATAACAGACCACTGCATCTAGGATCTGACTGAGCAGAGCGTGGATAACAGACCACTGCTATCTAGCATCTGGACTGACAGAGCTGGATAACAGACCACTGCATCTAGCATCTGCTGTGCAGGCTGGTAACAGACCATGATTGCATGACTGAGAGAGTAATAACAACCATGCAATTAGCATTGCTGAGCCGAGTGAAAACCATGCATCTTTGCATACGAGCAATGCGTGATTACAGACCACTGCATTTTAGCATCTGACTGACAAGCTTATATCGACACTGCATTCATCTGACTGAGAGACTGATACAACCATGCATCTAGCATATGATGAGCAGAGTTGATAAAAACCGCACGCATCTGACTGAGCAGAGCTTGGATAACAGACCCGCTGCATCTAGCATCTGACCGAGCAGAGCTTGGATAACAGATCGCTGCATCTAGCATCTGACCGAGCAGAGCTTGGATAACAGACCGCTGCATCTAGCATCTGACCGAGCAGAGCTTGGATAACAGACCGCTGCATCTAGCATCTGGCTGAGCAGAGCTTGGATAACAGACCACTGCATCTAGCATCTGACTGAGGCAGAGCTTGGATACAGACCACTGCATCTAGCATCTGACCTAAACAGAGCTTGGATAACAGAACCACTGCATCTAGCATCTGGCTGAGCAGAGCTTGGAAAACAGACCACTGCATCTAGGATCTGACTGAGCAGAGCGTGGATAACAGACCACTGCTTCTAGCATCTGACTGAACAGAGCGTGGATAACAGACCACTGCATCTAGCATCTGGCTGAGCAGAGCTTGGATAACAGACCACTGCATCTAGCATCTTGACTGAGCAGAGCTTAGATAACAGACCACTGCATATAGCCTCTGGTGAGCAGAGCTTAGATAACAGAACCTGCATCTAGATCTGATGACAGAGCTGGATAACAGACCACTGATTAGCTCTGATGACAGAGCTTGGATAACAGACCATGTCTGATCTATAGAAGAGTTATAAGCCACTCATCTAGCATCTGACTGACAGAGCTTGGATAACAACGACTCATCTAGCATCTACTGAGGAGCTTGATAACAATGTGATCTACATCTGACTGAGCAAGTTGATAACAGATGCTGCATCTAGCATTGACACAGCAAGCTTTAACAGACCTCCATCCTCATCTGCGAGCTAGAGCTTGGATAACTAACCGCTGCATTACATCTGCTGAGCAATCTTGATAACAGACCATGCATCTAGCATCTGACTGAGCAGAGCTTGGATACAGACCATGCATCTAGCATCGGACTGAGCAGAGCTTGATAACAACCCTGCATCTAGGGATCGATGAGCAGAGCGTGGATAACAGACCACTGCTCTAGCATCTGAGAACAGAGGTGATAATGACTCTGATCTAGCATCTGGCTGAGCAGAGCTTGGATAACAGACCACTGCATCTAGCATCTGACTGAGCAGAGCTTAGATAACAGACCACTGCATCTAGCATCTGGCTGAGCAGAGCTTAGATAACAGACCACTGCATCTAGCATCTGACTGAGCAGAGCGTGGATAACAGACCACTGCATCTAGCATCTGACTGAGCAGAGCTTGGATAACAGACCACTGCATCTAGCATCTGACTGAGAAGAGCTTGGATAACAGACCACTGCATCTAGCATCTGACTGAGCAGAGCTTGGATAACAGACCGCTGCATCTAGCATCTGACTGAGCAGAGCTTGGATAACAGACCGCTGCATCTAGCATCTGACTGAGCAGAGCTTGGATAACAGATCGCTGCATCTAGCATCTGACCGAGCAGAGCTTGGATAACAGACCGCTGCATCTAGCATCTGACCGAGCAGAGCTTGGATAACAGACCGCTGCATCTAGCATCTGGCTGAGCAGAGCTTGGATAACAGACCACTGCATCTAGCATCTGACTGAGCAGAGCTTAGATAACAGACCACTGCATCTAGCATCTGGCTGAGCAGAGCTTGGATAACAGACCACTGCATCTAGCATCTGGCTGAGCAGAGCTTGGATAACAGACCACTGCATCTTGCATTTTGTGGGTTCTGGAGATTTGAACTTGGGTCATCATCCATGAGCAATAATTGATTTACCCAGTGAACCATCAATCTTTGCAACCCCCAAATGATATTTAACTATGTTTTATTATAAAATTAATGTCTTTCTTGAAAGATACTATAATTACAGAGGCTGCTAGGTAGGGAGATAATAAAGCAACTCTAAACTCTAGAGTCCTGCTTGCCCCTTTTTGGAAATGCAGAAGTTTTCTCTAAAGTCTTAAAATTGCATATTCCAAGTATCTCTTCAAATGCATTACCTCTCCGAAAGCTATAAAGACACTGCATTTGCTTCCAACTTCAGTAATAGATTGTTATTGTGCCTGATGTTGCTATATAATAAATTTTTAAATAACAATCTTCATGTTTAGTCAAATAATTTTTTACACTTAAATGTCATTTGGATACCTGTTACATTTTTAGAAACATGCAAGTTTTATGATAACATTATATTTTGGACAAGAGTCACCTTGTTTTACAGAACAATCTTTTCCCATGAGGCTTTTCTTATGGGAACTGGAAGAAACACATCCCTAGTTATATTCAGATGCATGTATTAGTAGGATACTTTATAACCTAATTTTTCACTATTAAATTCGTACCTTATGTTTGAATAAAGATTGTTAGAAAGGAAGTTCATGGACTTTAAGAAAATAATGCCTCATTATTATTATCAAGTTGAATAACTAAAATGGGTCTCTGTGATATAATAATGTTCAAAACTGTAGCAATATGTAAATGTATGGGATTTGTCAACAATTCATTTAGTCCTCCACCTCCTCACTTGGGTCTAAGTTTAACTAAAGAAGTTAATATTGAGCAATTCCTGAAAGCCAAGAACCTTGGGCTGTGTCTTAATGCAAAGGAAATGAGCTCCAGGTTTCTCTGTCCTTGGGGGGAAGTGGTTGAAGTTCAACTGAAGGATCCTGGGCAAGAATGACCTATTGATCTCTTTACTCCATGGGTGGATATCATGAAGGTGAGGACTTAATCTCCAAAGTAACAAAGAACTGAACTGTTTCACAGACCAAAGTCAACATCCTTGACCTCCACAGTTAAACAAAGGCAGGGTCCAAGTGGTGTGCAGCTGCAGTCAGCTCATGAAGTCAGACGGGGGTTACATGAAAGTTTCAGGTGGAGTGGGAGGGAGGAGAAATTGTGAATTTTCTTTTCACAGTCATAATTCATGGTATATCTTAAAAATCATATAGATTACCATGTGGAAAAATTTCAAAAGAATAGAGAAAACATAACCCAAAGTCAGTTTTAATAAATGACAGTTTAGACAAGAAATATTGTTTTGAATGAAAAGGGATACAAACTCTGTTATAGTGATAAAGTAATCTATAATTTTATCAAGGCATTGAAAATAAAATGACATTGTGATTAATGGAATAATTTATGCTTGAAAAGGTTAGTGACCTATTGGTTTTATTTCTTATATTACATGTTGCTTTATTCATTTATTACACAATTATCTACATGACTGAATGAACAGAATTAACTGGGAATTACCTTGAGAATTCAGAATGGAATGCTTAACAGAACATGAAATACCTTTTCATTAAGGAGATAATTTGCAGTGAAAGACATGATGTGTTGTGTTTTGTATTTATTTATTTTTATTTGAGACAAAGGTCCAGGTTGGCCTCTGAATGTTTATCTTCCTGCATCCACATCTCCAGTGTTGGGATTACGGATGTGTACAAACTTACCTAGGCTGTAACATGATTTTATTTAACATACTTCTAGGTATAGAATACTAGTTAATGGTGTATTGTAGGAAAGCAATACCAGAAGGAAGTGAGGCAGGCTCCATGGGTGAGGACCAAACAAATGAATGGAAGACAACGGACTACCTCAGAAGTTCTCTGAGAAGATCGATAGGCATCAGAACTTTTTTGAGAACAATGTACCTCATAGGATCTCTATGAAGAGAGCTATCTCAGAAGGACTCTGAGAAAAGAGAACTACCTCACAGGTCACCTTACATGGCTTTCCAAGACTTTTAATATGGAGGTGCTTTTAAAGAAGAAAACATTTCAGCAGGATTTACATTGTTTTATTATTTTTAATTTCTATACAGACATATCAGTGTCAAAGAATACAGCACAACTCTAGAAACAAGAGGGTAATTTCTTATTCAAAACTCCAAGCAGTTGGAAAACGGTTGATTAGATTGCTTGCAAAAGGTTGATAATAATAACACTTGGCATTTGTTCTTTTCTTCTCTTCCCTTGCCTTGCCTTCCCTTCCCTTTCCTTCTTTCTCTCCCTCTCTCTTTCTTTGCTTTCTTTCTTCCATCCTTCTCTATATCTTCTTCTTTCCTCCCCCTCTTTCTTTGTTTTTGTATATTTTATTAAAAAAGAATATTTTGTGTCAGGTCTTTTGTGCTTTTGGGTAGTTTATACTTTTGGTTGCTCAGACTATTGTTGGACACTTTCCCCCAGTAGCTTATGTAGTGCTTTCCAGCACTAGACAGGCTACCTGTCTTTTCTTCTGGATTCCAGCCAGGTCTCTCCATGTTCTGTGTCAGCAGCATATGGTGTCTTCAGCAATACAGTCTTACCTTTTGCCTCGGGTGGGTATTCAAGTGCTTTGACAGAAACCCGTCTTGTTCAGGGGCCCCTGTAGGTCTACCCAATCAAGCCAGAGACAAAAAAAAAATTAAGCTTAGTCTTCATTCCACCCTCTCCAGGGCCCTTCTTTTCAAGTCCCGCCCAGTACTCTTTTTTTTTTTATTAATTTATTTGAGAGCGACAGACAGAGAGAAAGAGGCAAATAGAGAGAGTGAGAATGGGTGTGCCATGGCCTCCAGCCACTGCAAATGAACTCCAGACGCGTGCGCCCCCTCGTGCATCTGGCTAACGTGGGTCCTGGGGAGTCGAGCCTCGAACTGGTGTCCTTAGGCTTCACAGGCAAGCGCTTAACCGCTAAGCCATCTCTCCAGCCCCCTGCCCAGTACTCTTGTTGAGAATTGTATATTTAGTCTATCTCCAAGGATAAAGGTTTCTATAGTACCACTTCATTTTGGACTTAGGTTGGTGTATGTTTTCTCCCACTTCCCCCTCCCACAGCTCCCAACCCCTTCTGTCCCTATTATCTGGGCCTTGAGCTGCCTATCAGGTAAGTGCAGAACTTCTGTCTTTCCTTTTGAGCATCAGACTATTGAGACAATGGACCCTAGGAAATGGAATTTCTCCTGGAAATTTATGCAGAGTAAAGGAAGTTCTCATCCCAGAGAGATGAGGAAACTGATCTCACTCATAACTCACGCAGTTCTGAGCACTTCCAAAACCACCTTTGCAGGACAGACTGATACTGAGACAGTTGACAGGTCAGTAATAATGGGTTGGACCATACCTTGACAGGGCTGCTTGGCTCTGCATACCTCTTGCCTTCTATGTCAACCTAAACTATATGATAGTATCCCCCAAGCCCTAATGACAGGAACAAGGTGAATTTCTACTCTCCAGAGAATTCCTGAAGGCTTTTGCCCCATGTGAGCTTGATCCATCCCAAGTCTTTCATTTCAGGGATTCTGGTGTCTACACTGCGGTACCCTTCACAGAGGATGCATTGCCTGGCTGGACCTTCACTTCAGGCCATGAGACAAGTCTCAGTAGCTATGTTTCTACATGAAGGCAGGCTAAGGATGGAAACCTATCAGTATTCGTCAGATTTCACACTTTTAAATTAATAATGGGTAAAGCAAGCAGTATATTACATTCCCTTCTTTATGAATTGCTTAATAAAAATAAGATTGGGCTCTTAGATATCCTATCATGAGCCTGCCCACCCTTTCCCAAGGATCTACACACAGTCACTGTTTTCTAGGGGAAGGACATGTCCTTCATTGGTGTAGCCACCAGAAGGTGCCCAGTCTCCTATAAACAACCTCTCACCCAGGCTCCTGTAAGCAATCTCACGAAGTATTAAAGCAAAAGGGACATGAGAGTGAACAAGATTAAGTGGAGCATAGAAATGGAAAGGAGTAACATGGTATCAATATGCTCAAAGTACATTGTATACACATACAAAATGCCATTAGTGTGTATAGTTAAAATATTCTAATAAAAACTGAAGAGTGAATGTATTGTGTCTGAAGGGATATGGAAAAGGGATCAAGGAGCTAAGGGGAGAAGAGACTTTATCATATCTGCTCTATAGGGGTGTGAAGAAACTTTGGCTAAGGAAAGTCATATCTGTGGGGGCACAAACTGGAAAGAAGAGAAACAACAAAATCTGCTTTGACACAATGTATATATTATTAAGATATGGTTTAATGTTATTTTAAGTATGAATGTGATTTTAGCTAAGTAACACAAATTTCTCACTCATATCAAAGTTTTACAAATAATGAAAAATTATTGTTGTGCCCTTTCAATGACTTGTTATGGTCTTATATCATTAGTAAGTATGATTATCAAGCTTATGGTAAGTAGATTGTTTTATAGACAAGCTTGTGCATAATTCATTTTATATGTACTTAGTAAAACTTCTTATGAATAGTATAGAAGAGATAAATATTTGAAATGCTGTCTTATGTGTAATACACATTAGTGCTAATAAACACAGAGTGCCTCTCATACCATTACTAAAATGTTTTCTATTTTAGCCTTAAGTATAGAGATTGGTGCTTTTCATGGTGAGAAACTCACATTCCAACGATATCTATTATAAGGTATATGTTTCCCATTTGATCGCTGATACTAATAAATTTTATCCCATCACTATGTTATTGAATAGCCATTTGCTGTGTGCATAGTCTATTTAATGTGTTATGATGAGCACCAACCCATGTTCTGTCTGTCTTCAATAAATTGGGCTTTCATGCAGGGGAAGCTTTTGAAAGCTACTATCTCTTTGCTCAGTTTGAGTCCCTGGAGAATTAACACGATCCCCTCACTGAGTAACTAAACATCCCTTAACATTAAGTCACTCTTAAAGCCTGTTCATCTTTCCCACAATAATGTACCTGTTGCATTTCATCAAAAGTCAACTAAAGTGAGTTCACAACATGGTATCTTCAGCGAGACAGGAAAGTGACAGACAATTCACCATGCTTGTGATTGTCACCATGGTCTGCTCTACCAGGTCCAAGCATATCTCTCATAATGGCTTCATTCAGGAAACTGTTAATGCCCTATGCCTGAAAACAATGTTCACAGTTATTGCCTATTTCCACTAGTATCAAGTATTGTGCTATTTAATTCACTTAGTGTTCAGAATCCTATGAGAAAGGATCCCCATTTTTATAGGTAGATGAGCAGAAATCATGCAATTTACTTGAGTTCACATTGCACAATAGTCATAGTAGAGTTTTAGACCAACATTTTTCAAATTAATAATTTTGGTGTATTTATTGAGTTTTTGTTACTTTTTTTGCAAATTAATCTCTATTCTCATCATTCTAACAAAATAAAATCTAAGGAATTTTATCTTTAAATATAATTAATAGTATATATTTTTAATTTCAGATGTAGAATTAGGTTCTTTATATTATTGAGCTTTCTTTTTTACTTTGTTAGTGTGGGGGGGCATGGGTGTTGGTGTGGGGTGTGTGTGTAGGTGGGTGGGTGTCGGTGAGTCTGTGTGTGTGCTTGCACATGGATGTCACAGAACAACCTCATATTATGGTGTTGATAATTTCCTTTCTCCTTCATTTGTAGTCAAAATCTCCACTTCTGCTTTTGTGGGTCTTACCAGTCTAACAAGTTCTGTGAGAGTTCTGATCCTCCTGTCTGCCTCCCATTGTCATAGGAGTGTTGGGATTATAGACACTAACACCACCTTGAGTCTGACGTTACACAGGTGCCAGGGAATTGAACTTGAACCAACAAATGTTTAAGCAAATGCTTTTAACCACTGACCCCATCTCCCCAGTTCCAAATTGAGATCTAGTCAAAATTATGTAAATATAACACATTACTTTGTTTAATCAGAAAATGCCTCATTTCCATCAAACTGAAAACAAACAAACAAACAAACAAAAAACACCTCTCATTTCTCTGGCAAAATACTGACAAATACCTATATGCAACAACAGTCTTGTGAATTGAGAATGCAATGATGAGTGTTTTTACTCATAAAAATCAATAGCACAAATGCAATGAGCTGAGTAGTTTATGGATATCAGAACTTTCTCCTCATAGTTCTGAAAAAGGGAAAATTGAACATAAAGGTGTCATTGGATGTAGAGGCTGGCAAGGATCTACACCTACTGCCTGCCTCAGAAATACACAAGGAAGAGTTATTTTCAGCAATTGCTTTTAACTTAACAATCTATGCAGCAGTAATGCCTGGGGCCATAATTGCATATGATTTTGTTGGGTTTGTTTTTGATGCTAGATCATTTTATTTCTTGCTAACTTCCAAAACAAGCAAATTAAATACAAATGTTTTAGACAGTATAAAAAGAAGAAATGTGGCCTGGAGAGATGGCTCAATGGTGAAGTGCTTGCCTGTGAAGCCTAAGGATCTTGGTTCGAGGCTCTAATCACCAGGACCCATGTTAGCCAGATGCACAAGGGGACTCTGCCATCTGGAGTTAATTTGCAGTGGCTGGAAGTCCTGAGAAGGCCATTCTCTCTCTCTTTCTCCCTCTGTCTGTCACTCTCAAATAAATAAATAAACAACAACAAAAAGAGGAAATGTCCCTCCTTCATCAGGTAATGGGACAGAGGCAGAGGGAATTTCTCTGAACTCTGTTTTAGTAGCTCTTTTGACAGCACCAATCTCATTCACAGTGACTCCGCCCATATGATATAATTACTTCCAAGAAGATTACTTGTAAACACCATCAAACTAGAGGATGGGTTATGAGGCCATAAACTATTCAATCTGTACCAATTTCACCACAAATACACTGACTTAAGAAAACGCAGTGGGGCTGGAGAGATGGCTTAGCAGTTAAGCGCTTGCTTGTGAAGGACCCTGATTCGAGGCTTAATTCTCCAGGGCCCACGTTAGCCAGATGCTAAGGAGGTGCACGTGTCTGGAGTTCGTTTGCAGTGGCTGGAAGCCCTAGAACACCCATTCTCTCTCTCTCTCTCTCCCTTGCTGCCTCTTTCTCTCTCTGTTACTCTCAAATAAATAAATAAACAAACAAATAAAAATTTAAAAAAATGCATTTTAGGACTGCTGGGTAAGATGGCAGCATAGGATCCACCCCAAACCAGCCTAGGGAGGGATTTAAGCAAAGCCACAGCAAAATACACTCTTCTTCTGAAAAGTGAAAATATATATATTCATCAGAAATGATCACCAATGAGAGTATTTTAGGTGAAATGCCTGACAAAGATTTTTTTTAAAAAAATGATGGTATCTATACTCAAAGAAATCAAAGAAGGGCTGAGGAAATGGCTTAGCAGTTAAGGCATTTGCCTGCAAAGCCTAAGGACCCTGGTTTGATTCCCCACAAGGGCACCCGTGTATCTGGAGTTCGTTTTCAGTGGCTAGAGGCCCTAGCTTGCCTATTCTCTCTCTCTCTCTCTCTCTCTCTCTCCCCCTGCCTCTTCCTGCCTCTCTTTCAAATAAATAAATAATAAAGCATATTAAAAAAAGAAATCAAAGAAGAAATGAAAAGAATCAAAGAAGGAGACAAAGGAATTAAGGAAGAAAACAAACTCCTAAAAGAGAGCAAAGGAAATCTTAATGAAATAAAAAGGTCATTATAAGACATAAGTAAGGAATCAGAAATACTGAAGAAGAAACAGGCTGAAATTCTAGCTCTGAAGAATACAGTCAGTGAAATAAAAAAACTCTGTGAAAAGTCTCACCAGTAGAATGGATGAAGGAGAGAACAGAATATCTAAATGAGAAGACCAAGTGGCAGACTTAATACAGTCCAACAAAGAGAAAGGCAAGCTAATAGGAAGGTAAGAATGGGAATTTCAAGATCTCCATGACATTATGAAAAGATCAAACATAAGAATTCAGGGTACAACAGAAGAAGAATTTCATTCCAGAGGGTTAGTAGGTATTTTTAACAAAAGTCATAGAAAAAAATCTTCCCAAAATTGGTGGGAAAAATGCCAATGCAGATACAAGAAGCTTTTAGAACACCAAACAAACAAAATCTGGAAAGAACCTCTCCTTGCCATGTTATAATTAAACTACTAAACAGGCAAACCACATAAAATATATTGAAAGCAGTTAGAGAGAAAAAGCAAGTCACCTACAAAAGCAAGCCCATCAGAATAACTGCAGATTACTCAACACAAACTTTAAAAGCCAGAAGGGCTTGTAATGATGTATTTCAAGTTCTGGAAGATAACAGCTGTCAACCAAGATTACTTTATCTTGCAAAGCTATCTATCCAAATTCATGGAGAAATAAGGATATTCCACAACAAACAGAGGCTAACGGAATTTATGACAACTAAACCAGCTCTACAGAAAATACTTGAAGGAATTCTTCACGCTGAAGAGAAAGCAAAACACACACAGGAGGAAATAGGAAAAAATAAACTGCACTCAAATAACTGTTAAAGCAAATGAGTAATGGGAAAACAGGAAACACTACAAAATAAGAAGAATGGTGGTAATAAATGCATACCGTTCAATAATAACTCTTAATAGCAATGGCCTCAATGCCCCAACCAAAAGACACAGGCTTGCAGACTAGATTAAAAGGCCGAATCCTGCTATTTGTTGCCTCTAGGAAACTCATCTCTCAATAAAAGATAGACACTGCCTTAGGCTGAAAGGATGGAAAATGGTATTTAAATCAAATGGGCCTAGGAAACAAGCAGGAGTTGCTATCCTAATATCTGACAGGATAGACTTCAAACCAACACTAGTGAGGAAAGATAAATAAGCTCATTTATACTGGTTAAAGGAACACTCCAGAAGGAGGACATTACAATCCTAAACATATATGCATCTAACATGGGGGCTCCCAATTTCACCAAACAAATGCTATTAGACTTAAGGTCACATATAATATCAAACACAATTGTAGTGTGTGACTTCAATACCCCACTCTCAGCAATTGACAGGACATACGGGCAAAAAATAAACAGAGAGATATCTGAATTAAATGATGTCATGTATCAAATTGACCTAACCAATATCAACAGAATATTCCATCCAAGTGCTTCAGAATATACATTTTTTTTCAGAAGCACATGGAACATTCTCTAAAATAGACCATATATTAGGACACAAAGCAAATCCCAACAAATACAGGAAAATTGAAATAACCCCTTGTACTCTGTGTGAACACAATGGGATTAAACTGCAAATCAGCAACAAGAAAAGCTACAGAGAATACAGAAATTCATGGAGACTAAACAGTACACTATTGAATAATCAATGGGTCATTGAATAAATCAAAAAGGACATCAATAAATTCATAGAATCAAATGATTATGATAATACAACACACCAAAACTTTGGAGACACAATGAAGGCTGTCCTAAGAGGGAAATTTGTTGCTTTAAGTGCCTATATTAAGAAATTAGAGAGTTAACAAATAAACAGTTTAAACTTTAACTTAAGGCCTTGGAAAAAGAACAAGGCAAACTAAAAAGCAGTAGATGAGACGAAATAATAAAGATTAGGGCAGAAATTAATGAAATAGAAACAAAAAAATTCCAAAGAATCAATGAAACAGTTGATTCTTTGAAAGGATAAACAAGATTGATAAACTCTTAGTAAATCTGACCAGAAGAAAGAGAAAAGAGGCAAAAATTAATAAAATTAGAGATAAAAAGGCACCATTACAACAGATACCAAAGAAATTCATGAATTCATAAGGAAATACTTTAAGAATATATATGCTTCTAAGTTTGAAAATCTGAAAGAAATGGATGATTTCCTTGATTCATATGACCTACTAAATTAAATGAAGATGAGATAAGACATTTAAATAGACCTATAACAAGTATGGAGTTCCAAGCAGTTATAAAAAGTCTCCCAAGTAAAAACAGTCCAGGCCCAGGTGGATTCACTGGTGAATTTTATTAGAACCTCATAAAAGAACTAACACAACTGCTTCTCAAACTTTTCCATAAAATAGAAAAGGAAGGAATTCTACCAAACTTCTTCTATGAAGCCAGCATCACCCTCATGCCAAAACCAGACAAAAACAGAAAAAACAATTATAGACCAATCTCCCTCATGAACATAGATGCAAAAACTCTCATCAAAATATTTACAAACAGAATACAAGAATATATCAAAAAGATTATTCACATAGACCAAGTTGGCATTATCCCAGGGATGCAGGGATGGTTCAACATATGCAAATCGATAAATGTAATACATCATATAAATGGTCTGAAAGACAAAAATCACATGGTCATCTCAAGAGATACAGAAAAGGTATTCAACAAAATCCAACATCCTTTCATGGTAAAAGTATTATAGAAACTGGAACTAGACAGAACATATCTCAACATAATAAAGACTATTTATGACAAACCTACAGCCAACATAATACTAAATGGAGAAAAACTTGACTTGAAGCTTTTCCACTAAATTCAGGAACCAAACAAGGGTGCCCACTATCCCCACTTTTATTTAATATAGTACTGGAAGTCTTAGCTATAGCAATAAGGCAAGAGACACTCATAAAAAGGCCACAAATTGGAAATGATCAAATTATCATTATTTGCAGATGACATGATTTTATACATAAAAGACCCTAAAGACTCTACCAGCAACTGTTAGAGCTGATAAACACTTTTAGCAATGTAGCAGGATACAAAATAAATACACAGAAATCAGTAGCTTTCCTATGTACTGACAATAAGAGTGTGGAGGATGAAATCAGGGAAACTCTCCCATTCACAATTGCCTCAAAAAAAAAAATAAATAAACTACCTTGGAATAAACTTAACCAATGGAGTGAAGGATCTCTACAATGAGAAGTTTAAAACACTCAAATGAGAAATTGCAGAAGAAACAAAGAAATGGAAAGATATCCCATGTTCTTGGATGGGAAGAATAAATACTATGAAAATGTCAATCTTACCAAAAGCAATCTACACACTTATTGCAATGCCCATTAAAATTCCAATGGCATTCTTCCCAGAAATAGAGAAAACAATCCTAAAATTCGTTTGGAAGCACAGAAAGCCTCAAATATCCAAAATAATTTTGAGCAACAAAAATAAGTCTGGTGGTATCACCATACCTGATTTCAAGCTATATTACAAAGCCATAGTAACAAAATCAACATGGTATTCGCACAAAGACAGACATGTAGTTCAATGGAACAGAATAGAGGACCCAGATGTTAATGCAGGCACCTACAGCCATCTGATTTTTGACAAAAATGCAAAAAACTATTCATCAGAGAGAAGACAGCCTCTTCAACAAGTGGTGCTGAGAAAACTGGATACCTATATGTAGAAAGATGAAAATAGATCCTTGCCTTTCTCCATGCACAAGAATCAAATCCAAGTGGATCAGGGACCTTAATATCTGACATGAAACTCTGAAATTGCTAGAGAAAAAGGTACGGGAAACCCTTCAACATATTGGCATAAGAAATGACTTTCTGTATATAACCCCAATTTCCCAGAAAATATAACCGCTTATCAACAACAGGGATCTCATGAAATTACAAACTTTTTTATATAGCAAAGGACACTTTGAATAGAGAGAAGAGAAAACCTACAGAGTGGGAGAAAATCTTTTCCAGCTACATGTCTGACAGAGGATTAATATTCAGAATACACAACAAAACAGAATAATAAGAAATCAAACAACCCAATTTTTAAAAAAAATGTGCTATGGAACTAAATAAATAGAGAGTTCTTACTGAAAGAAATACAGATGGCATATCAACATCTAAAAACGTGTTCTACATCCTTAGTAATCAGGGAAATGCAACTTAAAACTACCTTGAGATTCCATGTTTTTCCTCTCAGAATGGCTACCATCAAGAAAACAAGCCGGGCGTGGTGGCGCATGCCTTTAATCCCAGCACTCGGGAGGCAGAGGTAGGAGGATCGCCGTGAGTTCGAGGCCACCCTGAGACTCCATAGTGAATTCCAGGTCAGCCTGGGCTAGAGTGAAACCCTACCTCGAAAAACCAAAAAAAAAAAAAAAAAAAAAAAAAAAAAGAAAACAAATGACAATAAATGTTGGTGAGGATGTGGTAAAAGGGGCACCCTCCTACACTGTTGGAGGGAATGTAATCTGGTAGAGCCATTGTGGAAATCAGTGTGGTGGTTCCTGAGACAACTAAAAATAGATTTACCATATGATCCAGCTACAGCATTCCTAGGCATATATCCTAATGACTCTTCTCACTAACGTAAAGATACTTTCATAACCATGTTTATTGCTGATCTATTCACAATAGTTAGGAAATTGAGCTAGCCTAGATGTCCATTCACAGATGAATGGATAATAAAGATGTGGTACATTTATACAATGGAGATCTATTCAGTGATAAACAAAAACAAAATTATAAAATTTGCACTGAAATGGATGGATCTGGAAAGGATTATACTAAGTGAGGAAACCCAGGCCCAGAAAACCAGACATCACATGCTTTCTCTCATATCTGGATCTTAGCTACAAATGTGTAGGTGTGTGAGCTGGAACCAAAAATCAGTAGCAGAGGCCCATAAGCTAGAAAAAGGCTATAAGGGAGGGAGGAGAGGGAAGGTCTTAAGGGGATGGTATTGAATATATGTAAGTAGCAGAACAGATTACACAGAGGGGAAAGGCCTAAGCAAGGTCAGGGGAAGAAGTTGTATAAAAGAAGGGTAGGGTGGCAGGGTCAATCAAATTTCAAGATATTCTTAATAAGACATATGGAAATCTACTTTCTTGAATAATGGCACATCCAGAAGCCTTAGATTGTTACTAGAAAATTTTCAATGCCAGGGATGGGATACCTTCCAGTGAGTTGTTGGCCAAGGAGGTCCATGTTGCCTCCACACATTATAGGCTACTTGCTGAAGACTTCACATGCCTGAACAGCAAAGTCACTGAGAAATCAAGCTGGTACTAAGCAGAAAACCTTCTCCTTGTAGCCAAGCTAACTGAAAGCTGGAAAAACTGCAGTGTATGCAGCATTATGGGAGACAGAAGTCATCAGCGGTGAAAGCCGTGGACACTGGAAGCCTCATGTTTGGCCAAATAGGCCAAATGACTGAATGGGTGCAATAGTGGCATGTCTGCTCTTGGGGAAATCAACTGCTCTTTAATTGGACTGAAGGTCTAATCTATGGGAGGGAATATATGCCTGGTACTGAAAATCTAATCTAAAGCCTATGGCAGAGGAGGTCATAAGCCTTAGGGGTATAAAGCCTGCTCTTGTCTGTATAAATGCATATATTACTCTCACCAAACTGCCCTGAAAACACTACAATTAATGTTCATATTCATATATTAATGCTACTCTCACTTTTGGTTAGAGAGGCTTTTCTTTTCAGATGGTAGTGACCTCTGGGATGACCCTAAAGGCACCATAGTGCTGAGAAGAAGGGTTGGGGGAGTGCCCCGCAATGAAACATCTCACACCCTCCAAGGCCCAGGGTCCATTGCAGAAGAGGTGGCAGAAAGAATGTAAGAGCCAAAGGAAGGTCATCACTCCTTACATACAACTATCTAGACAGAATTTGGCCTCGATATCCAAGACATCACAGTGCCTAGCAATACCAACACAAGACCCTCATAATAGGAGAAAAAGATGATGACATCAAATTTAAAAAAAAGAGACTAATGGAGAAAGGGAAGAGATATGATGAAGAGCAGAGCTATGAAGGGGAAAGCAGGGGAGGGGAGGGAAATACCATGGTTTATTTTCTGTAAGTATAGAAATTGTCTAATATATGTTTTATGTTTATATGTCATATATATATAATGAACCAAAATCAAGTTGACTAGCAACTGGAACCTTTCACAAAGCACATGGAGTGACATTTAGGCTTTTGGTATTAGATATTCCACTCCACAGGTTCATGTGGCATGATTTTGAGGTGTTCTGCACAGTTTAGGAGTTTATGTCTAGTGGGTGTAAGTAGGGCACTGAAGTCTTGTATTTGAAGTTCAGAGCTAGAGCCCAGGCCCTTCATTGCTCCCTCTACTTCCTGCTTTGAAATGAACAACCTCTTCCTCCAAAAGCTCCAGCCATTGCCACGCTGTGCCTAAGCCTACACAGCTAACTAAGCGTGCACAAGGCCCTCTAAAGCACAAGGGAATTGTATATCACTACCCTTAAGTTATTTCTGTTAGGAATTTTGGTCGCAGGTATGCAGACACCTTTTGGCAAATTTGCACTGACTTTTCAAATAAAAATAAACTATGGATACAAGTTATCAGGGTAGAAATTTTATTTCTATTAGACAGGGTTTACACTGAAACTGAAGCAGGCAATTGTAGAGACAACTTATAGAAAGAGTTAAAATTTCCCTAGTTTATTCTTTTACCATTCATAAATCTAGACTTCCATATGTGCATAGACCCAGGTATGAACCCCAGAAAGTTGCGTTGTCAGTATTGCACTCCTGATGTAAAAGCTAGGTGCCAATACTACGGTGGACTCAGAGGAAGCTAATGAGTGGATTCTAGCGTGGCCACGAAAGCAGTGATAAGCACAGAGATGAAATGGTACTCGGCTTTGAGCTGCCCAATCAAGAACTTACAGTGAATGATGGTTGGTTACATCTTCTCCTGGTTAATGGATGGGGAATTTCCCTAGAGTCAAAGTGCATGAAGAAACCCCAGTCATAGAGCTTCAGATGAAAGAGCATGTGCCAGCAAGGGACAGGGTGGAGGTAGGCAAACACAGGGAACTAGTTTAACAACTGGAGACATGAACTTCTTGGCTTGGGTAGTAAACGTCCCCATGTAATAAACAAAGCACTTAGCAATCTGTTGTCCCGGAATCCCCAACTTTGCTGAGCTGTGTGTACACCCTGCTCTATACAGTGAACTAGCTTTACCCTCCCCTTGTCAGCCATTAGTGGTGGTCAGTTTCTTTTCAAATTTGTCCTAAAATTGGTCAAGAATTGGGATAGCAGGAGGCCACCAGTCTGAGTAGGGAAACTGTGTGTTCAAAGTGACTGTTTATGGAGAAATTCCTAATTACGATCTTATGCCTATGTATAGCTGGGCATACATATGATAAAATTCAAATGCCTTGTGGGAAGGGACATGCACAGTGGAGAAAATGTTGTGAAACCTAAATCAGTCAATCAAACTAGAGGGCCACCCAAACTAAACCCCTGGACCCATCCTTCTCTAAAAATTTTATAAAGTCCCAGACCCGCTTCTTTGAGTACTCTCTATCAGGTGGACCCTGTTTCTCTTGGAGGTGTATTACATCTATTTACATTTTTTTGTTTGTTTTTGCTTTTAATGTTCTTGCTATTTCTCTACTTGTGTGATCCTTCCTTAGTTCTTTGCGTAAGACAGCAGGAACCTGGAAATAACCAGACTGTGACTACCACTAACCATCCATTGTAAAAACAGGCATGTTGATCCTGAAAAACTGAGTAGGAAATACACTGAATTTTTGTTGAAAGTTTTAAATTTATGTCAAATTTGAAAGATTCTATTTAAAAAATGAATGACAGAAATATTAGTCTTAGCTCATGTATATTTTTATTTATTTGAGAGAAACAGAGAGAATTGGCACAACAGGGACTTCAGCCACTGCGGATGAACTCCAGATTCGTGTGCCCCCTTGGGCATATGTGTGACATTGCACACTTGCGTCACTGTGTATCTGGCTTACTTGGGACCTGGAGATTCGAACATGAGTTCTTAGGCTTCACAGGCAAATGGCTTAACTGATGAGCCATCTCTCTAGCCCTAATGTACATTTTTTATATCAAATGATGTGCCCAAACTGTGAAAGTTTCTGGGTAGTAAGTTTATTTCCCAATTACTACCTCTACAAACTAAAGAATTGGGTAAAAACCACTAATTAGTTTATTAAACACACCTATCCCAAAAAAGATAATTTTGAGTACTTTAATATAATTTAAATAACTTAATTTAGTTCTTGATTCACAAGTTTCATTTTTTCCCTAAATGCTACATTTTCAGATAGCTCTTTTAAAAATGTCCATATTAAAAATATCAAAAATCTAGTCATACTAAATTCTGAATATTTCATTCTTATATTGGCATTATTTCTTTTCAGAGTACATTCATCAATCTTGTCAAAACTAGTCTCATAACTGAATCTCAAATACATTATTTAAATTGTTTAACCATGAATGAAAGAGTGTAAATAATACACTTGCTACTACAGACATAAATCCTTTTTATATGCAAAAGCATCAGAGCCAGAAGACCATGTAACAGGAAGATATTATGGACCAAAGATAGAATCTCCATTTATTTACTGTATTAATGAGGGCAGAAGAGAAGAAGTTTACCTTGCAGTGATTAATAATTGTGCTGGGAATACCAAGTCACTTTCTCTAAGCCCTTAATTTGTTACATGGTTCTTATTTTCAGCAAAACAACATAAAAATGAACATTTCAACTGGAGAATAAAAATGCTTTGTTTCTGCTGTGTTAAATCTTGGTTCCACTTTTTGCTGTGTGGAGCTCCTCTGTTGCTCAGAGAATGGGCTGTGCATTGGCTCAGCATGGCCATCTGCTTACAAGTAGCCTTCAGAGCCAATTATCAGGCTTTCTTGGATCATGACCAGTGTGGAGAAGAAGGAACATTGTACACAGAAGGCAGAGTGCTTTCCTCCTCCTCAGAATTATGGTGGCTATTGCTCCTTTTGACTCAAGAAAATGAATACATGCTTTTATGAACCTGGTGCTACATCTGGTGAATATTGTCTTCAGTGAAGGGAGAGTTGCACAGATTATAAGGAATACAGTATTGTAAGGGAGAGTTTTGCAGATTAGAAGGAATACAATATTGTCTGCATGTTGATTTGGTGGAGCACTTGAAACACTCTTCCGTACTGGAATTGAAATGTGTGCTACTCTTTTGTCAGTGTCTTTACGCTAGGAGGTCTGATCATTCAGAAAGGAGCCCTGACTAATGGCTTGGGTTGAGCTTTTTATTCACAGGCAAAGGATTATGGCAAACTCTGATAGCATCAATACTGGTTCACAACTTTGGCGACCCATCTCATAAGCAAGTCATATTTAGCTTTCCTTGTGTTAATAATACTTTATTTTACTATAAAAACTGAAACGTTGGCCTTTAAGTAAATGGAATAAATTTAAGATTATTTCTATAAAGATGGAAGAGTTGAGGAAAAGTTGATATATCTTTCTTGAATGGAAGGACAGGAGTGACAACTGGTATTTCACACACTCTAGAGCAGAGAGCACATAAAAAGTTTCAAGAAGATAGCACCATATGTTACAATTGCAGCCCAGACAATGGCTAATACAGCTATAAATGGTACATTTTAGGATACCGCACACACTCTGCACCTATATAATCATAGCAGCTTATTAAAAGAAATAATCAAAGGAGGGGTTTCTTGCCTTCTGTTATAGCTACCTTCTCGTTGCTGGGACAAAGCACATGATCAAAAGCAGCTGATGGGAGAAAAGGTTTTATTTTGGCTTATCATCTCCCTTGGAAGCTTCATGATCATAGGGGAAAAGCAAAGTTAGATATCACTTCTGCCACTGCAGGAGAGTGTGTTAAACTTAAGCAAAGGAGAGCTGGGTATCACAACCTTAAACCCACCACAAAACACACCTCCTCTAGCAAGGCTCTTCCTATAAAATTGTTGCTAGCTGGATACCAACCATTTACAATATGTAACTTTGTGGGGGACATCAGATACAGACCTCCACAACTTCCTCAAGATTTGAGCATGCGAATATGTTCTCTGGGTTCCTACACAGCCTAACTGCCCTGCTTCTCAAGTCATCCAAGAAATTGCTGAAAATTGTTCTTGGCATGTAATTTCTACATAATGTGTATGAAGCATAAAGTGAATTTGTATCCTAAGAGGTTCCTCCACAAGTTTTGAATTCCACTTTACTTATTTAATGTTTTGACCTTAGACTTTGTTTACTTCTGTGAACCTGTGTGCAAATGTTTCTACAAAATGTCTTTCACTGCTTTTCTTTTCCCAAGACTACCTTGGACTCATTTTCATGTCAAGTTGGATATTTATAGTCCATTTTGCATGGAAAAGAAAAAAAAATGACTTCCCTTCTTCCCTCATTCTCAAAAGAGATAGACAAAGGCCCCATGGCTTGTCTGAAGATGAACTGTTAGCCTCCTGCCGGTGGACTTTTCTCTCTTAATTGAGAGCAGTCTTTCAATGTCTTTGTACTTGTACTTGAAAATCATGAATAGTTTCATTCAGTTTACAAGTTGCTCTTCCCTTGAGTGCTTTTAGCAAGCTCTGACAGTAGAGACTATAGATTGACTGAATGGATTTTGTGGCAAGGGGCACAGAGAACTTAGGGAAAACATTTCTGTAAAAAAATCTGGATTTATTAGCATGTTTATCTGAACAACTATACAGTTTGGTATATAAAAAAATGAAGACAAATAAATCCACTAAGAAGAAATATTTTAATAAAATCCCATCAGTCATTTTATGGTTGTTGTTTAGTTTATGGGAACTAATCAACTTTAATGTATATGTTAATCAAGAAAGTTAAAAAATAAAATGTATTCTATCACCAAGTGTATTGAGTTTGCAACCAGAATATTTTAGGCTGCTCTTCTCAAATTTAAGCAATTCTTTCAGTAAAATAATACCTGGTATATATCAATATGACAGTGGACACTTTTTTCTTTCTTCTGATGTTTTTCTCCTTCAACATAAAACCCTTTGTCACCTATGCTTTCTATGGAAAGAATAGTAAGTGACACTATTTCTCTCAATCCCTAAACCCAAAACATTGAAATATTGCAGTAGAATAAGGTCCCATACTGCCATGACAGCATTTGTGCAAGGGTTAGCCATGATCATTTTCCACCTCATTTCCTCCTCCACGACACCCTGACATTACAAAATAACTTCACCCAGCAAGTTAATTCATTTAAGCACTTGGCAGGCTATAGACAATTGACTCTTCTTGGAAGGTCCATTAACAGGGAACAGTATTCTAAATCAGAATTTCTATGGGGACCACACTGAAGGTATTTTATAACTGAAGATGGTGAAGGTTAATACCTTCAACATAGTTCCCCAACTATGGATTAGGCTAGAGAAGTGTTTGTGTCTCCAGTGGGCACTCACTCATGGTGTGAAGAGAGAACGAGGCTAGCAAAAATGTAAAGTAATAGCACTGAAATTAGGTAAGCCTGCCTTTATGTCTTGAATCCACCACATTAATGGTGTGTTTCTTTAAAAAGCAAAAAGTGCCATGTGAACTTTTATGTTCTGTAATGTGTGAGTCGTCCTTCGAAATCTTTACCAGAAATAGAGCATGGATTTTAACCTGGTAAATAATAAGACATTAAAATATAATCAATACTAATCTATTCAACTATTATCTTGCTTTTTTAAGGTGACTTCATTTACCTAATATCTGGCTCCTTATTGCAAAAGGAGGATCAAGTTTATGAATTTAGTGACGATGGATGTGAAAAATAAATGATGGCTGCCTTGAAGAAATATTTCCTAATCCTCAAAATTAGATGTGCATATATTTAAATACTAAAAAAAAACATGTTTACAAACATTAGAAAATATACGAAACATCAATCTAGAAGTCCATGAATCAAGGCATTCACAAAATGACAAATAACCTTGAGATTATTAATAGCACAGACTTATGTTCAATCCTAAATCTTTTATTTACTTGCAACATGTTCCAGAGTAAAACATTCACTATTTTTATGTCTCATTTTTCTCATCTTGAAGTGGGAAGATGATTATTCCCACAGATAGAATGTGGTAGCACAGGTAGGTATACAAGAGAAAACCCAGATAATTGGTTTTAAGACCAGAGTTGACACTGGACTTTGTATATGGGCTATTTCCCCAGCACTATATTAATCTCTCTATGTAAATTTCATAACTTATTCTTCACCATAACATGAGTACTCACTGTGTTTCCTATAGAAGAAAACTGAGACACAAAGAGGTATATTATCTTGCTTAAAACTATAGAGCAAATAAGATGTGTGGTACAAGGATTTCATAAATGTCCCCCGCAAACAGACTTCTAGAACAATAAACTATGATCTCATGATATAGCAGGACTGTACTCATCCCATAGCCAAAGCATCACTGAAACATGTCATTGTTATCAACTTCTAATTCAGCCACATAGGTGATCTGAAGCTTTGCCCATAGAAACCTCAGTCACAAGTACATTTTTGGTTTTCTTTTTTCACTTCCTCAGTTAGGTTTATTCCAATGTACTTCATTTTTTTTTCTCAATTGTTATTAACATATTCTATGATTATAAAAAAAATCCCATTTGGGATGTCATGTGCCTGACACCTTCTCATCACTAGTCATCACTGTGGATTATAAAATTATGGCCGGTTACTCTAATACCCTTTGTATTTAAAATAGTGAGAGCTAATGTTCATGAGGTTAGACCGCTCAAGATCTGGGTCCTTCTGATAAGCAACAACACACTAGTTCTACCACACTAGGTTTCTGATTTAGAGAATCTCGTCCACACCATGAATGCTAGCATGGCCAGAAAAGAAAGCCAGCATTTCACTGAGAAAATTGTTTCAGAATATCTAAGAGATGAAGATTATCCACTAGATATTAGTGATTCCTCAAATTAAAAGAAATATGCATACTTGTGACAGCCTCAGGTTGCTGGGATGAATATCCAAATAAGGCACAGTTATGGAGGAAGCTTGCAGATAGAGGGGCAGTTCCATAATGGCAGAAGAAGCTGACCCGCTTTCACAGGTCCACACAGAGTGAAAAACCTCCACCATGACCTTCAGCAAAGCACACTGAGTGACTCACGCAGAACTCAGGTACTGTGCATGTCTTAGGTGGGAATTCAGATCTGCCTGAGTGCTGCATGCCCAGGATCTGCCCATAGTGACACCTCCTCCAGGCAGGTGGCTTCAGGTCTAAATTACAAGCTTGAATAAAACTTCTGTATCAATTGGTGGACATCCTTTCAAACCACCACACGTGTGTGACGCTTAATGTCTTCCTAGGAGACTGTCTGTCCTCTCGCACTGCTACCAGAGCTTGTCTGAAACTAAATAACCAATAGGAAATAACGGTATTCAAAGTTTGAGGGAAGACAAATCTTTTTGCAGCGTCCTCACATAACAGAAGGTAGAAGTATGACAGGGAACATACTCCCTCCATCAAGTCTCTTTACAAAAGCATCCAATCCCACTGACAATTTTGGAGGTGATGCATTAAAATCACAGTAATCACATGCATATCTGAGATTTGTCTTACCTTATGACAAAAATAGCTAAATTTCACAACATAACTCACAGAAGGCTAAAGAACTATAACATCTGCTGCATAAGGAAAGAAAATGAATCAGGAAAAACAGTAGTCAAAGTAGGAAATACCTGAGACTACATAGTTAATTCCAGATCAGCCTGGACTAGAGTGAGACCTTACCTCGAAAAACAACAACAACAACAACAACAACAACAACAACAACAGCAACAACAACAAAATAGAATAGGAAAAGCCGTGAAAGAGGATGTGTAAAGTGATGTCAAGTAGCTTTAATGGTTTAAGAAACTGGTTAACAGTAATCCTGACTAGACAATTTCAGTAGAGTGGTGAAGTCAAAAGTTAAACTGAAATTAATACATAGTGAATGAAAGAGAGTAGGATATATAGGTAGATCAATTTTTCATGCATATGTTTCATTTTCTTTTTTTATTAGTTATGCACACAGTGTATACTGTCTTGTTGGTACCATTGCTAACCTCTTCCCTGTCTTCCCCCCTCCACAGAGACACTCCTTGTTGGGGAATATGGATTGTGCATTGTGGGGTTAGCTACCAGTTATGGGTAAGAGGCAATGTCTCTGTGCGTAATGACCCAACGTGTGTCTCTAACATTCTTTCTGCCCCCTCTTCTGCAAATTTCCCTGAGCCATGTTGGGTTTATTTTAGGTCTGTTTTGTTTTTAATCCTTTTATAACATTTTAAAATATTTATTTATTTGAGAGAGAGAATGGGCATGCCAAGGTTCTCTGGCCACTGCAAACAAACTCCAGATGCATGTATCACCTTGTGCATCTGGCTTATGTGGTTCCCAGGGAATCAAACCTGGGTCCTTAGGCTTCCCAGGCAAGTGCCTTAACTGCTAAGCCATCCCTCCAGCACAACATGTTTCACTTTCATGAGAAGATGGGTCAGGAGATAGAGCAGAAGCTTCAGTAGAAAACAGGGACAGTGAAGGTCTAAAGGACTGCCGAGGAAGGCCTTATTGCTTCGTTATGGGAGTTTGCATAGCATCAGTTATTTTCTCACTGCTGGGACCCAATGGACAACGGAACCACTTTGAGCTTACAGGTTGTTTCAATGGGAAGTCCCTCGTGGTGGAGAAAGCATGGCAGGGTCTGGAAGCCAGGGTCCTTTTCACATCAATAGGAAGCATAGATGAATGCTAGTGTCTAGCTACCTTTCTCATTTTTATATGGTCCAGGAGCCCCAGCTCTTAAAATGGCACAATTCCCAGTCAGGGGAGGTCTTCCCAAATCAATTAATCTTATCGAGAAGATTCCTAACAGACATGCAAAAAGATTTGCTTCATGGTGATTCTCACTCCTTCCAAGTTGCCAACCATGTATTAACCACCACGTCATGACAGTGTGTGTCAGGTGTCAGGTAATCTTTCAGGGCCACTCACCAGCACCAGCACAAGAGAAGGCACCGGATACGCAGCTGTTGCTCATCTCTGAAGACACTCTCCTGATGGAGGAAGTTGCTAGAAGATTGACCTTGTTTTGTTTCTTGTAAGGAAGAAATAGATATTTCTATATTTTCTGTTGTGGGTCTTGGACAACAACGATAATCATGTCAAAAATTTACATTACCCTGGATGGACTGCTCCTCCCTCCTTATCTTGACATTTCTGAGAAATTCCACACTTATTCTGCACCCACCCTCTTCCATACTCAAAAAATCCTTGTGTTCGCTATATGTAGATGCTTTGACTTTACGTAATACTCTTTGCGCATAACACTCTGCCTAGCTCTTCTGAGTGACTGCTTACTTTTTTTTTTAAGAAACATTTTATTAGATACGGACTTAATTTGTATGTAAACAACAGATGTTGGTACCATCCTTTCTCTCCTCTCTGCCCCTTTTCAGAAGAGACCTTCCTTGTTGGTGATACAAGTCAACCCCCTGGGGAGTGCGAGTAGTATATTATGGGGGAGGGGGGATGCAATGTTTCTGTACAAAATGTCCCAAATTGTGGCTCTAACAATCTTTCTATGCCCCTCTTCTGCAAAATTTCCTGAGCCATGCTGGGAGCATTGTAAGTCTACTTCAGTGATGGGAATTTAGGGGCCTCAGGATCTCTGGTTTGGTAGATGTTGAGTGTTCACAGTGTCCATCTCCTTCACCCTTATGCTGATATCAGATTCACTAAGACAGCAACACTCTTTCTGATTTCCCCAATTCCTCCTGTGGTTTCAGCTGGGGCCAGGGTGGAGTTCATTGGGTGTTTTATCTCCTCAGGTCCAGCTCTCATCTGAAAAAGAGATTCTCCAATTGAGAATGAAGTCACCACTAGTTAAATGGGATAACCACTATTAATTTAGAGAGAATTAAAAGGTGTAGACATTCTTATATTGTAAGGCTAGTGGGATCTTGACAATGGAAAGCAGAATCACTATCTGGATATGAATCTGACTTGTTTCTCAGTTCCAGATATGGTGTACTTTCCACTAAGTGGATCTGTTAGCCAATCCAAGAGCACTTGGTTACCCACCATGGCTGTGTGCCACTGTTGCACTTGTGTGAGCATCACGTCAGGTTGTTTGCTTCTGAGTCACTTAGACTTTGAGTTGCTTGGACAGATGTTGGCCACTTTCCCCCCGTAGCTCATGTAGCACCTTCCAGCACTAGATGAGCTAATTGTCTGGGGACTGGCTCCCCTCCTGATTCCAACCAGGTCCCATGGTCTGTGCTGAGAGCGTATGGTGTCTTCAGCAGTAGTATGTTACTATTAACCTCTGATTACTTTTCACTGGTCTGATAAATTCATTTTATCCACTGTATAGAAGTTAAGATAAGCTTAGTAACCCAGTTTCAGTTCTTTCTTCAAAATTTGATACATGTACCATGCAGTGTTGATTATACATATATACATGCAGAGAAAGAGAGGGAGAGGAGATGACACCGTCTAATAGTCTATATGTCTTTTAATCCAAAACTCCAAAGTGGGGGCATTCCCTGACATGATACAATCATGTAATATGTATTTTTAATTTATTTTTGCAATGCTAGGGATTGTACATAGGGCCTCACATATGTTAAGTAAATACTGCCAGCCATATCCCCAGCCCTCCAGCCTTATTATTATTTCTCTTGTTCAATGGCTAAATATCTACACTAATAAAATTGTTTCACAGAATTTGTTTTCCAAAAGCTTATAACTTCCAATAACCTCAATGCCTCAAAATTAATTAAAGCATCACTAATCTTTCATAGTGAAAAGAGAAAAAAATAATTCTGTTAATCTTGGGTTAATTTCATGCAATAGCTTAGGGATTCTATCTTTTATCCTATGAGTATTCTGTTTGCTACATTTAAGTAACAGTATAGTAGCTGACTTTCATAACTGATTTTACTACTTCATCCTTCCCAAATTAAAATAGCCATGGAAGCATAAATTGTGAGCAATGTAATATGAATACAAATGTTATTGTATTTAATTTAAAATGCCATCATGCATGACCATCATATTAAGATTCTCATTATTGTCTAAAAAGTCCATATTGTTAAGTACAAAAGAAAGTTAACATTTGTAAGTATATAACATTTAACACAACACAATTTAATATTTAATATTTTAATTTAATATAAAAGAAAAATAAATTACAAATTCCTTTTAACCTACATTTCTAAAATCTTATTCTGCTACAGTCTTCATTTGACTATCTCAAGAACTCAACAGTATGCAGACTAGAATTGGGTCTATGTCTCAATGGAACCATCGAAATATATATTATTGAGATTTTTAAGCATCTTAATACACTATACTAGCAAGTTATCCCATCAATACCAAGAAAATATTTTTTCTAGAATACTATAGAATAAGAATTTGTGGGTATCAAATGGTGTTAACACCATTACCTGATTAGATTTTTTTTATTAATTTATGCAGCACTCCACCGAACCAATTACATTTGCAAACCAATGAAAGGTTTGAAAGCCCCATTTCTGCCGAACGCTATTCCTAGCACCAGCTATTTCTTATTCTGCTGGTCTTATTTATTTATTTATTTATTTATTTATTTATTTATTTATTTATTTTACTGGAAAAAGAGAGAATGGTGCATGTGTGACAGTTATGTCTCTGTTATTTGTAGTATTTACCCATCACTACCATACAGTTAGAATTACTGTCTGAAGTTTGTGATTCTATAAGGAACAAACACATAATTGTTATTAGAGACATTTCCATGCCTAGGTCTCTAACTATTTCACAATTTACTCTATAAGATATGGTGTATGAATAATTTTAGCTCTGGGAGGAACAACTGACAAGTTACAAATAGTTGGCATTTTCATGTTAGCAAGGAGAACAATTACCTTTGTTTCTCATTTTCCCATCTCTGAACTCAAATAGCACATTAGTTCTATTCCAAATATATCTCACACAGTGGTTTTCACATTGCATTATTAATACTCAGCATATGCTTTGATTCCCTGACAAACTTCCACACTCACGCAAAGGAGGGGCTATTCTACACTCTCAACTTGTGCTTCACTTAGACTGGAGAATTGTCTTCAGTTTTGGAAAGGTCAGCAGTTGGAAAGGGATTGGATGAACGCATACCTGTACCTCCCACTCCTTCCTGCAAGTGCACTTTTGGATGGAAAATTTACTTCCTTCCAAGAAGCTATTTAATTCCAAATGAGTTTTTTTTTTTTTCCTTTCAATTTTCTAGTACTTCTTGACATTGCTCCTTCCATATTCCTGGTTTGGCACAGACAATAAGAAGATCTAGTGACAGAGCTCCCTTTTGAAGCATTGATTTCTAAGTTTGTTTGGGTTAAGGACATGACCATTGCTTTGTCTGTCTCATAGCCTGTTCCCAGGCAGCATGACATATACACATTAATGGAGTGTGTCGGGTTTGAAGAGCCAAGCCATTAGGCAGTGCATTAAGCCAAGCCTCTCGAGGAAGGACTCTGAGACAGGATAGACCTTGGAGAGGAGAAACCTGCACAAACAAGCTCTTGAGACGCTCTTTCATGCGCTCTTTGTATCCCCGATGATTGCAAAAGCTGCATGTCTCTCTTGATTGATTCCATTTGGTGGGTTCAATGAGCGCACACAATGTGGGCTTTGTTTCCCTTGTGCTGAAGTCAAAAAGGTTCACGATGCAATATTTCTACCTGTACCTAGAGATGTTTTCGTGTTACAGAACATTCCATCAGACTCAAACCCGATGGACTGGTTTGCTGGTATGCTAACTATTAACAAAATATCTCAATAAACCCTCTAAAGTTCACAAATATAAAATATCTATTGTCAAACATATTTTCCCTATCTAAAAAAAAAAGTTAACTATACCTTGCATTAAATTGTTATCTAGATTCATATTAAATTATTATCCAGATAAATTTCAAATGTTTTGTTAACTGTTTTTCTGAACACCTACTTCTTTTATGCACATAAATGCATAAGTACACCTCTGCAATGAATAGTTAGTGAAATATGGGTTAATTTCTAAGGAATGAAACTCATTATTGATTCCAATCTTTGCATACATACACACACACACTCGCACACCCCCCCACACACATATGAATATTTATGTAAGGGTACATTTTCATGCTTCTGGGAGAAACTTTATTTAGAATTTCATTTAAAAGTTGAGTAAATACTAAATTCCTCCTCATTAATTTTATCTGTTAATAATCCTTGTTATATACCAAACTGTTTACCAAGCCTATTAATTTCTCAGTTTTATTATTTATTCCCAAATAATTTCTTTAAGGGCTTTACCATTTTTTTTTCTTATTTTGAGACTATTGATTCAGCTGTCTAAAATCTTGGGCTCCAAAATTATTTAACACATAAAAAACAATGATACTGGCTGAAGAGATGGCTTAGCGGTTAAGCGCTTGCCTGTGAAGCCTAAGGACCCTGGTTCAAGGCTCAATTCCCCAGGACCCACGTTAGCCAGATGCACAAGAGGGCGCATGTGTCTGGAGTTCGTTTACAGAGGCTGGAAGCTCTGGCGTGCCCATTCTCTCTCTCTCTCCTTCCTTCTCTCTGTCGCTCTCAAATAAGTAAATAAACAAACAAAAATATTAAAAAAACAACGATACTGAAAAAAGTAAGTGGGCAAAGCTATTGCCTTTTTGTGCAGTACAAATATATATATATACATATATAATATATATATTATATGTATACATATATATATATATATTATACATATGTACATACATATTATACAATTATACATATGTATATTATATATATATATATATATATATATTTCAAATCCAAGGATCTTCACATACTGTTGACTAAAATAAAAATAAGAATGGCAATAAAGACACTAACTTGGTTCCCAGTACCACCTATGGGTACCTTCCAGTGGATTATCCAACCAGAGAGCTATTGGTTAGTCACATGGACTGGAGTGCCAACACACACACACACACACACACACACACACACACATATATATATATATATATATATATATATATATATATTTGAGGGACAGACAGAAAGAGTGAGTATGGGTGTGCCCGGGCCTCTTGCTACTGAAAACGAATTCCAGACTCATTCACCACTATTTGCATCTGGCTTTATTTGGGCTCAAGTGAATGGAACCCAGGCAGTTAGGTTTTGCCAGGAAGTGCCTTTAAGTGGCGAGCCATCTCTCCAGTCTCCTGGAGTGCTGCTATTGTACAGGTGTGCTCATCTTGTCCTGCCGGTGGATGTCATGTCCAACCAGATCCCTGCTTGTTCACAACATCAGTGGCCAGTTTCTACCAGCAGCTCCTGTAGCCAGTGCTTAAATGTCAGCTCCGACACTTGCGAGCTGAGCTCCACAAGGCCTATGGCCTGCTGAGAAGCAGTTACTACTGGACTTCCCTATACCTGTACTACCTTTAGACCTTCAGAGTGCTAATTCTTGTAGGAATCTTTGAATTTGGCCTGCCAAAGATCATATGTTCTAAGTCATTTGTAGAGAAATTCTACTACATATACCTAGAAAACACAAAAACTGAAGTCAATATCACCTTATGTATCACCTGCAGGAGGGCCTGAGACGCCCTCTGCCTCCATATAGGACTTGTCTTCACTACACATCCATGTCAACTGGCTTCTGCAGCAAAAACAGGTGAAGAAACTCACAATTACTTCCCATTATAAGCAAATTAAGGCAATGTTCTGGTACCATGGGTAGATGGTAGGCTATCAAATGAATGTGCAAATGTTTTCCATTTCTTATCAAGAAATATGCACCTCTTTTTATCCTCTTTATTCTTCTATTATTCAGATGCTTCATTTAACTCTTGGGTCACTAAAGTACAGAGGAAGTAAATTTCAGACTACACTGTGATGACAGGTTTTTTTTTTTATTCTGCTTTACTAAAGCTCAGTGATCTCTCATTATGTCAGTAAGAGACACAATGTATCACATGCACCAAAAGTGCAATTTTTTGAACAAAAGTCATATGAAATTGACACTTTTGTTTTCAAAGGGTCAGTTGTTGGTTCTTTAAAGCATTGCTCTGTTCACTCTGCAAGAGAACAACTTGTGTTTGTGGCTCTAGAAGTAAGTAGTCAATACAGAGGCAGACAGTGCGGTGAATGCCATAGTTCCTTGCCCATCTAAACTGTCAATGAAGTAATTCCTATAAAGGCTGATTACTAGTCCTTATGGGAAAAGCAACAGGAACAGTGTGAATTTTCAGATCTCCGATGGAGAAACTCATTCTGTCACTTATGAAATCAATTTTCCCTATCTAACTGTAAATCATTCCTGGGAGAGTCATCGAGGGCTAAGACCGACCCCTGCAATCACATTTTCCTTCAGGTCCTTCTCTGACTCTCTCTGCCCTTGAAGAAATGTCCATTTCTCCCTGTACACCGAGGTGCTTTATGTCCCTCTGGCAGTTCCTTTACATTGTGGACTTGGTATGTGTGTTGAATACGAGTGGCAAATAGTATATGACACAGTACCAAGCCTCTGTTACTCAAAGTTGGAGAATCCCATGTTTTGTGTCCAGCCACTTTGTGATTTTTCAAGTAATATTCATCAGATTATTTCATATACTTGTCAATATTTCTTTCATAGTTTATTGGCAGGTTGTTCATATCAATAAACACATAGCACTTCATTCAGCAACAGGATCATCATATTTTTATTCCATCCATTGGAAATATCTATAGGTTTACTAAGTGAAAAGTCATACAACTCCTTCCTTTTTAGATGTAGACACTTAATGTTCACAATTATTCTGAAGGGCAGTCCTTTGACAATGCAAAGTTATGCCAACTAAGTTTTCTATACCAATAAATTTATGTCCATGCTATTCTATAAAAATGTCAATAGTGATTTTGAGGAAAATGTGGGATCTCAATGCTGGTTTGGGTTTTCGTTCTACATGTGTATTCAAAAAAAAAGGTTAGGATCACTAGAGATCTAGCATTTCTCCAAGCACAGTGTAGGTGTTTTCTATTGATCATGCCCAGAGGAAGGGAGAGGAAGAATGAAAAAAATAAATTAACGTGTTCCTGAGAAAATCTGCAATGCTATGTTATATGCCACAATTTTTAGCTAAGCGAGACAATAATAATAAATGTTTAGATATGTTAACATATGTAAAGGAAGAACTTAAGAATGCAGAGGAACTCAGAGAGAATCTGAGAGAAAATGTGACAGAGGTACGGGAGAACTCAGAAAGTTTAGAAAAGAGGGGCCAGAGAGAAAATTATTCAGAGTACCATGAAAACTTCTCTGTTTTTCAAATCACATTGCTTGTATTTATATTCGTACATACATACACTTATCCTACTATGAGCTACCATTACTCAGAAATTATCTATCATCAAGTATAAATTATCTATTATCTATCCATCAAGTATAGACTATCTATAAATATCTACCTATATCTATGTATCATTCTTCATCACCTATTATCCAGCAATTATCTAACACCTATTTATCATTCAGCCATCATTATGTATAAGTTACCTATCATCAATCTGTCAATTACCTATCATATCAAAATCATCTATCTGATCTATGTATATATCTTCCATTTTTGCCTCTTTATGCCCAGCCTTATGCACAAATATACATGTAATGTTGTTATAGGAAGATCTTGTAGGCCAGAGGGCAGACACTAGGATGTGCAGGTTCCTATGTGTCAGAAGAGAGAATTAGACCAGGGTCTTGTAGATAGTAGTAGAACAGAAATATTTTGTTAAGGAAGAGAGCACATTTGAACAAGAAAATTGGCTAGAGAGTGAGGAAAGTTGAAAAACTGAATGGCGCCTGGCCATGCCGGGTGTGATTGGGACCCTTATCCAGCACTCACATTCCTACACATGTTCTGCTGCACAACAGCCTTTGTGGGGAAGGATGTTCAGTCTCTCCCTCTGTCCTTCGTTTCTGTCATGTGCTATGTTATTGTTTTTTTACTTTTTATTTATTTATTTGAAAGAGAGAAAGAGGCAGAGAGAAATAGAGAGAATGGGTGTACCAGGGCCTCTAGCCACTGCAAACAAACTCCAGACACATGTGCCACCAGGTACATCTGGCTTACATGGGCACTGGGGAATCAAATATGGGACCTTAGGCTTCAATGGTAAATGCCTTAGCCACTAAGCAATCTTTCCAGCCCTCATGTGATAATTTTGATGCCTCTTCCTCAACCCAACTCTCCATATAAAATATATTTATATTGCCTTGTTGATTACTTTTTCCATTGCTTTGGGAAGTAACATTATCAAGGAATAAATGTCATTATTTGCACTGTTAAGAGAAAACATTACCAATCCTTGTGTGAGTTCAAGCCCTCCTCCACCCTTCCTGAATCTCTCTCCCACTGTGTAGAGCCCCAAGGTCTCTGTGCCTTCTTTGAGAAGCTCCTGATGATTGATTAAAGTCACAGGACATACTACTAGGCAAATTCAGTTTTTTGATCTAGACATCAATGAATTCACTAAATCTTTGAAAGCCTACTCCTCTGGTTAGTGTGACTTTTAAAACTTTTACAAGTATTAATTCCCTTCCTACACAGGTTTCTTGGAAATTTCCTAAGTTTGGACACCATGTTTTTCCTTGTCTTTTTGGGTGTATGCATGTGTGCTCACACATGGGTGGGTATGCATGAGTGTAGAGGTGTAATCCCTCAAATAAACTTACCATCTCTTTTTAATGTAATTATTATTATTAGTTATGTACACAGCCATGTTGGTACCATCGTTAGCCTCCTCCCTGTCTTCCCCACTCTGCAGGGACCCTCCTCATTGGGGATTGTGGGTCGTGCATTGTGCGGGTGGCCACCAGTTATAAGAAAGAGGTAATGTCTCTGTGCATAATGTTCCAATCTGTGGCTCTAATAATCTTTCCACCACCCCCACCCATTCTGCTGTTTGCCCTGAGCCATGTTGGGTTAATTTTAGGTCTACTTCAGTGATGAGTTCTTAGGAGCCTCTGTGTCTCGGGATCTGTGGTTTGGTAGGAGTTGAGTGTTCTCTGTGTCTATCACCTTCACCCTTCGTACCAGGTTCACGAAGAAAGCAGTTATTTTATTGGGAAATTTAATATCTGCACATACTACAAACTGGTGTTATACCCATTAGGTTATCTCCTCTTGTCCCCACTCCTCCACCATCACACAGAAGGTCCTCATCACTGAGCAAAGCAGTACTAAATCCACATTTCATTTTATTTTAATTTTATTTCATTTTAGAGCCAGGTTCTCTTATTGCCTTGAACCTCAGTCACTACACTAGGCTGGCTCACCGGAGACTACCAGGGATCCTCTTGTATCTGTTTTCTCAGCACTGCAGTTACAGGCAATGCCACTGTACCTTGGCATTGTATGTGGATGTTGCTCATGCTTGAAGAGTAAGTATATTATCACAGAGCTGTAGTCTAAGTCCCTAAATTTTATCTATTTTTCATTTATTTACTTATTTTGTTTATCCAGGTAGGGTATCACTCTAGCCCAGGATGACCTGGAATTCACTATGTATTCTCAGGCTAGCCTCAAAATTATGGCAACCCTCCTGCCTCTGCTTCCAAAGTGTTGGGGTTAAAGGGATGTGACACCATGCCCAGCCCAATTTTAGCTTTTTAATGAAAACTTTTCTGATCCATTAAGTCCTAGTTACTTTTTTTTTTCTTAAGACTGTACATTTACTATAGTTGCTACATTGAAATTTCATTCGTTTATAATAAATTCTATCAACACGTTCAAGTTATTTATTGTATTTTTTCATTGATAAAACATGGCTGACATTTTTTTCAGTGAAACACAAATATGTGTGACAGTCTTAAAACTGGGTGCTCAGTAAATGCCTGTTGACGGCGCCACATTGATGAACCAATCCATGGGTCATGAGTAAAGGCTCCAGGTAGGACTCTCACTGCTGCAATGCCTGTCCTCCTATGAAGACATTTTGAGCTACATGCAGTGGCAGTGATGTCTTGAGGGCAGCTCAAATTTCTTCTGATGACTCTATTTAATTCTAATAGTAATATCACTTTGGTCATCCTAGGTCTTATGCATACTAAGCAAGTAAGTACTCTACCACTAACCTGTATCTCTTTTCCTGATCTTTTTTTTTTTCTCTTATTTTGAGATAAGGTCTTTCTATGTGTATATATGTTCTGAACCCCAAGCAAGACCTGAACATGTAAACCTTCCTCCACAAGCTCCCACACTGCTGAGATTACGGGCCTGCATCCCCGGGAGTAGCTTGCCATACTTTTACATGAAATATGTCTGCTCTAGTTCCCTCATCTTCAGCTAGGAAAAGCAAGAACTATCCAGGCATCTTTGGCATTTGGAAATGTTCCAGGAGTACAGAGCAACGTCCCACGTCTGTTTGTACACATATACTGGCCACTTAGCAAGCCAGATGTGCCAGTGTCAGGAGTAGCTTTGTATCTCGGAATAAATTATTTCATTACATTTACCACAAATCACTGTATTTTATGGAAGGAAAAAATTAAATGAATACTTGCAACTTAAGACAGTCAAACGTCATCCTCGTGGTCGTGAAGTGTGTATGGGCACCGTCAAACTAGCAAACGTAAAGGTGAAAAGATCCTTGTGGGGCTTTGACACGGGCGTCCCCTGTAAACTTTTGTGTTCTGAATGCTAGGTCCTCAGCTGGTGTCAACTGGGGAATTGGAGCCTCCTGGTGAGATGTGGGCTTGTGTATGTTATAGCCAGCTTCCTCTTGCCAGTGTTTGGCACACTCTCCTGCTGCTGTTGTCTGTGTGTTGTTGGCCAAGAGGTGATGTCCAGCCTCTGTTCATACCATTGTTTCCCCTGCCATCATGCGCAGTCAGCCAATGATTAATCTGTGGATTGCAGCCTTCAAGCTCATGTTCACGGAGAAGAGGGACTACACACACTGCCACCGGAAGGCAAACCTTCTGGGGAAACTGCTCTTGTTCATTCTTTGGAACATCTTGCTGGAACTAAGGTCACTCTCAGTATAATCATTCTGCTAGTATTTGTTAAGAGTGTGCTCCATTTAAACAAGCTAATCAATCAGAAGCATATTTTTTTACACTTGTACTTGTGACACAGTATGATTGTTCTGATGTCATCTTATGACGTGAATAAAAGAGAACACTGGGAAGTTCAGAACATCAGACTGCTCTTAGCTTTCAGATCCTGTATACCAACTCATCTGCATCTGTCTCTTCTTCTGCGGTTCCATACCTTGACACCTTTGACCATGGAGCTTCCCCTTGAGTCTGTAAGCCAAAATACACCATTTCCTCCCACAACTTGCTCTTGGTCGGGTGTTTCCTGACAGCAAGGGTGAAGTTGACCGCAACATTCTCCTAGTTACATGCATTGTGGAACCAAATATGAGCCTCATGTTATTCATGTTTTCAGATGGCTAGAATGAGCTAGGCTTCAAGTTGTTTTCACACCTGGTTGACATAATATTTTTGGATTTTTTTAAAATGTCAAATGTCAAAGATGAGCAGCAATTTGGACTGAAAAAAGTTATTGTTGTTATAACCTTATGATGAGATAAGATTAAATGAATCAAGTGATGCATTAATTCCAGGTTATAAAATGCAGAGACATTAACAAAAAGTTGATATTTGCCAGAAAAGAATTAAGTGCTGCCAGGTTTACTAGTCTCTCTTCTTTCAAATCTCTTGTGTGTTTCAGTCAGGCAGTGTGCTCATGTAACATTTCAGGTCTGGAGAGATGCCTTACTGGGTGAAGATGCTTCCCTACAAAGTCTAAGAAACCAGGTTTGATTCCCAAGTACCCATGTAAGCCAGATGCAACAGGTGGCACATGCATCTGGAATTTCTTTGCAGGGGCTAGAGGACTAGGTGTGCCCACTCTCTCTTCTCTCTCTCTCTCTTCCTCTTTCTATATATGTCTCTCTCAGATAAATAATAGTTTTTACAATTCAAAACACAGTATTGCTGGCCAATGGCTCTTTTGAAAGAAATAGAAGAATCCCCAGCTAGTTCAGTAAACCCAAGACACAACTTGTCACCCTGCCCATGACAACTGCAGCCCACACATTCCCCTGCCGCAAGCCTATCCCTGGCATGGGTATTTGGGTCTCTGACATAAGACTATTCAGACTTGCTTTCTAAATTTGTGTAACATCCTATGATAAAAGGTGAAATCACATGGTCAACTAAGTGGAAAATGTTTCTTTTCTGCACTCCAGTCTATAGAAATCTTCTGCATGTTGCTTCCATCTATACAGATATGTATTAAAATGTCAGTTTTAGTGGCAAGCATTTCAGCTTTGGCAGTGGGGTAGAAAACCGAGTACCATTTAGATATTTTTTACCCCAAAGGTTATTCTTTCTATGGTTATTAGTTGACTATCTATTCTTTCTTCCCTTCTTTTGTATGCACGATGTGTATTCATGTTCATATATGCACTGATGGGTTCCTCAGCTCTTTATTTTCCTGAGCAGTTGTGTCTCACTTGAACCTACACAGCTAGTAGAGATAACCAACTTGGCCCGGGAATCCCCTGACCCTTCCTTCATAGTCTCTGCCTGACTCCAGAGACCTGGGCTCAGAAGCAGGCTACAAGGAATATGCAGCATTGACACAGAGGCTAGAGAACTGAGCTGCAGTCCCCAGATGTGCACTGCATCTTCCCAGGCACTCTGACTGTGTCTTACCTGCACAAAACAAAGTTTGAGATGTGAAGTTTGAATATTTTCCCCAATATTATTAGCCAATATTATTCTTACAAGTGTGGCAAATTCTTGCGAAAATCTGTTGCTTTGTCACAAACCATCTCTTTTTCATTGGAGAGCTCCAGATCCCATGTCACATCATTTATAGGACAATTTTTTCCCCTCAGGCAGTTAGCTAGACCTTGACCTCTTAGGTCTAGGATGGTAAAACCTGGGCTATTCAGAATTCTCTCTCTCTCTCTCTGTCTCTCTCTCCCTTTCTTCTTCTTCTTTTTATTTTTTTAAGTTTTGTTTTTTTGAGGTAAGGTCTCACTTTAGCTCAGGCTGACCTGAATTTTACTATGTAGTCTCAGGGTGGCCTTGAACTCATGGCAATCCTCCTACCTCTGCCTCCCTAGTGCTGGGATTAAAGGCATGTGCCACCATGCCCAGCTTCAGAGTTCTTCTCTTATTTAAAGACTTTTCTTTTTATAGCTCTATGGTCTTCTGTAAGGGTAGAGATCTCAACCTGAAAATGAAATTGGCAGAGCTTCAAAAAACTGAGAAAAGTACTCAGTCTTCATACACAAAACACAGACAATCTTATGTCTGCTGGGTCTTAAGATGTGTCTTTCTTCTGGGTCTTGGCATGTGCCTTCCTGTTGGGTCTCAGCACATACCTGATGAGGCATCCAGTGGTTGTTTCAACAATGTAGGTTTAGAGAACTGGGTAGAAAAGTTTAGGACATTGAGTATTTTGGGGTTCAACTTCCATGCTTTAGGATGAGCTGAGGCAGAAATGAGCTTTAGTCCAAGCAGGGACAATAAGGGAAATAAATAAAAGATGGAAGAAGGAAGAAGGGAGGGAAGAGACAGAAGGGGAAGAAAAGAGGAGCTGGAGGTTGGAAGAAGGGAAGATGGAAGGATAGAACAAAGGAGTAAAGAAAAGAAAGAAGGAATGAAGAAAGGACTGGAAGAAGGGAGAGAGGGAAGGAAGGAAGAAGAACAGGTGAAGGAAACTAGTGCAACTGGGATGTGTGGAGAGAAGAATTACTACGGGAAAGAGGTAAATAGAAAAGGAAAATGAAAAGAATGGAACAAAAAGGAAAGTAAAAAGAAGGATGGGAAAGAAAAGAGAGAGGGAGGATGAAGGGAGGGAGGAATGGAGACAAAAGGATAAATGGAGGGAAGGAAGGAGGAAGGAAGAAAGGAAGGAAAGAAGGAAGTTACTCAGATTACTAGTAATACTATCTGAAGATAGGCAGTCTAAAAATTATAGCAAAACCCCTTACAGCTTTGGAAAACGTTAAACTGTTGTTGACCTTCCTGAAGCAGGAGAGAGGGAGAAGTGGAGGGAGAAAGAGAGAGTGAGGGAGACAAGGGAGAGAGACAGTGACATAACAGGACATAATTTCAGTATTAGATTCTTTCTAAAAATGAAGGTAGGGCTGGAGAGATGGCTTAGCAGTTAAGACACTTGCCTGCTAAGCCAAAGGACTCAGGTTCAATTCCCCAGGACCCATGTAAGCCAGATGTACAAGAGGGCACACGCGTCTGGAGTTCGTTTGCTGTGGCTGGAGGCCCTGGTGCACCCAGTCTCTCTCTGTCTGTCTCCTCTGTCTAACACTCTCTCCCATTCTTTCTCTTTCTCTGTTTGCTAGCAAATAATAAAATAAAGCTCAAAAAACACATAGTTTAAAAAATGAAGGTAGCTCTATTTCATAATTATTTTATTCCTTGTTTGACAAAGTTAAATTGATTATATTGTTAGAAATGAAAGCTGACAGTATTATACTTCTTATGAAATTGTGACATGTAACCCACATGACTTAAGGGAAGGAAGGACCTACTTTTTTCATGGTTGCAGGTGACCACTCCATCACGAGAGAACACAGCAGTGCAGTTCACATCATGGAAGAGCTGAAACAGAACACAAAGGAACAGAAAAGGTCCACGGCAAGATACAGTCCCAAGTACACACTCTAAGGGATCTGCTTTGTCTAAAGGGTGTCCCTGCCCTGCCTTTTCCCAGCTGTCAATGATGCATTCATAGTACAAACCATGTGAAGGGGTCAGAAATTCCAAGGTACAATTATCTTTGGGAATGGTATTTTGGAAACATCAAAGTAGACTTCATTTTGCCCTGTGTGTTTGTTAAGCCTATCGGCTTGACAATGCAACGTAAAGCATCACATCAGGCTGTGCTAGTTTACCCCAGGGATCGGCCTGAGGTAGAAGCAGAGTAGCAGAGGTTAGCTGAGCGGCGAAGTCTATAGTCTAGTAGCGCATCGTATCGGGGACACAGGCCTGCCCCACAGCTCACATGTGCATAGAGACACCCACCTGCTTTGACTCAATCAACAGTTAATGATTTCACAGGAAACATGTTGCTATTTGTCACACAAATTCCCAGCTAGGTTAACATGTGCCCTATATCATTGTCCCAGGCATATCCTGAAGAGGGACCTGAGGACAGTAAGGTCTGTTCCAGACACGTTCTTCATCATGAAGGAAACAAGCCTTGCTAGGTAGAGGCTCAGTAATGCTGGCTAACCTGTACTGATTTCAAATGTCAGCATTTTCCACCGTTAGGTCAATGATTATAATCTCTTAATCTAATGTATTTTTTTTTAATTTTTCTCACAAATGTATATTCCATAGCTACAATAATTAAATCAATCTTTGAGGTATGGTTAACTAAGCCACAAGCAACTGTCCTTGGTTGGGAAGAAAGTCATTGAACAAGGATAAGCAGTATCTTCCTTTCCTCTTTGTGAATTAAGAACTATCAGATCATCTGTTTTAGATTATCTTCCAACTTGCAGTAAATCCAGTCTCAAATGAATCTACATGTTCCTTTAGAATGTGACACTACGTGAACCTCAAGGCCAAGTAAGATTATCCCAGCCAAGTGCACGCTGACTCAACAGGGTCCTTGCTCTTGGCTCTGAATCTGCATGTCTTCAGTTAGCATGATAAAAGACCACTGTAGTTTTGTATTGTTTCCACATCTCATGACACAAATGGTTTTATCAAATATAAGAAGCCTTAACACTTTATTATGAGATTTAGCAGGCATAAACTAATGGATCAAGCTCTCTAAACATCAGCAAAGCCACTTCTATTTCAGTGAAGTGAGGTGACAACTTTTAGCGACACTGTGATGGCAGTGTCTTTGTCCCGCAGGGTCACTACCTCCAGAGGCCACCCCTTCACTAGATAGCCATCTCCTGCTCAGCTTGGTAATCACAGTGTCGCAGAGACTGACCCACATAGTGAATCTCTAATGAGAGACGTTCAATTAACAGAAATAAATGAACACATAAGAACGTATATTGAATAAATGTCTAGTGATTAAAAATTGCCTACCCAGGTATAAGACAATCTAAAAGTTTAGCTAAGCGTACTACTGCTCTTGTGTGTATGTGTGCATGATATGTATGTTTGTACATGTTATCATGTATACACACAGGTGGACATTTTTTTTAAATGTGTGCGCAAGTGTTTGGAGGTCAAAGGTTAACATCTGCCCTATTTCTCATTTCTTCTCCACCTTATTTTTGAGAGAGGGCCTCTGTTTCAGTCAGCTTTTCATTGCTGGGACAAACATTGAACCATACACAGCTCATAGGAGGAAATGGGGTTTACTTAAGGCTTGCAGAGTCCAGGGGACCACTGTCAATGGTAGAAGAAACTGGCTCACTTCAGCATGCACCACAGCAGAGTCACCACCAAAAACCAGCACCACAAACTCACCAGAGCTCCAGAGGCTCTGAGCACACCTCGTAGGGCTGGACTCAGATCCACCCTCAACCCTACCTTAGGACTGGAATCCAAGATCCACCTCCAGTGACATTCCGCCTCTAGCAAGGATCTGCCTGCTAGGGGTTGAAGTTACAAGCTCAGTTTTACTAAGACATCTGAGCCTATGGCCTCTACATTTAAACTATCACATTCAAATGACCACAGCATCTCACTGAATCTGAACTCTATCTAGTTAGTTAAATCAGATGGCAAGCAACCCCCAGAGACCTCGTTGTCTGTCTCCCCACAGCTGGGATTACTGGAATCCAAGTTAATGACAAATACTTTACCAGTGGAGTCTTCTCCCGGCCCCGGCCCACTCTGCTTTCTAAACCATAACATTGTCTGGCTTTGTTTACAGATGCCTCAGGCCATAGGGCCAAGTCCTGCTTTAGTAATTGGGCAAGCCTTCTGTCAGTCTGCAGCCAGGCCACCAGAGAGACTTCAATTTCTGCTCCAGTTTTTAGGTTATTGGAGACGGCAGTGGAATCTCAAGAGAACTGGACGTTGGTCTATGTGGAGTAGAGAGCAGCCTTGTGTGTGTGTGTGTGTGTGTTACATTTGTATTATAGATGTATTAATCATATATATATATATATATATATATATATATATATATATATATATATAATATCATATATATGCATATATATGAAATGGACATGCACGAATCAGAAACTGGGAATAAATGAATGTTTGGGAAATATTTTCTTATTAAAAAGAAATTGACATTTGTTTGCTTTTTAATTTAACTTTAGTCATGCAATCACTTTATAAATATGTTTTTCTTTACAAGTACCTGACAAAAGTCACTTGAAATTGAAAATATGTTGAATTATTCAGCTTGAACTAGACATTCACACTGGAATGTATGTCTAAAAACAGTTTAATCTTATCAACACTAGAAAATTGAACTCAATTTCATGGAAATGGAATCTCATCTTCATCTATGTCTTTCTAAATGCTTGACTTGGAATATTTGATTGAATTTTCACTTTAAAAATTATTTCTTTATTTGAAGCGAGAGAGAGAGAGAGAGAGAAAGAGAGAAGAGAATGGACACTCCGACCTCCCGCCACTGTGAATAAACTCCAGACCTACATGGCATTTTGTGCATCTGAATTTACGTGAGTGCTGGGGAATTTTACCTGGGACTCAAGCTTTGAAAGCAAGCACCTTTAACTGCTAACCAATCTTCCCAGCCCTGAATTTTCACTTGAAAAGTTTTATATTTCATTATTTATTTGAGAGAGAGGAAGAGAAAAAATGGGTGTGCCAAAAGTACGTGCCCCCTTTTGCATCTGCCTTATGTGAGTGCTGGGGAAACAAACCCGGGTCCTTTGGCTTTGCAGGCAAGCCCCTTAACCGCTAAGCCATCTCTCCAGCTCTGAATTTTCACTTTTAATATTGAACAAAATAACATACTTCCCTTGGTTCTTTTGAACAGTTAGAAAATGAAAATTTTTATAGATTTGAAAAACATGAAAGAAATAACAGCTATGACTGCATGTGAAGTATTGAACATAGGAAAGACACAAGAAGATTGCCTAATTATCAGTATGTACTATAAAGAATCAGAGTAAATAAAACTATCTGGCTTGCCTAAAATCATTCCCCTTAGACAAAATATTGAATAAACCCCCCTTATCTGAGTTTTCCATTGCCATGTATTGATTCTCTTTAAGACAGAAGACTGATACTATTTTAGAGTAATTATTTTTATTATATTTTCTTTGTTCATTTATTATGTTTTGATTTTAGAATTGGCCAATATTCATTCCTTTTTTGTGACAGTCTTCTCATCATCAGGAGATTATTCCCTTCCCCATTCACAGACATCAGGCACATCTGCTTGATTGATTTTGATATTATGAACCGCTGGAAGCGTGGAATCATGACACTTTAAAGAAGATATCTAAGGGACAGCTACTGATTTTTGTAGGACCTATTTTCTACGCACCAGGAAACAGACAGTGCCCCAGGTAGGGACTGCTCCATCAGACTGTGGCCCTGGTCCCTGGTGCCTACAGATCAGAGCAGGGCTAGTCAACGGAGTTAGAAAGAACATGAATGGAAGAAGGGCATGGTGCAACACACACCTATCATCTCAGAACCTGGGAGGCTATAGCTGGAGGATCATGAATTCAATGCTCTCCTGGTAATATGAAGACATGCTGTCAAAAAAGAAAAACAGAAAGAAAAAGGAAGGAAGGAAGGAAGGAAGGAAGGAAGGAAGGAAGGAAGGAGGGAGGGAGGGGCAGAGAGAAGGAAGGAAAGAAGGAAGGAAGGAGACAGAAGGAATGGTAGGAGAATGAGTAGAAATAAATGAGCACTCCTGTAGACTTCCCATTCTGCAGATTTGATAGGCTTCTGGTTCCTGCCAAGACTGGTGTCTGAGCACAGGAAAGGAAAAGAGTTTACCCCAGCTATCCTCTATGCTCAACTCACCTGTGCTTGCCTCACATCACGTGGGTTTTACTCTTCAGCATAGGTTCAGTTAACTCAATCCTATTTTTGAATTGTAGTACATTATCTGCTACTAAACATATATTGATTTGACAGATTTATTTTGATTGCTGTAAAATATTTTTGCTAATTCTGGGACATAGGCATAGACTAAAAATATGTAAACACCTGGGGATTGAGAGATGGCTTAGTGGTTAAGGTGTATGTCTGCAAAGTCTAATGACCCAGGTTTGAATCGCCAGGTCACACATAAGCCAGATGCACATGGTGGTACATGCGTCTAGAGTTTGTTTGCAGTGGCTAGAGGCCCTGGCATGTCCATTCTCACTCTCTCTCTCTGTGTCTCTCTCTCCCCCTCTCTCTGTCTCTAATAAATAAATTAAAAAATATATAAACACCCACAGAACGCCATCAGAAATGACTAAACAAAGAATGTTCCTATGTTATTAAGATAATCTAGATGATGATGACGATTTTGGTTTTTTGAGGTAGGGTCTCACTCTGGCTCAGGATGACCTGGAATTAACTATTGTAGTCTCAGGGTTGCCTCGAACTCATGGCAATTCCTCCTACCTCTGCCTCCTGAATGCTGGGATTAAAGGCATGTGCCACCACACCTGGCTTCATGTAGATTATTTAATAGATAAATTCTGTTTTACATTTTAGACACACATATTCTATTTGCATAATGTTATACTCCTTTATTTTTCATGAAGGATTAATGTAATTATCTTTCTCTTTTTTACTGACAGCTCTACCTTGCTCATTAATATAATGGTAATGACAAATGTGCTGTCAGAAATGTGACAGCCTCTGCCAGGTTCTTCCTGTACCTCTGTCCACTGTCATGTTGCACTGGGATCAAGAACTCTCTAAATAGTCACTTTCAAGTTTCTTCTGGTTTTACAGGCTTACTTTTTTCTCCATGTTGATAAGGCATTTGTCCTTTCGTGAAAGTCACGGAAGAGCATCACGTGTCCCCTGCTGTAGCTCATCTATGGATTTCCCTGAGGTGGAGTCTCACTCAACCTACCATTGCTATTTGCAGTCACTAAGCCCCAGTGATTCCCTGGTTGGACCGGGGTTCTAGCCTGCATGGCCATGCCTGAATTTTACCTTTTTCCCTTCAATTTTTATCTCGGATGCTGAGGAATCCAACTCAGATAGTGTCATGCCTTCATGTGTAAGTGACCATACTTCCTGAGCCATCTCCCCAACACACATATTTCCTTTAAATTATTATGTTCGTATTTTAAATACCATCAAAAGATTTATTGCCTCTAAAATCATGCCTAAATCTCCTAACCTTTCCTGTGCAGATCTTCATAATCTGTCTCTTGTGTTTCCCTAAGATGTTCCTTTTAGCCAATAAAAAATTTCAAGTAAATTACTTGTAACTTTTGAGATCATCATATTTTCTTATGCCTAACTGTCACAACATGGATTTGATCTGTCGACTTTTTCCACACTTCTTGGAAATTTTGTGTTAGTCCATCTTCCAAACTTTTCTTTGAATATATCACCTCATTTTCTGTTGGGGAAAGTACATCTTCCATTGAGTACTAAGTAATAATTAAATGTCTATCTTGGCCACTAAAATTATTTTCTCCATATCATGAAAATCTTCAACACTGTTTACAAATGTGTAAGTCATGGGCATATCATCCTCATGCTATCAAAATAAAAATAATCATAGGAGCTAAAACATTTCTAAAGCATTAGTGTGAAATATATTGTAAATATTTTAAAATTCCCCTTTGCTTTATTGCTAGATAAAAACTATTGACTATTTTGTAATAACAATAGATATTCAATTTCTTGGTTGACTATGTATAGGAAAAGCGGAAGATTACTTTTTTCCAAGGCTTAGTGAGATACTGACAATAATTCCCTGAAATGTCAAGTGTTTAGACTGTTAAATATGGCTCCTTTGAATGAATGAAATTGCATTTTTAATTCCAAATGCATGATGAGTATTTCACTCTTACAATTTTTGTCAAACAGTGAACAGTGTCACTATTTAAGCCTCATCATTTCTGCATATGTAGAAGTGAGGCAGGACCCTCAAGGTCTACACAATGGTGTGGTGAAGGAGCAGAGCTTTGAAGTGTCTGTTGTAAAAGGAAGTTCTATTTCCTCCCTCTTCCATCCAAGGGTTTTTTTTTTGGCATGCTAGTTCACACCTCTAGTGTTATTTTCATGATAGCTATTATTGTTTTATCTATAAAAGTTTGTAAAATAAATGTAATTGTAGTCAATGAAAAAAATGTCAACTTCTTGGCTGTTTGTCTTCCAAAGAATTGCATGGTAGTCATGCCAGCAGCTACAGATCACTGGTATGGAGGGGCCTAGACAGGAGGGTTTCCCATTACTCACCACTGCACTAAAGCTGAGGCTAATGTTAAGAGAACAAGGAAGGAACAGATGTAGTGTTTACATAATTCTCCTCTCATCCTTGCTTATTATGTGACTGACCCATGAATTTTGTTCTGAAACTACTTCACTCTTCTGTAATGTTCCAACCCTTGCTTTTCCTAAGTAGACGGATGCTCTGCAAACCTTCTGTGTTGACTTTAAGCTCATCGCTCTTCTTTATGCCCTTTTCTCTCCCTGCCAAACTGATCCTAATCTCACTCCTAATGCTTGTCTTTGGCATTTTGTTTTAATTTTAAAACTTGATTTATCCTCCCATCTCTTGCTTCATCTGTTGCAGGTTAAATTACATGTATATTTCCCATGATAGTTGAAAAATCATACATTTTTTTTCTCATCCTTTGTATTTTATGGGATTTAAAGACATTTTTAGAGATTTTCAAGAGATAGCAGACTAAAGGATTAGGAAATTCCTCATTGCATTGTCTTCTGATAAGAAGTTGTTTTCACAATGTCCAATAGAACAGTTGTCAGGTATGAGAATGACTGTAGGGAGATCACACAATTCCTAAAAAGAGTAGGTTTAAAAAATGTTCAAAGCTTCTTCAGCTTTTACAGTTTGAGTTTGTGCTGGCATTTGAATCAGTCTCAAGGCTTATAAATACAAGTTCTATTGAATATAATGGTAAGCACATGCAAGAGACTATTTTAATTAGAAGCAGTGTGATAGATATATTTTCCTTTTGAATGTGTTGACATCATTACATAGGAATAAGATTACAACCCTATGTAGTTTTGCTGTGTTCATTGAAACGTGTTCATTATCAAATCTAAATAGAGGGAATTTAAGTTTTAATTCTGTCGGAAGAATCAATCAATATTCAATCACAACTTTTTTTTTTTTTTTTTTTGGTTTTTCGAGGTAGAGTCTCACTCTTGCCCAGGCTGACCTGGAATTCACTATGTAGTCTCAGGCTGGCCTCAAACTCACAGTTATCCTCCTACCTTTGCCTCCTGAATGCTGGGATTAAAGGTATGTGCCACCACACCCAGCCCTCAATCACAACTTTTAATGCTTCTTTGAATGAGCCACTGAGCAAATGTTAAGGAATAATGTCTTCATAATTTGATAATGTCTTCAGCTTTCTGAGAATTTAAGCTGGGCACGGTGGCACACACCTCTAATCCCAGCACTAGGGAGGCAGAGATAGTAGGATCGCCATGAATTCAAGACCACTCTGAGACTACATAGTGAATTCCAGGTCAGCCTTAGCTAGCGTGAAACCTTACCTTGAAAAAAACAAAAAGAATAAATAATATTTAAAGACTGTTCATTGTTTATTTCATACTTTTAATTTAAAGCTCAATATGAAACATAGAATGGTTTGTTGTCTGTAAGTATAGAAGTTGACAATTACAAAAAGAGAAAATGTGCCAACTATAATATGTAGCTAAAATGAAATCTAAATAACATGTAGAGAGATGGATATATATATATATATATATATATATATATATATATATATTACATAATTTCTTCAGAAATAAAACTGTCTTCTATATAAAAAAACATAGATGTTAAAAATATTAAGTGGAAGAACGTACTTCCTAATCCCTTAAATATTCACAATTTATTTTTAAACATCTCATTCAAGATTTTTAAGCAGCATTTTCCACAAAAGTCTGAGATATTTCAACTTTAATGTTTGAAGTTTAGGAACTGGGGCTGCACCTTATTTTGATAGAGTACTTCTCTGGCATGTGCAAGGTCCTAGGACTGATGTCCCATTAAAAAAAAATAATCAATAAATAAAAATCAGAGATTTAGCCCTTTTTTGCTGACAACCTGATTAAGCTAATTAGAACAGAGAGCAGGGGTTTATTCTTTTCTTCTTGCTCTCAGAACTGGGTTATAATCAGATTCCATTACACAAACAGCAATGGGTTTAGTACCTGTGATTGATATTTTAAAATGTACTAATTTCAAAAACCCATCTTTTCTTTGATTTTTTTTTTAAATTTGCGTGTAAATGATATCTTTTGGAAGAAAAAGGTTACATAAAATAGAGTGGAAAATGGGTTAAAAAATAAAGTCTAATAGAAATTAAGCACTATAGCAGAGAGATAATATGACATAAAAGCTGATAGCAGGAGTGGTTTGGAAGGGGCAAAGGGAATGCCCAGTAATAGATGGGCTTTAGCCATTGCATTTGGTCTTCTATTGCTGGTGGCTCCCACTTCATGCAATTGCACAAAACACCAACACACATCAGGGAAAGAAGACAGTTTGCCTTATGTCAGCTATTATTTGGTCAGACCCTTTTTTGAGGGGGACTGCAGTGAGAGAAGGAACACCTAAGAAAAATGGCAAGAGGAATTCTGGTATGGTTGGTCCCTTTCCTTGTACCCGGGGCTCATCTCCTGGCTGCACTTCATCTTTCTTGTACTAAGGGGTTCAGTTGGAGTTCCTGTGTGGCAAACGTTTCCATTTCTTAGCAGCTGTGGTTATGTTGGAACACAGCTCGGTCAATTTGATTCACTCTCCAGTTGAGCAGAGACTGCAGAAGTCTCTCAGGGAAGATAACACTTTCAGATGCTCCTCTGCTTTGGCTATTTTTATAAAGGAAACTGGATAAAGTTAAATCTTCTACTGAAATACTATGAGTGTGTGCAGCACTGTCTCCACAATTTAATATTGTCACTGGGTTTTACAAGGTCATAGTTTTGATGCTTCAGGTAGAAACAGACTAGGTAACATGAAGACAGGGTAAGCAAGTGAGACTTAATAAGATGCTTGGTCAAGTCAAACAAAGATCAGTCAAATTGGATTAATTTAACTCACATTTTGAGTCTTTTATCAGAAAATGCTTTTCTGGGTAAATTAAGAGATATTCAATAAAACTAAAATATACTTCTGATTACTATGTAAAACCATTTCACATATGTGACCAGAATTCCTGGTAATTGAATGCAGTTGCATAGGGCTCTTATGAGAAAATATGGAAATGAGTTACAAACTGTTGGAAGAATACACAGTACCCAATGATTTTGGTTTTGGCTCCAGTACAGTGAAACATATATGCAATATTAAAATGCTTTCACTCAAAGTTTGTGATATATTTTATGTATTGGACATCTTTTTGTGGTTGCTCAATTGTCATTGGAAATACTTGCAATATGCTTAGATTTCACTGTGTTTGCTTTTGTAAAACTAGATTCATGTACCTCAGTAATTACAAATATACTTAAAAGTATTTGAGTAATTGACTTGAGTATCAGTTTTTAAATTCAAATTTTCACTGATTAAGTTAGAAAAAATTAATTTAATTTTCTAATTATTATATTTGTATTTCAATTCCTAATCAATGGCATGATAGTAGACCAAACAGTAACATGATATTCCTCTTTTAAAATAAAATTTGTAAGTGCAGAGGAGAAACATAAGAAATAAACTTTGAGTATTATCCAGTATAATTTTTTTCACTGGTGATTTTCAAACAAGTAACAAATGCTAAATAAGTCAGTATGTCTATGAGTTTGGGCAATGGTAGTTTGATGGCAACATAAGCTGGACAATTAACATTTTCAAACTCTTCAAGTAGTATGAAGAAGAAGTAGACTCTAGTGGGGCCAGAGGAACTTAAAGTTGTTCAAATCAGCAGGGAAATATGCATAAATTCATAAGAGAACTTTTTGGTGTTTATCCAAAAATCAATCTCAAGAAAAGAATGGATGAAAATTAATACACTAATTCAGTTAAAACAACAAGAAAAGCAAACTTTAGGGCTGTCAGTTGGTCATTAAAATAAGACTAAGAAAAAGATCTAACAGGAGATAAACAGTCTGCATTGGAGGGATCCATCAGCTCCTTGGTAGTACACAGGATGTGCTGTTTTTAGGGTGGTTATTTAGCTCTCAAATCAGTCCATTAGTGATTCAGTAATGTTACACTGTATTTGACAGAAGAAATGAAAACCAAGAAGTCAAAATCATGCCATGTCCACATTCTGTTCTTATGTACTTTGGTACATGATGTAGGCAAACTGGCAAAATTCGAGGAAGAATTTCAGTGACGTTAGAGGACTGATGCTCTGTGGAGCTCACATTTTTGCAGATCCTGTGCACAGAGGGGCTGGCTGCCCCGGCTTCAGGGTGGGGCGAGTCCACTGGTATTTCTACAGTTAGTGATGGTGTCTTTCGGGGAGCAAAGGCTTTCTTCACATTTGAACTGCCCATGATGAAAGACTGTGGTCCCTTAAGCTCAGGGCTCCACGGCTTTCACCTGCACTGAGATGCAGCCCTTTGTAACTGGGTCACAAGAACCTGAAGAGAATGATGGTTCTTGGCTCTCGTAACTGCTATGAGCAGTAAGTTCATCTTGTTCTCTGACTCATGATTCTAGGGTTTTCTCACAGCCTTTTCATGTGCAAATGGAAGACAAATTAGTTCTAACCGAATAAAATCTTAACTATCCACCATTATTGATAAAGTTACCTTTACATTTGTTATAAATAATTTTCCCTTAAACTTGTGAAGGTAATTTACTGTAAGTTTTATATAAAAGAACACACAGATTTATGTCAAAAATATTTTTTAGATTTAAAATTGATTTATGTGTTCAAGATCGAATGCCTTCACAATTTGCTCATTTCAATTTTAAGATAGATTTTAAGTTTAAATATTTGAAGGTTTAAGAACATTTCTCTTGAATTATGCATAATTTAAAGTTTCAGTTTTTAGTATCACATAATCCATTGGGGATGTAGCTCAATGGTAGAGTACAGACTCTTGTAGAATATGGAATGTCCTATTTGATTCCCAGAAAAATTTAAGTAAATACATACATCCTATAATAATACCAGTCTGATAAAATGTTTTAATCAATAAAATATCCTATTATAATGAATTATACCACTGTTTTTATATCTGGCTTTCAAATCTATTTTAAAAAAGGAAACTAGAATGTCATTTACTCTAAGGGAATACACAGAGACATTATGCTGGGTGAAGTGTGAACCAATTCCCTTCAAATTAAACCTTTGAGTAATCTTTATCTGAGCATGTGGCACTGACATTTGATATTTGCAAAAAATATTATATGTAGTCAGTCATGAAATAGAAATGAAAGTTCTAGGCTATTGAAAATACTTCCTGTTTGCATTCAAAATATATTTCCTCTACTCTTTGTATAATGGTAGGTGTGTTTTGCAATAAATATACAAGGATGCTTTAAATGTAAAAATGTCCTCATAGCCTCAGGTGTTTGTGAATAAATTTCCTACTTAGACCTCAGCTTGGAGCATTCTGGAGGCTGAACCCCCTGCTGGAGAAAGCATGTCATGAGGGGGTGGATCTGGAAGTGGAGTTTGGCCATAGGTGGGTGTTTGATATCAGCTTGTGATTGCTGGCACTGGCTGTTGTCTCTCTGCTGTGGATGTATGATGAAGTAAGCTAGACTCTTCCACCATGATAAAACTTCCCCTAGAAACTGAAAGCCTGAAATAAACCCTTCCTTCCCATAAACTGCTTCTTGTGAAGTGTTTGTCTCAGCAAAGAGAAGGTAAGTAACTACAATATATGCATTTTACAAAAGTATAACTAAATTGTTTAGGTCAGAAATGTAATCATACTAACTTTCATTTCATGAGGTATAATACAGAAGAAAATGTGTGAATATCAACTCATGGAATTTTTTTGTCATCATCTCCTATACCTGCTTACCTACTCGATGACTGAATGTGCATGGTCTGCTTACAATAGATAGAAATTGAGTGCCTAACCTGATGCTTGATCTTCAGGCCCTGCTATAGGCACTTTGCATTGTCTTGATTATGACAGATTGTGTCCCAGAAAGAACCATGGTCCAAACTCTACCTGTTAGACCCATTCTCCCTGACAATGCTTGATGCCTCTGGTTTCTAATTTCCCCAAACTTCCATTGTTAGCAAATGTCATAAGTCTCACTATTACACATTCAATCAAGTACATCACTATAGTGCTTCTTGCTACAAGTTGCCTCTGTTCCTTTCAACTAAGTAGATATCATCTACTATATGTGAGGCAGCAGTCTTTTTAAAAGTAGCATGTAATTTAGTGGAGACAAACCATCAACAGTAAAAATATCAGACCATTAGTTGTCAAGGTGAGAATAAATCACATCTTCCATGGAGATACTTGAATGACTTTTAGCTCAGTTTCATTTGACAGAATGTAATAGTACAGATGAACCAGATTCCTCCACTTTTCTTCATTTCTCACATCATTACACATTCTGAAATTGACCTGGAATGTTACTCCTTTTTAAATGGCATATCTAATTTTCTCACTACTCTTAGATGCCTTTACCACTACAAAATTACCTCAAGGGAACCAAATCCTATCCAGGAGTAGATGTACTGAAGGAAATGGCAATTTCTAAACTGTGTCTGTCACTCTTAGTAAACAACAAAAGGTGTTTTTCTCTAATGGTTCTTTTAATATCTTTCTCTTTATACCTTATATTAATTATTTTTCAAGAATAAAATAGTCAATTCAGAAATGCAATGAGATATGAAAGGGGAAAATGTCAGATGATTCAGGACATAATAAAATGCATAATCAACTTTGAGGATCAATATTTAAGGAGTTGATTCTAGGATGATATGTGGGTAGAAAAGTCTGAAATATGTATGTTCCTTCTAGGAAATAACTTATACTTTTTGAATGGTCTGCATGCCCCATCCCATATCCTCCATCATCTCCAGAGTTTTTGTGAAATACTCAGAGAATTAAAATGCTGTATAAGTAGTTGCTACAGTATATTGTTTTAGGGAAAAATGAACAGAAAACATGTTTTATTCACACATAAGTTATTTTGTCAAATGTGCTTGATTCATGGTTGGTTGAGTCCACAGATGAAAAGCTCACAGAAACTGAAAACTGGTTGCATAATGTTATGAGCATGCTAGGGAATGGTTTAATTGAAATACAGTGAATGAATAGATACCTGCATGTCTGTACAGTGACAAGGTGGATATTGCAAATAAAACACAGAATTGTACAAATATATTTTGTGGAAGCCTTGTCACTAATCATGTGACTGTCCAGCATGATGAATGCCTTCTAAAAGATGCAAACAAGGCCAAGTGAAACAGAGAGTCCCATTCCTGAAGAGCAGCATGTGCATTGTAATCATGAGAAACATACTTGGGCTGATGTGTACAGTTGGGTTTGAAACTGAGTTCTCGTGACTTTAAAAATGCTTTCAATTTACAACAAATTATGTGTAAGATGTGAGCAATTATTTTTGCATAAATGTCATATGCATTATAAAACTTGTAGCATGGAGAATACTTTTTTGATAATGCCTATGTTTAATAAGAAAAATAAAAAGATGTGAGCTGAAAACAATGGATTAGAAGAGACATGAACCCATATAGGAGAGGATTGTGGAAGGTAGGGAGACATTAAAAGATATAGTAATATTAGATTTTAAGAACCCACAAGGAGGCTGGGCATGGTGGCGCATGCCTTTAATCCCAGCACTCGGGAGACAGAGGTAGGAGGATCGCCATGAGTTCGAGGCCACCCTGAGAATACATAGTGAATTCCAGGTCAGCCTGGGCCAGAGTGAGACCCTACCTATAAAAACCAAAAAAAAAAAAAAAAAAAAAAAAAAAAAAAAAAAAAAAAGAACCCACAAGGAGAAAGGGCTCTGAGATGTGATGGGCAAATGAGAAGTGGCTGGTCATTCTTATGACAGCACTGTATGTAGGACACTCTTTAGAAAGACATGAAATACAAGAACACATCAGGACAAAGTAAGAAAGTAAAGACTACTACAAATCACTTTTAAGAATGAAAGTTTGAAGGAAATTAAGGGCTACAGATGAGTGCTGGAGGTAGAGACATTTCCAGAGAATTTCTCAGAATTCTTAGGATGTGAGTGTATTTTTAACACATGGTCATGGAACCCACTGAGGGGAGAGATTGTACATGGACAAGAAGACAGACACAGCAAGGCCAAAAAAAAAAAAAAAAAAAGATGGAAGAAACGTAGGGAAGACACCCTTTCAATAATGTTCTGAAGTCAAATGCAGATTTTTCAAATCAAAAGCATATTTTGGGAAAAGGGATCTAAGAAGAAAAGGTTTGCAACCCATTTTGAGGTTGAAGCCATAATAGTAGAAGAAGCCTACAGTTGTAATCTTCAACATTCCCACTGAAAATTGAAGCTGGATTCACTGCAGAAAATGTGGGCAGCTGGAGAAGGACTTCTCTGTGTCAGAATCTAGTAGGAAGGAAAAGGAACACACAGGGCTGGTGCCAGAGGAAGGAGGGATTTCAGTAGCAAAGACGCCCACCGCCGGCTTAGCAAAGTTGCTGCTGCCTAAGGTATATAAAACACATGCATTTTGCTTACATCACAAAGCCCCACTGAGGTAAGCAGTGAGCTTCATGCAGTGACACAAGTCTTTACACAAATGTGAGCAGACAATAACGGGGAGTCCAAATATAAGCCCAGATGTACCTGATCGTGCAAAAGCCCATGCCCTCCCCTTGGTACATAGGACACTTTGAATGTAGTTTTGAGCTGTGATGTGAACATGTGTGGGGCCACCTAGCAAGCCACCTCCAGATCATTGATCAAGCAAAGATCACCCTCCCGGGAGAGGATCCTGTCCCCAGGGTTTTCTTTGAAGATGAACTCAAATGCACAAACTAGGACTACTTAGTTCTAGGTTATGAGCCCTAGATACTGGGGAGTGGTGATTTATACATTATATTGATATGTTAATGTATAATATTGTTGGATATGCAGGAAAATATTCAGTCTTGTATGTTATGAAAGAAAGTAAAATCGTGAAATAGATGTGCAGTGATTCTGTCTGTCCTAGTTTCTACCGCTGGACATTTTGGCTCTGGTACCTGTGATGTTTGTGCCGTAGGCAAAACCATGGAGACAGCCTTAGGCTGTTGCTGAAGTCAATTTCCATCTGTTCACACATGAGCTCAATGGAAGAAATCACTAATAGCAGTGTTCACATGATTCGACAGAATCCGGAAGTGTTTCACTCAGTATTGTTCTTTACATTGGCAACAGGCTTTGGGTCGAGCAGAGAATTCCTGCTTTACACACTGGTGGAGATCTCACAGGCACATTTGTTCCTAAGAGCCCATATTTGTCCATGTGATTCAGAGAGCCTCATGCACTAATATTCCTCCACAAATGACTATCTCTGCTTCCTGCTCCTCTACCCACCTCTGATGTGCTTGAGAATAGAAATTTTTGTGAAATGAGCTGGAACACATGGCTTTGGTGACTTAAATTGAATAGGAAATCAAATTTTAGGGATGGTATATAGCAGATTGAAAAACAAGTAGCCTTGGAAAGCATAGAGCTACCACACATAAGCAAAAAGAGACTAGGGTTGGAGAGATGGGTTAGCAGTTAAGGCATTTGCCTGCAAAGCCAAAAGACCCAGGTTTGTTTCCCCAGAATCCACGTAAACCAGATGCACAAGGCAGTGCATGTGTCTCGAGTTTGTTTACAATGGCTGGTGGCACTGGTGCACCCATTTCTCTCTCTCTCTCTCTCAGATAAATAAATAAATAAATAAATGAGAGTAGAAGAGGTCTCAGTATGTCTTGGGCCATTTCTGCGAAGGGATTTTGAAATAACTACAAAATTAAATGAGTTAGTACTTGTAAGTTATTTATACAAATTTAAGGGATTAGCACCTTACACAAGTTAGAAAAAAATAAATTGAAACCTCATTGCAGTCAAGTCCACATTACTGGTAGAAATCACCCAACCAAGAGCAACTTGTGGGAAAAAGAGGTTTATTTTGGCTTATAGGCTCAAAGGGAAGCTCTACAATGGCAGGGGAAAATGATTTCATGAGCAGAGGGTACACATCACCCCCTGGCCCATATAAAGTGGACAATCACAACAGGAGAGTGTGCCAAACACTGGAATGGGGAAACTGGCCATAACACCCATAAGCCTGTCCCCAACAATACACTGCCTCCAAGAGGCATTAATTCCCAAATCTCCATCAGCTGGGAACCTAGCAGTCAGAGCACCTAAGTTTATGGAGGACACCTGAATCAAACTGCCACTACCCTCCCCTGGCCCCCATAAACTGATATCCATACATGTTTTAAAAGTTCCCATAGTTTTTTTTTTTTTTTATCAATTCCAATGTTGTTCATGCTTCACCATAGTCCAAGGTCTTTTAACTGAGCCATAATACCAAAATGTCCCCCCCAAACCCCTAATGGCACAGGATAATCATTCACACTGCAAAAGATGGTATTGAGCAGAGCAAATAACTGTTCAACCAATACAAGATTTAAAACAACCACAGCAAACATCCAACTCTGTAGCTTCAAGTCCAACAACTCTAGTCAGTGACAAATCTCCAATAATTCTAATCAGCAACAAGTCTCTGGAGTTCCAATTCCGCCCCTCCAGCTAGGCTACTCACAGTCCTGGAAAACTTCATTGGGGCCAGCAGCTCTCCCCAGCAGCCATCTCGTGGTCTGGGCATCTCCACTGGGTCTTCACTGCAATCCAAGGTTCATCCTCACGGCCCCCTGGGGTCTCCATGCAGGCATCCAAGAAACCTGCTTCACACTGCCCATGGCCATTTCCAAAACACAAGACCATGTTGCAAACTCAATGACCCTCTCTTTCCTGCATTTATTATACTCCACAATACCAGGTAGGGTGACAGTTTGTTACTCCAGGGGGGAATAAAGCAGACTTTGAAGAATAGGACACTCCTTGAGCGTTCAGGCCCCTTCACAAGAGTCTACATTCTTCCTGTTGCCCAACATAAATAAATATTAAAAAATATGGTAAAATATTGATGATGAATATTACATTATTATATGCCTAAATGGTAATTTGAAACTGTAATTTTAGTGAATATATTTACCATTATTGTGTGCAACTTAAAAAATAAATTTAAATTATGGAGGAGAGACTGAAGAAAGCATAAGCGTAATACATCTTTCATAGAAAACATAATAAATGTTATAAATAAATGATGAGAGATATGTAACCACATATATGAAGAACTGTAAATATTTTTGCATAATTTTTCACAATTAAAGAGTAATCATTTTCAAGAAGAACACGTATGCTGAAGAAATATGTAAATTTGAGGATCAGGTTTGTGCCCACTTTATTATATATTTTTTGTTGTTTATGTGTACATGTCCATGTGTATATGGGTATATGTGCACGTCTAAATGTTACATGTGGAGTGTATGTGTACATGTGTGTATGTACATGTGGGGCCACTGTACAACCCCAAGTGATATTCTTCAAGCACCATCCACTTCTCTTTTTGATAGTATAGTCACTCGTTTGCCTGGAACTCACCTATTCATCTAGACTAGCTGGTCAGCAGCTTTCAGGAGTCCACCTATCTTCATCTTGCTCAGTGCTTGGATTACAAGTGTCCCCCATCATGCTCAGCTTTTACCTACGAGTTTCGGGGGTCAAACTCAGGTCCCTATGCTTGCAAGATAGATACCTAGCTGTCTCCCCAGCGCTATCTTATTATATCCTCAACTATCCAGTTCATGAGATATGAATTTAATCTTTAAGTATTAAATACAACACTACCTATCTAGTCATCTGTCTAACTATAGCACTGACAAGGTCAATTTTCTTCCACTTTACAAAAATGTCTCCCAGACCTCCTCAACAGCAGTCTGCTAAGAAAGCCGCAGGGCAGCTCCCAGCAGTGCAGTGCCTGGAGTTTCGCTCGCTGGGTGGCATGGGAGTCCTGGGTGTGCTAGTTCAAACAGTCAGGCAGCAGAAAACCAAATGCAATGAGACAAACTCTAGACTAGGTGAATACAAACTATGCCTTAAGATAAAATCTTCATTTCTGACAGAAGCCAAACTTTCTTATAGGATTCCCACTGGCACCGTTTCTAACATCCCCTTAAAAACTATGTCCAATTGTTATGTCACTGCACTCAAGATATTTAGACTTCCCAGTAAGTATTTCTAGCTTGTTTGTAGCAGCTCACAGTCTTCTGTCTTAAGGACTGTTGCCTAGTGTTACTGATGTATCCTACGGTTTCAGTTCATAGGAGGAGATGAACAAAGGCACCTAGCCCAAACTAGTTTATTTATACACAAATAGAAAAGCCTTCGTTCTTACTCACATTCTATGCATGAAGAGATAATCTGCAATGACTCAATCTCAGGGTCAAGTTCTTTGCAATGCCTAAGCCCTTATTTGATTTTCTGTAAATTATTGCATTCATTTGTAATGTATACAAATGAGTAAAGTATACGTGTAAAATCATGTGTAGATAATATACATACAACTATTCACAGAAATCCCTGGTCATTATCAGTTGAAAATTTTCTCCATTTTTCTGGCTATAACACTAATTAATCAAGGAGGCTACTAACCAGAGTTTTCAGGGGGATATAAAGTAACAATTATTTCCAAATGAAAGGTATATATATTTCTTTGTAAGAAATATTTATTTATTTGCAAACACACACACACACACACACAGAGAGAGAGAGAGAGAGAGAGAGAGAGAGAGAGAGAGAAGGATAGAGAACAGGCATGCATACAAATAATAAAATTGGAAGTTTGAGGGAAGGGCCAAGAGACTGAATTTAAATAAGAGAGAAGCTGACTAAGGATTGAACCCTGAAACACAGGAAGTGCAAAACCTCACAGAAAGTAAGCCTCAGTAAAGCAGACTTAGAAAGAACTGTGAGAATTAAACGCAATCAAATATGGTTTCCTGCTCGGGAAGTCAGACAAAGCCTGGCGTTACCAGTAGTAGGAGGAGCTGATCATTGTCTCTAACAACTTAAAATTTACTGGTGACTTTGCAAAGAATAGTTGCCATAGGATCTTAAAAGAAATCCCAGCACCTGGGAGGCAGAGGTAGGAGGATCACTAAGAGTTTGAGGCCACTTTAAATCTATAGAGTGAATTCCAGGTTAGCCTGAGCTGGAGTGAGACCCTATCTCAAACAGATAAATAAACAAAATGAAGAAATAAATGAATAAAGAAAAAAGAAAGAAAGAAGGAAAATATTGAGTAGGATACATACATCTACATACCTCTGAAATTTCTTTCTTCTTTCTTTTGCAAAATTTCAATATCAAAATGATAAGATATCAGGGATATGAAAAACAAACTGAATTAGCTTGATGTAAGTAGTAGAAGAAAGTTGGGGTGAATATAAAAAAGCTTTCAATACAATCAAAACTAAAGTTTTTTTTTTTTAAAGCAGAATGATTATTTCTAATCATATGTGAAAATATGTCATATATTTATGGAAAACAAAATGTAGAGTGCTTATTATAAAATAAAATACTGAGTAGGAAACATATCTCTAAAATTTTGCATTACATATCTAGGACACTGAGGAAGACAATTTTTTTGTTCTTTAATTAGTACAATTAAACTTGTCCACAGAGAAATCATAATGTACCGAAGTTATGGAATGTTCACTAAATTCAGACTTTGTCAGCTGCTGTTTTAGAGTATCTGCCAAGGGCCCATTGTTATTTGAGGCTAAGTGCTTTTGTTGGGGCTGGGAACTGGTGATGGATGGAAGGCCTTTAGGAATCATGTTATTGGAAGATAATTCATATGTGATATTTGGGCCATTCTTATTAGAGACATTATAAAGTCTGGGTTTGGCCCTACCCAATTCAATCTGTGCTTCCTAGTTCCCACTTTTACTTCATAATCCTCTCTCCATCCACCATATTCATAATCTTCCCTCCATAAACTTTGTTTAAAATCTTCTGTTCACCCACTATGTTCTTCTTTCTAGAGCCAGAGTCTGTGTTCTGACATTTGGGTTCCAAAACCTCAAGATGGTGAGATAAATAAACCTCTTTTCTATAAGGAATTGTATTAAAATTGTGCAAAGCTGGCTAGTATACCAATGGAGTGAATGCACTAGAATGACTCTGGTTTTATTCAGAAGCCGTGTGTCTTGCTTTATGTGCAGTCCGTGGCCAGAGAACAAGTGAAGAATTTTCTTAATGAGTATGGGTTGACATGGCTCAAATCCAGGGGCAGGACTAATAGTTGCAGAGGTACTCTGTATGTAAAATAATTGTGGAATGACGTCAAGATGGGCCCTGCATTTGGAGTAGGAAAATCTTCCAGTTACCAGGAACACTACATTGGAATACCATATAAAGAGATAATTAATTATTATTATTATTATTTTTTACTGTGTGAAATGTATACGGTATATGTGGTGTGTTGTGGTGTTTTGGGGGTGGTGTGGTGTTTTGGGGGTGGTGTGGTGTGTGTGTATGTATACACACACGTGTGCATACATACAGCCCCATGGGCCTACATGGAGGCCAGGGGGAAACAACATTCCTCCTCACCACTGCTCATCCACATGTTTACTGCAGACAGAGTCTCATTAATTCCAGGCCTTTCTGCTTCTTGAGCCTCAAACGTTCTCCACTTAATAGCTCCTCATAAGACGGAGGTTTAGCTGAGCATGGCTCTGCCCCGCTGTGCATGTGGCTGCTGGAGGCTTGAACTCAGTTGGCTTCAGGTCCCCTCAGGCATCGTTTGCATTGAAAACACTCTCAACTGGTGACCCATCTCATTACAGCCCCAAAATTTAAATTATAATTTGTTCTAACAATCATTTATTTTTTTAAAAAAAATTCATAGTAAGTTAAAAGTAGAAGTAAGCATTGTATTAAGTGTTATAATAAGCATCAATGTAAATTTAAATCATCATCTCTAGAATTTGAGATAAAACTTATAAAGAAAATGATTTAAAACAATTAGCTCATATGAATGAATAAAATTATTAAGCATTTTAAAATTTAATTCCAAAACAGGTAAAACCACCAAGAGAATTCATACATACCTCAAGTTTTTGGAAATATTAATATACTTAGCCAAAAACTCAATTTCCACACATTCAAAAATATGAATGAATCTGTGCAACAGAGATGGCTCAGTGGTTAAGGTGCTTGCCTGCCTTTAAAGCCTAAGGATCCAGGTTTTATTCCATAGTAACCATGTAAAGCCAGAAGCACAAGGTTGCATCTGGAGTTTGTTTGTAGCAGCTGGAGGCCATGGCATGCCATCATGGAGTTTCTCCTCAAGTCTGTAAGCCAAAATAAACCCTTTTCTCCCACAAGCTGCTCTTGGTTGGGTGTTTTCTGCAACAGTGATATTGGTACCAAGGGTGGGGTCCTGGCAGCTAGAAACTGACTGTGAAGCTTGGGCCTTTTGGAACTATTTTGCAGAAGGAATGTGGAAGGATTTGAAACCTTGGCCTAAGAGACACCTTGCAGTGCTATAAGTACACCTTGATGGACTATTCTGGTCAGAGTTGAAAGACCTGAATGCAGTAAGAACTGTGGACTGTGAGGTTTGGCTTATGAGGGTGAGAGGAGCTTTGTTGGGACTGGGCTGGCAGCTTGTGTGAGAGGTGTGTTGCATGCTACTTGTCTGTGTACTGGAAACTTGTCCAGGGTTGCACTACACAGTAATGGGTTGACATGAACAGAGGGATATGGCACAGAAAGAAATTAAATCTTTGAACTGAAACGGCTGCTCTTTCAGCACAATTGTATGAGAGATTACAAACTTTGTGATTGGGTCAGTTGATCTACATTGGGACAACAGGAAGAATGCAGACTCTTTTGAAGGGGCCTGAATGCTGATGGAGTGTCCTGTTGTTCAAAGTCTGTTTTATCTCCCCCCCATCCAAGATTAACAAAATGGTAGCCCACCTGGTCCTATGGAGTGTAACAAATGCAGGACAGAGAGGCTCACTGGATTTGCCACATGGTTTTGTATTTTGGATACGGCCGTGGGCAGTGTGAAGCAGGCTGGTTGACTTACCTGCATGGAGCCCAAGGGAGCCATGAGCATGAACCATTGATGGCAGTGGAGACCCAGTGGAGATGCCAGGACTATGGGATGGCTGCTAAGGAGAGCTGCCGGTACCTGAGGATGTTTACTGGGACTGTGAGTAGCCTAGTTGGAGGGGTAGAATTGGAACTCCAGAGACTCGTCACTGGTTAGAGTCATTGAACCTGGAGTCTTGTTACTGGTTACAGCTGTCAGACTTGGAGCTACAGTTTGATGTTCACCCTGTTTTTTTTTTAAATCTTTTATTGGCTCAGTATTTTTTTCTTTTTTGCTATGGCCAATGTCATCTTTTGCAGTGTGAATGTTCATTCTGTACCATATAGGCGTTTTTAGGTAATACAAATTTATATTATCAAAACTGTAGTTATTCATGACATTTTAATTAAATAGTAATAACAAACTTTCAAAAATTTATATTTCTCTACAATTCAAGATAAAGACAAAATTCTTATTTAGTAATGACAACAAAACCTGACCTATGCACTAAACCAATATTTTATAGTGGATAATATTAAATATCACCTGTAAACCAAAATAATTGAAACTAAATTAAGTAAACTTTATGGTCAAGAAATTAATGACTTACAAGACTGAGGGGATGGCTTAGTGATTTACGACACTTATTTGCAAAGCCTGGTGGCCCAGATTCAATTCACCAGTGCCCACATTAATGCTGGCTGCACAAAGTGGCACCTGTACCTAGAGTTTCCTCCCAGCAACAAGAGGCTCTCTGGTGTGCCCATCCTCTCTCTCTTGCTTTCTCTTTCTCATTGGAAAAAATAAAAATATAACTTTTAAAAATAAGTTAATTACTTACAATAAGCTCCACCCAAAATACAAAGTAATACATACTGAAGAAATTATATAAAATATAAATAAGCCACCAAAATAGTAGTGCTCATTAATTCAAATTGAAAAGTTTAATTAATAACTCTAATGAATTAGAAAACATTAGAAGATGATAGCAGTTGTAGGTGGATAGGCAAAAGAAATTCACTGACAAGGGGATGGGAAAATATTGTTTAAATTATAAGAATGTAATGCAGTATATTGTTGGACTTTTAAGTAGCTGGGACAAAATAGTGAAGAGAATAACTTATGAGAGAAAGGGTTTGGTTTGGCTCAGTTTCAAATAGTTCAGGCCACAGTCAGTTTGCTCCGTACACTGGGGTAGAACATGTGGTAGCAGAAGCTGTGGCCTAGGGTTGCTGCTCACTTCATGGAGGTGGGGAGGTCGAGAAAAGTTCATAGAGGATGAGTTCAAGGCAAGGCCCGGCTTCCCGTTCTCTTCAGCTGGGCTCCACCTCCTTCGTTTTGCCACATGCTCATAAGGACATCATATTATTAACAAAGCAAAGGATTCACCCATTCATTTGCCAGAGACCTCAGGAGGAAAGTTTACTAATCTCCTGGACCTTTCTTAGTCCATATAATTTGACCATATACACATATATATTTGAGGTAGGGTCTCACTCTAGCCCAAACTGACCCAGAATTCACTGTGTAGTCTCAGGGTGGGCTCTAACTCACAATTGTCCTCCTACCTCTGCCTCCCCAGTTCTGGGATTAAAAGTGTGCGCCACCACACCTGGCTTGATAATCAATATTAATGAATGTCAAGCTCTAGCTGCTAGACATTTCAGCACATTTACATGTAGCCTCAATTGTGGGCATATCCCCTCTCCTCCTTCTCTTCCTCCTCTTCTTCCTTGATCTCCTCCATCTCCTTATCCCTTCCCTCCTCTTCTTTTTGGTGTGATTTGTATGGATGTGGGAATGTGTGTGGACACACATGTGTGTGCAAGTGTCCATATATGTGTGTTCATGACGAGGTCATAGGTCAATGACCTGTATTTTCCTTACCTGTTGTCCACAGTATCTCTCACTGAACCTATACTTCACCAATTTGGCCAGAATAACTAGTCAACAGGGCCTGAGGATCCTCCTGTCTGCAACTCTAAAGCACCTGGATTAAAGATGTGTGCCATCATGCCTGGCTTGGATGATAGAGACTTAAATTCAAGTCCTCATACTTCCATTATAAGTACTTTGCCTAATGAGCATCTCTCCAATCCAGAAGTCTATATATATATATTTTAATTTTCTTTGTTTCTTTCTGTTTTTTTTTTTTGTTGTTGTTGTTGTTTTGAGGTGGCATGGATTCTGAGGGACTTGCTGTAGCCCCAGGCTGAACTGGAATTCACTATGTAGTCGCAGGCTGGCCTTGAACCCACGTCAATTCTCCTAACTGTGCCTCTGGAGTGCTGAGATTAAAGGAATGCACCACCACTCCCAGCTTCTGCTTCTTGATCTAGTGATTCTCCTGTGTCGTCATCAGAAGTTCGTGAAAAGGCAACAGCGTAACTGTGCAAATACATAATTCATCTTCTACTTGACCTGGATGAAATTGAGTACAAGAAATACAAGTGTTCTGTATATCCACCAACATTTGTAGATAAATCATATGACCTGATTCCTTTCCTAAGGGTAAACAGTGAAGCCTGGGTCTGGGGAGATGGCTCAGCACTTAGAGGTCTCAAGATTGGCAGCCAGCGTTTGATTCCAAAGCAACCATGTGAAGCCAGATGCAAAGTGTCACAGGCACCTATAATCCCATAGTGCTTATGTCAATGGGAGGCAAAGCCAAAGTCAGTTTGGGGGAAACAAGGCAGACACTAACTGAAACAGAGGAAAGGACTACACTCAAGGTTGTCCTGAGTCCCCCACATGTGCAATGGCACTTGCATGGCCATGCACACATACCACACAAATCCATGCATCCGTCCATACATATTTACACACATTCAACAAATCTCTCACACACACAGACACACACACACACACACACATACACAGTATAAAAATGAATCCTTTTAAACGTCTTCAGCCATACCTGCCATGAGGAAGTCCCCCTCTCTAAATACAGTTTACAGAGGTTTGAACCACTTTTCTTACAACACTGCCATTTTCAATCACTAAGAGGTATGAGCTGGATCCCAGAACCTGGCTGGTATTTCCACTTTTCGTAAGAGATCACCTCTGCTTCTCTAAACTCCTACTGCATTTCTGACACTCTCTCATGCTGCTTCCCTAAGAATATAAAGCATGCTTCATCCCAGTTGAGTTATTCTCTGTTTTGTTGTCACTAGATAAGATATCAGAAATCATTACTCTCTTGTCCGCTTATGGGATTAACGCACATTATATGTGCATAGTGCCACTGTTGTTCCCTCACTGAAGACAGGGTGGGGGAATCAATTCCTGTCCACATTCAGGATCTGGTCATGGGCTTAAGAGTATGAGTCAGAGAATCCTTTTACTGTATCTACAGTAATGACTACAGAAATTAACTCAATTATTTTTGTACAAGTAATTCACATAAAATTTAAATTTAAGAGAGAGAGACAGAGAGAGAGAAAGAAATAGAAAGAGTCAGGTAGAGAGTGAGAATGAGCATGCAAGGGCCTTCAGCCACTGCAAACAAACTTCTGAAGTGTGTGCTTAGAAGGTCCTGGGAATTGAATGTGGGTCCTTTGGCCTTGCAGGCAAGCGCCTTAACTGCTAAGCCATCCCTACAGCCCTGTATTTTTGCTTTAGGATGGGCAACATCTTCCTTTTCAGAGAAAGACAAAAACAAATTTTATGTTTTGTGTCAGAAAATGAAAAATACTTGTCAAATCAAAATGTCACCACTGAGTTGGAGAGACAGCTCAAGGGTTAAGGACACTTACTTGCAAACCAGGTAGCCTAGTGTATCAGACAGCTTCAGGTTCGCTGAGATGAACTTCCAGACCAGACACAGTTATGGAGGAAGGGATTTATTGAAGCTTACAGATCCAGGGGAAGATCCATAATGGCAGAAGAAGCTGACCTGCTTTTCAGGACCAAGCAGAGAGAGAGAGAAGTACAAGCCTAAAGGTCAAAAGCCAAAGCACATTTCAGGAACTCCTGCTAGGCACACTTTGCATATCTTTAGATTGAAATCTGAAACCCACCACCACACCTTAAGATCCACACAATGGCACTGCCTCCAGCCAGGTGGCTGAAGATGTAAACTACAAACAAATAAATAACTGAAATATATTGGGGGCCATCTATTCTATTCAAACTGCCACACCTAGGTTCAAGTCCCCATTGCCCATGTGAAGCCAGATGCACAAAGTGTTGCTATGCCTCTACAGGTGGCTGTCTTTCCTTGTGAACGGCTCACAGTGCCCTGTGCATGTGGTCTTGCCAGCCTGTTCATTAGATTATCTCCACCTAGCTAGCACTGATCTCTGTCACCAGCTTCTAAGGAAAATATTTTATTGTGTTTAGACAAAATGTCAGTCAGTCACATATGAGCTATGGAGCAAAGCACACATACAAACAAATATATCTACAAGACACAAGGATTCTCCAGATCCTTCTATGGCAGGAGTTTTGGTGGGGAATGGTAATTGGTACTTGGAATTTGAACACTTGGGAAGTGGAGATAGAGATGGTGTACTCAAAGCAAGTCTTAGTTACATAGTAAGACTGTGTGTCAAAAATAAATAAATGAATATATGAATAATAAAGCAGCAGAATGCCTGTGTGACCTCAACCTCACTTCATAAAATAACCAATGTGGTTATAGAATGAAAACATGATTGTGTCCATGTTATAAAGATACTGTTGTGACAGATAAAGCAATCAGTCAATACATAAGGTTCCCAAAAATTTTCATTAAAATTGTTCTGTAAACCAGGTGTGGGGGTGCACACCTTTAATCCCAGCTCTTGGGAGGCAGAGGTAGGAAGATTGCTATGAGTTTGAGGCCACCCTGAGACTACATACTGAGTTCCAGGTCAGCCTGAGTGAGAGCAACATTCTAACTTGAAAAAACAAAATACATAAATAAATAAATAAATAAATAAATAAATAAATAAAGTTCTATAAGACTTCATGTGTATGACAGGAAGAGATCCAGTGAGATCTAAAGTTTTAAAATTAACATATATTTAAAATTTGTGAATGGTTGCTATGAAAAGGAAAGCAAACTATAAATGAAAAATTAAGTAAGAATATGAATATAAAAATGAGAAAAGTGCTGAAAGCATCACAGATTTTCCACAAAACCTAGATACAAAAGAACTTTATTATCTTGGTTAATTTGTTGCCTGATTCTATTCTAAAAAGTATTGAAAACTATTGTTTTAAATGCTTCTGGAAGCATTCGTGAGAGGATGCTAAAGCATGACATGTGTCGCAGCAAAGCCGATACCTTCCCAACTGCAGGCGGCACAGTGAGCACGTGATTCCGTAATCAGGTCACACCTGCCCCACATAGATTTATCGATTAATACGTGCAGGGGTCTCTGTGTAGTACTTGACTCTTTTTTTGTCTGATTAGCTGGAAGGGCCAAAGTTTCACTTGCTGTTTTATCTTGATATGCCAGATTTCATCAGGACAAAATACATCAGATGCACTAAGATATCACTTGACAGCTTAAAATCCATAAAAAGTGTGGCTGCACAAAAGGAAACTCACTTGTACTCTGGAGAAGTGATGGTACAAGGTTGTGTCTCATTGACACAGAGATTATTAATTTCACTGGAAAATGCTAATAAGGTATATGGACTATTTATAATTGCATGGGGGATATATGTGTCTTAAGAGCTAATAATAACTGAGTGCTGGCAAGAATTCGCACTTCTCTGGATTGGAAGTACGGTCTTCAGACACGCCCTGCCTTCTCAGGCTGCTTCACGTCTAACGCATCTCTGATTTCATGAACTGAAAACCCACTCACAGTGTCGCCATCTTTCCAGCTCTGCATCGACATTTCAAGACTGGACAGAGGACAGTGGAAGCCTTCTCTATGCTATGGTACAGCACACACACACACACATACACACACACATAAACACATACACACATACACATACACACACATACACACACACTCATACACACACACATACACACACACATACACACACACATACACACACACATACACACACATACACACACACATACACACACATGCACACACACACACACACACACACATTTATATAGCCAGCAATAACAAGAAAAAGAAATCCTTTACTCAGAGTTCCCAAGTCAACTTTCTTCTACCAAAGTCCAGAAATCATGGCAGTCCCTTAATGAGCCACACAATTCAGAAGTGAAATAGGTGAGGGAAAGTCGGAACAGGAAAATAAAATGACCATTCATTACAAATTGTTTAATTTGTCCATGTTTTCAATAGTTTTATGACTGTGAATGCATGTCTAGTTCCTGTGAAAGATTTCTTATTCATTGTAGACTTCCTCCTAAAAAGCTATTTTTCTTACATGCATGATTTGTTTGATTACAATCATTACTTTTCCCACTTTTGCCTTGTTATCATTGATTAATTAACTAAATTAGCATGTTCATTTATTGTTTTTGATTTCTGAGACAGGGCCCTGTAGCCCAGGATGGTTTTGAACTTCTTTTGAAGCAGAAGATAACCTTGAACTCTTGATCCTCTTCCTCTATCTCCCAAGAATTAGAATTATAAGTATACACCACTATGCCTGGCTATTTCCTGTTTTATATGCTCTGTTTTATATGTAGAGCAATGTTGTTTGCTTTCCAGAGAGTACAGGTTTGGATTCATGGAAGCCAGACATCAAGGCTCTAACCCCTGCCAGTCACTCCCTTTTATCACTCTCAACTCTGTCCTTAGGATAGCTCAACATTTGAACCTGAGATCAAATGAGATAATCAATTCCATTGGATAATATTGTTCACACACTCCTGCTGTGCTTTAGAAACCAAGAAATCAGTGCTTTCCACATCAAGCATTCCTGATAATCAGTTGAATGCAAGTGACTGCACTTGGTCTTTTCATTTGAGACTGGAAGAGTGGGGTACAGATATCTCATTCTGTCCTTCCAAGTGTGGAGGTGTTTGGGTACCGTCTGCCTATATATTTAATGCAACACCCCATACATGCAGTTAAGCTATCATGATGGGAGTATACTTGAACAGATGATACTTTTTCTCTAATTTATTATTTTTAGGTGTAGGAAATTGAACCCAGGATCCAGAATATGATTATTTACCATGTACATTACCACTGAGCTATGCCCACAACACTGTTTTAAAGCCATTGCATGTATACACTATTAAATACATTGGTTTTATTTAATGTATGCTGTCTTTGAAATAGTTTGTAACTAATGTACCTTCAAATGTATGTCTTCTCTGTCCACTCTAAATGGTGCAGCGATGGCTTTAATTTACATCAAGCCATCTGTTATGGGTTTGGCAAACAGATTTTATATTAACTGTAGGTTTAGTCAATATTCATTACTTCATGTTGCATTTTTCACAAGACAGAGTAAACAAAATTATTTTTGAAAATAGCCAGAGGGGTCTTAGATTGAGACATTGCCTTTTCTGACTATCAATTACATTAACAGTCTTCCAAACTTTCTTGTGCAGTTTACTTTTCTATTCCTTCTAATGGCTTTGTTTTTCACTAGGGATGGTTAGAAATTGCCTGGTCTCCATATCACTTCTTTCATCTATGAGTGCAGAGACTTATTTTTTTATTTATAGAGGCAAATTAAATAATGGAAGAATGTTTGAAATATACAATATATAACTAAATAAAACTTTCAATTCTGTATTTTATATGTTTTAGAAAAAAAGTATTTTTAGTCTGGAATCATCAGAAAAAATTACTTCAGTTCCATAGACTAACGTTGTCTTGAAACACTAAGAAAGAATAACGTCTGCTTAACCCTTTCTTCAAATGCTGGGACCAGGTGAGGTAGGACAGACTAAATATTCCAGCAGTCTAGGGGTGCAGTTAGGAGGACCTTGAGTGAGGGCCCAGCCTGGGATATAGACCCTGCCTCAAAAAATAATAAGAATATAGCAGAGTAGAAAATGCTGTGCCTTCCAAACTTACAAACATGAGTCAGCAGTTAAAGCACTTGCCTGAGAAGCCTAATGACCCAGGTTCAATTCCCCAGTAGCCACATAAAGCCAGATAGATGCCATGGAATGCCAATTCTCTCTCTCTTTCTCTTTCTCTCTCTCTCTCTCTTTGCAAATAATACATATTTTTTCAAAAATAAGTTAAAATTATAAACATGCTAAAGCTACTGCATATTTAAATAGCAAGTTCTGAATTACTCATGAAAAAAGTCTCAGAAATCATTAATAATTATACAATGTGCATTTATAGCTAGAAGTAGCTCATAGACTAATATTTATTTTGGAATATTACAGGTAATTTTTAAAATATATATTTTTGTTCATGTTCCTTTAAATTACATTTCTTAGTAGAAGTATATTATTGTAGAGAAAAAAAGAATTGAGCAGAATAATTCATTGTATTTAGGACTGTAAAGACCATTCTACCATAAATATAGTAGATTTTGCATTTAATTCATTTGCCACCTCTGTTTACTTTGGATGATTACTATATATCAGTCATAGCAGATTAAGAAAGTCATTATCACTCTTGTCAGAAACAGGAAATAATACCTAAATTTAACTTCCATTTTTTTCTGTAGAAATTACATGCATGCTTGAAAAATTAAAGGACATTTAGAAAGGTTATTTATCTTATAATTAACCCCAGAATAGCATATTTAGTTTCATTAGTTGATTAACAGCACATATCTTGTTTATTTTAATATATTTTAAATAAAAGATGTAGACTAAGACCCTGGAATTAGATTTCACCTCAGCAGGCTATTGATCTAGCCCCATATGGATCAAATTATGTATAATGTTACTATTACTGGAAAAAATGTAATTATTTGATTCTGAATAGCTTGATTCTATAGTTTGAAGACATTGTTTCCCTACTGATGTTGGATGTCCAAATTGGATGCTGATGGAATGATTGCCCTATTTGACTCTGGAAAATGTGGTCAATGAAATAAAACTATGACACTTGTCTAAACAAAGTAACTGTCAATTCACATCACAGGCTCCTTCTAAATAAAGGACTCCAGTGCATTAAATTTGTTTTTCTTTAATGAACCTGTGCCTTCTCACTGTCATTACTCATTACTTTCCAAAACACTGGAAAACCCAGTGCATGACTCAGTGGAGCCAATTTGTCCTGCAGTGCATATTTTATTGATCTAGATAAATGAGAATTTGGTGCATTCAACTGTCAAAGTCTGATTTTATAGAAATGCTACACACACATGGAAAGTGGTCATTTTTGAAATTACTCAACCCCCTTTTGAGAGGCTCTGCTAGTAATCTCAAGGAGACATGATATAAACGTGTTGGGAAATCCTTGACCTGAAGGAGAAATAAATACATATTCATTATGATATATACATATATATGACTGTGATATAAGTGAGGTTTATCTTTCAGCCTCCATTTATTAAAGACATTGTTCAGTACTTACTGGGTTGTTCTTTTTGAGTATATGATTCTAGGATGGAGTCCAGCTTAAATATGTATATGTCCATGGTAAAATAAAGTCAATCAGATGATTATGACAGAACCACAGAATCCAGTGTTCAGAAGTTCCATTGAGAATCAATGCATGGAATTTTTAACTCAAAACTTCCAAAACATTATTTACCATCATCATCTTGTATCTTGTGGTTTACAGCACAGAAAGCCACACATTCAACTATTCAGTTAACATAGCTTAACCTCTTGGAGTTGCACTGAGCCGCTTCTCTTTGTATTGTGGTTGAAGCACAGCTGATAAATAGGTGTATACTCTGGAATGGATATGGATATATACATATATATATATGCTGTACTCCAACCTAGGATCATATACTCAGGAACAACAACCCAGTAAGTACTGAACAATGTCTTTAATAAATGGAGGCTGCAAGATATATCTGACTTATATCATAGTCATATATATCATAATCAACATGTATTTATTTTTCACTTATGTCAATGATTTCCCAACAAATTTATACAATGTCTCCTTGAGATTATTCCCAGAGAAACTGTACAGGGGGTTGGGTAATTTCAAAATATATTCATATATATTCATATATATATATATATACATATATATATACATATATATGTATATACATATATATATACATATATATATATATATATATATATATATATATATATATATATTACTACAGTTCTATCTTGCCTACATATTAATGGCACTTCAAATGAAGTGGAATTTGGGGATAATTAGAGCAGGAATTCTTCTGTATGACAGTCTTTCTATACCTCAGTGGCAAAGCCAATAAAATTATCAATTGGGGGTTAGCAGAAGAATCAGTAAGGAGGATCTCAGAATATGTTGTTAACTTTTGAATAAAAGGAAAAAAATTCCCTACAGATATGACATTCTAAGATGTTTAAAAAATACTATCTTTGCAATACCTTACTCAGAAAATATAGCATACTTTGGTCAGCAATTTGAAGTTGGTTTCCATCTTTTGTGTTTTGTGATTACATTGTCTTTTAAAGGGTTAATGAATTATTATGTTATTAGCATGGATTCTCTTTAAGGACATTGATTTAATGGAATTCTTTAAACAAACATTCCTCTACTTAGGAAGGTAATCAGCACATGTGTAATGCTGGAAATGATGCAGTTACACATATGAGAGAATAAAAATACACATTGATTATGTTCTTACTTCTGGCAAAGGAGAATCCATACCACTTTTATATGGCTATTCTTAATTTAAAAAAATAACTTGAATGAGATCTTACAATCAATTCTATTTAACACATGCCACCAACACAGACTGTTAAACAGATAGTAACACCCCATCTTTTCTTTCCTATTTAATATGTATATGTACAATTAGTTGAAAGTTAAAAGAGTTAACAGTCAAAACACATGATCCTTTACTGTCACATGAAATGGTTGTTATGTTGGTAGATTATGAAAGTTAATAAGCTCTCTGATGCCACTGTATTTCTACCAGAGTTTATTTAACAAAGTGGTTCCAAGTTTCATGTCTCAATAGATGAAGACAGAAATTTTTAAAAAGTAGTAGATTAAAACATAAAGAAAAAAAATTCAAAATTAATATTTTGGTGTTCACATAAATAATATTTTTGTAGCTTTACTATGGCTTTTTATAGATTTCCACAGTAAATTTTAAACACTTTCATTCCCTTAGTGCCTGTCACTAATGGTGTTTGTGTTCTTTCCTATGCACATAAAAATTCTTCAATTTTTTTTTCAAGGTAGCATCTTTCTCTAGCTCAGGCTGACTTGGAACTCACTAGGTAGTCTCAGGCTGGCCATGAACTCACAGACATACATCTACCTCTGCTTGTTGAGTGCTGGGATTAAAGACATGCATCACCACACCCAGCTCATCACTTTTTAATATTGAAAATTTGGCTGTAGACTATAGTCATTATTTCACCATCGCTTATATATACAGCAGACTGAAGCAATAATTGAACAGAGGGGTCCTACATGAAGGTAAGATAGTTATAAACTCCTTTTCAGGAAAATAGGAGAGCTCAACAAATATGAAACAGTGTTTAACCCCCAAAACATGTAGCCAACAGGTGCTATCCAGTGCTATTCCATCTGCTAAGAATCATGTACACAACCACATATGAAACTGGAGTAGTTAGACAGCCTAAAGAACTCTTTTATTTCTTGTTCCATAGAAAAGTAAATAATTTCTAATGATAAATTTGTAAAGATATTCCTAAAACTAGGGACGTGGATGCTGCCACGTTGACCTCACCCTTTTTTTGCAGTCTAGGAGAAGAAGAGCTGTCTGGTTTCAATATTCCCTGTACTTTGCTTTGAGGTTATGAGGTATCAATGGGAAAGCTCATGTCTGCCCTTCGGAATTCACGCACAGAGTGGATATGGCTGTAAAATCACAAAAACTGATGTAGGGACATTGGGACTCGAGTTTTCTATTACATTCAAGTTTGAAAATACTTGTTGGTCTACAAATATCTATGTAAATTGTTGCCTGTTCTAAAGTCTTCTCATCATATCCCCTTCTTAAAAAGCCAACTTTTCTTCTGAAATTGCATAATTTCCTCACAGTTCTCAGTTACTTGTATAATTAATTTGCTTTCTATTAATAAGATTTTTAAATTATTGTTATTATTTATTTACTTTATTTATTTATTATTACTATTATTATTATTATATTTTTTTGGTTTTTTGAGGTAGGGTTTCACTGTAGCTCAGGCTGACTTGGAATTTACTTGGTAATCTCAGGGTGGCCTTGAACTCACAGCAATCCTCCTACCTCTGCCTTCCAAGTGCTGGGATTAAAGGCATGTACCACCATGCCCAGCTTTTAAATAAGATTTATTTTTGAGTGTAATTTAATGTAAAACAGTTTTTTTCAGATGGCTGTGAACAATGGATATTTTACTTATCAGTGTTGATTGAAGATATGCTATAGCCCTGACCCTGGTGTTTAAAGGACCCCATAGAGGTTTGCCAGAGATATGTGAGCAGAGTTATGGTCCTCTCGGGGAAATAATTTACAACATAAGCATGTAGAAACAATAAGCAGTGTGTGATTAAATGTACTGATAATGATGTAATGAGGAAGTCTATGCCCTAGATATACACTCCAGACAAATGTCTCAGGTTAATCATTATGTCATATGTGGCCTAGTTCAACAGTGCTAGATTTAGAAATCATTTTTAAAATATTAATGTTAAGATTTAATGGATATACCTGTATGTTTATTGCTATATTTTTTCATGTAATTATTTCACATTTATGTTTATTTCATTGGTTGGTTTGAAACAAATTACTTTGAACATATATGTGAAGTTTGCTGCTGCATTTGAAAAGTTTTGTTGATACCAAAGTCCATGTGATCTTTTTCACAAACCCCCCTTTTTTATTTAACAACCATCAGCATGTGCATAACAACTAACACACTATGTATTGTCATATGTGCTTAGCGAGAAACATAGGCATGGAACGTATAACTATACATTTAAAATAAAGATACCTCATTGTCTCATTTCCAGTACATAACTATTATTAGTTTTTTTGTTCTATTTTCCAATTTCTTGTCTCTGTTTTGTTTCAATTTTTTTTCTTATTTTAGTGGTATTTAAACAAAATACACTTCTCTTTATTGGCTGCATAATGTTTCTTTTTGGATTATAAATCTCATGATTTAATTTGCTGCTAGAACCTTGTGCTCACACCTAATTATCCCCTTGAGCAAATTTTGATTATTCACCACTGCTTATTTAGTCATCAGGAAGTTCTTGCTTCTAGCTGACAAGATTCAAACTATCTAAAGTATTACACAGTTATTTGAAATATTTAGTTTTGGTTCTACTCAGATGTCTGTGAAAGTTCAGAATGAGATAATAGCACTAAATTATTGTTGCATGAGTTTATTATTGTGTGAAAGGGTATGTTGCAGGGCTTCTTCAACACAGATCAACACATACTTCCATATAACTTACGTAGTGCTTTTACATAAGTGAAAATAATCAAGACAGACAAAATCACCCAAAGCTTCTTGTTCTTAAAATCCCACTGTTTATTGAGAGGATTATTGAAAAAAGATATGTAAGTTATGTTAAAACACCAAAAAATACTCTTGAGTTTTTTTTCCCAAAGAAAACTATACCATAATATTTAGATTTCAATTGTTATCTATCATTTCACATATGTGTTTCTCTTTCTTAAGAATACCCAGTTTATCTTCATTCCCACTGGTGATGTGCAGCTCTTGCCATGGGCAGTGTTGTCTCAGCTGGTGGTCTTAGTCACCCTCAGTCATGGCAGGCAACAACTGGTTCTTAAGATTTATTTGCTGTTCACATTATTGGTACAACAACATCAGGCCCTGGGACATACACCATTGGTTTACATGTGTCTCCTCAATATGATGCGCAGGCAAGAGCACGGAGTGAGAGTTATCAGGAGCTGAGCATGACTTTGCCTGTGTTAGAGTGATCTCTTCTCGGCCACTTTCCTCCCACACTCACTGAGCGTGCTCTCCGGAGTTCTTGGGTAGATCTACAAATCCCTTCTCTTCACCTCTCATGTGTTTGCACGTTGTTATTCCTCTCATACATGGCCAGGAAAACCAGTTCTCCGCCATCCGAAGACTGGAACCATCTGAGGTATCCACATCAGCTGAAGCTCCTCAGGTGGCCACAGAACTTCACCTTTATTACCTAGTGGCTAAATCCCCTCACGTTTACCATGGAACTGACTCCACCCAAGCCTCACTTTCCTCCATTTCTAGGAGGAAGGCTTGTGCAGCGTGAGCAACACGGTAGTGAGAACCCAGGGGCCACCCAGCACCAATGTCAGGACCTCGGTGACAGCTTCCAATGCCCGGCTTGCTCTTGGATTCATGTTGAGAAAGAGGAGAAGCAATCAACCTGCCTGCAGGTATTTAGCTAGAGAGAAAACAATGTTTAAAGTTCCCTGAAGAAGAGCATTTATTATTCATTTCGCATCATGTCATTTTGTCAAGTACTCCTTTTTTTATTTTTCATTTATTTATTTATTTATTTTCTGAAGCTGTCAGGAAGGAGATAGCCGGCTGCTTGATTGACAGCTGCCAGACCATTCCCTCAAGCCCAGATACACATAGCTGTCCCAGAGCAGGAATTGTTAACTACCCCATGGTGAGCAGTACGGGGAGGTGGGGGTGTGGAGGAGGAGGATGCTACTGGTGTCTCCATGCTGTCTGAGTCCAGGAGGGATATAAGCCACATTGTAGTTTCCCCGAAAACTCTACCAGAGAAGAGGACCAATACCACTTTATCTCAGGCAATTTCACCAGCCTATGGGTCTGTCAATCAGCCAGCTGCATTTTTCTGGTCAGAGAAATTGTCACGCTGATGACTACGACTGTTGTAAGTACCTCATGCTGTAACAGGGAGATGCCAGTCCAGCCACTGATATCTAAAACACACTTCAATTCAGCCTTTGAAATCACCAAAGTTGCCCTGGTTACCACATGGCCGTCACAGAAGCGGTCACTTTTGTTACCAGGGAACGTCACTTCAACAGTGGAAGTCTGAAGGTTCCGTTTTATCCAGGACCACTCCAGACACCCTGTAACAAGTCTGGGAGATGTCACTTTGGCTGTGACCACTTTAAATGCCTCTCAGATGAGAACCCATTTGTTTATGTCCTTACTCAAGTGTTTGAGGACCACCATTTTCATTTTCATGACCATTGCCATAGTCAAACCCAAGATACCTGGGTACAGGAATGTGACAAAAAAGTTCGTGGTTACGGGCTGTGGGTAGTGACCCGAGGTTACATGAGCAGCCTGTCTGTTACTCTCTTTGTTTTGGTCTCGATGACGCACTGCCTCTATACCTGTGCTGCTGCCTGGCTCCAGATAAAGCCTTACCTGAGAAACTGTCACCACTTATTCTCCTTTCTCACAGATGGAGCTGAGACGGTGTGGTGGTTTGAGTTACGTGTCCCTCATAACACATGTGTTTCGAGTGCTCAGTTCCCAGCTGGCGACAGTTTGGGAATTAAAGCTTTGCTGGTGGAGGTGTGCTGTTGGGAGTGGGCTTATGTTGATACAGCCAGTTTTTTCTTGCCAGTGTGTGGCACACTTTCCTACTACTGTTGTCCACCTGATGTTGGCCAGGAGGTGATGTCCAGCCTCTGCTTATGCCACAGTTTTCCCTGCCATCATGGAGCTGCCCTTCGAGTCGAAAAGCCAAAATAAACCCTTTCCTTCTACAAGCTGTTTCTGACCTGGTGTCTTGTGGCAGCAACGAGAAGGTATCTGCAGTAGATGGCAACATGAAAAAAAAGCAACCCCCAGAAATGCAAGTCCCAGGCTTATCCAGCAACAGCAGGAGCCAGAAATGGCTGAAGAGTTATAAAGAGAGTACAAGATTAAACAACAACAACAACAAAAAAAGGCAAGAGACAATGGAGAACTGACACTAGCAGGTGTCTAAGAACTATAACAGCAGAAGCACAAGGACTCTGGGAGAGAATATCAAACTCAAGCCACTGTAAGTCTCCAAAGAACCTTTGTGAGGTGAGCAGCCAACTAAGGGTGCAAAAAATCTAAGGGAGGCAAAAGAACTGAGGACATTAGCTTCTGGATGCTGCTTTGTCAGCACTCAAAGCCTAGAGCAGTAATAAAAGAAAAAAAAAAAAAACAGAAGGTCTATTGGTGAACAGCACCTAAAATTTCTGTCATTAATGGAGATACTTGTGATTTCTCTCCCAATGGAGTCCATGAATACAAAGACAATTGTAAAAAAGTCCCTACTCCAAAAAGCACAATCTCCTTCCCATGACCTTGATGGCAAATATGTAACTTGTCATCTGCTTGCTCCATTCCATTATAGTCATGTTTTCTTCTAGGCTGTGAGTTACTGAAGAAAGTTTTTATTTTTCATTTCACCTGCAAGTCTGATCCAGCCTATCCCATATCTTCTCATTTGTCCACAGCTAACACCAAGCTTGAAGCTTCATGGTTCCAGTCAGCAAAGGAAAACCCAAATATGTTGAGAGGAGATGATGAGTTTTCCTTTCCCTCCTCCCCACAAAGCAGTCCTTACCAGATACCTTCAAAGGTATAAGGACTCCAGCCTCTGACTGGACCCAGTGCAGTTAGCCATGCCTTAACTTTATCAATAATATGTTGGCCAGAGGAACCAGAGTCTTCCTAAAGTCTCCTGAAGTACAGTTTTCCACAGTCTTTAAATAAACAACCATCACCATTGTGCCTTCTAGAACTGTCTAGGTCTCCCAACCTTCCCAGTCCAATCACTATTCAGGCAGTGAGGGCCGTGCCTAAACCAGAGTTCCTATCCGCCTATCTTTAAAGGTATCTAGAAAAACAACTAAGTAGCCTTATGAATAACATTGCTAGAAGAGCGTCTGTCTTCGGATGTAATTTTCTCTTTCTTCCGGGGACATCTAGCTTTAACACCCAGAATTAAAATAAAGGTTTTGTGCAGCACAGTAGAGGGAAGGTTGTCCAAGAAATGCTCAGTGCACACAGAGCCTCTGCTTCATGACTGACCCAGCAAGGTGCAGACGCTCATCACCTAGCTGGGTCTGAATTAGACTGAAGGGGATAACTCAAGAAAACCCTGACATCCTGAACGATTAAATGAACTCTTGATGGCTTTTGTTGTTTTATAAATGAAACTTCTGGTGCTTGTTCATGAGACCATAAAATGTAGAACACCGCTGGAGGCCTCTGCTATTTTTATCTGGAGTGAACAGAAAGTACGGCTTTTTTAAAAGGAAATGTCATTCCGGTGATGTGTCTCTACCAGCTACCAGCGTCTGTACCAAGGTGACTTTTAGAGCAGTCCTGACAGTGGTCAGGAGTCGGCATTCTGGAACTGGCCTAATGGTCAGGGCAGTGTGTCCTCAGCTGAGAGCTCACGCGTTGCTGCTCACTTACTGACGCACAGTTATGTTCTTCGAAGTGCTCCACGCTTTTCAAGCACAGCTGAGTGTGTGTGTGTGACTGAACCAATAAAGCAATGTGTGCAAAGCAATGAAGCACGAGCAGGGCGTTGTGTGCCGTCCGATCCCCAAATCTGAGGAATGGTGCCCTGGAAATGCTGCTGTCCATTCTGAAATGAGTGATTGTTTCAGATCAGGACAGAGTCAGATCTATCTGTGCCATAAATTCACAAACCTAGATTACTTTATAAGTTTGAAAATAAATGCTGTAAGGTAACCTGATCACTTTATTTGATGTATTATGACAACTACCTGTAAGATATATTTCATGCATTGGTAAACAGACCATTTCCAAAATAATAAAATGTCCTTCTTTTGGTATGTTTTGCTTTACCTATAATGTTTGCAGACTCTGGAAACTTGTAAGGCATTCCAGGGGGGATTGCAGTGAAAAAACAATCTAGAATTTACCTGCTCAAAGTGTTACATACGGATTTCAGCATGATGCATCCCAAAAATTTAAAGGAAATTAAATTGTATTTAACAACACATTCAATGGAATTTCAGATTTATCCACAACCCACTGTTGACTCCCTGTGATATTTTCAATATTGCCCAATCTCCCTGTCTTTACTTACTCCTTTGTACTAACTGAAAAATAAAATCCCAAGTTATGGGGACTGGGGAAATGGCTTAGCGGTTACAGCATTTGCCCGCCAAGCAGAAAGACCCAGGTCTGATACCCCAGGACCCACGTAAGCCAGATGCACAAGGGGGCACATGTGTCTGCAGTTCGTATGCAGTGGCTGGAGGGCCTGGCGTGCCCATTCTGTCTTTATCTCTCATAAATAAATAAAAAAATTTAAAATCCCAAGTTATTAGTGGGTTAACAAAGAATATAACATGATGAAATGAAGCCTCCCGAAGTTTACTCTAGCCTCCTGGATTTTAGAACAGTGATACATAAACCACTACAATCTCTAGCTGCATGGAGATACACTGTGTATTGTGAAGGAAGAAGGATTGATAACCTTGAGGTTATTTTGGGTTTGCAAGTTTATATGATGGGACATAAAACCAGAGTTTCTAACATGTGGCCATTCGGGGGCCATTCTAACATGGGTGGGGGGAGAGCCTCCTTCCCAGCTGTGCTCCTGAAATACTGAGTTCTCTCTCCTGGTACCTGAAATTTCAGCAATGGCTGCTCATGACCTTGTCAGAGGTGCATAAATTGCCCAGCAAGTATCTATGTTGGTTATGCCTCAGGGACAGAAGAGAAAATATTTTATCTTTGTGAAAATTAGTAATTTCTCTTGGATAAAGGCCCATATTAACTTTCATAATTCACCCACAATTATGTCATCAGTACTTACTCCCTCACTTCAGGGCTACCAGGCATAGAGTAATTGATAACAGAGCAGTTATACTGTAGGGTGACTTGTATTTATGAAAATAAACCATAGTTACAGTTCGAAGATTAAATGAAAGAGAGATGAATGGGTCAGAAGAAAAGGCATTGTATAAATCAGCCAGGCTCACTCATTGCCAACTGTGGTGATTGGTGAATGGAGTTAAGTGTTTTATGTTTTCTCGAACTAATAAAGGACACTCTGGAGCAAGTTAATAGTGTTCTGAGTCAATATCTTTAAGGTTCTATAGGGCTTATTTCACACTGGTAAGAAGGCTGCTGTAGGAATGTCCGGCTTCTTTTAATTTGCTCTCTGTGCCCTAGGTCTTTTATCTCTCAGTGTTTCTACTTCAATGACCTGAAGGGGGTTGTGGTCCTAGGGGATGGTATAAGGTTATTTCAAACATGCATCACAGTATTCAGGTACACACTAAAATGTAGGTAGAAAGTATTTTAACTAAGTGCATAAGTCATTCTGAATTTCTTAGCAAAGAGAAGTATTATTTTTAAGATGTATTTTAAAATTGGGTACTTAGTGAGGAATTGCCTTGCAAAAAATATGTGGGTAAAGAATATGTCATCAGTGTAAGGTTTAAGCAAAACTGAAAAGCTATAGCCATGCTTATTGTTAAGAAGTAACTTGAACAACTCTTTTAATTCAATGTGTCATTTGAGTTGTTGTCAAATAGCCATAGCTTATTTTGAAATACAAATTAATTATCTATTACAAGCATGCTATTGCTTATCTCCTTCAAAGTCTCATTAGTATGCAAATGACTCTAATTAGGTCACTGTCAGACAATATTAGTGCAGAGTGACTTGCTACAGTCTAGAATGAGTTCGCTTCCTAAATATTATAAATGGATCCTGAAATCAGCTTTACTTAATTGGGATTATAATGGAAGTCTTATTCAACTGGAGGAAGTAATCACAAACAATAAGGGTATCACTGTTTTAGAGGCAGCAGTTTTGAATTGAAACGCAAAATATTATTTTGTAATATAAGACATATTCTAAATTCTTAAATCGTTGTACTATAGCGCAGGCTGACCTGGAATTCACTATGGATTCTCAGGGTGGCCTCAAACTCATGGTGATCCTGATCCTCCTACCTCTGCCTCCCGAGTGCTGGGATTAAAGGCGTGCACCACCACACCCTGCTATCTACTATATTTTTATCTATTTTTATCATCTATTTCTTACAAATTACCATGAAAACCAAGGATTAGTGTGGGTATAGAAAGCCCTGTAAATAAAATTTGGTTTATTTGAAATATTTTTTATACAACATAACTCAGGAAAACAGAAATTGATAAATAAAACTGGGCATACAAACAATTTTACTGTAAGATAAGGTCACGACATGAGTTTAATTGAGCTGAAAATGGCCTATTTTATCTTTCATCTTTGTAGTTTGAAATCACAGCTGTTTAATAGCAAGCTTTCTTATAGCTTTGAAATGCCCTGACATTCCTTTATCATTGAATTTGATATACATCAAAAAGCAATAATTTATATAATGAATAGTCAGAGGGGAAAATAAATATCAAAACACATTTCCTGGGCATCCTAAACTGAATTCGCGCGACGAGTGATGGCATTAGTGCTCTGCAATGACTCTAGTAGAGCAGCGAAAGACAGAAACGTCAGGGAGCCTCTGTAGCAGCAAAGGTGGAGTGAGAAGATGATGATTCGGAGAATTAAAGAAGAAAAGCCAGAAAAGAGGGCCACCACAGGGAGGACACAGAAAGGACAGAAGCAGAGTAAAACTTAGAATACTAGCACTTGAAAAATAAAAACAAGAAAGAGTGGGGGATGGTGACTGAGTGAAACTTTCCATGTGTGATGGTGAAGAAACACCCATGCCAGTCACTGCTCTGTGCCAACCACAGCTGTCACCCTCACAGCACTCTTAAAGAGTAGAAATAACTCCTGTTATAAATATGGACACCAAAACAGAGCAAGGAAAGAGAGGTCAATGCCCTTGCTAACTGGCCAAGCCTATAACAGTCAATAAAAGTTATCATTAGCAATATTAGAACATAATTTACCATGTTTTCATAAATTATCTTCCAAATGTGAAATGTGCATTAAACTATTTATAGTTCCATACTGCACTGTACTGGGAATGCTAAAACAGTTCCACTCTTGAGTTCTCAAATAGTCTCTCTTTATTTATTTTTTTGTCTTCTGAGACTCAGCCAGACTCTTTTATTTATGAGAGAGAGAGAGAGAGAAAGAGAGAGAGAGAGAGAGGGGGAATGGGCATGTCAGGGATTCTAGCCACTACAAAAGAACTCCAGGCACATGTGCCACCATGTGCATCTGGCTTAAGTGGGTTCTGGGAAATTGAACGTGGTTTATTAGGCTTTGCAGGCAAGCACCCCCACCATCTTTTAGCCAAGTCTCCAGAGACCAAAGTACTTTTTGTTTGTTTGTTTTTTAAAAAAGATTTATCTTTTCAGAAAGACCATACCTTGAGAAACTAAAAAACAAAACAAAACAACAACAACAACAAAAAAGAACCAAAGTGAGGGCACTGGAGAGATGGCTGAGCAGTTAAATACATTCGCACATTTGCTTGCAAAGCCTGATTCTCTGGGTTTGATTCCCCAGTATCTGTGTAAAGTACATGTGTCTGGAGTTCATTTACAGTGCCAAGAGACCCTGGTCTGCCCATTCTGTCTGGCTGTCTGTCTCACTCTGCTCAGGTGTAAATAAATAAATAAATAGATTTAGAAGTGACTTACTAATTTACTATTTTAAACAACCCCCCATTTTCCTTTCACTGTTTACCATCTCCTCTAGCTCTCTCTGCCAAACAGATTGCTAGGCGTACAAAGCTCCAGGTCCTTGCTTTGTTACTTTCACTGAAAAATGCAAAACAATTCATCTAAAGGCATCTTAAGGCCTCGAATCTCCAAAAGGGGGAAAAAGTATCTTTGGAACATCCAATCAAGGATTCTTTACTGTATGTCTAGAAGAATAAAGCAAGAAAGCCTAGACATTAAGAATGTGAAAGAAAAAGTTCTGATGGTGACCCCAAGATGTTGGGAATCCAGGACCATCCGCATTCCACGAGGAGAGCTTCAAGGACCAAGTGGAACTGGCCCAAGAGTTAGAAACCTCTTTTTTTCAGCACTGACCATTCTCACAAGTTCATATGTATATGACTGACCTAGAGAATTCACTATGTTGTCTCAGGTCAGCCTCAAACTCATGGTGATCCTCCTGCCTCTGCCTCCTGAGTGCTGGGATTAGAGGTGTGCTCCACCATGCCCGATTCAACTTCATGTATTCATGGTAAGAAAGGTAATATGTTATATTAAAGAGAGAAGCTTTGGGCACATATAGACATCAATGTTTGTTGAACAAATATAATATCCATTTTATATGATATTTAATATATAATATAATTTTAAAAACTATGATATAATATTCATTCAACAAACTGTATTCATGACAGTCAAATTTTTGCCTTATTTTTTTTTTTAATCTGATCAAATGGAACATTTAGGAAAGAAGAAAAAGAGAAAATGTAAAAGTCAAATTTCGCAATTAAAAATCAGTGCAATGCATTATGCTCCTATATTAAAGAGGAAGAATCAAATTGGAACCATTCTCATTGATTCTTATGAGGATTTTTCATTTATAAATTCAGTAGGTCTTGCAGGGTTCATCTTGTTGCAGATTCATTGATACACTCTTCACTAAAGTAGTTTCTGGCAAGTGCTTTACGCTTGCTGCTTAACGTGGGGCAACATCAGCCCCTTAGAACACTTGTGTTTGTTTTACAACTATTAAAAGAGATTTTCATATAGACGAATATTTCTGAAATGCTTTATGGGAACATTTCAGGAAAATTGAACTTCAAAGATATTATTTTTAACTGAGAATTTGATGGAAAATTTCACACATGTAAAAAAAAAATCACATCTCATAGCCAAATGGTTTTGCAGAGATCATTTGCAGCCAAGCAGTTTTCTGATGACAAAAACATTAGAATGTCCTTATGCCTGCTATTAATAAAGTGCTACTGTTGCAATTTTTTGACACATTTCTGTGAACTGTCTTGTGTGTGGTTGATATACGCATGTGTTCAGTATTTAGAGTCTGAAGATTTATGCTAAATGAGATTCTTTAAAGTAGCTTACTAAGTTATTTTATTTAGGTTTTCTGTTTTTTTTTTTTTTTCTTGCCAATCCTGCAAACTGAAACTACCATAACTCAAAGCCATCATGGTGATAAAAATCAAGTGTATCATGTTTTTCACAGTTTTATGTAAAATGATGTTAATGCATTTTTTCTGAACTTGGAGAAATTTTTTCAAGTTTATACACTGACATGATTGTTTTTTTGTTATTGGTAGTGACTCTGGTATTTCATATGTAGAATCTCCCCAGTTAAACGTTATGACCTGTGGAAGGAGTCTTCCCTCGATATAAAAATATTATTAACAGATATTTTCACTTGCTCTTTTTAGTGATTGTGAAAAATTATAAATATTGAGTTGCAGACCATGAGACATTCAGGCATTGATCATGATATTTTCTGCTGTTTCTTATAGTATTGCATGAGAAAATGAATTGATTAAATTATGTTGTTTAAGGTGCAACATTATTTAAAGTTCAGTGATTTAAAAAATTAACAGAAGCCTTGGTCTACAGTCTCAAGTCCTGCTTTAAAGAACAATATACTTATAAATCATGATCTGGAGACAACAAACACTTTTTTCAGTTTAGTTTTTTTATTATTATTATTTTGTAAAATCCTTCTGAGATGGTGTCAGGTAGCTTTGTTAGGTAGTTTAGATTGGGTGGGACTCAAAAGTTAAAAACCACAATGTCCTTAAGACAGCCCTGCCAATCTCCACTTTCCTAGGGATCAGAGAAGGATCTCTCCTCTCCTTATCTCTTGACTAAAGAAGTTACCTAGACCTGTTTTTCCATAAACAACCTGATGCTGTCTCTGAGAGGGCGTTCCCTCTCCTAGAATTTAAATCTGATCCTTGCATTGTAGTGGATAAACTAAGCCCCAAAACTTGGCTTCATGGCTGGCCATTTCTAGAGCCAGCCCTGTGAGTTCACAGGTATCAGCTCTCTCTCCCTCTCAAACTCACCGGAATCTGAGGGTAAAGCCCACCACAGTAAGAGTACATGTAGATCCTTACCAGGTGGGCAAGCTTCTGTCTGTTGGCTTTCATCTCTCCTAAATGTCCAGGTGCCTGTCCTGGTCAGCCTCCCCTGATATCAGCCCTTCTGGGCTGAAATGAGGGAGACCCCTACACCCACATGGGCTCTCTACCCCCTCTTGCCCTCCACATGGCCATATCCGTTGCTTCTCTTTCCTCTCTAAATCCCTTCTCACATTTCCAGCTCATGCTTGCTTCACACATGGGCTTTCTGGCCACGTGGGCACACCCATTCCCCCTTTCTTGGCCGGCACACTGTCCCTTGTACCTCCTGACTTAAAAATAAAATTGTAATGGCTCGCAATTATTCTTCTCAGCCTTATTTTATCTCAATTCTTTCATTACAAAAAGACAAAAACTCAGGGCTTACAGTTTAGGCTTTTTTGAACCCCCAAGCCCCATTTCACTTCCCTGGAATCTCTTAATGTATAGAAAGATCTTTAAGTCAAGGTCTCCAGATTGCAAGAGGAACATATTGTGTCTTTGATCAATGGGAATGCTCCATTTAAAGTATTTATTATTTATAATTCCAGTTTTCCCCCACTGTGTGATTTTGTTATCTTATAGATATTGTGTATTCAGTAATAGTTAAGCTTAAATTATATCTTCACATTTGCTAAACACATTTTCTTTTAGTGTGAATTTATATGCTTTTGTTTGAAGGTTAGAGGATTTTCTTGTTCATGACATGATTTTTTCAATAACCATGTAAGAGTTTCTATAGGAATTCCTGTGGAATTATGCCGTCTTTGTAAGGCCAATGCAAACAAACTAGAGGGCTGACAAGATAAAGCCACACTGGGGCTGGAGAGATTGCTCACTTGCCTGCAAAGTCTAAGAACTCAGATCTGATTCCCCAGGACCCACATAAAGCCAAATGCACAAGGTGGTGCATGTGTCTGGGGTTCATTTACAGTTGCTAGAGGCTCTGGTGCACCCATTCTCTCTATTTCTCTCTCTCTCTCTTTGTCAAGTAAATAAATTAAATATAAAAACTGATAAAGCCACACTGAGTTTCAGATTTTCATGTATAGCTCATTTAAAAACTACAAGCAAAGCAAGTTTGAAATTCCATTTGTTTGGTTACTTGAGGAACCCCATTCTAGCAGGCTGCAGTGCTATCTGAGAGGTGGACATGTTAGGGATGCGCAGATCTGTCCAGACTTATGAATCCTGGCTGGTTGCATAGGTACATTTAAAGCCCTGCCTAACTCTAAGGAGCAGAGATTCACATTAGCCACTGGACTTACGGTCCATCATTTTTGTTCACACAAAGAATTATTACTAATTAAAGTTTTGTTTGTAAAATAATAAATTTTATAAAATTATAAAAAGCTCATGTTTAGAGTCATTAAATGGACACTGAATTAGGGGTTATTAGAGGAACACAACTGATAGAATGATTATATATTACAAAGGGGATGTATTATGTTGTCTTACAGCATATGAGCTGGTCAGTTCCACAATACCTGTCTAGAAGCTGAAGAGTCCGAGAAGCAGGTAGCTGCTCAGTCTATGAGGTTGGATGCCTCAACAGTTCCAATGTGGCACTGAAAGCCTGAAGGATTCTGAGGGAGCTGGTGGTTTACTGTGCACGCTGGAAGGGTGAATGAGCTGAGTTTCCATGTCTGTGAAGGATGGGAGCATCAGGGTAGCTACCCACATCAGAAAATAGAATGGGCAGCCTGGCAACAGACTCTATACTTCCTGAGATTCTTTATAGAGTCTACTCCTGATCATTTGAGAGATCTTCTCCCCTCCAGCAATCCGTCCTGGAAAGGTCCTCATCGATTACCTCAAAATATTGTTTCTTATTTGATTCCTAATCACATCAAATTGACAACACGACTTCACTGCCACACACACATTTCTGTATACTCCTAAATACTGAATAAATCGAAGAAAAACACTGCACTGCTTTTTATTGTCTTTGTCTTTTCCTTCCAAGATATAGGAATGATTCAGTAGATGGTTTCTCAGCCATTCCAGAGCATTATTCCTCCAAATGAGAAAAAGTCAAAATGGTTATATTAGTCATGTAAATTTCATGAAGTTGAGAATAAATGAGCATGCAGTGTTTGAAGGTGTTGAATAGATGTTGTCAGATGTCTCTTTTCTAAAACTTGTCTATTTAATTCAAACACTAATATAATTAATTTGGACATTCAGCTACTGATTTCTACATGTTTTATAATGAAAACATGTGCATAAGGGCTGGGGGATGGTTTACCACGTAAGAGTGATTGTTGCACAAACCAGAGGAACCTGAGTTCCATTCTCAGCACACATGTCAAAAGCCAGGACCAGTCAGTACCTGCGGCTGTGGTATTGCTGTTTTTAAACGTCTCACACTTTATAGTCAGAGCATATGGCAATGCTATTGATTTTAGTTTCATGGTCTAGAAAATGGGAACTTTTGTTTTAATTATAGCAGGATTATATGTAACAAAATTTGGGATGAAATGCAAAGACTTTAGGGCCAGTGGGATCTGAGCAGAGAAAAGTAAGTAGATGACTAAGTAAGAAGAGTGCAGGGTTAAGCAGATGGCAAGACAGAGACCTATCTTCCTGGGGAGGCCTGCTGCATGGCACTTATAGCATTTGTCTCCCTGCTGCTGGGGGAAAACATCCAACCAGAAGCAACATGGGGAGGTTTGAATGTAATTGTACCCATGGCCTCAGGTGTTTCTGTTTGATCTTTCTGCTTAATTCTCATCCGGTGCAGTCTTTGGGATGGGGAGCCTCAAAGGAGGAAGAGTGTCATCAAGGGTGAGCCTTGGGTCTTAGTCCAGCCTTGTGCATTCCGAGCTAGCTGCACTGTTCTCTTTCTGCCCTGGGTATATGATTAAGTGCACCAACTTCCTCCTCCACAAGGAAGCTTCCCCTTTAAACTGTATCCCTGAAATAAGCCCTCCCCGCCCAACTGCTTTTGGCTGCCGTTTTGCCCCAGCAACCAAGAAGGTAACTACAGACAGGAAAGGGGAAAGGAAAGATAGTATTTATTTCAGTCTGAATTTACTAGGGGACATTTGTCATGGCAGGGAAGGCACAGCAGTAGCAGACAGCAGGGCATCATATTTCCACGTCAGCTTGGAGGAGGCACAGAAAGTGGTCTCACTATCTATACCAAGTATGGCTAGACAAATAAAACTTAGTGCCGGCCCCCAATGCCATATCGCCTCTAGCAAGTCTCCACTGCCCAAAGGCTCCAACAGCTGAGGACAAATTATGAGGCTTAATCACTAACACATGAGGCTATGGGGGATATTTTAGATTTAAATCACAACATACCTATGGCATCAGACAAGGCAGAACTTAGACCTTTGCAGTCTATAGAATTCTAGAGGTTCCTGATGGTTACTCACAGTATAAAGTTGGATGTGTTGACACTATGTTGATGGACAGCATTATGGCCATAAATTCCCTGAAAACCGAGTCACTGAATTTATATAGAAATGCTTTATCTACAGAAACATTTGTGTCTGGGTTCCCTATAAATCAGTTTCCACAACACTTCATAGGAAAACTTCTACTTTAGATAAAATGCAGTATGATCAAGGGATACCCTTTTGAACAGTGTGCCAGACAGTAGAGCTATTCATATAAAAGGTCAAATACTCATGTCAACAAGAGGAAGACAAAAACAATACAGAGAATAAAACACCATGCTCCCTGTCTCCAACACAAGCACTTATGTACAAAGGTATCAGGGGAGCATATAAAGAAAAAAATGATTTCTGTAAAATAATTCTTACCACTACATGAAAATAATATTCTTACATAATTAATAGAAAACATTCATAGAGTGAATAGAATAGAATATGACAGTGACACATTTTGCTGGCCTTATGTATGTGCTTTGGGGAAGAGAGTCCCCAGAAGCAGGAAATTGTTTGCATTTTATAATGTTTATAGTGCAGCCATTAGTGAAATAGGGAGTAAACATGACTCATGAGAAAGAAGAGTGAAGGGCCAGAGAGATTGCTGAGCAGTTAAGACACTTACTGGCAAAGCCAAAGGACCCAGGTTCAATTCCCCAGTACTCACATAAGCTAGAGACACAAGATTGCTCATGCATCTGGAGGTCGTTGGCAGTGCCTAGAGGCCCTGGTGTGGCTATTCTCTCTCTCTTTCTGTTTCTATCGCTGCCTTTTTTATCTTTCAAGTAAGTTAGCAAGTGAAATATTTAAAGAAAGCAGAGTGAGAAGAGTGTGCTATCTCTTGCATTTAATTAAGGATGGACAGATGGGTTCATTCATTCCCTTATTATTAATTTTCCTTAATTGTTTCAACATTTGTGATCTTTTAAAAAATATTTCAGAGCTAATTTTGCTGAGGTTCCTTCTTTCCTTCCAATTAACTAATTAATATTATTTTATTTTATTAATTACTAGCAAGGAGAGAAAGAGAGAGAGAGAGAGAGAGAGGGAGAAAGGGTGTATGGGGACTCTAAGCACTACAAACAAACTCTAGATGCATGCACCAACTTATGGATCTGGCTTTAAGTAGGTACTGGGGAATTGAACCTTAAAGCATCTTAGTCACTGAGCCATTTCCCTAGTTCCCAAATAAATGAATATATATATATATATATACATATACATGTATGGCCCATGCATATATTTGTGATTATACACATATGGGTACATGTGTATGAGGGTTGCATGTGCATTTGGATGCCAGAGGTCAGTCTCAGTTGTCTTCTTTATTTTGCAGAGCAATTCTCTCACTGAACCAAGGACTCTACTATTTGGCCTGACTAGTTAGCCAGCAGCCTTGGGGATCTTCCTGAGTCTACTTCCCCAGCTGTAGATTGACAGGCAGGTGCTGGTACATCTGGTTTCTACATAGGTGTTGGGAAACTAAGCTGAAGTCCTAACTACACCCAGGTCCTCATGTTTGTGCAGAAAACACCTTATCAACTGAGCATCTCCTGGCCTTAAGATATTTTATTTTGTGTGTGCGTGTGCATGTGTGGTTGTCCATATCCCACACCGTTCACATGTAGGCCAGAAAGCCCTTGGGGTGCTAGTCCTCACCTTCCTCTTTGTTTGAAGCAGTGTCTATGTTGTTTACTGTTGCGTTTTCCAGGCTAGCTGGCCTGCAAGTTTCTGGAAGATTCTCCTGTCTTTGCTTCACTTCTCCCCAAGATGTGCTGAGAATACATGCACCTGCCTCAGCTTGTCTGGCTTTTATGTGGGTTCCGGGCGTCTGAACTCGGGCGCTCATGCTTGTGACAACAGCTTAATCCACTGGACCATTTCTTCAGCCCTTACCTATTGCTTACTAATTGTTCTAATCTTTAATATAATTTTCCGAATGTTTGTCAGTCGTACATTAAAACCAACAAAACTGACAAACAGGCAAGCAGACGCCCTTCAAAGGTTTGAAAATTCTTTACACTGTGTGTGTATCCTGAGTAACCTGCTGTAGTCTCAGAGTGCAGACATAAGGGTACTGAAATGAAATGCTGGGTTTCTGCTAGGCTGCTCATGACTGAAAACGTCACAGACTCCGGAAAAGATTTGTTGAGTAAAGAGTTTAAAAACTCTAGAATCAGTCTCTGGGGCTGGGGAAATGGCTTATCTGAGAGAGAGCTGGTGGTGCAAACACGGGGTCCTGTAAAAACTAAGTGGGGCTGTACATGCATACAACCGCAGCATTGAGGGGATGGAGACAGGGGGACCGCCAGGCTTCCTAGTCAGCCAGTCCAGCTGAAAGAATTGGGGAACTCCAGATTCAGTGAGAGAGTCTGTCGCAACAAAATGAAGTAGAAGAGCAATAAAACAGGATGTCGGATATCTTCCTCTGGCCGCTGCGCCTGCCTGTACAGGGCACACACATTTGCACACAGAACACACATAGATACACATCTGAAATATGACACATGGGCATGCACACACACACACACACACCAGAAAAAGAATCGCTACTCAAATTCATGTTGATATGCCTTTTTGTGGTAGTTATCCTGTCTGTCCTTTGTTTCCTACTTCTGTCGGCCCTTGCATGTGTGTGGGGTCACTGGGAATGCCCCACCTTTGCTCATGTGACTTTTCCCCTACTGGTACTTCCAAATGAACATGGATATAGTGCCATTAACTTAACGAAGTCCAAAGTCTTATTTTGAGCCATTTAAGAAATATTTCAGATTATGAAGCTATTTTTTTCTAGAGAGCCAGGGACACAGAAAGCTGCTAATAGTAAAATATTTTCTCAAAGTAGTAGTCATAAATTATGCAGTGATAATTATTTTGTAATTACATAATAGTGACAGTCATGTATGTGACAAAGCCGTCATCAGAAATATGGAAATTTATCATTGCTAATAATTTCAGGAAGAAAAATCTTTTGAATTTATTAGTATGTGTTATAAATGCAAATTAGAATAAAGTATTTTAGAGGCGATTTGTTCTCTGCCCTAAAGAGTTTTGATTCTAGAAGTTGGTTCAATCATCCAGATATTATGCAATGTAAGAAATCATCAACTCATATTTGAATAATCTAAACTATATTTTCCTTACTTGTGAAAATTAGAAAAAAATTATGTTTAATTTCAATTGCCACTATTCCTGTAGCTTTTCAAGACAAACATAAAATTAAATAGCAATTTCATAGGTATTTTCATAAGAGGACTCCATAGCAATTAGATAAATGCACTCAAAAATAATTTTTCTTGTCGGGCGAGGTCGCGCACTCCTTTAGTCCCAGCACTCAGGAGGCAGAGGTAGGAGGATTACCATGAGTTTGAGGCCACCCTGAGATTACATAGTAAATTCCAGGTCAACCTGAGGTACAGTGAAACCCTACCTCAAAAAACCAAGAAAAATTAATAATAATAATAGTTTTTCTTGAGCTACTTTAATGTGAATTGAATTGGAGCTTTGGTAGAGTGAAGAAGGAAGAGAACTATGGAGCCAAGGGCTACACAAGGAGGTAACAGTGTACGGTTTTGTTTTTACCATTCTGGCTTTTAAATTTTGTCTCAGTATGCAAAATATTTGAGCCAATATCAAGAGTTATGCTGAAGTGAGAGAAAGGAGATCATGAATGGTTGTTTTGCTAAGAAGAGACATGCTTTAATTACAAATTACTATATATACATATATACTATGCATATGTAGATAGATAAATGATTGATAGATAGATAGATAGATAGATAGATAGATAGATAGATAGATAGATAGATTTACATGGAAACTATATAATATCTTGGTGCATTACTTTATTCTAAAGTATTAGATTTGTTTATTTTCATATTCACATGGCCAAGCTTAATAATTTACAATAAGGCATGCGTCATTTGTTCTAAAAAAGAATCTAAATGGCTGCTCAGACTTAGAACTGCTTTGTGTATTATGTTTTCCTTTTCCAAATTTTTCTGAGAGACCTTCTGTTTACCTTGAGTATAGACTGTGCCAAGACACAATCTCTGAAGCCATACGTGTTGGAAGAGATGCAGATCACTAAAAACCATGCCCTGTGGACAGGCATAAAGAGGGAAAAGAGTGTGGGATAAAAGTAACCAAATGATATAGCAAAACATAGGATTATTAATTTTAGTGAAGTGGAAGTAAAATGAATATATTATGCTCCTCAAGAATTTAAAGGTCTATCTATCAGAGAAAGCTGAATTGAAATATTGGAATAAGAAAGACTTTAGCCTGATGGGCTTTAATGTCAGCAACATAAAAGACATTGACAGTGGTTGAATCACAAGGTGACATTTTCAAACATTCAAGGAAATAAACAAGTATAAATGGCTCTTCTACCCTCTCTGGGGATAAGGGCTACCTGGAGAAGGAGTATAAACATTAGAAGAAAATTCAAATAGATATAAAAAAGATGATCAACTAACTTGTTTACTAGTCTTGGTTCTCTGTTTTATTATAAATAAAAATTTCAAACTTTTTTTCCCAGGAAATAATTTAATTACATGACTATTTCATATTTGAACATGTTTGAGGTGAAAAAATGGTTTTAATCAAAGCTTTTCTCATAACTATTTGACATCATATGAAATAAAAATCAAAGCACGTCAATGTTTTTTTTTTTTTCTACCCCTTTGATAGGAGAATGAAAAACAATAATAGATTAAACCTCAGAAGAAGAAATGCTTTTAGTGTGCAGAGGACACTTGTTTGGGAAACCCAGCACACTAGCATGCGAGGCTTGGGTTTTCTTTTCAAAGTAAAATTAAGCTGAGTAACATTTTCCTCCTTCCTGACTTCTGTAAACAAATACATTCAAAACCTTGAACCGTGACATGGTGCTAACTGTTCCCCTTCCCTTGAAAGCCGGAGGGGCAGGTGAGGAGGCAAGGATGTGAACCAGGGAATAAGGGTTACGATGTAACACAGGGCTCCTTGCCTCACTGTGAGGCATGAAGTTCTCTTTCTTGTTAACTTTCTTTTTAATTTTCAAACACATAAACGACTATATGGGGCTGCAGAGATGGCTCATCAGTTAAGAAATTTGCCTGCAAAACCTAATGACATGTGTTTGATTCCCTAGTACCTATGTACAGCCAGCTGCCCAAAGTGGCACATGCATCTGGAGTTCACCTGCAGTTCTCTCTCCCTCTCTCTTTGTATCTCTCTCTCTCTCTCTCTCCCTCTGTATCTCTTTGCTTGCAAATAAATATTTTAAAAATAAAAGATTATATGGATTTCAGGTTTCAAAGGTGATTTGATGGGCTGGAGAGATGGCTTAGCTGTTAAGCGCTTGCCTATGCAGCCTAAGGACCCCGGTTCGAGGCTTGATTCCCCAGGACCCACGTTAGCCAGATGCACAAGGGGGCGCACGCGTCTGGAGTTCATTTGCAGTGGCTGGAGGCCCTGGCGCACCCATTCTCTCTCTCTCTCTTTCTCTCTCTCCCTCTCTGCCTCTTTCTCTGTCTGTCGCTCTCAAATAAATACATAAAAATGAACAAAAATAGATGATTTGACTTGGATATTTATGTTACTACCCAAAGAATTACTTTTGGTACTAATTGGGGAGTCAGTCTCCAGCGATTTCTTTTTCCATCCAGCCGCAGACCGTAAACTCAGGATTGATTCTGACCTCTGACTGAGCCCCAGGCTAACCTCTTGTTTAGTACACTAGGTTATATAAGAAAGTTGTCACTGGGGTTTGGGCCTTCTTTCCAGCCCTCTTGGTTGATTACTTGGAATCATCTAATGTCTCAAACTAGACACAGTATAAAGTGACATAAATGTGATATCTGAGGATTATTTATATTTGATGTTTGATGCAGACTTACATGATTTGTTCTCTCCCTTTCTCTCAGAACTGGAGTTACCATTCTGGTGTTACCTTTTTTTTGAAATTTCACTTTCATGGTTTCCATTTACAAAAGTATGCTGGTGATAATTAGTTTTAGACTTAGATACTACACAATTTTGGACTCTATACTCATTTGAATTTTAATTTTGTTGATAACTATTTTCCCACAGGAGATTAAGTTATAAAAAGACTCTCCTCTGTCTGGCTTATGTTATGTTTGTAAAATTTGGCTATCAGCCTGTTTCTCCCTGGAGGTGACCTATTTTTACATAACTTTTTGACTTTTTTTTTCTTTTTAATTGGCATTCTTTTCATTCTATGAGGAAAGTTTAGGCATAAATTCTTTTTTCCTTATATTGTCCATGTTTTCTGGATCTGAAGTTTTTCTCTTTCAGTTGTTAAACTCTCATGTTTCGTTTTGTGTGAATTGTGATTTTCTATGTGGAAAATCATTAAAATATGATAAAGTGATACCATTTTCCAAATTATCTTTATAATTCTGTTCACATTACATGCATTTTGCTCTCTGCTATTAATTTTTTGAGTAATGTTGCATGTCAGCTCCATCAACTTTTTGTTGTCTTTCAGTGTTGAGCACCATTCCCAAGGTATTATGCTTGTTAGAAAAGTGCTATCACATTAACTTAATCCCCTAAACCCTCAATTTTAACTTTTCATTTTTTCTTTTAATTTTTTTTTATTTATTTGAGAGAGTGAGAGAGGGAAAGAGGGAGAGAGAGAGAGAGAGAGAGAGAGAGAGAGACAGAGAATGGGCATGCCAGCGCCTGCAGCCACAGCAAACGAACTCCAGACCCATGTGCCACCTTGTGCATCTGGCTTATGTGTGTTCTGGGGAATCAAACCTGGGTCCTTTGGTTTTGCAGGCAAGCACCTTAACCACTAAGCCATTGCACCAACCCCAACTTTAACTTCTCAATTACGGTTTTCACTTCCAAATATCCTTTTCATTACTTTTTAAAGCCTTTGCTTTACTTCCTCAGTGCTGTACAATATGCTGTACTGAACCTGCTCAGCTCTAGCCTCTGCTTGATGTTGTCTCCGTGAGTAGCCTAGCTGTTCTACAGGTCACTCTTAGCTCCCACAGGGGGCACCAGGTGGCCATAGCTATCTGCTGGTCATCTCCACAGGCATCCCAGTGTCTTTTCACTTTGTGCAACATTGCGGAAACCTAGATTGAAATCAGTTTGCTTCTTTCCAGAGAGGAATGCTTTCCTTCTGAAATTATCCAAAAGCACTACTTTTTTCCATGCAGTGTGACATAACTGAGTGTAGCGGACCACTGTCATTTTGCATGACATTGTTTTGACTTCTTGAACTCTCAGCAGCTGTTATTAACAGAAGACCATCACAAAACATCACAAAATTGGGCCCAAACATTCCCACATAGAGATGACCAGGGCCCATGAAGTTCTGCCCCTCCCCAATGATACATAAATGGTTAGCCTGTGCTCCTGATGAAACTCATTGGTTAGCCAAACTGCATCAGGGTTGAATTCTTTGTTTGGTCCATCCTGGTGCCTGATGTAGGGGGTGAGGTGATGCTGGTCCACCTCTTCCCAGGTAAAGTTCACACAGCAACACACAACCGTCTTGAATCATCACAACTCATCGTCCCTTCATGACCCCTACCTAGGTTTTCTTTTGTGTAATTTCACACAAAAGCAAGCATGAAAACAAGAGCATCACAAAAGGGGTTTTATGACTGGACACTGGCTATGTGAACTCTAGTTTAAAAAAAAAAAAGTCCACTGAGGTACAAGCCAAAATATTTGTCCTAACCTGTAACTATGTTGTTACTATGTCATTTTGCATGAATCACATCGTGGAGATCTGCGGTGGCTTGAATTAGGTGTCCCCAGTAAACTCATGCGCTTTGAACGTGGGGACAGAGATGGTGACAACATGGGGGTTTGCACTTTTCTGGAAGAAGCATGTCATGGGGGTGGACCTTGAGGTTTAATAGTCCTTACTTGCCAGCGTTAGTTCAGCTCACTCTCCTGCTGCTGTTGTCCACCTGCTGTGGCAGAGGTGATGTCCAGCCTCTGCTCATGCTATGTTTTCCCCTGCTATCATGTATCTTTCCCTGGAGACTGTAAGCCAAAAAAAAAAAAAATAATAATAATAATCCTTTGCTCCCATGAGCTGCTTTCGGTCAGATATTTTGTGTCACCAACAGTTAAGGTAACTACATCAGGATCCAAGTATTCTTTCTGCCACTGGGGACCAGATGTTTCTATCGGTAATTCTGACGATAAATTGCATTCTGTACTGTAGAGGATCTGTTTCCCATCTTGGGCACCCAGGGACCAATCCTCAGACACAAGAATGAGGATAATTTGGGACACTTTACATGATTATTGTTCGAATAGACTAACATAAATTTATAAGTTAAAATCACGTATGAGGGCTGGAGAGATGGCTTAGCGGTTAAGTGCTTGCCTGTGAAGCCTAAGGACCCCGGTTCGAGGCTCGATTCCCCAGGACCCACGTTAGCCAGATGCACAAGGGGGCACACGCGTCTGGAGTTCGTTTGCAGTGGCTGGAGGCCATGGCGCGCCCGTTCTCTCTCTCTCTCTCTCTCTCTCTCTCTCTCTCTCTCTCTGCCTCTTTCTCTCTGTCTGTCACTCTCAAATTGATAAATAAAAAATAAACAAAAAAATTTTTAAAATGCTGCTGATAAAAAAATAATTGTTAAAAAAATCATGTACGATGGCGGATTGCTTTTATTTTGAGTTTCAGAGAGTGTGTTTCACTTCTTTCTATAACTAAGTTTTAAAAAATAATCACAAAATAAATAAATAAATAATCAGCTGTATGTTTCTTTGTTCTTCTAAAGGCAAACATAGTTTTGACCTACAAATGAGTACACGATACTTTTTCAAACTTTTTTTTTATTAGTTTTGTACTCAGTGAATACAGGCAAGTTGGCATCATTGTTAGCCTCCTCCCTGGCCAAAATTTTATGAATTCTCAGTTCTATGCAATCAACTCCATGAACTCTCTGTATGACACATCCATCCTCCAGTGTGTACCAGTGAATTTCTCTGTCTGAAGCAGACTTCATTTTGTAGATATTGTCTTCTATCACTTCTGAAGTTATGGGGACTATTCCCTTTTATTGCCTCTAATTTTGCTCTGAGATCTACACGATTTTCTCCTTAGATGTTTCCTGCTTTGTTAACATTAGTTTCACAATGAAGGGTGCTGTGGTGGTGTGTATGATCCTCAATATGCTAGATCTAGAGTGACCTGGGAAGTGAGCCTCTAGATGTCCCGAAGCCAGAGGGGGACGGATCATGCCAATTAGGAGACCTTCTAGGCATGCTTGTAAAGGATTATCTTGATGACCTTAATTGAAGTAGGAAGAGCTACCTTAACTGAGGGCAGCACCATGCCACAGGCAATGGTCATGGACTGGGTAAACCAGCAGACATTCGCTGTGCTCCTTTTCCTCACTGGAAGCTGAAAGTGACCAACCCTACCACCATGCCTTTCCCACCATGATGGACTTTCACATCAGACTCAAGCTGAAATAAGTCATTCCTTTGTGAAGTTGCTTCTCTTCAGGTATTTGCAGCATTAAGAAAGTAATTAATAAAACCATTAATCAAGTTTTCAAAAGTATGAGTGCAAATGTCGTGGCTTATTTATTTCTTGTAAAATGCATAACCCCAATGTCAGAAATTCAGTGCAAATAATAACAGTGATTCATATAATTTACAATTGCTTGACTCAATTATTTTCTGAATATCTATCCTATAACTTATTGGGTTGTTGGTAAAGTAAGGGAATGCTTTGATAGGCTTTCATAAGACACTGAATTTTTTATTTAATATTCAAAATATGGTTTCAGTATTGCTTAGAGAAAGTAGCATTTTGCTACTGTTTTTCTCTGGAGGATGTGTTTCCAATTAAAAGTAACCACTAAAAATAAAAATTTATATCATGAATTTATAAAAAAATTAAGCAAAATATTTTCTTATAAATTTTGAATTTGTTTAGTACTGCCGTGTATATTATGAATATGATGCTCTGTGACTTAGTTTCTCTGTGGTAACAGGGCATGTGGTTAGGAAAAGCCACCATCACCTACTTGCTCACTTAAAAATACAATTGTATATGCACAGAAACACCTTAATAGACTCCACTTTTCACCGAAAGCTTTAGGTGACAGTTATGCACATGAACGGCTTCTAATATGCAGTGTTTGCTGAGAATGCTTCACTGGGGTTCTGGTATTAAATAACAAACACAGACCTCCTTCCTCAGAGTAATGTAAAATAAATCTCGGTTTGTTCCTGATCCCCACCCAAGACAATCTTAATTAAATATTTGCATCTTCATTTTTATTTGTGTTACTTTGTTTTTCTTTAGTAGATTCTTATCTACTAAAAGAGGTTGGTATTTGTGTTCAATAAGGGTGAACATGCTAAAATAGTTTAGCTCCTATACAGAGGTAATATCAGCAAAGTAAAACTATAGTACATGATCAGAATGCTAAGCCACTTTGGGTGGAGAGAAGTTTTACTTCTAACAACAAAGCAATGAGATAAATGACAAATAATTAAGTGGTCTTCAAGTATAATAGGATGGCAAATGTCATTTCTGGAGAAATCTTCAAACTTCAGTACCTATGAGTATAAATTCCACATATCTACCCACTTCCATTTCTTTTTTTAAATACTATATTTTATTTATTTATTTATTTGACTGAGAGAGAGAGAGAGAGAGAGAGAGAGAGAGAGAGAGAATGGGTGCTCCAGGGCATTTAACCACTGCAAATGAACTCCATATGTATGCACAACCATGTGCATCTGGCTTTCGTGGGTACTGGGGAATTGAATCTGGGTCCATAGGTTTCCCAGGCAAGCACCTTAACCCCTAAGTCATCTCTCCAGCTCCACTTCCAATTCTTTATTTTTAATTTTTTTAATTTTTATTTATTTATTTGAGAGCGACAGACACAGAGAGAAAGACAGATAGAGAGAGAGAGAATGGGCGTGCCAGGGCCTCCAGCCATGGTAAACGAACTCCAGATGCATGTGCCCCCTTGTGCATCTGGCTAATGTGGATCCTGGAGAATCGAGCCTCGAACCAGGGTCCTTAGGCTTCACAGGCAAGCACTTAACCACTAAGCCATCTCTCCAGCCCCTCCACTTCTTAACAAGTAAATGTTGGATGTAGTTATCTAATTTGAATAAATCAAAAGATAACTTTGAAAGATTATATGAGCCAAGGGTGTACATTTTACAAATGTACATTTACAATCCAGAGACATTGCTCCCCGACAATGACTGACTGCTGCTCTCACAACTCACAACCCACAACTCCGTGGTGAACACAGGCAATCCCACTAAGGAGAGCACTCAATGGAATGGGGTCAGGGAGGCCCGAGAAGATGGTACCAACACATGGTGAGTCGACAAAAGTTTTCACTTAATAATAATAATAAATAAAATATACCTTTAAACCTTCCTGTTCTTCCTCTTATGTAGGTATGGTTTATATAGGGTTTCAGTTTTTCAAAGGAAATGTCCCGAGTATACAGAAAACCTTAAAGCCTTTTCCATTACAGTTGAACTCCTCCTTGTCTAATTTCCATGGCTAGATGGGGTGATCTTTTTCTCCTGAAATCATAAGGAGTACTCCATTCCATGCTGGGTCTAGGCATCTTTACCATGTTTAGCCCTCTTCTTTAGCTCTTGAGGCTTTACTATAACACAGCCATAACAACATCCTGATTTTAGTTATTAGTGTACGGAGGTCAGAGGACATCATCTAGTGTTGCTCTCATCTTTCACCTTGTTTGAGAGAGGGTTTCTCGTTGTTTACCATTGCTGGGTGACTGGTGAGCTTCCATCTAGCCATGATTGAATCAGGCATAGGTGCACTGGGATCACAAATGCTCACACTCAGGAATCCAGCTTTCCATGGTTTCACAGGATCTAACCTCACATAGCCACATTGGTGTTTTGGTTCACTGTCACACATATTTCAGACTGGCCTTGAACTCATGTGGGCAGAGATGAGTTTCAGCTCACTGTGTTCTCCTATCTACCTGCATAGTACATTTGTACATCCAGCTGACTTTATTTTCAAATCATACAGTAGATGCTCCTTTGAACTATGTGCTGAATAGCTCACTAAACAAAATATTTGAAATAATTAACACAGACAAAAATACAAAATGTGTAGGTGTGCATATGTAAGTTACATTGCTGACTGAATAAGTAACATGTACGTTGAATTGTTTAGACTTTATGACCTACTTGATGCCAAAGAAAGGACTTAAGATACAGTACAAATGGCCAACTCCCTCAAATTATCCATTCCCTACTATTAATGTTGTATAAATGTTCATTTCAAGAACAGCAGTGTCAGATAGACTAACCCACCTAATTACAAAAACATAGTAATAAAAGTAAGATTTTTTTTTCCTTGAAAAAGACATCTGGCATTCCCATGAATCAAACAGAACTGAAAATACAGCTTTCTCACCTATCAATTATGGAAATAGACTGCTCTATTTTTCAGCCCAACTCTCCTAATTAACATGTCAAGTCTATTGTGACTGTAATCTGTTTAAAATGAGACTTATACAAGGGAAGCCCTATGGCTGACCCTCCTGACAGACCATTATTGATTCCTAAGAGGAAAAAAAAAAATCAAAACCAGTGAAGTAGCTGGAAAAGGGAGCACTCTGGACTCGATCTCTTGATATGTACACTTACAAATCTTTCTTTGGAGCTGAGCTGTGGACTCTCAACTAAATTTCACTTTTCATGGGTGTTCCTGATGACCTGGGCTTCTGGGGCCTTTGACTTTATGTTCAGACCTAGGGAGGGTGTTTAGTGTGTGTCCTCTCCATGCCCTCCTCGACCACGGCATGGTGAAGAGTAGAGTGCTAACATGATGTGGGCAGCGGCAGTTTGTACTCTGCAACACAGAGTGCTTGAGAAGAAAGCTGAATTAATCTCCCTAACATTCGCTGGGGTTTATTGTATACCCACAGCCTTAGTTATAATTCCAAACCAAGAACAAAGTCCTCCTGCGTGTGACATCCAATGAGCCATGAAAGGAACTAAGTACATTGACTGCTCTGGAGAGATTCCAGCCGCTTCTCCGCTTGAGATCAGTATATAACAGATGGGACTGGGGTGACTGATTTAATTAGGATACTTTAATAGCAGAATGGCAAACATTACATAGCTTTATCAGCTGGGAGGAAGGCCATTAAAATTCACCAAAGTAATTGCTTCATTGGGAGGATATGTCAAATAAAATCTATGTCTATGTAAGAGATGAGATTAGATAGATAGATAGATAGATAGATAGATAGATAGATAGATAGATAGATAGATAGATAGGATAGATAGATAGATGGATAGCTAGCTAGGTAGATGATAGATAGATAGATAGATAGATAGATAGATAGATAGTTATTTAATTTGAAAGTAATTTCAGATGATTATGAACATGAAGTCATTACATAATATATGATATTTTTCTAAAATTTTTTTGAGAAATGGACTGTTAAAGCTACTGCAATATGTATCTGGTTTTATTAGTTGAAATATCCTGCTGTTTTAAGATCCTTTTGACCTAGTCACTGGTGTCCTTCAGATTTCAGCACGATACATTAGAAGAGGAAGTCGCTTTTTTTCAGGATGTTCAGAAAATGGACATTTTTGAGACATAAAAGTCAGTTGATAAGATAGATAGCTTTTGGCTACAGTTAGGAAACTCAAAGATTGATTTCCTGGAGGAAGCTAGTATAATGTATATGATTTTGAATTCATTTTACAAAAGGGGAAAACAAATCAGTTCCTTAAATTATTACTATTTAACCACAAAACATTTTAAGATCTTTATTAACATCTACTGGTCTGAAATTTATGCTTATTACATAAAAGGTTACCATTTCTAAAAATTCCATGCTAATACTAGTGGATACTGGGTTATACATTAATTCCTGTGTATTCTGTGTAGGACATATCATTCTAATTTGAATGGATACCATTTTTTATTGAATGGAGCAAGCTTTTACATGGTAACGAATGGTTGACACAGCACAAAGTCTTGAAATGTGGTACTTAATGGAAATTGCATTGGTAACATCCTAGAATTGGTATCAATTAGCCTTAGTGGAACTTTCATTCAGCTTTTGATAGAGCAGCAGTGTAGGAGGAAAAAAAATCTTCCCTTCACAGGAAAAGACTCACCTTTATTCATACATATCAGATGGGATATTTTCATTCTTTCACAAATCAAAATAATTAACTTTAAGAGGAATATAAAGTACTATTACTTCTTGTTCTGTTTGTGTGTTTCTTCCCCTAAAAACAGCACTCTTATTAAAATTAAGAGTGACACATATTTGTTCATAGTCCTAATATTTCATGCTGCATATTTTTGAAACATTGTATTGAACTAATCAATGTTTAAAATTATTATATAGTGACTAATAGCTTCAGCTTTTAAGGAACAAAATGTTTTGTGTGAATGTCAGAAAATAAAGGAAAGGCTGCAGTCAAAAACTCAGAGCTTTTATAGTTTGCAATACACAGGAGACCTACTTACAGCTGGGAACCAGAAACTATCGTTTAACCAAAGCTACCATAAGAGACTCGATCAGGATGGACTAAGCAGGCAATGCTTTTTTTTGGAACCGAAAGGTAAATGAGCTATAAAATCCATTAGTGCCCCAGCACAACAATGAACTGTGGTGGATGGCATATATCCCAGGTAAAGAAGTGATAGGTCATCCATGAATGGCACGGGAAGCCTGTAGAAAGAGGTCATCTCTCCGTGAGTTAGTGATATGTGGACCTACAAAGTAGTAGGAAGTATCAGGATTCAATAGTGTCATATAAATATCTGACGAAGATATTATTTTTTTTAATTGAACATTAACAGGCTATACAAATAGCGAGTTTTCTAAGCTTGCATTAGAACAAATCTTTCCACAGTCACAATTTGGAATATGGACAACAAATGCAGGGGACCCTTACAAAACTAAACCAAATCAGACTGTAGTGCACAGAGGACATGAGGACCAGCTGCGGATGCTACATGAAGAATTGCATCAATGCTCATGTGGGAGGATGGAACTTCAGTAAGAGTTACTTTATCTGTTAGCCATGTTTTGACGTGAACAGTTAGCCCTTCATGCCTGTGGGTCTGCAACCAAGGATTCAACTACAAGTGGGACAAAAATATGTGGGAAAAATTACATGTCAGTAGGTGTGGTGGTGCACTCCTTCAACCCTAGCACTCAGGAGGCAGGAAGACAGAGGTAGGAGGATTGCTGTGAGTTCAAGGCCGTCCTAAGGCTATAAAGTGAATTGCAGGTCAGCCTGGGTTAGAGCAAAACTTTACCTTGAAAAACAAACAAACAAACAAAAAAGTTGCATGTATGACAAACATACAGAAGATCTTATTTTTTGCCACTAGAATCTAAATGGCATATTATAATAATAATAATTTACATAGGGGTTCCATTGTGTTAAATATTAAAATTGGTCAGGGATTGAAAATGCAGGAGGATGTGTGAAGGTTCCATGAAAATATTATGCCACTGAAAATAGATTGGAATACACCTGGACTTTGGTACCTAAAATTCCAGGAATCAATTCACCTATATTGCTTACATGGTGGTGGTTTGAATAGAATAGATGGCCCCCAATATATTCAGTTGTTTGTTTGTAGTTTGCATCTGCAGCCACCTGGCTGGAGTCAGTGCCATTGTGTGGATCTTAAGGTGTGGTGGTGGATTTCAGATTCCAATCTAAAGATATGCAAAGTGTGCCTAGCTGGAGTTCCTGAAGTGTGCTGTGGCTTTTGACCTTTAGGCTTGTACTTCTCTCTCTCTGCTTGGTCCTGTGAAGGCAGGCCAGCTTCTATTGCTATTATGGAACTTCCCCTGGATCTGTAAGCTTCAATAAATATCCCTTCCTCCATAACTGTGTCTGGTCTGGAAGTTCATCTCAGTGAACCTGAAGCTGTCTGATACACATGGCATAACTATAGTTTTATTATATATGTGCATACTTATATATATTTGTTATTTTGTTAATAATTTAATAAAGTACTCATAGCTTTATTATCATTTTCAGTCATTCCCAAATAATATCTCTGTTATTTTAATATGTAATATGTATGCATATATATATATATATGCATATATATATGCACATGTTTACATACATATACATGTACATAGATATCTATGAATATATATTCCTGTATTCAAGAGCCCTTCCAGATATCATTAAAGGGAACTCTAGACAATTTTAGCCCCACCTTCTGGTAATAGAATCTCCAGGAAAAAAAAATGGCACTTGTGTTAGTCACGTGATTGACATATACTCCAACTTATGTTTCCGCCACTCAGTCCCTGGTTGTGTGTTTTCCACTTTTACTCCTTAGGTGCCTCACTGCCTATGAAAATTTTCTTCCCAGTGCATGTGTTGTCACCCAGAGTCAGAGTGACGGCTTTAAAAAGCTCTGTCTTTATTTCCCCTTTAACCTAAAAAATGCAAATGCTTGAGAAGAAACTTTATAAAGCTTGTTAAAGATGGGAGAACAATTGGACCATTTCTTTATGGCCTTCTGAATACAGATCCTGTGCTAATGTAATCATACGCCACTAAAAAGAAGCACACCATATGAAAATCCAATACTCCCTCTATGAAATATGACAAATAAAACAGTTATTTATAATGTCAATAATTGAAATACTGCCAGAACTTTGAGATTCTAGGCAAATGTTTATTGAATTATTGAAGGAATTATGCCAACCAAATATTCACCTATGTGAAAATAATGTTAACTGTCAATAAAACCAAAGCTTCAGGCTACAATTGAGGAACAGATATAAGCCTCAGATGGAACAAGTCAGAGTTATTCTAACCTGTACCATGTAGGAAATTAACTAGAACATAGAAATTAATCTTGTTAGCACAGTCTTTTATAACACATTAAAGGAATCTAATTTTAAATTACCTAAGGACCTAATAACCAAAAATGTGCAGAGTTTTAACAAATGAATGAACACTTTTAACTATGTAGTCTGATGGGAAGGCAAGCACAAGTTTGAAGTAAAAAATAAAATGAAAGAGCCATGAGTTAACAGCACAATTGATATTCTAAGGAATGTCCAGATTGAATTAATATTATCAATTTATAAATTTAAGAGATTGTAAGAGAACCATAAGCTTCCAAAAGATGAGGTTCAAGAATGGATTGCACTGGACTCTGGAGTGATTTAACTCAATACATATTTTTGCAGATACACTGAAATTACTAGGTAACAAGGTAATGTGGCTATGGCAATACTGAAGAAATTTGAGAGCCTTTGACCCTCTGTTGATAAGGTTTCTGACAGAATATTGGAAACCTGTCACATATATGAATCCATAAAATAGGATGTTGAGATATGTTTGGACATTGAAATCCATTTATCTATGCTGCAAATATATTGTGGAAATATAAAATAAACATTATATATGCCTCTCTATATAAATATCTATTAAATGTAAACTATCCATTGTGGAAATGTACATGTTTTGTGTATGTTTCAAAAATGCTTTATACTTATGTTTTCATTATTTATTGTGTGTGAGAGAGAGCCAGAGATAGAAAGAAAGAAGCAGAGAAGGGCACAGAGAGAGAATCGGTATGCCAGAGCCTTCCACCCATGAGAACTCCAGATGCTTGCATCCTCGAGTGGGCATATGTGGCTTTGCTCATTTGGCATCACTGTGTGTCTGGCTACCTGGGACCTGGATATTCAAACATGAGTTCTTCAGCTTTCTTAGGCTTCGCAGGCAAGCACCTTAGATGCTAAGCCATCTCTCTGGCCCTAAAATTGTTTTATATTTAAATGAACTCAGTTATCAGTTATTTATTAAAGGTTTAAAGGTCTTACCCTGATTACTGAAGATTTACTAAGCCAGTTTAGAAGTTTCACAAATGTAATATGATATTGTAATTTCATAATAAAGGAAACATACATAGCCCACTGAACAAGTTATGACATGATTCATGCTTATTCCATATACATGATTTCTCTTGTAGTAGTGAATATATAGGTCAACCTTGTGATAAGATTAAAAGAGGAATTATCTATTTATTCATGTTACACTCTCCAGGTAATAAGCCCAAGCATGATTGCAATTAATGAAGGGGAGAGTAAATGCTAACAACACCCAGATGACACATTTGTATGTAAATATATTCTAAATATATTCTAAAGATTGCACATGAGTTACGCATGTTTTGGTGGACAGCATGTGGCAGCACCATCATCAACTGGGTTAAAAATGGCTAGTAGGTAAAGTCATGCTGTTCCCTATAAGACTGAATAGGCGTCAACATGATGAAGTCACTGGGGAGTTTATACCGTTGCTGTCATAATGGAACAACCCAGGACTCATGGATATTTATTCAGGCAAGTAGAGTAATATATGTTGGTTTCATGCTCTGGCTCAGGTTGACTTTGCAAATTCAATTTGCATTTCTGTGTCGTTCAGAGGTGCTGTTTGTACTTGTGCAAAGTAGAGAGAGAACTACTATTTTTAAATATTTATTTATTTATTTATTTGACAGAGAAAAAGGGAGAGGGAGAGGGAGAGAGAGAGAGAGAGAGGGAGACAGAATGGGTGCACCAGGGCCTCCAGCCACTGCAAACGAACTCCAGACACGTGTGCCCCCTTGTGCATCTGGCTAACGTGGGTCCTGGGGAATTGAACCTGGGTCCTTTGGCTTTGCAGGCAAGCACCTTAACAGCTAAGCCATTCCTCCAGCCCCTGAGAGAACAACTATTAAAGGTATTATAAAAATGTTATGTACATAGATATTATGTCTTATTGAATTGCCCATGCAATTGTAGATAATAAGACACATAGTTAATTAAAACGACACAAATTTATCATTGTATAATATTGGATGTTGAAATCCTAAAAATCAAGTTGTCAGCAGGGCTGTGCTCATTCCAGACCTGTGAGAATTTATTTCTTTACCTTTTCACACCTCCTGTTCTCCTTGTGTCTTCTCTTCACCTACATGACAGCCATGTGGCCTCTGCAACTCTGCCTCTTTCTCTCTCACTCTCTCTTTCCTTTTATCTTTTTGTCTCTGCATACTTTCTGCTTCCATAATTCTATCTTAAATGTGTTTCACAGCATTACCTCCCTTTTATGGAAAGTTTTGTGACTTTATTGATTGGATCTATTGCTATAATCCAATGTAATTAACTTTATTACATGGTCATTAATTGAATCATATCTATAAGGTCTGTCTTGTCATGGTAAACATGACATGTCCACAGATTCCAGGGACTAATTATATTGTAGAGAGTCATCATTCTGTCTATCATATGAAGATAGGAACATAATTTCAAAAGAAGTCATCTTAGACTTAACTTATTACAATTCCTTCCTTTAGTCTCTGATCAATAATTTTTTAGCAGTTAACTTAAAATCTCTCTCTCTCTCTCTCTCTTGCTTTATTCTTGTCACCTTATTTGATATGTAAGTCATCTTGGGCCTCCATAATAAAATAGCCTAAGTGCCCTTAACAATAGAGATTTATTTCTTCCATATTTTGAACAGAAAGTCCTAGCTGAGGAACCAGCATGGTCATCAGATTCCAGGAAAGGCTGCCGCCTTTCTTTTCCCATGTGAGCACATGACAGAGAGAGTGCTCATATCACTTCATCTTCTTGTGGGGCACTAATTCCATTGCAGTGTTCCCAAACTCATGTCTCTTTTCCAAGTGCCATGAGATCAAGTCCTAGGAGTTTGACAACTGATGGGGTGATGATAAGCAATCCATCATCCATTACATTACTGAAGTAAATGGAGGTTGGAGGGATTCCCTCAGTTACAATCACACTAGGAATTTTTTTTACATAGATTAAAAAAACAAAAACATTTATTTATTTGCAAGAAAGACAGAGAGAGAGAGAGAGAGAGAGAGAGAGGAGGGGGAGAGGGAGAGAGAGAGGGAGAGGGAGAGAATGGGCATGTCAGGGGACTCTAGCCACTGCAAACAAACTCCAGATGTGTGGGCTATCCTGTGCATCTGACTTACCTGGGTATTGGGGAAACAAACCTGGTCTTTAGGCTTTACAGACAATCACCTTAACCACTAAGCCATCTCTCCAGCCCTTAAATACCCTTACCTAGTGACAAACTCTTTCATGTTTGAAAAACCAGCTAGTCTTCTGTGTTCTGGATGAACACAGATAAAATTCAAGGTGCAAAGGAGACGGTCGTTACACAGGGATGGAGACAGCATGCGGCTGCTGCACTGTGGCTGGGGCTATAGCAGGGAGACAGCACTGAGTGTTACAACAGCACTGAGCACACCTGATGAATTTCCACATGACGCAGGGCTAGAAACATACTAGAAAGTGCTCACTCAGACTACGACTGTGAACACAGACTATGAGGGTACCTGATTTCAACATGTTAGTACATGTTACCCATGTGTCACGACAGAGCACAGAATGTCTTTCACAATTTGTTTCTTTCTTGATTCTTCTACAGTCTACTCTTCCACTATCTTTACACCCAATGATGCATCATTTCTGATGTAAGGAAATAAGAAATATTTGTAGCTTTTCTACTTCAAAGAAATGCATGCATTTGCACTCCATTTTTTTCACCATTCTTTGAATTATACTCAGTTATAGTAAAATAATTGGGGATTTTAAATCCATGGAGCATGCATTTTCTGCTCAACCATACTGGAGTCTAGATGTGGTCATATTATTTAGTGTTTCCTGTCTGCCTTATAGAGTCATTAAGATAAGACAGCATTAACATAGCATTATGTTATCTTACTTGATCCTCATAATGGCTGTGTAATGAACTGGTCCTCGGCTTTCTTAAATCATACTTTATTTAATAGCATTGCAATAGGGATTTTAACTGATGTTTAACATCAAGACTAATTCTCTTTCTAGTGCAATTCACCTAAAAGATCATTTAGTTTAACCCACTCGTTTTACACAAGAGAAAACTGAGCAGCTGAGTGTGTAAGAAGCTTGCCCTTTCCCACATAATTGGCACAGCTAAGCTTACACAGAAAATTAACCAAGAAGAAATGTTTGAAGGACTGCTAAAAAAAAATCTGATTAAAGACAGACTGCCCTTTACTTAATAGGTCTGTAAATTTTTTGGGGGGAGGGTGGTTTTCTTCTAGTCACACATGTAAGTAAACTAATCAAAACGATAAATGTCCCTGAATTCCCTTCAAGGTCAGTGGCACACAGTGCTTCCTCTCTTGTGACCAAGCCCATCTAGATGGCTCTGTGAGGCCTGATGAACAGTCTGTGGGATATTTGCTCCAATTTTGTTTTTTACATTAAGCTTTACAGCATACTGACAGTAGTATGAATTGTTAACCACTTTATTCCAGAGGTGGAATAAGGATGTGGCCTGCCACTCATTCACAGTTTTTATACTGGGATCCACGGAATCCCAAGAGGTCTATGCATATGTTTTCTGAGATCCATGAACATAAGAAATACAATCACTCAATCACTTTTTTGTCCATTATTCTTTCACTGAAGTCTATCATTTTCCCAAAGTGGGCAACAAACCAAAATACCACTGATAATTGTAGATGACTGTGCTACCGAAACAAATCAGAACCTTGAATATCACATTTAACCTAGGGAAGATATTGGTAGACATGTACTTCCCTCTATTTTGAGATTGTGATTGTTGATTGTTGAAATGTCAATGATGCTTAGATCACTATATTCCTTTGTAGAACCTGTATTTTACATATATTTTAAAATTGGGCTGGAGGGATGGCTTAGCAGTTAAGGTGTTTGCCTGCAAAGCCAGAGGACCCAGGTTCAATTCCCCAGGACACATATTAGCCAGATGCACAAGGAGGCACATGCTTCTGGAGTTTGTTTGCAGTGGATGGAGGCCCTGGCATGCCCATTCATTCTCTTTCTATCTCTCTCTCCCTCTCTCCCTCTTTCTCTGTCAAATAAATAAATAAACTATTTTAAAAATCTAAAATAAAATTTTTAGCTGTTGGACAGGGGCGATGGCTCAGTGGATAAGGCACTCGCCCGACTACTGTGAGGAATGGAGCTTGGGGCCCCAGTATCCACATAAATACCACTTGCCTATGATGAGCCACATGCTATCTCAGCAGTATGGAGGATAGGGGACTCCTGCCTAACCTGGCTGGCTCAACTGTTTAACTAGGGGCATTAGTGAGGTCTGAGTTCAAGGGGGAGAGTCGGCCTTCCTAAATAAACTGGAGAAAATTCCAGGACGACACCTAACCTCAACCTCTTGTCTTCTCATGAAAGCTTACACATGAATACTCACAAATACACACATGCCACACACACACACACACACACACACACACCATATATATATATATATATATATATATATATATATATATATATATATATATACACACACACACACAAAGTACAAGAGAACTGGCAAGCCTTTAGTTCAATGGAGTGACTATGTCCCAGAGAGCCATCTAGCAAGGCACTAGATGGCTAGATTAATCTCTGGTCTCTGTATACATGCACACACATGTAAACATGCATATATACCACACAAATTCACATACAGAGACAAAAGCAATTATTGGGATCTGTGACCTTAACTAAATTGCCAGGCGGATCCATGGCTTGAGAGAATTATTAAGATGAACATATTGAGAACCGCCCTAGCATGTTTCAATAAGAGTGAACCAAACCTATATCCAGAAGCCTTATGGCACCCATATTCTCCTTCCAAAGTTGGAATTGAAACTGAAATATGAATCACTATCTCCCCAAATCATCTTAGCTTTGAGAACTGAACTCCAACAATAATTAGCTACATATTTATCACAGAGTATATCACACACCAACAACATTGGTGTTGGAACTTTACTTTTATTTCTATCATAATCCACTGAACACCATGTCCATAGTGCAGTCTACAAAGTAGTGCCACAGCATATATGCTCACAATGACCACACTTTCTTTAAGGGCCCAGGATCCTTGAGCAGATGCTTTGGAACATTGTGATGCCTTGATATTCAAATGTGATTTCTTTCCTTGTTGCCCACTTTGGTGTGAAAGACAATTCTGCCCTAACACTAACACTAACACTGAGCATTCCAGGAAAGGATTGGGGACAGAAGGAGGGTCAGCCAAGTCCCTTTGGAGGGGGGCAGGGATGAGGGTAAGGATGGCACCAACATGTGATGTTTACATGCTGAGTATGTCTGTAACTAATAATAATAATAATCATAATAATAAAGGAATCAAAGTCAGGTGCAGCCAGAAACAGGACAAGGAAGGCCCAGAAGTGAGTTGCTTTGAGATGCATGGAGTGAGAGAAAGAACCCTCAGAGTCTTCCCTACAATTTCAGTCTAAAATAGAATAATTAGCTAGCAATTTCCCTTTACTATCTTAGAATCCAAAGAAAGAAATCCATGAGTATGTGGTCATTAAGCCAATGTTAAATAATTAGAACTTGGCTGTCTAAGGATGATATAAAATCAATATTTAAAAAAGATTAGTTGAGTCAGTGTCCCTGATAATATTTATTATCTTAATGTGTCAGAAATATTTAATTTTTTGAACACTTAACTATGGATTTAGCTCCCATTAACAGTAATCATGTTCTTTTTAGAATGAGGACCCAGGTGTATCCCAACAGGAGATGATTATCTTAAAATCTTTCCACCAGGGCTCAGGGAGTCAATAGAAGATTTCTCCTAAGTGAGTCTGGATCTCTATCTGTAGGAGAAACTTAGAAAGATTCAGTTACAAATAATAATGTGGTTTCTTTTAAAATCCTTCCTTAAGGTTTGTATCTGTGATTTCCAGATAGCTCTTAAGCACACAATGAATCATTCATTATAGGTGGGAGTAGAAACTGTTGAATCATATAATTTAAAAAGTTATGATGGTGAATTTCCTGATATATGTATTTTCCCAAAAGTTAAAAAAAAAAGCAAATGAAGAAAAAAAGAGTATTGTCTTAAGTTTTTCTGGAAGACAGAAGCAAGTGTTTTCTTTTGTTGTTGTTTTCTTTTGTTTTTCACCACAGAAAAAGTACCAATGACAGGAACAATTTCACATTCATCTGAGTAAATTCAGTGGATTTAGTAGGGTTTCTCATAGGAGTAGGATTGGGGGATTACTTGCAAGTGAATGGATGAGACACTGTCAACTGCCTCGCCAGAAAGCTCACTATAGGACTTGCATATATCTTGGCCATGGGAGAGTCTCTTCTCCAGGCAGATCTACCCCTTGTACAGACTTGGGGAGGAGCTTGGTGACTCAGGTAAACTTCATGAACTTCCTGCTCTCCTCCAGGATGGCATGTTTCAAATTTGATAGCTGTCTAGGATTTGCTGATTGGCCTTTTTGGCCCTGTGCAACATTCTAGTTCATGGTATGCACATGTGAAGCCTCTGTGATATATATATATATATATATATATATATATATATATATATATATATATATAGCTTGTGAGAATAATTTATAGCACAATAAAACTGAGAGGCTTTTATTTTTTTTATTTTTTTTAATTTATTTTATTTATTTGGGAGAGGGAGGGAGAGAGAGAGAGAGGGGAAGAGCCAGATAGAGGGAGAGAGAAAATGGGCATGCCAGGGCCTTCAACTGCTGTAAACAACTCCAGATGCATGTGCCACCTTGTGCATTTGGCTTATATGGATCCTGAGGATTGAATCTGGGTCTTTTGGCTTCACAGGCAAACACCTTAACTACTAAGCAATCTCTTCAGCCCCTGAGAGGCTTCTAGAAAATGCCTGAAGTGGAGGAGATATATACTCTTTACTATTCTATTTGTATAAAGCAAAAATGTATAGCACTGAAGAAATATATAACATTAAAATATAAAGCAGTGAGTCAGATTCAGAAGGCATTTTTGAAAACGTTCTAGAGTACACATATGAACTGTAAATTGGACTTCGTAAAATTATTTTTGTTTCTCATTTTTATTTATTTATTTGAGAGTGACAGACAGACAGACAGACAGAGAAAAAGGCAGATAGATAATGGGCATGCCAGGGCCTCCAGCCACTGAAAAGGAACTCCAGACACATGCGCCCCCCCCTTGTGCATCTGGCTTATATGGGTCCTGGGAAATCGAGCCTCGAACCGGGATCCTTAGACTTCACAGACAAGCACTTAACTGCTAAGCCATCCCAGCCCTAAATTGGACTTTTAATTAGACTTAATATTCTGTAGTACACCCACCGAGAGGAAATATTAGTAGAGAAGTTATATATAAAAGCAATGCCTCATGAGTAATTGGGAAGAAATAGGCTCCAGTCTTCAGGTTCTAAAATATGTTTTTTGCCATACTGCCCGTAGATTCATATGACCCCACCCCCCAGAGCCATGTGAGGAAAATAAAGAAATTATTTTCTAAGCAATGTCCAGATACATGATGGTTTCTTCAGTGATGACACCTATGTTGAGGGTACAAAAAAGTGTGTGGTAGAACTGCAAGTGGATTTGCCAGAACACAGGAAGTCAACCGAGCTACCAGTCACCTTTATATTTTCATATCGTCGCAAAACAGCAAACATTAAGAGTTTATATACTGTAGAATCATATAACCTATTAATGGCTTAGTGTCAACTTGCAAGTTCGGGTGTGTGTGTGTGTGTGTGTGTGTGTAATTTTCTTTTAATACTCTGACCATAGAACATTACACAGCTCCTATAAAAGAAGCATCAAGATACTTTCATTGATTTCTTTTCTTTTTTTTTCATGAAATACCATCTTTCTTGAATAAAAGACAGACAGGAAAACTATTTTTATATAAAAATCAGTATTTTGCATTTTATTTGTAGTAAACAAAATGTGAATCCACTAGTTTTGGAGAAAAAATAATAGTATTTTTTGCCAATGATGAAATTCTTTTTAAAATATATTTATTTTTATTTACTTATTAGAGGGAGAGAGAGAGGAAGAGAGAATGGACACTCCAAGCCCTCTAGCCACTGCAAACAAACTCCAGACACATGTGCCCCCTTGTGCATCTGGCTTAAGTGGAACCTGGAGAATCAAACCTGGATCCTTACTCTTCACAGCGATGTGCCTTAACCACTAAGCAATTTCTTCAGCCCCTGTGATGAACTTCTAAGTTTCAAAGAAAAATTAGAAATTTAGAAAACTTGTATGTACCATTGTGAGATGGGTACTACCTGATTATTAAGTTATTTTCTGATGAGATTAAGGTCAGGACTAATTTAAAATCGTTAATGTTTTGTCATGAAATGCACCAGAAATTGCAAGATGAGCATAAACCAAGAAATCAATACTTTGTGGCTGATCAGTGCATGATGAACAAAGTTAGTCATGGGTAAACAATCTGTCTGAAGAGCAATATAGACCAAGGGATTTGAATCTAACAGGTTACAAAAAATTGTGTTGCATTTTCTGATTCTACATTCCATACTGAAAAATTTCCATGTGTTCAGTTGTGGAACAATATTGAATAAAAATATTCATAATTATATAAAAATCCATTAAAACACATTCTGGAAACACCCTCATAGACAGAGCTAGATTAGCGTTTCCCACATGGTTCTAAATCCAATCAATGTTATAATGAAGATTAACCACCACAACACATAGCTAGGAGAACTTCAGCAATATCCACATTGCAAATAAATAGGTGAAACTAAAGAGGCATAACAAAGTCTTCAGAGAGAAACAGGAGAAAGAAGAAAGCACAGGAAAGTTAAGGATGAAAAGAGTGTTGGTGGGGACCTGATCTCTCAACAATAGGAAACCAAGAGCAGATAGGAGGGAGTGGAGTCAGTCTGCCAAAGCTCAAACTCCTCTTCTTAGTGACCTACTTCTTCCAGAAAGGCTGCCCATCAGAAAACTTTTCTACAACTGTCCCATGCAGTGCCACCTGCTGGGCATCAAGTGCTCAAACAGGTGAGTCTATGGTGGACATGTTATATTCAAAAACCACAAGTCTATGAGGACAATTTAAGAAACAGACCATGCCCTATGAAGCCACAGTCCAATAGCATCAGGTGACTGACACAATGACTGCAAATTCATTATTTTTTATATTGCTTTACAGCCCTAAATTTGTTATAAGATCAGAAGGACACTTTAGTAGGTCCTCAATGAGAGTCGGCCATCCGTGTTAACATTTAACCCCTTGAACATTTTGGGACCACCTAAAATTCCTAAGCAATAATTCAGAAGTAAATGACTTCCCCAGATGCCAGAGTTTCCTGACTTTCTTTTTCTCTTTTCTCCTATCATTTCTAGAAATATAATTAATGGAACTGGAGAGAATTTCACAAGTTGCAGCCCCAGCCTGTAGCCTTTCCAACAGTGTGCCCCTGAGAGTGTCTGGAAGCTCAGCTGAGCAGCAAACTGAAGCCAGGCCTTCTGTTCAAATGCACCGAATGTGACATGTGATCTCTCAGCGAGCAGCTCTGCTCACTGCTGCTGTGACCCTGGCCCAGAGCCAACCCGTGCTGCAGACACATCACCCCTCCGAGAAGAAGAAAAATATCCCCATAAAGAATCCTGATAATTCACAATATTTCTTTTCTTCAGTAGAAGACAAACCAGTGTGAAAACTGGCTTTGCGCTGAAACTAATGCTTTGTGAGTGTCTCTGAAAGGTGGCCATGGGACATCTGTGAAGTCCACTGTCAAGATCTCCTCGTTCAGGGAGCAGACACAGGGTGTGCAGGCTTCATTTCCATGGATGGCCTAATAGTACCAGAGAAGAAGCCTTGTTGCTTAAGGAGGGCCACCTTACTTCACCTTACTCATCTCTAAATATCCTCCAAGACCTGAACCTGAGATCTTTCAAGCATGATTCCATCTTGTAAGTGTTTGTTCACTGTATTAGTCTTCAAAGGATTTTTGCTGTTTCCATGAACAACTGTGAGGCCCAAGATAGACATGAGTGGTGGAGCTGGCAGAACATTCCAAAAGTTAACCAAGATCTTTTTTCTGTTTGTGTAGACTAACTACTGTAAAACTGACTCTCAGGTTTCATGATAAAGCTTCAATTTTATGTTCATTGTTTACACATTTCTTTTTTAAAAAAAATATTTAATTAATTTGTTTATTTATTTGAGAAAGAGAAGCAAATAGAGAGAAAGAGAGAATGGGTGTGCCAGGGCCTTTAGCAATGGGACTGTAAATGAACTCCAGACGCTTGGTCCTCCTTGTACATCTGGCTTATGTGCGTCCTGGGGAATTGAACTGGGGTCCTTAGGCTTCGCAGGCAAATGCCTTAACCGCTAACCTATTTCACCAGCCCCATTTACACATTTTTGAATTTGATGAATGTCATAGGTTGAAATTTAGGAACAAAGAATTCAACAGTGATTATAGTGTGGTGACTATAGACTGGATTGTGTCTCAGATGAATCACTTTTTCTAACATTAGATCTCAATTTTCCTTATGCTTTAAGTTAGTTTCTTCTGAGCATTTTACTCATATCCTCTCAAAAATGTTAAAAACTTGTCTGTATCTCCTTAAATATCTGTGAGTAGATATGAATTTTATCTCATAAGCTTCAATAATTGTTATTTGCATGATGTTGAAATAGCAGATTTTCTATTAATACTTTAAATACACTTTCCTCACAAGTCAAAGTTTCAGATTTAGACCTTTCATATTCTGAGATTTGCCTTCCTGTAACTGAAATGACACCATCAAACACCATGTAAAATCTACTCTTCAACCCATACTTATATCAAGTATAAGCATCCTAAGCCTAGTTTCATCATAAACAAATGTGTGAACATTCATTCCCATAATAGATAGATTTGTTAAATGCACCAATCAAACATACAGTGAAAAATTAAAAAAAAAGTAAGATCACAGAGACTACAAAAATAGCTCAGTTAGTAAAATACTTGACATATGGACCCCAGTTTAAGCTCATGGGCCAAGAGGGAATAAATAATGAATATAAAGTCATGTGCTTATAATCACAGTACCCAGGAGGTGGAGACAAGGGATCCTTAGAACTCTTTGGCCTCCCAGTGTATCCTAATAAGCAAGTTTCAGGTCAATGAGAGACCCTGTCTCACAAATGATGGTTATGATACAGGACTTTTATTTATTTATTTGAGAGAGACAGACAGACAGAGAAAGAGGTAGACAGAGAAAGACTGGGTGCACCAGGGCCTCCAGCCACTGCAAACAAACTCCAGATGCATGTGCCACCTTGTGCATCTGGCTTACGTGGGTACTAGGGAATCAAGCCTCGAACCATGGTCCTCAGGCTTCCCAGGTAAGGGCTTAACTTCATAGGCAAGCACTTAACCACTAAGCAATATCTCCAATCCAATATAGGACTTTTTAAGGTATCCTTGAGAGCGACAGAGAGTTATTTCAGCTCTTAGGTAGGCTGTAACTCAGGAGCTAAGGTGCTGGAAACTCACAGTCACACAGAGCTTCCACTGAGCCAAGGGACTTCTTGGGTTCTCGTCCTATGAATTTGACTAGTGAGATTCACAGAGCACAGGAAGATGAAACATAGATTTTAGAAGTTTATTACAGCTTGGTAGAAAGGGAAAGACTCTCTCCTGCGCATACAGGACGGAGTCTCCAGATAGGAGGAAAACTCACTGGGGGAATTCAGTTAGGGTTTCTATGGAACATTGCACCAGTTGCTACGTGCCAAAGACCAACTTCACAGGTCTCTAAGTGACAAGGACCAGATTTCACAGTTTCAAGATGAGAAAGACTGTGTTTTAGCAATATAGGGCAATATTCCCAGAAATTTTGGGTAAGGATCAGAGCTTCTGTAATCTAGGAAGGGTGCAAGCTTAATCCAGAACTCTTTCCTGGTAGGTGTGACATTCTGAAGAAGAAAGGAGATAAGGAAAACATCCAGGTTCCTGTAAACCTAGTGACGTTTTCCGCTTCTAGACATGGGGGAAAATACCACTTATTTTGGGGGTTCTGTTACCCAGACTACCTAGCCAATTTCTGCCACCTATCAGTTGGTGTCTGATGAAATAACACCTGAGGTCATCTTCTGGCCTCTGTCTGCACATGCATACATATTTATGCACGAACACACATGGAATTGCACCCAAACACCATAAACATAAAATTAAAATATTTATGAGAGAAAAATTTTTGGCATACGAAATCTAATAGAAGGTCCATGTTGAAACACATGGAGCCTCTATTAGCCAAAACATCTGACAGACTGAGCCTACTTAATCTGTAAACTCCTGTAAGTAGCCAAACATTGTACATTTTTGCCTATATTTGATGTACTAGGTAGTCTACATTAAACAATTTAGAGCAATGCTCCTCTTCCAATATTAACTATATCAATGCAACTTCCTAAAAACTTGGTACTGACTGCAGTAGCAAGATAAGGAGATACTAACCACATGTCTTTAAGGTTGTATTTTGAAGTTTATTTGTTGACCGACTAATTGCATTTAAGCCTCCCTACCTTCATGGAAAGTTCTCTTCCTCCAGGGCTTCTCTTCCTAAAATCCGTGAGCACTGAAACCATTTATGTTCAGTCATAAATGTGCCACCTTGATGAGTGCAGCTCTGCAGCGTTTTCCAGCCTTATTTGAAATACTAGTCTCTATCTTCCATAATGAGTGAATAAGTGGAGAAAATAAATTTTTAACATAATTAAGGTTTTCACTCTAATTAGGGGAACATGAAAAAGGGACCTTGATAAATAAATGAAGTGAAATTTTCAGATAATAAGAAAAGACATTGACATTTAAAGAAATATAATAATTATATAAAAGCTAATGTTAAAAAATAAAATGTCACAATAAAGGATGTATTTGAAATACTTAAAATAATATTTGGATATGTAATATATATATATATATATATATATATATATATATATATATATATATATATTGCAGTTCAATAAAGACACTTTATTTACTTAATATTTATTTGCACATGTCTGTGTGTGAGTGAGTGTGTGTGTGTGTATGTGTGTGTGTGTGTGTGTGTGTGTGTAAGTACATGGCAATAGTGGGTAGCTTGGGAATTGAACCCTAGACTGGTGAGCTTTGCAAGCAAGCACCTTTATCTACTGGATCTTCAAGAATGGCTAAAAGAGGAACCGGTTGGTGGTGGTTTGGAAGTGACTATAGGTCCCCCATAGCTGGAGGTATTTCTGATTAAGATTCAACTTTCGCCTTTAGTCTCCACCAGGGAGACTGACTGGAGGTATCACTAGGGGTAGACTTCTTATCTAGCCCTACAGAGATGTGTTAAGAGCCAAGTCGGAGCTGTGGCTGTTCATGTTTCATGGATATTATGGTTCTGTTTTTCTGCTATGGATATGTGGAAGTGGGCAGCTTCTTCCACCACTTGCGGTACTTTCTCTAGATGCTGTAAGCCTGAAATGAACCTTTTCTCTCCCATAGGATGCTTCTGGTCAGATGTTTGTCCTAGTAAGGAAGGGTAACTGCAACACTATTAATATTTGAAGTTTATTTTCAATATAAAGATTCCAAATGATATCATATGCATATTGCCAATATCAAGTAGTTGCGACAGGTGATTGTTTATCAACCAACTTATAGAGTTCTAAATTCTGACACACACATTTATGTTATACATATTGTGACAGTTTACTTGTTTTTGTCGCTCCAACATTCAGACTTTAAGTACTTAAACCCAATATGATAGAATGAGGAGGTAAGAGAATCAATAAATAATTAGGTCATGAGAATGGATCCTCATGATAGCCCCATTCACATGGACATAAGGAAAAGTCAGAGTACAGTTTGGAATAAGAGTCTACCACCCTGATGTTGGACCCTTTCAGAGCTGTGAAAAGTAATTTTTTTGTTGTTAAATTTCCAAGTCATGGAATAAAAAATTAATATATTTAGGAATTATTGTGAACTTTAATGCACATACATATGGGCTATTCAGCTGAGGAAATAAATATACCATGAAGTTGGATGGAGTACTCAAGGTATCAGAGCTTGTGAAGATGGAGCCAAGATATGATCCTCTATGTTTTCTGACTCATTACTTTATCTCTTAAAACTACATTGTTCATGGGGCTGGAGAGATAGCTTAGCAGTTAAGCACTTGCCTGTGAAGCCTAAGGACCCCAGTTCAATGCTCGACTCCCCAGGACCCATGTTAGCCAGATGCACAAGGGGCACATGCATCTGGAGTTTGTTTGCAGTAGCTGGAGGCCCTAGCACACCCATTCTCTCTCTATATCTGCCTCTTTCTCTCTCTGTCTGTCTCTCTCAAATAAATAAATAAAATTAAAAAAAAATAAGAAACTACACTGTTCTGCCACTCAAGTTATTAGCATATTCTATTAGTATTAATTAGAGCCTATGAAAATAACTGGCACTGGTAATAAAGCATAGCTTCTCAGAGTGAATTATTAATTATTACCCTTTTTTAATGATTTTGTGGATTACTTGTATACTTAGATGCAATTCTACAATTTTCTAAATTTTCCCTAAATTTCCTGTATCAGTGAAGAAATTTAAAATATGAATCTGTGAAATAAGTATATCTCAGTCTCATGAAAAATTATCAAGGTTCTAAAGACTCATTTAGGCACCAGTGCACAAATGCATGTGGTACTGTTGGCGATGTAAGTGCTGGATACAGAGACACGGCATGGGTGGAAATATACTTATCACAGATATGCTTCCCCACCTTGGCAGGTCAGCCTGTGGGAAATAGCTATTTGCCAGAAGTTTCTGACTCAATATACTCCTTAATTCTGGGATCTGAGACAGCCCTTGTTTGCCAAAATAATCTCCTCAAATGTGAGTATGTAGAGAGAGAGAGAGAGAGAGAGAGAGAGAGAGATTGAAATGAGTCACTGGAGACAGCCACCATTATCAGGATATATTTTAGGCATGTCTCTCTTGCATTACGGTCACCTATAGTCTGGAAATCTAGAACTGTGGATTTAAAGATAGATACGAATTTTTAGAGTCTATGTTATCCACTGAATATCATTGCCAACAGTACATAGAAAGTTTATAGATGTCCCTAATTGCAAACCTTTTAAAATACACACACACACACACACACACACACACAAAGTAGGAAGAGAGGGGACACAGAGAGGATTGGTATAGACACAATCACAGCCTCCTCCTATTGCAAAGAAACTCCAGATCCATGCACTATTTTCTGCCTCTGGCTTTATGTGGTAACTGGGAAGTCAATATTAAGACTATCAGGCTTTGAAAGTAAATGCCTTCATCTGATGTGTCATGGACCTCAAACACATTTTTGATTCATGAATAGCAAAACCTTTGCTCTGTATAGATAAAACTCCCATGTTATTTCTCAGTCCATCACCACAGGTGACATGATGAAAATTGCCCACTCTAGGCCATGTGATTTTAGAACACGTAAAATGGTGAAGGGTATATGCAGTCCAAACGCTGGACATTTCCATGCCCGAGTGGATGCTGCCTGAGTCTCAGAACTTCTGAGCGCATTGGAAAGAAATAAAGATGAAGAACTTCTTACATCCACCAGGAGGTTTGCCTGTGTATTGGCAGAGGTCAGTGAACCTCGGGAAGCCAACACCAGGCTGGTGGCAAAGCGAGCCCCAAGTCACCACAACTAGAAAGCTGACAAAGGGAGCCACAGACTCAGCCTAGCTGGAAGGTAACAGAGGCCACCATGTCTACTGTCACTGAGACAGGGATTTTGAATTTCCCTCAGAGCACAAATCAGCAGAAGAGTGTTTATGTTCTAATTATATTGACAAGCCATAGGCCAAATGCTGTGCCCCTGAGAAAAACAAGCCTGGGAAGAACCGGGGGTATTTAGAAGGGGAAAAAGCCTTTGACAAGTGTGTGCTCTCATTACATAGGGAGCCTGAGTTGGGTTGCACAACACAGTCTACACAAACAAAGAGCAGCTATTGAGTGAAGACTTCACACAGAATACAAAAGTAGGTCTGTCTCCGTTCATCTAATCCCGTCTTACACCGTTTCAACCCAAGGCATAAGACAGGAAGGGCAGACTGTGTGTCTTTCCTCTCTGCTAGTCCACTTCTGGTGCTCATAGCTGGGGAAATATGACAGGTGCCAAATAGATTCAAGATTAACATTGTAAGAAGATTTGATTGGAATGAAATGACTAGGAGGCTATAGGAACTTTCCTTGGATATTCCCCAGGACCACAGGAAGGAAATTTAGCAAAATGGATTTTAAGTTTATAGTGGGAGTAAATGTAAACTGCCCTGCTGATAAACACATTGCTGTTTATTGTTCAGAGTTTTAAAATCCATGAGAAATTCCAGAAAAGTCTGGGTTTAACCAGAACCTCAGGGTTCCTTACCAATGCACCAATATATGCCAATGCATTAATAAATGTGGGGTATCCCCAAATCCGTGTCTTATGAATTTTAAAAAAAATTAAAATTTACAGACCTCAGGGAAAGTTGTATAGAACTTTATTAGATTAATAAGGAAAGAGTGAAATATCCCCACATCTTCCTAGCCCAGCATTCCTGGGACCTGGAGGTTCATGCCTCAGGAGATAAGGTCCAAAAGACAGGCCTCACCCACTGCTTATAGTCTTATTGTGGTGGGCTTTACCATCATTCTCAGGTGAGTCCCAGAGGTAGCGGACAGGTTGGGCTCACGCAGCTGGCTCAGGAAGCGGTCAGCACACCTGAGTAGGAGAGAGTGCTGATTGGGTGTGGCTGGATCATATGCTGCACGGGGATTCTGCTGATGCCAATGGCAACATCTCTTCCGGTTCTCTCCTTGGGCCCTCTCCTACCTGACTATCTAAAAATAAGGTTACTGAATTCCCCTGTCACTCACTGGCTCTCTGCTGCTCCATCTCTGTCTTCTCTAAATCCTCAAATCTACTTTCAGTGATTACTAACCTTGGAAGTTTCAAGAAAAAAAAAAGTATGTAATAGTGTGGTAGGCAGGGAGACGTTAGGCTTGGAGGTCATTGAAAGATGGATCCCACCACCTGTTTCCTTGGTAACACAAGAAAAGGGAAGAGCCATTTCCTTCTAATCAGAGGAGGTGGAGCTTACCAATCACCCCTGTGGTCAAGAAACCACCCCTTACCTACACACCTGCTAGAGAAGTGGAGGAATAATTATCTCAAGGAGGCAGTGTCATGGCTCTAAGATCTTCACTCAGGCTGCTCAAAAAAGTTTGTGTAATGTACAACTTTTTCTTTGCTTTTACAAATGATTTATTTATTTATTTATTTGATGACTTTAGTATATGAACATTTTACTTTTTTATCCACTCTTTTCTCTCCTTTGGATGCTGGCTGAAATCCTAAGCATGCTTGCCTTGACGCTTTGAACCTTTTCTGTCTTTTCTTAATTAATCTCCTCAGCTTTGCTCACACACCTCATCATATTTTTAGCGAGTTCTCCGTGGTCACGAGACAATGAACTGACAGTATGAAAATCTACAACTGTAGGAAAACTTGTTAGGAATTCTTCCTGACAAAGAGTAGACCTACAAACTATTTTCTGCTCATTTTCTCATATTTATGTGTGTGTGTGTATGGAGTTTGTGTGCACTTGTGTGTCTGTATGTATGTTTATACATGTTTGTATGTGTCTGTATGCTGGCATGCATGCTTGTTGTTTCCCTGTATTACTGGGTTCCTCTGATCAGTTTGGCATTGACCTTGCAGAAATATACGCAGTGAGAGTCCCCAGAGGGCAGCATTTGATGAATATTAAGTGCAGAGAAGTTAGGCCGGCTCCTCGCACCTGTTGCGAGCCCAGCACCCCCTCCATGCCCACTCCACAGGCTGTTGTGCACCCCTGCTGAGCAGTTTTCTTCAACCCTTAGGCCTGTTGTCTTGCCAACCACGGAATCTGACATTTCCCTCTTGTTTGCTTGTGCATTAAGAAAAGGTTCTCGAAGGGCCACCTGAGGGAGAGGCAGTGAGGTGCACCTAGTGCTGGGAAAGCCAAACAGGAAAAACACACACACACACACACACAAAGATTCCTCCATGCACATAACACTAGGTAAATAAAAAATAAAATAAAATAATAAAGACACGAAGGCTTGTGGGTGTAGTGAAAACAACTCTGTCATGTTGATTGAAGAGAATTATGTGAAGAAAAATGCTCATGACCCTGCTGAGAGCCAGGGGTAGGGAAAAGCCTGTGTGCTGAAAGCTGCCTTTGATCTGTCTCTTAACACGAAGCCGACTCGCGGGCTGCATAATTTCTGAAATAGTCATCGAGCAATTTTTGTTGGATTATATTTAGAAAACATTGACAAACAATACAAGCCTATGAATGATGAATGCCTTTTAATATATACACATATTAAACAAGTACCAATCTATGTTACATATCTAATATATTGTACCCTACTATAAAAATGGTCCTAAGATATATATATATATATATATATATATATATATATATATGTAAACTAGATATGGTCTATATCTATGTGTATCTATGCATAAGTTTAATCTTGATCTTTTAGTTTGATATCTTTAATTATAAAATTGTTTTTTAATAGATTATTTATTTTGAGTAAGAAAGAGTGATAGAATAAAAGAGGGAGAAAGAGAGAGAGAGACTGGGCATGACAGGGCCTCTTGCCATTGCAAGACACATACTCTACCTTGTGCACCTGGCTTACAGGGTTACTGGGGAATCAAACCTGGGTCCTTAGGCTTCACAGGTGAAGAAGGCCTTACCACTAAGCAATATCTCCAGCCCAATCTCTCCAACCCATGAAATTGTATTGTTAAACCAGATTTTAGAGACTCATTCAAACCATTATCACTATCTATCTATCTATCTATCTATCTATCTATCTATCTATCTATCTATATAATTGGTGATATATATATATATATATATATATATATATATATATATGTCACAGATTTAATTTGAAGCAATTGGATTACTCTTATACAGGCTGCACTAATATTGAACATTATGTTTGCAAGTTAGGAAATTCCAAGTTATGATATATGGAGCCATGTGCCATGAGAGCACAGCTTGTAGGTGAATCTTTGCTGCATCAGTTATATCATCCCCAGGCATGCTACCATCTTGCAAACTATCACTCTGCTAAGAGAAGTTCATTTCAAAGAGTAGCACTGATTTTCTGCGGAGGACAGCCGAGTCCCCTTGAGGTTAGGGGGTGCAGGTTGGAGGCATGAGGGGTGAGCTGGCTGTAAACTCCATCTTGCGTGATGCTACAGCTTAGCAAGGCAGCGGGCCACCAGCAGGGGGCAGCTAAGCGGGCAACTGTGAGTGGTGGGCTGTGATACTCACCAGAGAAAACTGTCAGTGGCAAAGTTGGTTCTAAGAACTTACAGAAAGGAACATGTGAAATGAAAAAGGAACTGATGGAGAATTACAAAGAAGTGGAAATGGGGACTGGTGAGATGGCTCAGTAGGCAAACCACTTCCCAGGCAAGCTTGAGGACCAGACTTCGGATACCCAGGACCTATGTAAAATTCTAGGCTTAGTAACACTGGCAGATCATCCCAGTGTTGGGGGGCAGGGGCACAGAGGATACAGAGGGCTAACTGTCAAATTTAGAAGGAGAGAGAGAGAAACCCTGTCTCATAAAATAAGGAGGAGTGGCTGAAGGGATGAGTCAAAAGATAAAACATTTCATCCCTAGAGCCCACATGCATGCTGCCTGGAGGTGGTGACCTACCTAGAATCCCTCTGCCATGGCAAGCTGTCTAGCTAGACTCGCCCAATCAACAGCCTCTGAGTTCAGCTGAGAGGCATTGCCTCAGTAAGTAATCTCTGACCTCCATGCACACACACACACACACACACACACACACACACACACACACACACATTGAAAAAACAATGTGGAGAGGGACAGAGGAGAACTGGTGTCATCCTGTGTCCATAGCACGAGCACAAAGAATAAATAGGAGCTTATGTTAGACTCTCTAGAAGGAAAGACGGTGGCTTCAGTGTCGAGAATGACCATATTCTACCTTATTTATGCAGAGCAGGACTTGGTCACTTTCTACAAAGTCTGCAACACAAAGTGCTGGACGCAAGAACTGGTTACTGTGAATATGGGACCTGTCAGAGCGGATCACTCACAAAGGCTGTACTGAATTCTGGGTCTAAGATAAAAACTATCCCATCACCAACACTCACAGCTGTGTGGAGACACACAGGTAACGCATGACATGAAGTGACTTTGTTTTTGATTGTAACACAGGTGTTATAGCTGCCATCATTGTTAAAGGTTCTTCACGATGCAGGGGTACACGTCATTCTTTTGGCCTTACATCGTGATGGGATGTTGACGGGGATGGCAATCTTATCTTGGTTTTCAGAAGCAACATCTGTATCTTTCAAAAGTGGCAGTAGATGTGATCACAGAAGGATGGAGTAAAAGTTCCCCAGAGGATGATCCTAACATTTTATGTTGTTGTTCCTTATGTAATACATAAATTAATGTAATGATAGGCAGAGAGAAAAACCTTAAGAATGTGAACATACATACCTCATGTAACTCTTAATATGGAATCGCGAGACATATATAAGGAAGATATATGGAACGGGGCAGGAGGCAAGGTACACTGTCAGTGAGGGGCCAACAGCCCAGTGAACAGAGGGTTTGGGGTCATGTGTGGAAAGAGAATGGTGTGTGTTTCAGATCACTTATATGACAGAACAACCAGCTGAAGGGAAACAGTTTAATGCTCACTGCATGAGTTTTGCACACAGGCTCATCTTGCAGATGCCTGAAACATCTGCTACTTTGTCATTGCAAATGGCTCTAATTCAGTGACTCCTAGATCACCATGTGGACTTGAGTCTAAATGCTTGCATTTCTGAGTAAGAATATAGATTGAGCAGTACAGGGCAGGGCTGTCCTTGGTGAAGGGCATTTTAAAAAGTATACAAAACCTCAGAAATATAGGGTGTTCTAGAATTAAAAATATATATATTCAAAATGCAGTGTAGAATCCTGGACTGAATTCTAAAATGAGGAAAGAGCATTAAAGACTTAAATGCTGAATTTTGGACATAGGCTCGACTTTGATTCGCACTGTGTCACTTCTGATGTAGTACTGAACCAGTTAGGAAGGTAGCATAGTATTGATGCTAATCTACATTAAAAATATTTTAATCTTTTATTTATTTGAGAGACAGAAAGAGAGAGAGAGAGAAAGAGAGGGCATGTCAGGGCCTCCAGCCATGCAAACAACCTCCGTACACATGCACCACCTTGTGCATCTGGCTTATGTGGGGAATCAAACCTGGGTCCTTTGGCTTTGAAGGCAAGCACCTTAACCACTAAACTATCTCTCCAGCCCACTAATCTACTTTTGCCATGACAGGTGTAATGTGCTAATTTTAGGGTAGCCAGGTGATGAGTGATCAAGGACTCTGTACCAACTTGGCAAAACTTTCCTGAATCGTTATTTCTATATTTAGGATTATTTTCAAATAACTGAGATATTGTGAATATGTCGCTGAAATGACTAATCATAAGGAAAACTTGTTTTCATTCTTTCAAGATGATAAAGACATACATTTCAGTTCTTTTTTTTTTTTTTCCTGTGTGCTTTTCTCTGTCTATATTTTCTTTTGAAGTGGGCCTTACTCTAGCTCAGGCTGACCTGGGACTCACTATGTAGTCCAGGTTAGCCAGTCTATATTTTTATAATTACAGAAATTGGAATTTCACAGAAAAAGAAAACTTGAAAATTTGTATGAAATTCACTTTCGAATAAGGTCCACTTTTTTCTTCTGATTTAATAATGAGTTTGATAAAGATTTATGATTTCACTTTTAATAAAATCTCTTTAACACCAGTATTTGTGAAGTACAGTTCATAGTGGAAAGTTGTACATTATAGAGGGAAAGGGCACTTAAACTATTAAATTGTTAGACCTTGGGTAGAACAACAAAGCATAAATGAAATCACCTAACTATCAAAGTTAAGTACTCAGCAGCAAGCAGTGGTACTTGTCCAAAGCTGTAAAACACACACACACACACACACACACACACACACACACAAACACACACATTTGAATTCTACTCTATTGAAGATTTAGGGTTAAATAAGTGACTCTTGAGAATTCAGGCAAGGTATATTGATTAAATGTCAAAGGTGTGGTTCTAGAAGCATAATATGAATCTGTAGTTTCTAGTGATTTAATGATACTATAAAATTTAATGCTCACATTTTTTACTATTGTTCACATTTTCATTTAGCTTTATCAGTAGGTACTGACCTACATATTACAATTGTTGGTCAAACATCAGTTTGATAATTGTTCATCCGAATATCTTTTGAAATCATTTATGCCAGAAGTTAAGTGTTCAACATAGAATCAGTTAATTCAACATTACCAACTTGTTTTAATTTAAAGAACATTGATTTTATTTCTGATTTACTATTACCTGTAGCGTGAGCATTGACTGATGCTTTTGGGGGGTTGTGGTTTGAATGTAAAATGTCCAACTATAGGCTTACATGTTTTGCCACTTAATTCCTAGTTGTTGGTGCTGTTTGGGAAGGCTGTGGAACCTTTAGGAAGTATATCCTATCTAGGAATATCAAGGATGCTAGGGGTGGGTCTTGAGACTTATAGCTGGCTCCATGCCCCATTCTCTATCATGCTCTGCTTCCTGACTTCCTGGATTACATGGGCCCCAGGCTTCCTGCTCTGGTCGGCTATGTCTTCCTCACCATGAGGGACACTACTCTCTCGTACTATAAGACAAGTTAAACCTCTTTTCTGCCATTCTTTTTACTGGTCAGTTGTTCACAAAAAGAGAGAGAGAGAGAGAGAGAGAGAGAGAGAGAGAGAGAGAGAGAGAGAGAGAAAGTACCTGATGTAGGAAATTGGTACAGAGAAGTAGGGCTGTTGTGGCAATAAACCAGACCATGTGGTTCTGAGGCTTTTGAAACCAGTTTGTGGAAATTGTGTAAGATTTTGGAACTTTGGATAAGAGAAGATTTAGAATGCTGTGTGTAAAATGTTAGAGGCTATTTTGGAGGGGATTTGTAAAGCCTAAAGGCCAAAAAGAACACAAATAATTATTTTTCGGCTTACACAGTTTCAGAGGAGAAGAAGACCTCTGACACCAAGGAGGTTAAGAGTTCTGATGTGTTGAGGGTTCCAAGTCAGCTTGTGACGAGGTGAGACCCTTCCCTGGTGTAATCCCAGTTACCTCTGCTTCTGCTTGGGTCCTGCTGTCGGTTCAAGTTGGCATGGCCGGGTGCCTGGACTCTGTTAGCTGGAGCCGGGCACTGCCGGTGGGGGAGGGGAGGCTGCCGATGCTGCTCTAGTTCTCTCGCTGTTCCATGTGTTCTTCTACCTTGTGATCTGCTCCTCCGTTGTTCACTGCCGTTCTCCCTTCATGTTTCTTGAGTCTGCGGAGAGCTCCGGTGTGAGTGGAAAATACCCTCGCCTGGCTTTTCCTGTGGCTCAAGCCGAGCCTGGCGGCTTTGTGACGCCGCAGCCGCCGCTGTCCCCAGACCTGCCGGAGCTGCTTCTGCCGGCCTGTGTGGGCTCTGAATGCTCTGGATCTCTCCTACTTCTCTGCTGCTGTTTCAATTTGCTATTCACCTCACTTTTTAGTAAAAGTGTGTATTTTGCTGCGTTTTTTTTTTTTTTTTTTTTTTTTTTTTTTAGTTTTTGGCTTTTTCCCCCCTAGGCTGCTTTGGCGTGGTACCTACTCGCCATCTTTTTTTTTTTTTTTTTTTTTTTTTTTTTGGTTTTTCGAGGTAGGGTCTCACTCTAGCCCAGGCTGACCTGGAATTCACTATGGAGTCTCAGGGTGGCCTTGAACTCACGGCGATCCTCCTACCACTGCCTCCCAAGTGCTGGGATTAAAGGCGTGCGCCACCACGCCGGGCTTATACGCGCCATCTTAACCGGAAGAGAGAAGAAGACCTCTATCAGTAACTTGTTAGATACAGTTCATGTGGTATTCTGGCAAGGAAATTGGTTGCATTCTACCTGTTTTCTGAAAACTTTAATGAAGTTACATTTAAAAATAGTGGTCAGTGGGCTGGAGAGATGGCTTAGCAACTAAGGCACTTACCTGCAAAGCCAAAGAACCCAGGTTTGATTCCCCAGGACCTATGGCGTCTGCAGTTCATTTGCAGTGGGTGGAGGCTCTGGCATGCCCATTCTCTCTCTCTCTCTCTCTCTCCATATATATATATATATATCTGCCTCTTTCTCTGACTCTCTCAAACAATCAAATAAGATAATGGTCTAATATGCTTGCTGGAGAAAATATAAAGGCAGAATAGCATTGGGCTTTCTTAGTTGACCTGATAGAGGTCTGTAGAAAAAGAGAGCAAAATGCACAGCCAAAAGATATGAAAAATGTCAAGCATGGCATGAAAAGTAAGTTTAAAATGTCAAGCCTGTACAGAACAGTGGGTAATACTAAGGAGATTACCACCAATATAGGAAAACCTACCGGTCTGCACTGGGACATTAAGGGAACATATTTGAATACTTAATTCCCAGCTGATGGCACTGATCATGTCTCTAGAGATGGGCCTAGGGGTTTTAGTAGGGTGAGGGGCATGTCTTTTTCTTTCTATCTTCTTCCTCTCTGTTGATGTGATGAGGCTTTGCAGGCAATCATCTTAACCACTAAGCCACCTCTCCTCTCTCTCTCTCTCTCTCTCTCTCTCTCTCTCCATATATATACTTTAATTCTCATGTTTTTCTTTGAAGGCACTTCACATGGTTGTGGCTTTTCACATTTTCTTAATAACTTTAAAGACCTGGCACATATTATTTTTTGGTACATAGTTAAATGTCCTCTCTACTCCACTTAAGAAAGGATTGTGAGATCTAATTTCATGGTGTTTGCTTTTTGGTTTCTTCTCACATTGCTCTCTGAATGAGAGGAGTAATGCCACTCAACCTGGTGGATAGATGTGACTCCCCTTGCTCCTCTGTCCCAAAGGGCACTAGATCACTGGCTTGGGCTTTGAGGTAATAAGAGCCCAACGTCACAGAGGTTCCCCTTTCAGAGAGCTGCCACACACCTTTACACACACTAGTGACTTAACACAATGAAATTTATTAAATTTACCCATCTGTAGGCACATCTAACTTGGATCAATAGAACCACTTCCCATAAGCTATACTTTTGGGGATTCAGGAATGATTGGCTCTAGTCTCACCAATGTTTCCAAGGTCACTTCTCTACCTTAATGCAGCCCCAGTTCCAAATTCCTATAAGGACCCTTGTGGTTATAGTGGTCTGTCCAGAAAACCTAGGAAAATGTGATTCAATAATCTTTGAGACCCCATTATTACCCAAATCAAATCTACTTGGTTCCTCCCTATCCTCTTTTAATTCCTTCCCAAATAGTTAGAATTGAGTCATGTCAGGTTGTTTGCATTCCCCAGAAGCCACTTTGTTCTTGTCAAGCTTCCCGAGCTCTTTGATGCCTTCTGCTTGCAGTGCATTCCCAGCCTTTTTCTACCAGACTAATTCCTACTCATCTGTGTATTATTTTAATTACAAGACACTTTAAACATATGGGAAGATACAAAAAAAAAATAACAAAACAGACCCCTTTACTCCAATCCCCAAGACTAAACAGATGTTAATGTTGTGATTTTATTTTCCTCACTTATCTTTCTATTTTTTTTTAGAAAAAAGAAATATCACAGAACCATGATAGCCCAGGCATCTCCTATACCCACCATCTTTCCTAAATGAATACCTAAGTAGAACATTCATAAACTGTATAGATTATAAAAATACAAATTAATCTATTCATTTATTTATAATTTGACTTTTTCATTCAATGTTGTTGCCTTCAGAGCTCATGCAAATTAATACATGTCAACTTTTATATTTGATTCTTCTAGAGTATTCTACCACATGACATATAATTTATTTACTATGTTTAGTATTATTAGCTGTTAGGAAGAGACTACAGGTTAAGGGAAGAAACTTAATATATTCAAGTCTTTTTTTGTTTCTTTGTTTTAGTTAATTTCTCCCAGTATACCACAAACAAACAACCATCTTAAACAAGCAAAATCAGTTCATCCTCTCTTCTGGGTGAAACAGAGTAAGCTTAAATCACTATTTTAAATTCCCTCCCAGCATGTGTTTCTGTCTACTGTCCTTGAACATTTGGGGAAGCACATGATCTTAAAATGAGCATACTCACGAACCTGTCTGTTTCTATATTATGGACCTATCTTGATTTTCCCAGCGAGATTCCCATTCCATCCTCATTCACTGTTTTGGGAATGGCAGCCAAAGCTCTCTTTACCCAATGTAAGTAATACATTTTTCTTCATTCTTTTACCACCTGGTTGTCCCCAGTGATTTGCGTTCACTCATCAGTGACCTGTTGTGTTTGGTTGTAGATTTCCTAAGAGTTGTTTACATCTACATTTTCATTCTTATAGAATGCACTAATGATCACTATGGTGAACATTTCTCCTCACAGTCATAGTTTTCCCTAGAGAAGCTTCTTAGGAGAAGAATTTTATGAAGTTCTACTTGATACTGTCACATAATTTATATTTGCATACCCTATAAAAATTTAGTATTATTTAATTATTTTTAAAATATTAATCTGGAAAAGTGTTATAGTATACATTGAACATCTTAGCACTCAGAGGCTGATGCCGAAGCATCACAAGTTCAAAGGTATTCTGGCTGCATAGCAAACCCTGTTTCTAAGGACAATGATGATGGATGGTAATGAAAACAATCAAATGGTTTGAAAGGCCAAAGCTTTCTTGTTTATTTAGCTTAAAGGAATCTCAGTGAGATTTAATAAAAATGATATGTCTACGTGGAGTTATTTTTAATCTGTAAATTGATAGTTATTACCTGTTTTCCTTTTCTGATCCCTCCCTCCCTCTCCTCTCTTCCTTTTCTCTCTCTCTCTTCTCTGTCTCTCTCTCTGTATATGTGGGGAGGTATCTCTCTCTCTCTCTCTCTCTCTCTCTCTCTCTCTCCCTCTCTCTCTCTTTCTGTGTATTTAAGCTTGAAGAAAAAAACCACAAAATTTCATTATGAGATATATGAGCAGTATGAGAAGCAAACACTTGTAAAACAACATATATACTTCTATCCCACACACATTTAGATCTGCAGAGAACTTTTATTAGATTATTAACATATAAAATAAACATAAAAATCATTAGCTTTTCTATCCACCAATAATGAACTCGCTGAGAAAAATAATCAGGAAAAAGTTCCCTTTCTGAATGACTTCAAAAAATCCCCCAAACAAATAAACAAATTAACAAAACCTTAGGAATAATATAACAAAGGAGATAAAAGATTTCTCTAATGAAAGTCGAAACATTGAAGAAAGAAACTGAAGAAGGCATGAGAAGATGGAAAGACACAATACTCATGGATTGGAAGATTTGATATTGTAAAACTGGCTATATTAAAAACATTCTAAAGAAGCCAGGTGTGGTGGTGCACACCTTTAATCCCAGCACTTGGGAGGCAGAGGTAGGAGGATTGCCTTGAGTTTGAGGCCACCCTGAGACTACATAATGAATTCAAGGTCAACCTGAGCTAGAGTAGACCCTACCTCAGAAAATCAAAACCAAATATATATATGTGATCCAATGGAATTTTTTTTGGCTTGGTTTTCTGAGGTAAGTTCTTATGCTAGGCCCAGGCTGACCTGAAATTCTCTGTGTAGTCTCAGAGTGGCCTCAAACTCTCAGAGATCCTACAACCTCAGCTTCCCAAGTGCTAGGATTAAAATTGTGTGCCACTATGCTCAGCTTCCTTCAAAATTTAAACATTCTTTACAGAAGTAGGAAAACAATATTAAATTTCCCACAGGAGCACAAAAATCCTGAATAACCAAAATAATTCTAAGCAGGAAGAGCAAAGCTGAAAGTTTCAAAATGCCTGATTTTAAATTATACTGTAGAGACACTGTAACACAAATAGTATGGCACTGGTACAAAAACATACGTATTGGTGAGTAGAATAAAAGAGATGATGCAGAAACAAGCCCACACAACTACAAATGCCTGATTTTGTCAAAAATATTCATTTTAAGCTGGGCATGGTGGATCACGCCTTTAATCCCAGCACTCGAGAGGCAGAGGTAGGAGGATCGCCGTGAGTTTGAGGCCACTCTGAGATTCCATAGTGAATTCCAGGTCAGCCTGGGCTAGAGTGAGACCCTACCTCGAACCTCCCCCCCTCCAAAAAAAGAAAAAAATTCATTTTAGGAAAGATAGCCTCTTCAACAAATTGTATTGAATATGTACAAGAATGAAATTAGATTAATATATCTCTTATCCCACACAAAAATAAATTCAAAATTGATTAAAATCGTTAATGTTAGACCTGATCTTAAAACTGATAGACAATAAACAAACAAAACAAAGAAACATGGATAATACCTTCATACGCATGCATAGATAAGGATGTTCTATAAATGATACCAACAGTACAGAAAATAATTCTAATAATTTCCAACTGGCAGTACATGAAAATAAAAAATCCAGATGATATTGAGTAACATTTTCCACATCTTTTTAAAAATATTCCTAGAACTATTTGATATTTTTGGAAATTTATAAAAGACATACATTATTGAGTCATTTTCAGAATATATGCATTTCTAAAATTATTTAGATAATATGTTTGATTAAAATAAGCATGAGCATCCTTTTGAAGCTAATGTGAGTAATAGAATATCGAGTGTATTATGTGCAAGGTAAGTATAGGTAGAAGAGTGGCTAACAAGGTGTACTGTGCTTCTGACTATTGCTACAGTATTGGTCATTTCCCCACCTGCACTCCGATGCGTGATCCAAAGCCGTCAAGGCCTTAGGGACATATATGTCATGTGTGGAATGGGACACATTCTTTCATCTTGGTGAGTTGTTCCTTGGTGAGTTATTTGCAGATGGGTTACATGTCCATGCATGCACCAGATTTGCATGAGATAAAGGGAATTGGAGCTTGTCATTGCTGGACTACGTGCACATTAATTGATAGGGTCTGAGGGGCCAATCGTATATAAAGAAAATGAGATAGGGAAGAACTACTTAGAAGCAATTACCTGCTTATTAAAGGAGAGGACATGGATACAAACTAGACTGAGAACATTGAACTGAATAGTTTATGAGATCCAAAGAAAGAAGTATGTGATGATCTGAGCTCCCACCACGTTCTAGCTGCCTGCAGATGATAAGCCTGATGATGGTGTTGTATTTGAACACTGATTTGAATGCCACTCTTACTTTTGAGTAAACACTACAAGATAAGAAAAAAAAAATTGGTTCATGCCCAAAATAAGATCCTCATGTAGAGTAATTGCATCAAAATGATACAGCAAAATGAAATAAAAGCAGAAAAGAGGGAAGGAATAAAGAGAAATTATCATTTTTTTTTTCGATACTGTCAAAGGACACAAAACTTTACAATGTCACGGCAACTTAGTGATGAAGCTGGTAGGAAAACTACTTTTCCGTCTCCCTAGTCGACTGCACTTTCGCTTTACGTGTGCGTCCCTAAATGAGAACGCGGAAGTGTGCACATTCCTATTTAGAAATAAGCTATAATGAAACGACAATATGTAAATCAAGAGAAATTTATTTGCTCTCTCACTTGAACAGCTTATGAAAAGCATTCGCTTTAAATGTGCTTTGTTTGATAACTCCCGATGTCATCCCCAGACCTTCATTCCATTTATTTGCAAACTCTTTGGCCTTTCTTTTGAGCTCACAGTCACCACCATGTTGGAGTTTTCTCAGGAAGAGCACAGCTGTGGATGTCTGTGACCTCAATCCCCCATGGTACAGCATCCCATGAGAGAGGGCGTGTCTCCTTCTATAGCTAACAAGGCAGAGTAAAAGGAAGGATAATTTCTAGAACTTCCAGTGAATTATCTCTAGTACCGTCTTGGTTTTGACTGCATGCTGCTCCAGAGACGTTTCTTTCCCTAGGGAAGTCAGGTCTTGTTGCTTGATTGATTCCAATCATGACACTCTGCTAGAAACTCCTTCTCCTCAAATTGTGTGGTTCAAGCAGGAAATCTGTTTCTAAGAAAACTGGAAAGGTCTTAAAAGGAAACAAACCAAAAGAACGTCAGATAGTAGCAAACACCATCACCATAAAAGCACTCTGTACCTTGAATCAGTTGTGAACTCTGTAGATGAGAATGGGGCTTAATAACTCTCCGCTCTTCAGACACACACTGCCCATTGTTTGTTCAAGGATTTCCATGGTAGCAATATCACCTTTCCTAGGAAAGTGTCAGAAGTGCTCCGTCAGCCTTTACCCTCTGACTCTTAACTCTGCACATACTTGGTGCCACCTACAGTGTTTGAGTCCCTTAAGATGACAGCTCTCAGCTTTCTTTGCTAGATCTAATGATTTATCTAGTTTGCCCAACAGAATGCCATTGAGTTAGTGTCTAAAGCATTTATAAAATCTCATTTCACACATTTATAAATTGAATGTCCAGTTCTGTCATGTTATAATTAACATCCTTCCAGAAAGAGTTTTCCATGTTTTGGAATTCTCTGTTTTCTTTCAGTGAATTAGAAGAAGCCAGTCCTGGTGCTCTTGATTCACCACACTCTCTCTGAGACAGGCAAGGAACTAATAAACAAAGTTCATTCCCCTAAACTCTGCCCTCTGGATGTCAATAAGACCCACACAGCAAAGACCTCACCCACTGCTCCTATCCAGGGTTAACTGCAACAAGTTGCTGCCTATGTGTATTTTTGAAAAATCTGTCATCAGATAGCAGCCCCAGGACTGCAGAGCCTCACCAGATGTAAGGGTTGGGCTGGTGTGCATCCCTGAGGACTCCTTGGCTAAGATCTTCAAATCTTTGACCTTAATATCACCCTCTGGCAACAGAAGCTGTAATACAAAGTATATTATTTTTCTTATATTTTGGCTCACTTTTTATAGAGATGTGCAGTCTCTATTTTGCTCATTCTCCCCCCTCATTTTTCCTCTGTGGTATCAACTGTTTATTTTTTTCCCTTGGACTTTTGTGAAAGACAGGAATTGCTTTTACTTTAATTCCTGAGAGATACTGGGGAAGGAAGATAAGATATCATCTTGGCAGGTTGAAGTAAGAAGTATGCGTAATAATACCTCGCAGATGTAGAATACTTCAGTTTCCAAATCTCCCCTGTGTGCATGCTCCTTAATCACAGAAAAGCCCGGGGAGCTCGGAGGCTCAGAATGCTGACATACTATATCTAGAATCACGTGTCCGTGGTGATGTGGTGATTACTACCCATATCCTGTACCAACCTCAGTGTCTCTCCACAGATATCTCTCTGCATGCTCATGTGTTGGAACAATTCTATAGGTTATAGGGACCTACATAGAATTTTTTTCCTTATTTTAACTTGCTCTTTTCATTTATTATCTATTAAATGAAAATATTTGATTGAATAATGTGTGTGTGCTGGTGTGTGTGTGTTCTAGTAGTTTTGTCCCATAATCACAGTCCTCTGACATAATGGGCAAATCAGTAAAATACCACCAAGAATTCCAAATTTTCAAGAATCCCCAAAGAACATACTACATAGTTTTGGTGTAGGGAACTGAGTGATCAAGCCTGACTCTAGTAAGAGAACAGGGTTAGTATCATCTCCATGTTGTCTACAGGAGAAGCGATTTCAGGATAAGCCAATCTGTATCATTTATACTTGATCTGCATAAATACTTTAGAGTTCCCCATGAGCTCTTGTGACCCTGAAATTAAAGGAAATAGGAGTATCATTTTCTAGCTTTTAGAATTCAAGCAAAGGGAAGCTAGACATGACGTGAAGAAACTTATGTTTGACACCAGACTGAACCTGTCAGAAACCCACTCTAGTTTTATTAGGAACCCTAATGTCTTCCAAGGAAGTGAGCAAGAATAGGTTCTGAAGTGGGTTTCCACTATTTTTATGATCTGGAAAAAGCATAGGTACCTGTGGGAATCTAATGTTGAAGGCACTGAACTGATAACATTGATTCAGACCATAAATGTCTAAACCAGTGAAGGGACTCATTGGTCCAAAAAAAGGCAACTGGAGGCCTTATAGAATATGTGTATCTCTTGTGTGTCTGTCTTAAGGTCTCTCTTTTCAACAGTACTTTAGCCTCTTCTAAAATGACTTCTAGTCTTCTCAGATGCTAGTTGTATAGGAGATGGATGAGACATCTTAGACATGCACATTTAGATGTGTGGTCCACACTGGACATGGTATAATAAACATGTTAGATCTCTCCTTCATACAGAAACTCAATAACATCCACTTTTCTCCCCACTCATACTTGATACACAATAAAGACACACACACACACACACACACACACACACTTACTTGATTTACTTAACTATACTGTTAAAATATTTCATTGAATACTATTTCAAGTTCTAGTGTTGTTGTTTTTGTTTTCCCACAATCATAGTCCTGCTTCCCAACAGGAAATTGACTGCATGAAATTGTTCTGAACTTAAGAGTAAGGTATAGCTGCCTGGTGTGCTCTGGGACGCAATGTGCCTGAAGAAGTAGTTCATTTCTCTCTAACCTGCATGGGAACGTGAAGATCATATACGTATTTTCTTAGCTAAATTATAAAATAGCAAAACAATATCTCTTTATAGCAGTTGTTTTTCTACTGAATCCCAGGTTAGCACTCCAATGCTGCAATTGTTGGTTTTAGAAAAATGAAGTTTTCCCCTCCAGACCACTTATGCACATGCCCTGTGTGACCTTCAGTTCTGTCATTACAAGATGAATAGACTTGGGAAAAATTTTTACTGCTGTATACTATAGGGTAAGAACGAAACTTCATTAAGGAAAACTAGTAATATGGGATCCCAACAAAGCAAAAGACACAAGTTGCCTTTCAACACTCCCTTTATGTGCAGTGAGACATGTCCAACTCATGTCTGCTGGAAATGTCCTTGTTTCTAGCATTCACTATACTTACAAGGTACACAGGGAACAATGGGCCAGCAGTTGGAAGGACTACCTGGTCATGTGACAGTGTGGGATTGTGTGGTAGGTGTTGGCCTGTTTGTGGTGGTTTGATTCAGGTGTCCTCCATAAACGTAGGTGTTCTAGATGCCAGGTTCCCAGCTGATGGAGAGTTGGGAATTAACACCTCCTGGAGGCAGTGTACTGTTGGGGGCAGGCTTATGAGTGTTATAGCCAGTTTCACCATGCCAGTGTTTGGCACACTCTCCTGTTGCTATTGTCTACCTCATGTTGGCCAGGGGGTGATGCCCACCCTCTGCTCATACCATCATTTTCCCCTGCCATTGTGGAGCTTACCCCTCGAGCCTATAAGCCAAAATAAACCTCTTTTTCCCACAGGCTGCTCTTGGTGGGGTGATTTCTACCAGCAATACTGAACCTGACTGCAACACTGTATGATCTCAAAAACCAGACTTCTAGCATGGATCTCCTGGGAATATGACCACTCCAGGCCAAAAAATAAAACACATTTGTCAGAAGTTGATGCTTAACTTTGTGTGCTGTTCCTCTAACAGAAAGCAAGGAAAAGCTGCCTGCTCCTCCTGACTTTTGTCCAGGCAACCCAGACTGAGCATACGACTGAGGGATGAGTTTCAGAGACCCACTTTATGCAGCAATACCCACTGTACAGCTTTAGAATTACTGTGCACTCCTGGGGTATTTACATTTGGCGGAATGATATTAAGTGCTTCAATATTCCGAGAGTAGCTAGGTTCTGGGAACTAACAATTTCATGTTGATTTAATGACTTTTCGAATCTTGGGAGCAATTGATAGAAGTTAGGCAGACATTCCATTCTAGACTAACATTTTTTGTTCCAGCATCAGAATTATATTCATTCCCTGGAGTAAAAATAGCATTCTTTGTTTTCTAACCAAGAAGACAAATTAATCCAGATGGATTGCAGAAATCTTTGTGAAAGCATGATACTATGCACGTGATCTAACATAAATCATGCTTTGATTGGATGTTATGGCCATTTTAGATTGAATAAAGTGAGGCTGGTACTTCAAACATACCTCCTTAATCATGCAAGGATGATTTCCGTATAGAACTGTGGGAAGAGCTATCAGGGGACATATGAGAAGTAAGATCAGATGGCCTGCTAATACTATGAATATGCTAAATATCCATTTTAATGCATCTAAATTAGTGAAATGTCTGTGGTTTATGAGAAAAATGGATTTGTGTAGGACTTCATTTGCATTTAGAAATTCAGCTAGTTCTTGTCTTCTCTTATTTGAATACAATTGTGGAGTTTGCTTCCTGTGCAGCCCTGAGACTTCACCTGGCATTATATGCAACTCTTAGTATTAGGTATGCTCTTTAATATAAAGGTGTGCCTACAGGTAAATAACATATATAATTGTATAAATTCTTGAATATTTACTACAAACGGTGTCAGTACTTAAGATACTATACTATATTCTTTATAGCAATGTAACTACTCAGAATATAAATAGCCATTTATTTTATATGAAACTGGAATCCTTCATTTTATTGATGTACAACTTTTATAATGGAATGTATGTGTGTTAAATAAAGTGCTTCGTTTAGGATACATTATTTTTAAAATAATAAGAGCCAAGACATTATAATACTCTTTATGTTTTTTACATGTTGTTATTTATTTACCTGAGACAGATAGAGATAGATAATAGGAACAACAGATCACTTGCCGCTGCAAGTGATCTACAGACACATGCACACTTCATGCATCTGGCTTTATGTTTTTCCTTGGAAACTGAGCTTTTGTGGGGTGGTAAACTTTAAAAGCAAGTGCTTTTAATTGCTGACCCATCTCCCCAGACCCCTCTTTCACTATTTCTTTTTATTTTATTTATTTATTGCAAGCAGAGAGAGAGAGATAGAGAGAGAGACAGAGATAGGGAAAGAAACAGACAGAGAGAAAATGGGCATATCAGGGCCTGTAGCCACTACAAACAAACTCCAGACACATGTGCCACTTGTGCACCTGGATTACGTGGGTCCTTGGGAATAAAACTTGGGTCCTTTGGCTTTGAAGGCAAATGCCTTAACCACTAAGCAATCTCTCCAACCCCTTTCTCTCTCTGTTTTTCAGTGTCAGAAATGTCTACAAAGAAAATTATCTGTAGGTAGACATGACCCAAACTGGTATGTGAGAGAGAGAGAAAGATAGAGAGCGCACAGTGGGGGTATGTGAGAGAGGTAGAATGAAGCATTGTGTGTCCATATGATAACAAGAGACGGTATATGTCTATATGAGAGAGATAATTTCTGTGTGTTGTATGTGCTGCATTGCATAGCGTCATATGCATCTGTATGTGTTAATTTCCCTAATTGTCCTAGGCAGTTAATAGGTAACAAGCATATTCATGTATCCATAGATACAAGAATTCTTAGGCAATGGGTTTGAATGCAATTAAGTTACTTATTTAACATTAAAGATTCTGAATAGAGTTAAACATAATTTTAAGACAGCCTATTATAAACTCCACTTATATATTTTAAAGATATGTCATTACCCATTTAAAATACAATCAATATCAAAAATTGTAAGTTGTATTTACATTTAGTAGTAAACATAAATAGAAATGCATGCATACATATTTCACAAAAGCTATTGAAATTTGGAGGCGTTAATATCCTTTTACTCAATTATTTTAATATTCATTTATTTATTTATTTGAGAGAGGGAATGAGAGAGCAAAATCAAGAGAGAGAGAAAGAGAAAGAGAAAATGGGCATGCCAGGGCCTCTAGCCACTGCAAATGAACTCCAGATACATGTGCACCCTTGTGTATCTGGCTTATGTGGGTCTTGGAGAATCGAACCAGGATCCTTTGGCTTTGCAGGCAAATGCCATAACCACTAAGCCATTTCCCCAGCCCTTCTACTCAATTATTTTACTATAGAAATAATTTTGTAGTCATAAACTGCATATTTACAATATGCATTTTATGAGTTATTTAAATATTGTAATATTCTTACTATTTTGGCCCATATCAATCCTAGATCAATTAAACTTGCATAAATTTCTTGTTTTTATTAATTCAGATTGTATTCATATTTAAATTTTATGAATCAATTATAGAATAAATAGAATTGTGCTATTACATTTTAATTTAATTATTTAAATAATTATATAATTTGCAAGCAATTTTTCAATTATTATCATCAAGAGATACTCAAAAGAAATATTACAGGAATAAATAAAAGACAGTACTTGTAAGTTATACTATGGCTGTGGGGTTAATCTATAGCACCTTATACCACAACAATAATAACAACAAAACTTTTACTGGCATGGTGGTACAAGTGCATAATTTAACATTTGGAAGGTGTAGTAGGCAGGGGGATCTGGAGTTCAAGGAATTCACCGACTTATCAAGTTGCAGCCCAGCCTGCATGATATGAGACTCTGTCTCAACAAAAGTATTATGTTTCTATCTGTTACTATGATTGCAATAAAAAAAAATACCTGGCCAATTTTTTTTTTAAATACCCAATGTAAATGTAAGTCTGTGTGCTTTCACATGTTGCTGGGATTCACTCAAATTTGATAGACATTTACTAACAGTGAAATGAAAGGGTGAACATGAAACAGATATTATGACCTGACTTTGTGAGGCTTTGAAATTTATGCAAAAAAAACATTTCCTAGAAAATATATAAATTGGTATTCAGAAGCATTCCAAACATAAAACAATATATAAAAGACTTTATATAAGAGTCCTATCTTCATATAATCATGCTGTAATATTGCGGCTCATTTGAGCAGTGAAGAAAGCCATTTTAGCACATGGAAGGATGCATTTAAAATAATCCTCAAGTTCAGTTGATGATTAATGTGAAACAGCAAAAATTCAAGAAAGCTATTTCACATTTAAATATCTCAAAGAGTTTATTTTTCCATTTTCCCTAAGAGACAATTCCTGCTGAAAAGCATTAACTATCACCGAGTTTTGGATAGCAGTCAACTTAAATTTTCTCTTTATTAACTTGGAGTGATTCAAGCTTTCTGATCTCAGCCCAGGCATTTCTGCTCCAGCCTTGATATTTACATCCTGTAAGTACTTGTAAACAATTACCCTGTCCCCTACTTAGTTGTCTGTTAGCCAAGCTAAACAGATTGAGCTCTTTTAATCTTTTCTCATAAATCAATCTCTCTATTCCCTTAATTACTCCTGATGTTCAGTTTTGAACTTCTTCCAACAGGCTCATCATATTTCTAATACACAGTTTCCCAGAACCAAAGTAGTTTCGTAATGGATGCATGTTAAAATTATGCTTATTCAATTGAAATGATTGCAGCAGAAGACATTTTCCATAGCATTTGGTTCCCTGCATGCTTGCGTGGAGGGGCAATGGCATCCTTACTCTCCTCCTCACCACATGTGTTCCTGGCTACTCCTTATGTCCCTGTGAAAAGTCGTAAGGCTAGCATATGAGAGATGAAGGCTAATGGATTTAGATTATATGTGATGGACAAGAGAACTGCTCATCTCATTCTTTCTTTTTTCAGTAATGTACTGTTTCATGATATAAATTTAAAAATGAGTTAATTTTCACCCATTACCTTTGTAAAGATTTTTCCTTAATGTACCAGGGCAATACTTAGGAATCTTCCCAATAGAATTATTCCTATTTGAACTAAGGTGTTCCTTATTTGTTTATTTATGATTTTGTGGTGGTTGTTTACCTAAACTTTTCATCAGAAACTGAGAGTTACAATTGAGGTTTTAAAGAAAGAGCTTGTGAATTTTCGCAAACACTCAATACATTTAAAGGAAATGGGAGGCAGAAGTCACACTTGCCATGAGACTTTAGCACAGAGGCCGGGGTGAGAGAAGCCAGGTCTTACTTGTTCCAGGTGTCCTGCAAGACAGGCCTGGAAAATGAAGAAGAGAATGAAGTTACACAGAAAGGGGTGTTCTGGGCTGTAAGTATCCACATGTATAATAATTTCACAGTCTGGATTCGTTATCACTAACCCCTGCATTAGAAATGTTTCCTACAAGAGGGTTACATCCCTTTAAATAACTTAATACCATAATATGGAAACTCGAGTGCATGAGAAATGATTAGAATTTTATAGCAACAATATATAAATGTTTCACAAAATTCAGGAGCATCATTGGTGCATTCATAAGCAAACTGATGTCTGTGAATCTGGAGAGGTCATCCTGCCTTCTCTCCTGCTGCCTTGACCCTTTGTGTACTTGCCAGAAGTTTATGGAGATTTTTGACCAAGTATTCAACTAGGTAACATTGATAGGAAGTATGCTAAATGTTAAGTATTATTCTCAGAACTTAATAAAACTAGGACTTGTGGGGCAGCTCCAGAATAGCAGGATCTGACTAGGCAGGAAAGCCCTTAGAGGTCACACCCTTATCACACGTCTATCCCAGCTGGCCTCAAGTATCTCAGCTTCCCCAGCCTGTGTCAGTCAAGGGATTGGGTGCTTGCCGGTCTCATCAAATTAGATCTCTCTTGAGCATGCACCCTGGCCAGATGTGGGTGGATTTCTCCTCTAAGCCCAGGCTGGGACACCGTGTGTAGGTGAGTCCAGGTATAATGTGTACCCTTCCAGACTCATGGAGAGAGGCACCCATGTTCTTGGATCCTCTGATGGGTAAGATTTCTCTCCCACCCCGGCAGTCATGCTGGGGTGATAATAGACACTTATTATCTTTTAATGCTGTCTTCACTTTTTATCTTTTTGGGAACACATGCCTTTAAAATCCCTTTTCATGATTTTTTTTTTCTACGACCAATGTTCATTTATGTGGGTTTCTGGGCTCCAACCGGCCTGCATGGGCTCTGGGGTTCTACATGGCATATTCCCCTTCTCCCTACTTTATCTCCTCTTCCCTTCCTTACCCACCAGCTTTCTTCCTTCCCCATGTATTTGTAAGATCTGAATAAAGTTTGTCGTTTTAAAAATAAATTTCTTGGAGCTGGAATTACCAATTCTTTGGTTAGTATGCAGATATGAACTCAGGGCTTGGTTCCAGGAAGCACCCAAGAACCCCAATTCTCCCATTACAGACTTTTACCTTTAAAACAGGCTATCGTCATAGATGATACTTATTCCTATGCATAACTGAAGAAAGTTTTGGGAACATTTTTATGATATTTTATTTTCATTAGGAAATTTAAAGATTTGCAGGGCACAAGTCCTTGCCTTCAGTTTCATACATATCTTTACTGTTCTTGAATGTCTTAGTTTGAGTCAGTCCAGAAATACTCTGGAAGAAAGATTCACAGTTGAGCACAGTCAGCTCTCTGTACAGTAAACTCTATATCCAAGGATTTAACCAGCCAGGGATCAAAAGATCATAAAAAGATTACATGTGTACTGAATGTATACAGAACTTTTTCTTCTCATTATTCTGTAAATAATATGCTACATCAATCCCAGAATTTCAAAAGTATTGGATACTGTAAGTCATCTAGGAATGACATGAAGTATGTGGGAGATTGTGCAAATAGTGAAGGCCATTTTTATACAAGGAAGTTAAACATTTACAGATTTTAGTGTGGTGGTATGGAGGGAGGTGTTTTCTGAAACGATTCCTCCATGGATAACACTGAAAGATTGCAGCTGAATGTAGAGTGACGGTCCTAAAAGGAAGTGGTGAATGGTTATATAGGCAATACTAGGAAATGAGTAGGGAGGTTAAGAGACAAGGAAGGGAAAGAAATACAAAAAGGATTTTATGCAAGCAAGTCTCTGTCACAGTGGGCATAAGCATTCCAAACCTATTGTGGAATTCAGGAGTCAGTGGACAAGATACCATATAGATCTGCCTCCATTTCAGATCATGTCAAAACTGTTTATTAGGTCTATAGTCATGGTAATGGAACTATTGACTTTACCTCCTGGAGGGAGAGAGGGGGCCTAATAACTCATCCAGGTCAGCCTCAGCTGCATATAATCTTAGAAAAGCTAAGGTGTAAAAAAGGGTAGACTTTTGGGTGAGGCATCTACTCATGGTTTCCCCACACTCCTGGAAGTAACACCAATAAATTCCCTATTTGCCAGGTTGGACTTGAGAGATCTTTGCTTGATCTGTATGCTCTTTCTTTAATTTCAGGGATTAGATATTTCTCTTATGCCTCAGTCTCTAAGAAAGTCACATAACATTAGTATATATAAAGGAAACAGCCATGCACACACTGGTAGGGTACGCCCAAGATCCGCACTTTGCTTCATGGCATCCTGACCTTACTTATTCAGCCTCAAGTCTCTGAGAAACATGTTCTGTCATTTATCAACTTTACAATGTAGGGACCAAAGATCCCTAGTCTAGACCTTCAGGACTCATCACAGATACAGTATTCGAGTTCTGGACCACCTATATTCATCTGACATTCCTTTGGTGAAATGTCCCTTTTCTCTTGATGCTGTGGTGACACTGCCCTGTGCTTCTCTGCTAAGATTTTACCCTTATCAGAAGTTGATATGAAAATTCAGGTGGAGAGACACAGCAGGAGGGTGGAGGCTTTCAGGAATGGAAGTCCTCTTCTTGTGAAGAAGTAGTTTTAGGAGGGGCCTTAATGGATCTGAATGCTGCAGAATCAGCTATTGATAATAAGGATTAGAGGACCTCCTTTAAGAAAGAAAGGCCTTGAAAGTCTTGGGAATCTGGAGTCAGCAAATTCGTAGCCCACCAGGAAGGACCAGATAAACTGCCACACAGCTAGGTCTGCATATCTTTTAGCTTTTATTTCTTGGTTTTCTATGACTTGTAAGACTGTCACGAATGTTTAGCCAAAGTATAAGTAAATGCACTTTCCTTCTTTTGTTTAATGAAATACATGGAAACTACAAACATTAGCGTATGGACCTTAAGTTTCTGATAATAATATGGAATTGGACTTCCAGAAGAAAATGGGAAAATGGTATGAAAATAATATTGGAAGGATTTATGGTCAAAAAGTTTCTTACGCTAAGACGGCAATGAAACTAAGGCATTGTAAACCAAAGTAGATGGCTAAGGAGAGGTCTCAACCTTTAAGTATACTTCCTACCCAAGCATGCGGACCTGAGGGGCTCTGACACCAGCCACATTCAAACGTCCAGGATCCACATGACACAGGTAGGTTTGGTTATCCATGCATGTCTGTAACTCCAGTCCCTGGCAGAGGCCTAGGAATGATCAGAGCTCCAGAAAACACAGCTCTGGGATTTGCAGGAGTCAAACAAGAACAGGCAGAAGAGCAGCGGAGCAGGGCGTCCCTCTTCTACAGCCGCTGCAGGCTCTCAAAACGCAGAGCTCCACCTGGCCATTCCTCTCAGAATCCAGGGACCACTGAGTGGCTAAGACCAGCTGGCCAGCAAGGCCGATGAGTCCTCCCTTTTCCACCTCCTCCACACTGTATGTAAACATGTATCGCCACATCTGGCATTTAAACATGGATACTAGATATCCAAACTCAGAGCCTCCCATTTAAGTGCATAGCAAACAATTTACCCATTGAGTTTTCTCCTGCTGCCTCCCAAAATTACATCTGTAAGTGATGAAAAACAATATCACATTCTTATCTTATGATAAATTCTAAGCTTGTCCAGAAGGTAGTCTGAGAAAATTTCAATAATGTAAGTAACTCAAAGTATGTACTTTTACCACAAAGGAGCTGATGTAGAAATAAACGAAAATAAAATCAGTAGCAAACTATCAATATTTGAGTAAGAAATATATGTGTTAGAAACAAAAGAAATAGAACATGGAAATATTCTATGAACATATTTCATATGTTTCAAGCAGGCAAAGGATACAAATGGAGAAAGTAAAACCTAGATTTGTTAAAAAATAAGAAAATTCTGCTCATCGAGAACATTGGGATCACTAATCAGTTGATAAAAGGAAAATATTCAGAGTCAATTCCAATTATGAGCAAACTCATAATAAAACTTTTCATAACATATAATAAGAAAAACATTACTTAATCAAACTTATAAATATTTATGCAAAAGTTAAATATTACTGTCTTCAGTGTCTCAAATCTATACTATATTCTCTGTAGCAATGCAGAAAGCTAAACATCAGAAAATCCATCATTGTAATTCATTATATGCACAAAGGCCCCATTATGTTTTGAGTTGACTGACCAAGTCAATTTGTGAATTTTTCTTGATTTTTTTGAAGTAAATATTAAAAATATTCTCCGTTATAATCTTCTGACCCATTGAATAAAATTAATGCAATTGTCTAACAGGTAACTGCTAGACATTGTAAATGCTCATGCTAAGTGGTATTCTACTGAAAATTATTTTGTATAAAAATAATATGCTGTTACAAAGGCTATTTTTTGTGTGACTAGAACTATATGACTTCATGAAATAAATAAGGGAAAGAAAGAAATAATAGTCATTTTACAGTATTTTAAGAATTATGAAGAACCAAAATATATATTCAGATGTAAAAACTCAAGACTATAAATTACCACAGACTTGAGATTAATACCGTGAATATCTATTCCTTTTCTTTTACTTTTTTTTTTCTTTTAATGTTGTGAGGTAGGCTCTCACTGTAGTCTCAGCTGACCTGGAATTTACTATGTAGTCTCAGGCTGGCCTCAAATTCATTGGAATCCTCCTACCTCTGGAGTGCTGGGATTAAAGGCATGCACTACTGCACCCATACAAATATGAGGAAGATGGAAATAAATCCAAGCAAATGGTTTTGAAAACAATATGAATACATTCAATAATGTATTATTAAAGGGTATTAAGAAAAGTTCATATAGACAGACACTGTATTGAGTTAATGAATGTCATGAAAAAATATTATAGAAATAAAAATTTACTGAGGTCAATCTATAAATTCAGTTTGAGAATGGATAAAATGTGATGATTTTTTTTCTTACTAAAGTCACTCATTTCATATAGCAGTAATATACAAAAGCTAAATGACTTTAACTAATAAGAATGTTTATATGACTCAAAACATGTCAAAAAGTAAATGAGTAAGGAGTTATTATCTGTGTTCTCAAAAATATGAAGGAAAAACACAGATTTTATGTAAGACTCACAAAAATCTTAGACTTTCTGATATGATATGACTGAAAAGCTCTTAATTTTGAAGCCATGTTCAGAGAATGAGTCAGTAGATGTCTAGCCATCTGGAACTCAGGTGCACTTGACTTCTACTGAAAATAAATGGTAGACTTTAAAGAATCCTTAAAATACAGTTTGTCCACTATAAATACATTTATGCAACAAAACTTTGTTTCTTCTAAAATTTGTTTGCTATAGAGATATCATACTTTCTCAAGCTTTAAAATAGTTCCCTTTCTCTTATTAAAATTTCCCCCATCCATTTTTATGTTTTGACTTTTAAACTATTTTTTTGTGAGAGAAAAAGAGCAAGTAAGTGAGACAGAGAGAGCATGACCATGAGAATTGGCCTGCTAGGCCTCCAGCCACTGCAATAAGACTCAAGATGCCTGGGCTACTTTGTGTGCATGTGCGACCTTGCATGCTTGGGTCACCTTGTGCTTCTGGCTTACATGGGCTCTGGAGTGTCAAACATAGATCTTTAAGCTTCACAGGCAAGTATAGCATTTTAACTGCTCAACCATTGCTCCAGCCTCTAAATGGTGATTTTTTTCAAAAAAAATATGATTTATTTATTTATTATTTTTGAGGAGAGAGAGAAGAGAATATGGATGGCTAGAGCCTCTTGCCACTGCAAATGAACTCCAGATGCAACAGCTACTTTGTGCATTTATCTCTATGTGGGTATTGTAGATTTGAACCCAGGCCAGCAAGATGTGGAAGCAATCACCTGTAACCCTGAATGACATCCCTGCCCTATTGTAATTGTTCAATGAGAATGATTGCTGTGCTTCTCTGCCCACAGAAAGCTTAAATGTAGGCACCATCCTATTGTCTCAGAAACGTTGGAGGGTTTGTTTCAAGTTCTATGCTCTCTGACTCTTCTGGCTGTGGAGTTACCTGCTCTTCTGGTTTTTGTTCGTTCGTTTGTTTTGTGGTGAGTAGATTTTAAAAACTTTTTATAAGCTAGTATTTCCAAGGGTAATTGGGTGTGGTTTTGTTCAACGTGAATATCTATGTCAAACACTAGTTTGGCTTCTTAAACATTTTAGGCTCTTTAACTTAGCTTGATATCTATAATTTTTTTAAAATAATTTTCACAAGTTTTCTCTTACTAATACAAGAACCTTTTTATCAGAGCACATACGGAGTATATGTAAAATCTTTTCCTTCTCACCCTACTGTCCACTCAGTATTTCTCAGAGTTGAGTAAAAGTGTTTGTAAACATTTGTTTTGAAATGATGTTGTTTGGCTTTTGAAAAATCATTATCCCTCTGAAATGTATAAAGCCACCTGATTTCACAAATAAAGTGTATGTTAACCATGAGATTCATCTTATATATATTCATGAGTGGAAATACCTTAATTTTATTTGTTATACACATTGTTGGACACCAAATCCTTCATGTATATAACATGAAGGATTTGGTGTCCAACAATGAATATATTAAGGAGATCAAATTAAATTCATTGCAAGACATGTTTGCAGTTAATAAGGTCCAAAGTGCATTGACCTACCTCTGTTAAATGAGAGACAAGTATTCTTCCTTGATATGCTCTTTCTTTATTCTGACCTACCATTAAAACCTGTCCCTGTGCCACACTGAAATTAAAAAAATAAAATAAAACAAATCATATTCAGACAATCCCTATATGGATACCATAATGTTATGTTAAGCCATGAAAGGTAATAAAATTAGCATTGTGGAGTAAGACACAATTTGAGATATGACTATGGTAATGAAGATAATTGGATTAATTGTTTGCCTATCTGACTTTGTGTGTGTGTGTGTGTGTGTGTGTGTGTGTGTGCATGTGTGTGTGATTTACCTTAAAGGCAATTAAGAAAGGAAAGTTTCAGAGAGGTTTTTGCATTAAGGTCCTAATTATTGGACTAGTGTGGAACATTTTAAAGTGATGATGTTTATTTGTCTAGTACTCTGTAGTAGAAAGAACACAAAGTTAAATGACTTATTTAGTTATGAGGCAACCAATCCCTACTGTGCAGTGTGCCTGCTTTTTGGCTCCAGACATGTGACATCACTCCCTCCCGAATCAAGTCCCTCATCTGTAAAATGCAGACAATGCTATATGCATCACGTTGCCCAGCAGATAGGCAAAAGCCCACATGTAAGATGACGTCCTTTCCTCCTCGGTCTGTGCAGTTAATGGACCTGGTAAATTCCAGGAGGATAGTTAAACGTCTGCATTTCACTCTTTTTTTCTTCATTATAAAAGTTCTCATATTCCCCACAATAACCAAATTATTCAATGAGGAAAATTGTCTGAAATGTACATTATACTTAGGCCCCCTTTAAGCACAAATGTGACAGCTATAATCCCACTTACAGAGATGCCTGTTATTAGCTATCACTCAAGCCTGCAATGTGACGTTCCCACTATAAAATGTGCAGGATTAGGGCTACGACCCTTGTCTTACGCATATGGACAAAGAACATATGGCAAGTGTAAGCTTTGCCCACATCAGGCTGGCGTAATGCCAGCTACCTGAAGTTTGGCCTGGCACATTCAGTGCTGTCTCAGTATTATCAAGGTTTCATGGTCAGCTTCTCTGGTTGAGGATACCAGATAAGTCAAATATAAGCGTCTTTCTATTCCAAAATGTTAGAATCTTAGCTTGGAGAGTAAGACAAACATAACTTAGTCACAAAGCTCCATAATCATAAATTTCATAATTTGCCTTTCATACTGAGGGTTTTCGTTCTTGTCATGATCCCATAACTCTATACAGTGACATCATGCGTATAAACAAATTTTCTATGGGTGCAAAATAAGTTTAAATGTCATAAGTTTTCTCTAATTTCTGGGTTATCTACATAATTTGGAGTAAATATGGTCTATAATTCTCTATTTTACAGTATGCTTTACATGTTACATATTGTATAAAACACACAAAGTAGGTAATCTACAAACATAGAATGACCACTCTATTTTAAATAAACCAAGCTTTTAGAAAATAACTAATTATTCCCTCAAATTATTTTTGTTTTCTGGGGGTTAGTTGTATCAACTACAGTTCATACCAAAGGTGCCTTTGGCAGAAATTTTTGCTGTGTAGGGAGAGGTTTAATATTTGCTATGAGGAGGTCTGCTCACAGGAATGTACTTGTGGAATATTACTAGCTTGAGGCTTTTTCTTACACTGGGAAAACTTACCTCCCACTCTCCCAGAGCAATTTTTATGTAAAAAGAGAGAAGGCTGACTTAGAGACAAATGTAGCTCTGATCCCATGTGAGGTGGATATCAGAATTGAATAGGGTAAGGGCTGAACACAATGTAATCCTTGTGGCACAATTTTATGTTCACTATGAATCTGACACACTGGGGTGGAGGGCATCCAAATCCAGTGCGGCAGTAAAATATTGTCATCATGAATTTTCCCAAATATAGGGAGAGAAACACCATAAAAATATTAGTAATGAAGTGACGTAAGACTCTTGATAAACTTGCTAGGTATCTATTACTATGATAAGTGAGTATTTTACTTCCATTTATAAGATGTGTATTTCTGAATACTAATATTTGTCCTATCCTTTGAAATTAGTATGTACAGACATGAGACAATATTGATAACTTTACAGTAATTAACCTGTCATATATTATTTTCCCTAGTAAGCCCTAGGAATTGGGTGCATGGTGTTGCAGGCCTGGGATCTGAGAATCCAGGAGGGGAGTGGTGGCTGAGGCAGAAGAATTGTTACTTTGAGGCCAGCCTGGGATTTGGAATTTATAGTGAGTTCTAGGTCAGTTTTGGTTTCACAGGGATATTGAATAACAAAACAAAGGAAGTAAGAGAAAGTCCTGTAAGTCATTTCATTTCTTGATAATTAAACATGGAAGAGAGAAGGTTAGTAACATGGGATCTGTCTGTGGATTCTTGAAGTTTCTTAGTGATTCACAAAATCCTGTGGAAGTTAGTTGATCCATTTTTTTTTCCTTGTGGTGAATCTTAGAAAACCCATTTAAGTAATGTTTGTTTCCAGAAATATAAAAAGAAAAATGTTTGGTGTGTTTGTGTGCATTTCCACAATCTAAACTATCCTAATCAATTTCATTCGTGAGGTTTCTACATTTTCTAAAAATGTACTTCTTTAAAACGGGTCTAAAAATTTACAAGATGACAGGTAGAAGAGACAGAAATTAAATTGAGTAGTTTATTTCTGAAGCTATAAACTATTAAGAAAGCAATTGCTTGCTCCCCAGAGATGGTAAGGGCCTTATTGGGCTTCTGTCCCACAGTTCCTTGTTGTGTGAGAGCTGAATAGATTTGGCAGAAGAGTGGGGAAGTCCCAGAGCCTCCTCTCCTGCAGCGCTCAGAGTTCTCACATAGAGGGCAGCTTTGTCCCTTAGAATCGGAGCTGCCACTCCCGCAGCTTCCCCAGACAGGCAAAACTGAGCAGAGTCCAAAACATTATAATAACATTTGTCTCCGATGTTGATGAGGGCCAACACATATTAATTTGTCATTTGCGCATATTTATCAGCCAGATTGCAGACTATTTCCAGGCTGAGGCAGTTAAAAGCCTTTATTAAAAATGATGCTTTTGAAATCTAATTTACTTCAGCATGCATATATTTTTTGTGTATTTTTTATGCCTCAAGAGCTAATAATGGCTTCAAAATATCAAACAGCTATGCTAGCTAGGTTTTACAAAATTATTGAGTTTTCTTACTAGTTTGTTTTGATACCACACTATTTTAGGTCCTTGATTTTGCCATGACAGGCTTGCATATTTTAAAAGAAACTATATCATCCCTGGTACAACTGCTGGTAGTAGTTGCCATAGCAATTATAGTTTAAAGGAGTCTCAGTCGTTTGCATTGAACAAATGGGTTGCATAAACATATCATGGTAAGTAGTCAAATAAATATTTGAACGGAGCTTTTCATATTCCACTCGTAGGAACAAAAGCATAAGTGAAAAGTTTATGTTTACTGATGCGGTTCTGCTAACGGCTGCAATCCTCTCTGTTCCTGAGTTATTAAAAAAGAAATATGGTTGTTTACTGACACATGAGTGACATGTAAGAGCATTTTTAGACTCCGCCAATAGAAGTACTCACCTCCCTAGTTTTGTATTTTCATTCTGATGGAAACATTTGCAAAAATCTGAAGGTACTATTGCAGATGTCATAAGGAATATAAATGTTTAGATATATAGATTTGTCTACTATGAGATTGACATTAGGAGGAAATGTTACAAAAATAAATAATTTTGATAGTATAAATATTTAAACTAATGGTCCAAATAGTAAGAGTTACAGGAGTCAGATGTAATCAAGATGGAGTCTTCAATGGTGAAGGTTCACAAAAAAAAAAAAAAAAAAAAAAAAAAAAAAAGAATGTGCTTGTGGCATCTTAAGAACTGAGTTTTACTCTTAGTATTCTACTTTTTTTTTTTTTTTTTCAGTTCCAAGCTTCACTTACTTATCAGAGAGCAACTCCTTTGGTTTGCAAGGGTTGTTATAATAGCATAACAGAATTGCTTGGTGGAAGCAACAGACATTTATCTTCTTAACTGTGAAAGCCAGACATCTGAGATCTGTGCCAGACAGCTTGGTGGGTTCTCTCCATACCTCTGTGTTTTGGTGAATGAGGACCAGCTTCATCCTGAGTCTCTCTACATGATCATTCTTCTAGGATGGCTATGTGCAGATTGCTTCCTTTTATTAATGACACAGGTTATAGTAGATTAAGGTCCTCTATTTATAGCCTTTTAACTTGGTTAATGTTTTGAAGACAATATCTTCAAATAGTGTTACATTATGGAGCCCTCGGGGTCTATTATTTCAGTACAAGTATTTTCAGGGTGACACTCTTTAACCCATAGTTGTGGCTAATAATACCCATGCTGTATGCAAAAATAGGCCATTTTCTATGAAATTACATTATGTAATGAAAATTATTGGCAAAGGTTAAATTTTTCATTGTGAAGGGTTTATAACACCAAGTGCCACAGCAAATAAATCTCATGTATTTGAAACAGCAAGATATGGTATAGCATGTATTTAAATATCACAGGTGTCACCGATGAAGTTTATTGGATTCTGTATTACAATTAAGAGGTGAAGGAAGAATGCATAAGAAATTCCTAGATGGTACCTTCCTGAGGATCAAATCTAGAAATGACATCCACTCCTCCTAAGATTATGTCATTGACAAGGAATAATCACGTTGTTCTAATAGGATGTAAGGGGGTGAGAAAGAATTTTGCAGTGAATAAAGGGAAAGTTGGTGAACATTATTGAAAAAAAAAAGTTCATGAGTTTATATTTAGCCAAATTCTGCCACAAAATTTATCAGTCTATGATTTTGATTGGCCTCTGAGATACATGTGGATAAAGGAATGTGGATATTCCAAAGCCCACATTCCTGATCAAGGCAATGGTATGATCAATGAGAAAAAATATGACATAATCAATGAGAGGTCTGCAATGAAGTCTTGATTTTCTCACTGAGTATCTGAGCAGTTCAGTGGTAACTACTCTAACATCTCTAAACTCCATCCTTTCCACATTATTATATGGCATCCTCGTGGTGCATAATATTAAAGGATAGTGACTGGAACTAATGGATATAGAAATGTCACCAAAGGCAATGTACCTTCTTTTCATTTTGTTCTATCCCCCGTCTTGTTCTAAGTTAAAATATTAATGTTTTGGTTATGTTTGGACAACTGTAACCAAATGCCTGAGAGAAACAAAAGAGGAGCATTTTATTTTGGTGCATGGTTTCAGGAAGTTCACTTCATGTACGTAGGCAGGACACCATGGCAGTAATGAGTTTAGAGACAGAATTCTCTTCCCATCAGTGTCTGAGAACCAGAGACAGAGAGATCATACCCTCTCTAAAGGACTTAATCCTTGTTTAATTGAGGCCCTGCCTTCTAAAGTTCCCAGAATCTTCAACATGGTACCTCCAGCTAGGAAGTGGTCATTCGAATCACAAGTATATGGAGACATTTCTTTGATAAGCCATAACAATTTGTAAATCAAGTTTGCCTTAATGCAGTTTATAGAGACGAAGGTAGGGCAATGGCTTAAAAGCGCACATTAACTACTTGGAAATCTAGCAGTTGTTTGATAGTAGTATTTGACTGCGTCTTTAATGCTTAAGAACTTTGGTGAGTTTATGGTTCAGAGACCTGGACCACCTTCTTGAGTAAATTATGCTGAGTGTTTTCCTAAAGTATTGATTCCAGGGGAAATGTTCCTGTCTCATCCTACCAAGAACATTTATCAACACTTGCAGGCCTAACACGAAGCTCCAGGCTTTCTCTGAGCTATCCCAAAAGTCATAGTACAGTTTAGGATTTATCTTTGAATCCAGGTTGGCATCAGAGATAACTGCTATAAACTAACTAGATCATTGTCTGAAAAAAAAAAAAAAAAACAACTTAGAAGGAAACGTGACTTTCAAAAGCAACACAAAAGAATATTCATTTATTTGGGTGTTTACCAGAGCAGCAGTCAGGACTTTGACATCATTATAAATCAAAATGTCAATACTGTAAGTCATGTTAGTGATGGGTTGGCAGTCAGAGCAGGCTCTAGAGCACAGCTGGTATGCACTGCACACATCCAGTGACCTTACTTATAGGGCCACTGTTGTTCTGCACCAGCTGGGGTCCTGGGTGTCACTCAACATTAGCATCCCAAATCATAATCATTATAATTAGTCCCCACAAAATCTGAATAAATTAATATAGTTGTATCTAGAAGCCAGTAGCATTTATTATACACAGACACAATTCTAAATACCTATATATATTTATCAAACATTGAATATAAAATTTACATGTCTACATATCTAAATATATATGATAATATTTAAATTTTTAATTGTTTGGTATAAATTATATGGGTCCTAAATGGGACTGAAAACTTGAATATTATAATTCTTGTTTGAATACATTTTGGGGAACACTTAGATTAACTAAACCTAGTTAAGAAATTTAACGTGTCATAACGAAAACCTGAGTTATATTTATGCTTATATATATTAAGCTTAGTTTGGTATAATCTACTATATGTCCAAAGGTATACATAAATTTTGTAATATTTACTTACAAAAAAATATCAAATAGCAATATAGAAAGATTTGGAATTGCTAATCCATGTCAAATATATATTTGTTAAATTGTTTTATTCTATTAGAATAGTGAAAGTATGTTTTATCTTGTGTCAAGGGAAAAGCAGGAGACACTGACTTTGAAGCCTTCTAAGCAAAACCAGGTAGTGTTGGCAGATGGCTATGTGACCCTTCTTGCTGAGACAGTTTCCTCTTCAGGCTCAGAGGAAACTATTTTTAGGCTAAACAAATGTATGTGCTTCCAATTTCTTCCATGAGGGCATACTCACTGAGTGTGTTTGACTTTGATGTAGGTACTGGAACTACAACAGCAAACTAAGATCTTTAGGGGATCTTCCCCGTCCATCCCGGCAGAGGAAGAACGAACAGATGTGTGTGCTGATAACACGGCAGGTCACGCTACGCAAGCATGTCCAGGTCTGTCCTTTCCTCTCAGATATAAATATGGGATATGGCCACTGTCCAATTGCTAGTTCCCACCAAGGCCAATTAAATGTGGTTACCTCACTCTCCTCAGTGATACCGGGATATGGTCTCTCTTTCTCCCTCCCTTTGTTCATTCGTGTGCTGCTATGACAAGGCATTGATCATAGGAATGGATGAAATGAACGTCAATCTTCAGCCTCCATGAAAATGAGTCCACCCAGTGACCAGGGCTAAACACTTTTAGCTAAATTATGAAAATGACACATAGGTACTCTGCTTGAGCTGTTGGTTATTAGGTGGTCATTTTGTTTCTACAATTCATCTTGTGTGATCTCTCACACATAGGAAGATGGTTGTGTTAGGCATAAAGGGCTGGATAGTCATTTGGGGAGGAATTTTTCAGTAAAAATCAGCCCTTTCTCATCAGGTAACTTATGCATAGGAGCACCTTTCCCACCAGTGTGCACACACTCATGAAAGTTTCATCTTTTCCCTCACCTTTTCCTCATGACGCTTCGTCCACAGAAATTCCAGAAGAACCTGCCTGCATGCATTAACCCTCCAATTCTTCCACAGATATGCTCTGATTGAATTTGTGTCTCCCACCCACAGAAGCCACTTACGTGAAATTCACCTGTGCCTCTCTGTGGACGTTCAACCTACAGGACCTCTCTAAGATATTTCACACAGTTCTTTTTCTCAAAGCATTTCTATCAGATTGCTTCCAGGATGTTGCAGTTGCTATGCTATTTCTTCATTCCTGTTATCACTTCTTTTCTAATTATTATTACTATTGTTATTATTATTATTATTTTATTTGAGAGCGACAGACAGAGAGAGAGAAAGAGGCAGATAGAAAGAGAGGGAGAGAATGGGTGCGCCAGGGCCTCTAGCCACTGCAAATGAACTCCAGACTTGTGCGCCCCCTTGTGCATCTGGCTAACATGGGTCCTGGGGAATTGAGCCTCAAACCGGGGTCTTTACACTTCACAGGTAAGCATTTAACTGCTGAACCACCTATCTAGCCCTCTAATTTTTTTTTTTTTTTTTTTTTTTTTACCCTGGTACCATTGTCTCTCCTTGACCTTTAATGTTGCCTCGCTTTAGTGATTGTCTTTGCAAATCTCCATTGCTCTCCAAGCTCAGTACTCCAGTTACTTCATTCACTCTCATAGACAGATACACCATCGTCTGCACTTGAGATTCCTTTTTCATTATTAAAATAGTTTATTTATTTATTTGCAAGGAGCAAAAGTAGGAGAGAGAGAATGGGCATGCCACGGCCTCTAGCCTGCAAACGAACTCCAGACGCATTCACCACATCATGAATCTGGCTTTATGTGAGTACTGGGGAATGGAACACTGGCCATTGGGCATTGCCAGCAGGTACCCTAACCACTGAGAAATCTTTCCAGCCCTTCCTCCACACTTGAGATGTGTATCACCATTTTCTACCATAACGAAACTGAGCTCAGGTCTAGTGCTTCAATTCCTCCTGCAATTCCTCCTTAAACGTTCATCATACGCAGCCACCATCTTGAAGTCACAAAAATTCCTCAAAGTGGACATCAGAAACTTCTCAATTTTACCACCCACCTCCCCTTATTCCATTACATATATGTGTGCTTTTTGAGGTAGGGTTTCACTCTAGCCCAGGATGATCTAAAACTCATTTTGTGGTCCCAGGCTTGCCTCCGACTCACAGCAATCCTCCTGCCTCTGCCTCCTCAGTGCTGATGTTAAAGGTGAAAACCACCACACCCTGATTTCAATTTTCACTATTTCCTGAATCTTTAATGTGTAGAATTCGAGCACCTTTCATTCTGTGAAGTCACCATCACCACTTTCCAGGTGGCTGTGACACCTCCTGAGCCTTCATCCCGAGATCCTTGCTTCTGCCATTGGCACTGAAGTTTCTTCTCTGAAATATGGCAGCTCTTCCACGTCCTTAGTTTCTCTCCATCTCAGAGTCAAACGAAAACCTCTTGACTAGATCCTCCCTTGCTTCTTCTCCATCCTATTGCCATCCCCGGGCATCACCAACCCTCAGCTGTATAGATGAGCCTCAGATGTAGGAACCCTTCTCACCCCAAAGAATTTGCTCCTCAAGGAAACCACAAATGTGAAACATCCACTACCTCTTTTTCTGTAGAGTTATTCAAAAGCCAGCTTTCCAGTGAAGCCATTTATGGCCATCCTACTAAAATTGTCAGTCAAAAATAATGCTGATAGTTCAGTGCTCTCCCCTGTCTCATTTTTTCATTAGTCCTAGTAACTTTCTACAATCTGAAAGCCAAACACACACACACACAAACACACCACACTTTCTGTTTATTGTCTCTGCTTATAAATTGTGGAGGACAAAGATTTTTATCTGGTTTTAACTACATTTCATACACAATAGCCAAGATAGAATGTTGAATACTGATGAAACACAGTAACTGGTTATGGAATGTCCATTAGTGTAGAGGTTTAAATGCATGCTCACATAAACTTAGGCTTGAATTTTGAGTTTCCAGTGGGCAGAGCCTTACTGGGGAAGAGTTATGTCACAGGAGGGCAGATCTTGGAGTCTGAGATGTGTTTTAGGGGGAGATCTTGACTCCTACCCTAAGGTATAGAGCACAGTTTGGACTTTGGCAGTTCTTTTATGGTGCAGTTGGTGGTGTCTCTGTGCTTAGATCTATGGAAGTGTGCCAGTTTCTTCTGCCATTGATAGCGTTTCCCCTGGAATTTGTAAGCCTCAAATAAGCCCTTTCCACCCGTAAGCTGCTTCTGGTTGTATGTTTGTCCCAGCAAGGAGAAGCTGACTCCAACACTTGGTTACCTTGCTTATTGCTATGAGAAAATAGTTAATAAAAGAGATTCAGGGAAAGAGTTAGCAATTTGAGGTTGCAGTCCATTATGTAAAGGAAGGCATGGCAGTAGGAGCTTAGCACAGGGAGGAAGCAGAGAGCGATGATTGGCGGTGCTCAGCCAGCTCTCCATCTACTCCTTGTACAGTCTAGGACCTCAGAGCATTGAGTGGTCCCACCTACAGTGAAGGTGGGTCTTCCCACATCAGTTAACCTAATCAAAATGGCCCCTAACAGGCCTGTCCGAAAGTTAACCAAATCTACAATAATCCCTCATGAGCATGCCCAGGGGCTAGTTTCTCAAGGCATTTTAGCTCCTGGCAAGTTAAAAATAAGTGTAAATCATTAATAGTATGCTGAAAACAGTAGACAATGATATAAATTTTATGTACTGGCATTTGAATACTAGATTTACATAATCAAAGTTAACACTCTTAGCTATGCTTATTTCTACCCGCTGAGTTATGACACATGAAAATTATTATTTTAAATTTAAGAATATAGAATTTTAGAAAAGTATGTTCCTTTTGGTCTTTCATAATATGAAAATATAACAAACATTCAGCATTTGATTCTTTATTTTTGGTATACCATTTTCTAATTTAAATTTATCAATGCTACTTTTCAGTACTTACATAATAATCACAAACTTAAAAACAAAACTTCAAAAGATAAATAATAAAAATATTTCTTTGACTTTAATTCAAAATTGGAATTTGATCAAAATCGGCCTTTATATGTCCTTGCATGGTTTCAGGCCAACTCCCACCCTGACCTGTACATGTAAGCCCCCAAATGAGACATTGGAGGACTTACTTTCCCATTTACAGCTGTGATTGATAACAATTCTGATACTTCCTTTGTATTTTATGGTGGTTCTTTACTGAGGAATTACAAACCAACTTTATTAAACAGTACATTATCATTCTGGGTTGCAGGGATTTTTTTTTTTAAAGACCAGTAAACATTTGTCCACTCTTAATGTTTGCTAAGTACATATGTAAAGGAGGGTAGAGTTCAACATTGTTGTTCTGTAAAGCAATTTTATTCATGAACCAAAAGGAAAACACCAAATTAAAGCACTCAAGTGGGTTCTGCTTGAGATTTTGCTCTGTCTGTGGCAGATCCAATCTAATCTCTTCAGGACAGCTTCTGATTTTATCAGAAAAGAAACATGCCAAAGAGGCTAAGGAATTTTCACTGGATCTCACTGGTGGTGAGATAGAAGTGCGCTGGTCCCATCCCCCAGAGTGGCTGCGTTTCACTGTGCCAGGGGCCCTGCAGCCACGTTACAGAGGCCTGGGGAAGGGAGCTGGAGAGTGCAGGAGGCTACCGGCTTGCCTTCAGTAGCAACTCAAGCATTTAGCCTGGAAAGGAGGCCAGGTGGTCCCTGAGGAATTGCAGAAAGAAACCACATAAAGGTTGAAATGAGAAAAACCTGGGAATAAATACAAAAGCATGTGTTTGCAGGGGCTAGCGCTCCGAGCAATGCCGATTCAGCAGAAATCCGGTAACTAGGCCAGGCAGGAACACGCGTCTTAGGTTAAATTATTCCTGCAAAATTCTTCCTTGTATCATCCTTAACCTTCAATTCTGTTCCATTTTCAAATGCACAGAAAAAAAAATAGTATAAATTTTGGAAATAGACTCAAATGCATCAAAATTAATATTACATATTTGTAGAGCCTTTTGCTATATTTTCTGCGATCTATAAATACATAATTTTACTGATATTGATAGATCATTAATAATTATACTATTGATTTCAAAATTCATCACAGTTTTAATATAATTTGGACTGTGTGATAATGATATTAACAAATAATTTTCATTTATATTTGAACTATTCATATGCAAATTTTTCAAGGGTCAGTGATTAAATAATCCCTTTAATTTGCTTAGCTTTGCATACATGATACTATGTGTTAGTTGATGGGATATAATCTACCCATGGGTGGGGCCTGATGCTAATTCACCAATAATAGACTGCAGCTCCTACTAAAGAATCTTGTCAACAGTGGATTTAGTTTCAGGATGGAGCAAAGGAAAAGATTCAGCCTATATATATTTCCTGCCATGTTTTCTCCTTCAACTACAGTGAACCAATAGAGACAGACTTGGCAAATACATAGTAATAATTTGTATGTACTGAACATTTGCTAATGAAATATTTTTTAAAGAATTATCTAATTTAATTATCATAGCACTGGTATGTAGGGAATCTATTTCTCTCCTTCATTGATAGCCAAGCATTCTAACTACATTCAATGGCAGCATCAGAATATGAGCCCAGGCTGCTGTTTCTGGGCTCTATACATGAATCAATCATCAGAACAGAGTAGGTCATTCACTCATGTAAACTACTGTATATCTAAAGCAAGGTCGGAGGTGGGGAGATGGCTCAGCTTTTAGACACTTGTTGAAAAGCCTGCTGGTTTGAGTTCAATTCCCCAGACACCCATGTAAACCCAGATGGGCATTTGTAGGCATGAGCAAGAGACTCTGGTGACCCCCTCGCCCCAAACACACACACACACACACACACACACACACACCATAGGCAAATAAAAGATTTTTTAAAATATACATAAAAAGGAAGATTTTTTTTTGAAGGCCCTTTTTAGTGACATGCCATAATATACACATGGTTGGAGTTCTATTTGTGACCTGCCTAGGTCTTTCTCTCCTTCATTGACTAGGACTATAGTTATGGTAGTATACTGAATATATTTTATTTTATTTTATTTTTAAGACAAGTCCAACAGACTGTTTTTTTATTTTTTAAGTGAGAGCAAGAGTGAGAGAGAAAATTGACACACCAGGACCACCAACCACTGAAATTGAACTAAGACACAAGCACGCTCTTGTGCGCATCTGTGACCTTGCACTTGTGTGTCTCGCTTAAGTGATAACTGGAGAGTCAAACATAGGTCCTTAGTCTTCACCTTAGCTGCTAAGCCATCTCTTCAGCCCTGAATTTATTTTTATAATATTTTATTATTTGGTTATTCATCTATATGTGTCCATCAATAGTGCATTAAGAAATATGCCTAGCCTTCAAATTACTTTATTCACTTATTGTAAAAGTCTCAATATTTTCCTGTTATTTATATCTAATTGCATGAACATGTCAAAACTTATCCATTCCATTATTCATATACAAATGAATTTTTTTCTATATTTTCAGCACCAATTGTCTTTGTAATGAACCTGTCTGTGACATTAAGAACTCATGCAACAATCAGGCACCAGAGGTGGTCAGTCAATATTCTTTTTCTGTTTGGGTAGTGTGTCTACTTGAAACTAAGTCTGATACATCATGAGTTATGTTTGTTTTTCTCTGTGTTGTATATCTCTAAGTTGTTCTCCCGTACAGTAAGAGCAAAGAGTTTCTTTGCTACCATTTTATAAATATCATCCCTCTGATAATTAAACCCTGGTTGTCAACTTGAGAAGATTTAGAATCATCATGAAAACAAGTTTCTGGGCATACCAGGGAGGAGTTTTCTAGATTAGATGAGAGGATGTGTCCCAGCTGGGGTAGCACCATCCCATGGGCTGGGTTCTGGACTGTTTTAAAAGAAGATATCCCTGCTTCCTCCCAGCTGATGTGGAGATGTAGTGCCTGGTGATCTGTTCCTGCCAGGCTTTCCCAATCACAAGGAAACTGATACTCAAGAGTAACCTCAGCATAAATTATCTCCTTCATTGAAATGCTTCTGGTTGGGTGGTTTGTCCTAGCAATGAGAAGGTAACTGAACTAGGAACTACCACTTTATACATCAGTTACTAGATTTAAAAAATGTCACCATAAAGACTGACATAGTGGGATTATAGTCATTTAATTAATGTTTTCCTCATTTCCTTGAAGGTTGTCAACCTTTCTGAATACATTTTTGAGATTTCTATTCCATAGCTATTTCTATTTGTTTACGTGTGGTAAGATTTGAAAAGACTAGAGAGGAAAAACCTAGCAAATACTTGAACACAGGACTAGTAAATTGAGAGCTAAGGTTGAAAATCAAGAGACTCATCAGTGTGATATTTGTAAATTATCTCACTCAAGCCATTGTTACAGAAGGAAAACAGGTCAAAGGGTTGAGAATACATGGCTGAGTATCAATAAGTTTGACAGAAAGGGGGAAATGACCACAAGGAAGCAAGAAACAACCAGAAGGACAGAAGGAGAATACAGAGAACGTGGTCATTGTGAATGCACACAGTTGATCCCAGGATGAATGAGTAACTAGCCATCTGGGAAACGCTCTGCAGTATGGTCATGTGAAGAGAGGCCCCACAGCTACTGTCTGTGTTTGTGTGTGGATCTGTAAAGTCACTCGTGGTAGCAAGGTTGATGGAAAGGCAGGACTGAGTAATTACTGTCTCTTCGTCTTCAATCATTCACTCTGTAGGGTATTCTGAGCCACCTCTTCAGCCATTTTTTTTTTTTTTTTTTAGAAAAATGTCTACTCAAATTTGTTCCCTATTTCAAATTGCTGTTTTATCTTATGTTGATCTGACACTATATTTTTAAAGCAGGTACTGAATGAGCACACTTTTTTTATGCAGACAGGATGCGTATGACTAAGACAGAGGGAACAAATGGAATTCTTTCTTTCAGTGCCTAGTGAAGAGAACAACAGCCCCGATACCTCCATTTCCCCAAGATCCTGATGAATTCCCACCTTTCAGGACATGATATTGGATTCCCCTGTTAGAGGCAAAGGTCAAGTGAGAGTAACATATGGAGTTACTAATGTCCCTACTATCAAGAGATGCAGAAGAAATGGGGTTATTTGGTTTTGTTTTCCCCTTCATGGTGGGGGTATTGGAGCATATCTGTGACTCAGTGCATGAGAAAGGTCGTTTGTGAAAGCAACATTCTTGAATAGATGAAATCTTGAGATCCCCTGTCCCAATGTAGGTGTGAAGCTTAGAGAAACTCAGAAAGAATCACACAGTGATACCAAATTGAACGCAGAACTCTGGATGTTCAATAGGAAGGTGTGGTAGTTGTGTCATTTAAGAGTTTTAATATCCCAAAATGGTGTTTCTTTTCTTCATGTTCCTATGTTCTCTTTTTTAATGAAGTCTAGTCTGAAAGTAGTTCCTTTACTAGAGAAAGTTTATGGATGAAAGATGTAGACATTGTCTACGTGTAAGATGAAGAAATTAGAAAGCTTGGGCCTAGGTAGGTGGCTTCCAGGTTAAGAGTGCTTGCTACACGTGAGCACCAGGGTGAGAGACCTGGAGAACTGGATTCCCCAGCATCTACATGAATAGCCTGGTGTGGCCATACATGTCTCTAGCCCTAGTTCTGGTAAGACATGGATTCCAAAACACCTCTGTGGCTTGGTCACCAAAAATAAATAAATAAATATAAATAAAAATGATGAAAATGGAAGCATTGAATTGAGTGAGGGACTTTTCTCAATGAAACAGGCAGACGAATGTAAAAAAGGCAGAAACTCATCATCCTCATCTATCCTTCACGCTGTCCACACACACATGCATACACTGCACAAGCACCACAGCACACATACTTCACACGCACACACACGCATGCACACACACACACCAAAAAGTAAAGCAAAAAAAGAAATTAGAAAGCTTCTTACATAAAAATCTGTCTCTTCTCAGCACTTTTTGTGTGCTAAGCTACTATTTCTCTCATCAAGTTAAACCAACTCTACTTCACTAGTGACAAAGGAGAAACACTATATTGGTGGTATTTAAATCTAACACTGCCCTGGAACTATATTGATACAGTTTAAAATTGAAACCATGATTTCGTTTTTCATTTTAAGTGCTACTATTTATTATTATTTTATTTATTTGAGAGACAGAAAGAGAATGGGAATGCAGGGCATTCAGCCACTTCAAATGAACTCCAGACATGTGCACGACCTTGTGCATCTGGTTTACGTGGGCCCTGGGGAATTGAACCTGGGTCCTTTGGCTTCGCATGCAATCACCATAACTGCTAAGCCATCCCTCCAGCCCCAAGTGCCATTATTTTTAAATCTCCCTCCAGGAAACAAAACTTCGTTTCCTAATCTAATGGGGTATCGTTGAATTTTCATGATAATCCAGATTTAATTACCAGACTTTTTTTTTCTGAAGGAGAGAACATTGATGTTATAGTGTGAATATTGTTAGCTTATTGATAATTTATTAAATAGTAAGATAGCTACTTCAAAATATAGCTTCTGACACAGACTTTTTTGAAACGCATATGTCAGAGCAAATGAGGAGTCTGAGGGAAGGACACAAAATCCAGAGTTTCCAGTCGTCAATCGTTGAGCTCAGCTGCTTCTGGGTATACCGTGGCGTCCTCATTTCTCTACGCCAGTCCCTCTGACATAACCCTGCTTAATGAATGGCTGTGGGCACAAAGGCACTGCATTCCTGCAGCATCAGCCCTCTGCTTACACACCTTATCATGGCAATTTGTCTCACCTTTCCTTGTGTGTACTATCTTTCCGAAGTTTTATCTCGTCAACTGCCATAAACTGCTGTTCTCAGGCACATTTTTCAAATCTAATGAGAAAGGTGATTTTGGAAAAGGAAGTTAATGGCCTCTGGTGCTATCGGCTTTTTTCCTCCCGTGAATGTCTTGAGATAGATGCAGTCGAACTTATATGCTGCGCTGGATACATTTTAGAGCCAGAAAGTGAGATACAGCCCTGGAGAGGAATCAAGGGATCTGATTGTTATCTGGAGCTCTCAACAGACAGAAAGGCAGCAATCTACACCTGGCTGCTCACTGTAGGGTTTTCAATGTCCATAGAATGGATGGGAAGGACTGGCTAATTTCCTCGCTTTGGGTAAGTGTACATTCAAAGACAAGGGGGGCAAGCACGTAGGTTGCAGCTGACTCATCGCTGTCTCAGCCGTCCTCGTGGGAGGCAGGCATGGAGGGGTAAAGATAGGAAGAGCATAGCCTGGGTGAGCAGTGCTGCTGGGTCACACTTCAGTGAGAAATCTGACTTGAAGTGCTAGCTTTGGGCACACAATCAAAGCCCTACCGAAGTCATTTTCCTGGTTAAGGAAACAATTTTTATAAAGCAGACATGTGAGTACTGGTTTGTCTTACAGGCAGTGGCTTCCTGGAGCTCTTCCACCTCACATGGCTCTATGACCCTTGTCCATTTTCCAAGGGGAGATGTGGTCCCTCATTCAGAATGCTGCCATAGCCATGTGTCGCCTAACAATCTGCACAACGATTCCCCTCTTGAACCCAGCAATATACCATATGCCATGATGCCCCTTACCCTTGTGTGCATGTTTGACTTTTGATTTCTTGGCTCTTACCAAGATCAGCTTGTCTCTAAGTTCCTTGCAGAAGGACTGTAGGTAGGGATCGTTGCATGGGGCCCTGGAGCTCACTGACTCAAAGCAGTCTGCAAGCATTTTCCTCTGGGCACTCGCGGGACCCTCAGGCATGGTCCTGTGTCCTGCACACCGTGCCTTTCGTTCTGAGAATTCCCGTGAAATAACGTGTCTGAGCCATTGTCTCAGGTGTTTTATCTCCATGCCTTCTTTTCCTGCCTGCCACTTGTCGTTAATATTCTGAATACTTTCAGGCAAAGAAATAATGGCATTATTTGCCCTTCAGAGTGTTCCCAAGAGTCATACATGCCGTGAAGGAATCCTCTCACCAGACAGTAAAGCAGAGAGCCCAGCAAGGCTTATTTTCTAAAAGTGCACTATCTTCCCAAACAACCTGGGATCTCTGTCATTCATATTTGAGTACCTGTGTTACCCAGGTGTGACGTTTTTATTCCAGTTGGGATGCCAAGCATGCTCTTGGATACAAAGAGATGCAGGACGTATTTTATTGATTGACTGATTGCATGAAGTGATTAAGTCCTTGAGTGGATATCTGTATGAATCTAGTAGTGCAATTTAAGGGAGAATTTTGAATAGTTATAAAGTGTTAACATACTTCATGAGACACCCTGATCAGTGTTTATGCACATATACTGCTTGTACTGAATTCTTGGGGGACACTCTTCTCCCTGTCATCTGTTGTCTTTTGCTACCTGAGTTCCATCAAGACAGCAATGATATCTGTCCACATGTAGTCACAAAATGACCAAATACATCAGTCACACATTAAACAGAGTCCAATAAGAGATTGGACACAAATTAGGATAGAGGTAGATAGAATTAAAATATCACTCCACCCTTGTCTTTGTTCTTCGAGGTAGGCTTTCTCTCTAGCTCAGGTTGACCTGGAATTCATGATGTAGTCTCAGGCTGGCATTGAACTCATAGTGATCCTCCCACAGACAGTCTGCCTCTCAGATGCTGAAATTAAAGGTGTGCACCACCATGCCTGAAAATATACTTTAATATTCTGGAAATGACTACAATTTCAAATACATCATGCAATACAATATAATGCTAATCACAGAGTATTTTATCTCAAGGTATTGCATTTTTTAAATTCTCATTTTATTCCAAACTAAAATTTACATGGACATTTAAATGTCTTGGGATCAGTTTGGGCTGGCCCATACTAACTCCACACCTAATTTCCCAAGCTGTCACACTGTCCTTTCTACTTAATTTCTTTGGATTTCTCAGTTCATTGAATTTGCTCACATTCCTTCCATATTCATTAAGATAATGCAATTTATTGCTGATTTGATGGCTCTGCATATGAAGGTTAGAGAGTAATTTATCACATATTGCTTACCTCTTTCCAAATGTCTACTCCATATTCCCTTTTTGTACCAGGCAAATGTCTTGAGCTCACATTTTGTTGAACATCTTTTTTTTTTCTCCTATGGGTATAATACTGTTGCAAATCCTTCCCTTCTGTCACTCACCTGACAGGGAACATGTCTATAACATCCTCACTAGTATTGTAGATGCCCCTCTGTCACTATGACAAATACCTCAGACAACCAAATTATAGAGAGAGAAGGTTTAATCCGGGTGTGGTGGCACACACCTTTAATCCCAGCACTTGGGAAGCAGAGGTAGGAGGATCGCCATAAGTTTCAGGCCATCCTAAGACTACATAGTGAATTCCAGGTCATACTGAGCTACAGTGAAACCCTACCTTGGAAAACCAAAAAGAAAAAAAAAAAAGAAAAAAAAAGAAAGAAAAGGTTTATTTTGGCTCACAGTTTTAAAAGATAAAGTCCGTGAGCCATTGGCTGCATTTCTTTCAGATCTATGGGGAAAGAACACATCTCATAGAGGGAGTCTGTGGAGAACCAAAATCACCACTTCATGGCTGAGAAGTGAGCAACATAGAAAGAGAGAACGAATGAGGATCAATGTGCCCAGGCCTTTAGACATTGCAAATGGACTCCATATGCATGTGCCACTTTGTGCTTCTGGCTTTACATGGGTACTGGGGAATCTGATTACTAAGCTCTGAAGGCAAGTGCCTTAGCCACTAAGCCATCTTTCCAGCCCCAGAAGAAGAAACTGGAATAACAGGTTCATTCAAGGACAGTCCCTCAAAAATGCAAACACCTCTCCTATGTCCCAACTTTTTATTTCTATCACCTCCCAGTAACATCAGACTGGTGAATATTTTTTTGAAATTTATTTATTTGAGAGCAACAGAGAGAGAGAGAGAGAGAGAGAGAGAGAGAGAATGGGGGCACCAGGGCCTCCAGCCACTGCAAACAAACTCCAGATGCATGGCCCCCCTTGTGCATCTGGCTAACATGAGTCCTGGGGAATTGAAACCTTGAACCCGGGTCCTTAAGCTTCACAGGCAAGCACTTAACTGCTAAGCCATTTCTCCAGCCCTAGTGAATAATTTTTAAGGCATGGATTTCCAGGGGACATTTAAAATCCAAACTATTGTACTTTATATACATAAATGGGGCATTTGTGTTTTTGTTAGTGGTTTTACTCCCTCAAAATATGACTGTTTGCATTAAGGAGATAACTAATGTGTGGTTACTAAGGACTCAGTGTAGCCATAAATGGACAACTTTTCAAGGTCTCCCTGCCCTACACCTTTACAGACATATTGACAGAACTAGGAGCTGGGGATGGAGTGAAACAACCTGGGTTTTCCCTTATAATGTCAGATCTGGTTCCTAGAAACAGGTTCTAAAACACCACATCATGAGCAAGTGATAGTGTGGAATTTCTAGGGAAATTAGCATGGGGGTGACTGGAGAGAGGACAGGAACAGAAAGCGAAAGAGGAGGAGTCATCAAAGAAGAGAAAAGCAGAGAAGGAGAATAGAAGAAAGAAAAAGAGTGAGAGGAGAGACAAGAGGAGGAAGAAGAAGAGGAAAAAGGAGAGGAGGAAAAGGAAGAGAGCAGAGAAGGGAAGAAATGGAAAGAAGAGGAAGAAGGTGACGCTGGCTAAAATTTCTGGCAAATCTCTAGCCCTGTATCACCTCACAAGGTACCGAAATACTTGGACACTCAGAATGTGCCCTATCTTGAGGCATGGGGTGGATACAGTCCATGTGAGTCAACAGACTCCCAGGAGGAGGTGCAATCTGCCAGGCATCCACATGCTTTATGTAAGTTGCTCCTAGAACCCAGAAACATACTTGGAAGAAAGTCTCTAGTGCTGGATATCAGACATGCAGTATATTTTAAAAGATGGTGGAGAATGTATGGCTGTACCCCATACACAAACCCTCAGAAGGCATGAGCAGAGCATACAGTGCTCAGTGAAACCATTTTGTCACTATGTGTCATACTGCCCAATTATTGAATTCTTGGAAGTTTTACTTCATTTCCAATCAAATACACAGGCACTTAGCATCAGACCTGGCTGAGTGTCATTTGGTACTATTCCCAAAATGAGTACCATTTCTGTCCTTTCCTTCTGCTTTCCTTTCTATCTATATCCTTTCTCTCATGAATTTCTTCCAACTCTTTAAAAAAAAATTCTCACAGTCCCCACAAATTCTTTTTGCCACAGGCTCGCTCAGAGTAGTCTTGGCCTCCTGTTAAGTGATTTAAGAACCATCCTCAGACACCCCCATGTGCCTCATACAGTTTTTTTAATCTATCTTGTATACCATCCAGCAAGCCTGCAAGCACCCACCCCTGAAATTATTCTTCCACTAATTTCCTGTCGCTGTCTTGAGCACTTTGAATTCTAGACCCAATGTTTTATTCATGTCAAATGTAATAGGATTGGAAAGAAGGCTTAGGATTTAAGGAGTTTAAGACTCGCTGGGACCTTTGGCTTGGGCTTTGTACTCTCACATCTCATCTCTGGAATTTAGACACCTGTCTTGGAGCACAGATCTCTGTCTGTAGGTCTTATATCCTGCATAGGAACATCTCATAGGATGTCAGGGATTCTTAGACATGATTCACATACTAACCACTTCACTTATCCATATTGTTACACCCACTCATTTCTCCAGCCTCCCTCTCCTTCCTTTAGTCTGCTTCCCTTGATAATTTGGCTTGAGTGGCAATTTGTCTTGACTTCCTCCTGATGAAATCTGGGAGTTCACAGACTTTTGTGTCTGACATACATGTTTGATTGCTGAGGACTACGGACCTACCTTCAGGGAGGTCTCTACCATGAGTTTGTATGAGCTGTGTTTGCAGATCCAGGAACCAAAGCTGTTTCCATTTCCTGCTTTCTTCTGTATATACAAGATCTGTTGTAGTTAGTGTGCTTAGGAACACTTAGGAAATGACTTTTGAAAACTGAGCTTCAGTGTGGGGTGGAAAAGTTAATAAACCTCTAAGTGCCATTCACCAACTTCAGTTCTACATGCCTGCCTGAGGAAACCAGCCTTGCATTCCTGATTCACATGGCAGAGCCCTGATAGCCCTTGGTATGAAATTAGTAATGGTCTGTCTTTGAATTGATGAGTTTCTCTCAGCTTCAGGCAGCATGATCCTCATAACTCATTTTCATTTTGACTTGGAATCATATAGCTTCTCCATTGTCTGAGCAGACTGTTGAGTTTTGGGCTACTATTCACTGTTTCAGAATATCTTAACTTGGATGCCATAGATTGGCATCACCCTTATATGAAATTTACTCTAGGATCAGCTTTGGGGGTCTCCAGTTTTTCAAACTCCTTGAACTCATAAAACTTTTGGAAGCTGTCCTCTTTTGAGCTGCTCACTTGATGGACTGTAGCAGAAAGTTCCACAATTCTTCGATGAACATCCAACCAAACAGTGTTATGGGAGGGAGGGATTTATTTCAAGCTTAAAGATAAAGTGGAAGCTCCACTTATGACAGAAGTTAGCTCCCATTCATAAACCCAAGCAGAAAGGGAAACCCACCATCAGTCAGCAAACATGAAAAAGCACCCAAGCAAGAATGAGCAGCAAGCAGGACTCCACCAGAGCTCAACTTCTCCACATACCTCTAGGTTGGAGTTTAGATCTGTCCCCAAAATATCCATGGGCTGGACCCCAGGACCCACCCCTAGTGACATCTCTTCAGCCAGGTGGTTGGAGACTCAAATTACAAGCTTTAATACAACACCTGTCTGTACACAGGACATACATTCACACTAACACATGGATCATAGTGCTCTCAGACTTACAGCTCCACATTAACTTTCATTTGGAGTTGGTGTTCTGCTTTATTGTCATTTTTATGTCCCAGCCTTCCATCTGACTAAATGTGTTTAGTCACAATTACCTATGCAGACTGCATATTTCTACCTTCACTGTTTTGGGAGTTTTACTGAAACAGCATGTAAAATTTCTCTGTTCTCTGTTTAGCTGAATAATACCAAATTATTTTCTCAAAAGTCACATCAAAATTTGTCTCCCCTGAGACAAGATATATCACCCTTGAATGACCTTTCTTTTTTACAATCTTAAATATTTGTAGCTTATTTATATTTATTTATTATTATTTTTTTCTTTGGTTTTTTTGAGGCAAGGTCTCAGTCTAGCTCAGGCTGACCTGGAATTCAATGTGTAGTCTCAGGGTGGCCTCAAACTTATGGCGATCCTCCTACCTCTGCCTCCCGAGTGCTGGGATTAAAAGCGTGCACCACCACGCCCGGCTCTTTTCCATTTTTTTTTTTTTTTTGCAGCATTACTTTTACACTGTATGCTTTGTCATTGGCATGTGCTTTTCTCTCAGTGGCATTGCTGAGAGTAAGGACTCTGATTTGAGCTTATTTATCACTGCCTCATGAGCTCATTGTGTGTTCACTGCCACCAGTAAATACCAGTATGAAAGTGAATAAGTGAACAAATGATTCTAAAAGAGTGGAGCAACAAAACATGAGAAAGATAACAAATCATTAATATATGAGCTAACGCTATATATTTGAATAAAAGGGTAAAATATTTTGGCACAACAAATCCATAGATCAGGAGCCATTTTGCTTAGCTTGCATAGTGGTTTTAAAAATGTGGCAGAATCACCACTAAGAGTGAGCTTGTGAGCCTGGTGAAATGGCTTAGCGATTAAAGCATTTGTTTGCGAAGCCTAAGGGCCCTGGTTCGATTCCCCAGGACCCACATCAGCCAGATGCACAAGGGGGCACATGCGTCTGGAGTTCGTTTGCACTGGCTAGAAGCCCTTGTGCACCCATTCTTTCTTTCTCTCTATCTGGCTCTCTAAGAAAGAAAGAAATAAAGAAAGAAAGAAAGAAAGGAAGAGAGAGAGAGAGAGAAAGGAAGAAAGAGAAAGAAGGAAGGAAGGAAGAAAGAAAGAAAAAGAGCGAGCTTGTATATCTAGCTACACCATGAGGTGAAATGGCTTAGCTAGTAAACTGAGCTCAGGCCAAGGAGAAGGATGTTGACACTTGTGTAAAAGCAGCAGGGTCACATTCTTCAGCTAAAGTTCTCTCATTCTATTTTTTTTCTCTTTTTTTGACTTCTTTATGGAATTCAACCTAGGTAAGATGGACTATTCATTTTTTTTTCCAGCTTGTGCATAACTCATCTAAGAGACATGTTACTTACCTGAGAATAGACTAGTAGAACAGTTATTATACTAATATAGACCTACAGAATCTGGACAAGTCTACTACTGCTGTGTATGCAACATGTCTGAAATTTGAGTTTAGTTTGATATTTTAAAACATTTGGTTTCTTGATAAATACATTGATTTGATATTTTATTCAATCAACAATGTTGTTTCAAGCTTTCTTATTTCTATCCATGTGTATTAGTCAGGGTTCTCTAGAGGAACAGAACTGCTAGAATGAATGATATTAAAAAGGGAATTTATTGTATTAGCTTACAGTAGTCCAATAGCAGTTGCAGGCTCAAGAATCAAGGAACCCGGTAGCTGCTCAGTTCACATGTCCAGATGCCTCAGCAGTCCCAATCCAGTACTGAAGGCCTGAAGGCTTCCTGAGGAGCCACTGGGTTTTGATCCATGTGGGTCTTCAGTTGACGCTACTCTTCAGTCCGCGCTGGTCTTCAATTCACGCTGGAAGGCAGCAAGCAGCTCTTGCAGCCAAGAGGAAGGAAGAAAGGAAGAGAGGAAGGAAGGGACTCTTTTCACCCAGAGCTTCCTTAAATGAAGTCCACCTCTGAGCAGGGCCTCCCACTCTGGGGGAAAGGCTCACTCCGGGGGAAGGGCTTCCTCCTTCAGTTAATCCTTCTTGGAGCAACCTCAGGGACCTACCTGAAAGGGATTTCTGTGGATTACTAAACAGATCAAGTTGACAACACCTTAACCATCACAAGTCCACTCCTGGTCAACTTGACACCAAAACATCTCCTTACCTCGTACTTAATTTCCAAATGAAAACAGTAACAAGTTCATAATTCTGCCTAACATGGTATAACTATCCCATGTACAAATAGAAATGCAAAATCTTTTCCCAACACAAAGCAAGGTTCCTTGAGGAATGCTTAGTCTCTAATATAATAGTTCTAATGTAAAGTCAACAACAGTTAGCTAGTGATATGATCTTAATATTGGTGTTGATATGTACAAACACTCCGTATCAAGGCAGGACAGAAACATTGCAATTACAGTCCTTGTTTCTGTAACTTGTCACGTGGCCTTAGCTGGTATTTGAAACTACTTCTTCTACTACCCATTCTGTATTTCATCCACCTTCAGCAAGTACCTCAGCAGGTCTTGATTCTTTACCTGGAAGGGTGACCCATACCTTCATTCCTGAAGGATCTGGGCTATTTATCACACTACCTCTATTGGGTTATTGCAGTTGTCCATCGACTTTGATAACAGGGCATGGTAACACCAAGAGGTGCCCTAAAAGATCTCCAGCATTCCAGACATACTCTTCCTTACCTCCATTGTGGAGCAGCAGTCCTATTTTCTCCTGGTAGTCTGGATCAATCACACCTGATAACACTGTAACTCTTTACTTAGCCTGTTGACTGGAGGGCATCAAAACCCCAAAGTGACCAGTGGGAAGTCTTAGCTTCTAGTCCAATGGAATGTTCATTGTGCCTCCTTGCAAAATCACTCTCCTCTCTGACACCAAGACATATAGGCCAGCAGAGCGTAAGGTTGTGGGAACAGGAAGCAAAAATTTAGGTAATGGGTCACTTGGGGTGATGGTAAGTGGGACCTTTACCATTTTGACCCCTTGATTCCGGGACCCATGAATCCAGGCTATAGGAGAAACAGTACCATACATATGCTGATTCAGAGCATATACAGCCTGCTGGAGGACACTCCCCCAGCCCTCCAAACTATTGCCACCTAGTTGGTGCAGTATCTGTTTCTTTAAAAGGCCATTCCACTGTTCTATCAAGCCAGCTGCTTCAGGGTGGTGGGGCACATGGTAAGACCAGTGGATTCCATTATCATGAGCCCACTGCCATACTTTCTTGGCTATGAAGTGAGTTCCTTGGTCAGAATCAATGCTGTGGGGAATGCCATGATGGTGGATAAGGCATTCTGTAGTCCCACAGATGGTAGTTTTGGCAGAAGCACTACATGCAGGAAAGGCAAATGCATACCCAGAATAAGTGTCTATTCCAGTAAGGACAAAACGCTGCTCTTTCCATGATAGAAATGGTTCAATGTAGTCAACCTGCCACCAGTTGCTGCCTGGTCATCCCAAGGAATACTACCATATTGGGGGCTCAGAGTTTGTCTCTGCTGCTTGAAAATTTGGCACTCAGCAGTCACCATAGCCAGGTCAGCCTTAGTGGAAGTCCATGTTGTTGGGCCCATGCATAGCCTGCATCCCTGCCACAATCATCACTTTGCTCATGGGCTTAACTACTTGATGATTAAAGTCAGAGGTCACCTTCTGATGAACATTATTTATGTCTTTGCCCAGTCAGAGAGTTCTATCCACATACACCTTCTGTAAGTGTCCTTCTCATCAATATTCCAACTGTGCTCCTCCCAAGTCCAGGACCATCCACTGGCCACAGCCTACGAATCAGTGTATAACCACACATTTGGCCACTTTTCATTCCAAGCAAAATGTACAACCATGTGTACTGCCTGAAGTTCTGCCCACTGTGAAGACTTCCCTTCACCACAGTCCTTCAGAGTTGTCCCAGAAACGGGCTGTAATGCTACAGCTGTCCACTTCTGGGAGGTGCCTGCATAACATGCTGAACCATCTGTAATCCATGCCCTAGTCTGCTTCTCCTCAGTCAATTGATCATAGGGCAGAGCCCATGATGCCATAGGTGTGTGCTTGGGGACAGCAGGCATTGTTACAGGACTATAAACCATACGGATTTGGGTAACTTCCTCATGTAACCTACTTGGGCCTTCAGTGCCTGATTGAGTCCGATTATGTATATACCACTTCCACTCAGTGATGGACTACTATTATGCATATCCAACTTTATGGCTTGGCGGGTCAGATAACACCCAGCTCATAATGTGGAGCTTGAGTCGCATAGTAACTTGATGGCCCATAGTCAAGCATTCAGTTTCCACTAAGGCCCATTAACAGGCCAAAAGCTGTCTCTCAAAGGGAGTATAACTGTGTGAAGATGATGGCAGGGCCTTGCTTCAAAATCCCAAGGGCCCCCACTATGATTCACCTATGTGGGCCTGCCAAACACTCCAAACAGCATCTCTATCTGTCATGACATGACATGAGCACCATCAGATCTGCTGGATCATACGGCCCAAGGGGCAGAGCAGCCTGTACAGCAGCCTGGACCTGTTGAAGAGCCTTCTCTTGTTCTGGGCCCCACTGAAAACTAGTAGCTTTCTGAGTCATTTGGTATATGGGACAGAGTAAGACATGCAAATAAAGAATGTGCTGTCTCCAAAATCCAAATAGGCCCACTAGATGTTTTGCTTCTTTCATGGTAGTAGGAGGCGACAGGTGCAACAACTTATCCTTCTTAGAAGGAATATCTGTGCATGCCCACACCACTGAACTCCTAGAAATTTCACTGAGGTGGAGGGTCCTTGAATTTTGGATGGATTTACTTCCCATCCCCTGTTGCTCATACGCTGTACTAGCAACTCCAGAGTGGTTGCCACCTCCTGCTCATTCTATCCAATCAGGATAATGTCGTTGATACAATGGACCAACGTGACTGTGTGGAAGGGACAATCAATTTCCCTGTGAACTAAGCTATGACACAGGGCTGGAGAGTCAATATAACCTTGAGGTAAAACAGTAAAGGTGTACTTCTGACCTTGCCAGCTGAAGAAAAAATGCTTCTGGTGGTCCTTATGGACAGGTATGGAGAAAAAGGCATTCACAAGATCAATAGCTGCATAACAGGTACCAGGAGATGTGTTAATCTGCTCAAGTAAAGAAACCACATCTAGTACAGCAGCTGCAATTGGAGTCACCACCTGATTAAGTTTCTGATAATTCATCATCATTCTCTCAGATCCATATGTCTTCTGAACAGGCCAAATAGGAGAGTTAAATGGAGATGTGGTGGGAATCTCCACTCCTGCATCCTCAAGTCCTTTATAGTGTCATTAATATCTGTATTCCCCCCAGGGATGTGGTACTGCTTTTGATTCACCATTTTCCCTGGTAGTGGGAGCCTGAATGGCTTCCACTTGGCCATAATGGCCCTCACTCCACAAGTTGGGGAAACAATGTGGGGGTTCTACCAACTCCCAGTTATGCATCCTGGGACTGGGGAAATAACCACAGGCTGAGTTTGGGGACCCTCTGGACCCACTGTCAGTCTAACATTTGCCAAAATTCCATTGATCCCCTGACCTCCATAAGCATCTACTTTAACTAGAGGACCATGATGCTTTTTGGGGTCTCCTAGAATCAATGTCAGTTCAATGTTCAGTAGGCCATGAAAGTCTGATTATTTCCTTTCCCCCAGTGTACACTTACCCTAGCAAGGAGCCACAGGTCCCTCTGAGGAAGGATAGGAGTAAGCTTAATATTGAAACTGTTGGGTGTTGTAGGAGGGTCTTTCCTCGAGGGTACCCAGACATCCTTTCAATCAAGGGCTCAAGTCTGGAAACTAATTAAGAGGTCTTGATTCTCTGTTGCTATAATTCAAAGTGGCTTTATGTTCCTTTTCTGATTATACAGATTAAGCAGGAATGCAGTAGGCTTCTTATCTACTTGACTTCTGGGATCAGCCAGTAACAAAGGTCCATATGAGTCATACCTTTATGTACATAATTTTGACTATGCTGTCTATTATGTAAAACATACTCACCTCCCCTTTGAGGACTCACTGCTGCCACTTGACCCTTTTTACATGAGATCCACTTAGACCTAATGCAGCAACTGCAGCTCCCACTATGAAGCCTTCTTTTCATAGAAGACCAATAATGGAGCACTTTAAGTATGCTGGTGTTTCACTCTTAAATCTGTTTTTTATAATCTTAGTAAAGGGCACATCTTCTGGAAGATCCCATTATGGGGGCCAAGATGAGTTTACATAGCAAATCCACTCCAGCATTCCAGGTTCTCTAAGCCTTTTAATCCCTTCAACATTAAGCCAAGGGATATCAGGCAGCTTGAGCTCATTCAAAGTAGGACATCTTTGGATCCATACTTCAGCCAACCAATCAAATAAACTCTTGGCACCCCTTCTAACTGCACGAGCTGCAGTGTTAAATCTAAAATCACTGCTAAATGGGCCTATTTCAGTAAATTCAGCCTGATCTAATCTTATATTCTTTCCGCCATCATCCCACACACTTAAAACCCATTTCCACACATATTGCCCATGCTTCTGCCTGTACAAGTTAGAAAACCCCTGAAGTTCTTTAGGGGTGTACCTCACCTCCTCTTGTGTCAAACTTTCTACCTCTCCTTTAGGGGCCTGCCTAGCCTTCCATCTGGTTATAGGCCTAGGGGCAAAGATGGGTGGGAACTGAGAAGCACCAGTATCTCCTGCTGATTCCTCAGAGAAAGAGGGATTAATTCCCTCAGGCAAGGGTGGGGAGGGTAATACTTCAGGGTGTGGAGGTGGGGATACAACTGCTGCTAAGGGAAGGGAGGTCATATTTCATGCAAAACAACTTCTTCAGAATCTGAGAGCTAAGTATCCCCAGATTTTTCAGGATCTTCCCACACATCACCATCCCAAGTCATAGGATCCCACACTTTTCCCATCAATGTCCTCATTTTAACTTCTGATAGCTGGTGAGGTTGAAATTTGAGTTTATGTTGCAAGTTAGCCAATCTTACAATGAAAGTTTAGGTTTGGTTTTCTGCAATCTGAGTCCTGCTCTGGCTAGAGTGGAAACTCTCTTCCAGGGCTCCCTGAGAAACCTTGAGATCATGTACATGGGTCTTAAGCTTCAAAATTTCCTTTCTGAGCTTCTACTGTTCCCTCAATAGAGATGCTAGAAGCAACCAACCAGGCTCATTTGTCTTACTTTTCAACAAATATTCACATGTTTTAAATACAGGGTTACTAAATGCCTTGCTCTTCACAAGATATGACTCAGGAACACCAAATGCAACTATCTCACAGAGTTCTTCAAGTAGTTCACACCAAGGATTACTAGTGCCCTCCTTATTTCTAGTAAAAGTGCTCTCATTATTTCCAGTGGGGCCTTTAGTAGCACTGAGGTTGGAAAGCCAACCCCAGATAGCACCAAGCTCACTAGGGAAATCCATCCTTACATTTCTCTTTCTATAGAACCACTTCTGGTACCAAAATTTGTATTAGTCAGTGTTCTCTACAGGAACAGAACTACTAGAATGAATTCTATTCCAAAGGGAATTCATTGGATTAGTTTACAGTAGTTCAATAGCAGTTGCAGGCCTGAGAATTAAAGAACCCAGTAGCTGCTCAGTCCACATGGCCAAATGCCTCAGCAGTCCCAGTCCAGCACTGAAGGCCTGGAAACCTCCTGAGAGCCGCTGGCTTTCAATCCACATTGGTCTTCAACTGACACTGGTCTTCAATCCACACTGGAAGGCAGTAAGCAGCTCAGGCAGCCGAGTGGAAGGAAGGGGCTTTTTTTCACCCAGAGCTTTCTTATGTAAAGTTTCCATCTGAGAGGGGGCCCCCAATCTGGGGAAGGGCTCATTCTGGGGGAAGGACTTCCTTCTTAAATTAATCCTTCCTGAAAGCAACCTCCAGGACCTACCCAAAAGGGATTTCTGTGGATTACTAAACAGATCAATTTGACAACACCTTAACCATCACACTATATTAATTTTTTTCTTAATGATTGCATGATGTAATTACTTGTACATCACTATAAATTTTGTTCTTATTTCAGATTGATATTTTGTTGTTGTTGTTGTTCTGACTCAAGTGTCATTTAACTATTACCAGAATAATAGTGGTTAACAAACATCCCCATCAAAATGACGAGAGCACAAACTCACTGGGATCCTGTATATGTGGGCTGGCTGTGGTTCAGCTAATCATGTTTGAACCTTCTGAGTGGCTTTTCTATAGGCCATGGGCCAGATATCTATACTTGACACATGGATTCTCACCCTTTGATGAGCTCATCTACATAAAATGAAAAGATGGGTTGGAGAGATGGCTTAGTGGTTAAGGTGCATGCCTGCGAAGCCTAAGGACTCAGTTCAATTCTCCTGGTCCATTGTAAGCCAGATGCCCATGGCGGTTTGTGCTTTGGAGTTCATGTGCTGTGGCTAGAGGCCCTGGTGTGTCCATTATCTCTAACTCTCCCTCTATCCATCTATCTATCTATGTACCTATGTATCTATCTATGTATCTATGTATCTATGTATCTATGTATCTATGTATCTATCTATCTATCCATCTATCTATCTATGTATCTATCTATCTATCTATCTATCTATCTATCTATCTATCTATCTCCCTTTCTCTGTCTCTAATAAATAAGTAAAAATAATAAATCTTTAAAAAAATAAAGGATGCTGCGCTGTGAGTGCACTGGACTGCATGTCCGCAGCATCTTGCTGAAGGAAAGGCTTCATGGCAGCACCTTGGTTGGTTCCAGTGTCAACGTGGGCTGCTGTCCATCAAGTTAAACCCAAGCTGGCAATAGTAGCCTGGCAGTAATTCAAACACCAGTGTCACTTTTGAATGTCATTGCCCTGGTTGTTGCTTTTGAGCAGCACTTTGGATCCAGTTTCTGAGATTCCATAAGCAATGTACTTCATATTGGGTGACTGTGAAACTCTTTGCTTATTTATCTTTGTGACTAAGGCAGATTAAGGAATTGAACATGCTTCTCTCCGAAGCAAACCTGCATGCTCTTGGAAGTATATCATTGTAAGGTGAAGTTCAATGGCACATTACCTGGAAGATGGATTTTCTAAACACCACAAGTTCAAATTCCTTCTCAGTTATTTACTCAATACAATGTTGGCTCTCATGAAATTTGTGAGTAATATAGACTTACATGTTCAATAATTTCAACTCTCAAGAAGACTGGGGAAATACCCACTGATGTGACCCTTCAGTTTTGGTCGAATGTAGCATCTTCTTTGCAAATTCCATACTTTGGAAGTGTCTTATAATATGTAGAGCTTGGCTACATAATATTACATTGCAACAAATGTAAGCTTATAACATATAGTGGAGTGAGGTGACCATTGTTCAATTCTATGCCATTGTTTCACACACATTTTAATCTATTCATATGTGGGTCATTGACTAGCTGTCCCAGTATTTATATGGCAAACATAATTTGAATTTTGTCTAAAAAGCAAATGACACAGAATGAACTACATGTGTCATTCCTTAGACCATACATCCTGAGCACACATGTCGAGCTCTGTGATCTGAGCATCCTTCAAACACTTCTTGTGTATAATTCCTCATTGGGAAGTCCTTAGACCTTCAGTCTTTCAATTTCTCTCCCCAACTACATTTCCTATTTTGTCCCATCGTTCAGCTATTAACGTATCTATGAGGGGATTCTTTCTCTGAATTCTATGGGCTTCATCTTGTACAGCTAGCCTAGTGTTAGTCATGTTTCAAGTTCATGTGACATCAAGCCCAAATCTTGCTCTCTGTGGTCTTCAGTGACAACTACTTTGATAGCCCTGGCAGAGATATCTTTCCTTTCCTGCTCTAATCTGTCACTTGAATGTGATTTGCTGTTGTCCTGGTTTTGATTTGTGTTCTCCTTACTCCAGTGATAGACATTTCCTATGGTGTGAGTGCATCCACCAAACCATGAAATGCATATTGAATTTGATTATTTACCTAACTATTCCAAAATGAATCTTTTCATATACAATCTAAAAGTGGAGATGACACAATTTTCTGAGGAACATTTTTCTCTTGCAGGATGAGAAAGTGTATGCAAAATTGGTCTGGAAACCTCATTCTAAGTATACCTGGTTAACAGCTATTTTATAACTGTAGTCAATGCTTTTCTCTTCTAATTACAAGATTTGTTGACAGATACTGAGGATAACAAGTAGATATTGAAATCTCTACTTTGAAGGTCACCTGGTACTTCCGTGGGCAGGGGCAGGACAGAAGGACAAAGCTGAAGTGAATTCTTAAGTTTTCAACAGCCAAGTCCCCTTAAGGACATTTCCATTAATTTACGTACCTCATTGAAGGTAAGATGTGCCACAAAGTAGAGAGGCAACCAGAGTTTTCCTTGATTTTCTTTAATTTTCAATATCTTGCCTTTCTTGAGTCATTTTCTTCTTCCTCTGCTCTCCTCATTTATATTAATCTTAAATGTCTATTATTTAAATGTTACCCTGGTTCTTTACCTCTTGGAAAAGTACTCTGGGTTTTGTTTGAGGCCCTAGGCCCTCCATTTACACTAGGTTAAAGAGTAAATAAACCTCAAATTTCAGGACAAAGTCTTCTACATGGAATATTTTCAAAAGTACTAAAGCAAAATCATTTTTATCTCCTCTATTTCTTGATAACCTAAATCCAGATTCTATATACATACCAATAGTATGGGAATGCAAAAGGTTTCAAGTAAAAGAAAACCATATTCATAAAGAAAAAAATCTCTGTATTTTTACTCTGAAGCTACTAATGTAGAATAAATGGGAAAATAGAATTTTTCTGGGATTATAGCTACCTTGTGAAACTAAATGACCAATTCTAAAATCAGAGCTTTGATTTTCTTACCCTCGATTCCAGTGCCTCTGTATAGTCGAGCTTCTTAAATGCTGACTCACAATAATTTATGGTACCACACAACTGGATGTGAGAATGATGAAAAACAATGGCAACATCAAATGTTTCCTAAGCATACAGTGACAAAATTAATTAAATACCAAACGCATAATCTGAGGTGCTCTTGGCTATATGCGGCCTTGGTTCTGAATGCACAGCATATGTAATTTGAATTGTACATGATATGATGGTATGCAGTGCACAGCCACTGTCCCTGAAGCATCTTGGCTCAGATGCGAAACTATTATATGTTGGGCTATGGATTTCAGTATTTTACTGTACATATAGTTTTCTTCTCTTAGGACAATGGCTTCAACATTAAAAAAACAAACATATCCTGGCAATATTTTCTTGTTATGCTTTCTCAGGGTATAAGAATGAAATTATTGTATCTTTAGATTATATTGTGTCACATTTGTTTGATTTTAAAAATTGCCATTGGGGTTACTGAGTTTTTTCAAACTTGATTTTAATAATGTTAAATGAAATTTGGCTTATAAGAAAGACAGAATTTTTGGTACCAAATGGAAATGGTAACATAAAATTCTCTATCCTAAAAGACTGACTAACAGGTTGACCCTTCATGAGGTCCTTAGGTGGAACACCTGAATCAAAGGGCCCTGGAGAAGGTATGATGAAGACTAACTTTAATATTCTCCTGTTTCTTTCTCTCTCTCTTTCTCTTTTATATTACCTGGGTTTTCTTTCCTTCTTTTTCCATGGCGCTGGCCTGTAACTCCCAGTACCAGGATGCAGTTAACATCCACAATGAGCTGTGGATCAGAGAGAACTATAAGGTTTCCCAAGAGAAGACAGACTTCTGTCAGAGGACTTGATTACCCACCAAAAGTTAATGGTTAAGACTCTACTGCTAAAGATGTCATATGCTGCTGGTATGGAACATGGAGATACCTGGCTGTAATCTGGAAGAGAGTCAGCCCCCAGACAGTTAGTTTATCTAGGTCCAGAAGGTGCTACATGAGTGACTGGGGGAAAATGACCAACATCTGTCCAAGCAACTCATGGTCTAAGCTATTCAGAAGCAAACAACCTGATGTAATGCTCAACCAAGTGAAATAGTGGCACACAGCCATGGTGGGTAACCAACTGCTCTTGAACTGGCTAACAATCCACTCAGTAAAATGGAACCCATAGCTGGAATTGGGAAACAAGTCAGAACCATATCCAGAAAATGATTCCACTCTCCAATATCAAGCTCCCACTAATCTTGGGCTACATAGGGCCTATATTTATTAAATGCCCTCTAAAATAAAAATGGTTATCCCATTTTTCTGGTGGTGACTTCACTCTCCATTGGAGAATCTGTTTCTCTTTTTCAGATGGACACAGAACCTGAGGAGAGAATCAGCCCATCACACCTCACCAGGGCCCCAGGTGAAACCCTAGAGTAAATGGGGAAATGAGCAAGAGTGGTGCTTTCTTGGTGAACCTGGTATCAGCACAAGGGTGAAGTGACAGACAGAGAACACTCAACTCCTACCAAAACAGAGACACAGAGGCTCCCAGGACCTCATCACTGAAGTAGACCTAAAAATGAACCAAACATGGCTCAGGGAAATTCATGGAAGAGGGGGTGGAAAGATTGTTAGAGCCACAAGGTGGGACTTTATGCACAGAAACATTGCCTCTTCCCCATAACTGATGGCTACAACCAAATTAATAACCCACAATCCCCAATGAAGTGGGTACCTTAAAAGGGGGGGGGGACAGGGAGGAGGCTAATGATGGTAACAACATGGCTGTTTACACACTGAGTATGTATGTACCTAATAAATAAAAAATGAAGAAAAAGAGAAAGACTGAATTTTCAATAATTTCTTAAGTGGTCCTAAACTCACCTCTCTCATTTTGTGGTATACATGTATGTAAAGTAGTATTCTCCATATTGATGGTTACAAAATCCATATATCTATCAACTGTGAACGTTGAAGAAACTCATCCCACAGTATCAAAGAGAGGCACAGCTTTCTCGCTAGTACATAAATTTACTTTCATCTTCAATGTACACTTAGGTACCCATGTTTGTATGATACTTTCTCAAGTTATTGGGTTTTATTTGGAAAGTATTTAAGAAGCCGGCTCTAGAGGAATGAAGAGAAAAAGTCTCTGTGGCCCACATTCCTGCTGGACGTGTTTCATGTCCCTGAGAAAGAAGCAGTGATGGAGGATGCAAAAGAAGGAAGAAGAATGTTCTGATCTACTCCTGAGACGAATAAGAACTCAGATATCAGGTGCTGCAGCCAGGCTGGTGGATAAGGAGGGAGTCAATGTGTAGGCTACGGGTCTGTACCAGTTACATCTTCAGAATCCATACAGATGTCCAGGACCCGTGGTGGAGAGCAGATGGCCTTGTAATTCCATGTCCACATCACAGAGTGGACAGTGGCAGCGGTGTAGGAGCAACTCTTGTGGTCATGTCTAAGATGATGGTCACCCCTTCTGGGTTTGAAGTTTGATTTTTGGTTTTCCCTTGTCCGGAGTCCCAAGGAATTTGCAGGCTTTCACTCAAACTTTAACATGGAATCCATAAGATGTTTTATTATTATTATTATTAACAACATATTTTGTATGGATACATCGTGTGTTGGCATGCTCTTTGCCCTAGTTCCTACCTCCATTCCACCTGGAACCCTCTTCAGTGGAGTTGCAGGGTTGTGGTTTATGCGTTGTGGAAACAGCAGTCAGTTATTTTTGTGTGAGGGAGTGCCTCTGGGCATGATGTCTCAACCTGTGGCTCTTACAAGCTTTCTTCCCCTTCTTCCTCAAAATTCCCTGAGCTATGGTGGACGAATTTCAAGTCTACTTCAGTGATGAGCTCTTAGGATCCTCTGGATCTCGGCATTGGTAGGTGTTGAGTGTCCTCAGAGTCTGTCTCCTACACCCTGGTGCTGAATAATAGGTTCATCATAAAGACATGTTAAATTTTTATCTGTAATTGACAAATAAGACCATTATAGCAACTTATAATAATTGCACAGGATATCTAACTAGTGGGAAGAAGAGCTCATATTCAACATATATCTCCTGCCTATCAATATTCCAATTTTTAAATTGTTTTTATTTTTAGGTTTCTTTATTTTAGAGAAAGGGAGAGAGAGAGAAAATTGCCACACTAGGGCCTCAGCCGCCGCAATCGAACTCCAGATGCTTGCGCCACCTAGTGGGCATGTGTGACCTTGTGCTTGTCTCACCTTTGTGTGTCTGGCCAGTTGAACATGGGTCCTTAGTCTACCCAGGCAATCACCTTAACCACTAAGCAATCCCTCCAGCTCCCAAATTCCCAAATTTTATGTGAGTAAGGTAAAGAGAATAAAATACAGACAATAATGTACATAAATCTGCAGGCTAAACTTGGTGTGATAGAAATAACATGGGTATAAATTTAGATTTTTCTTTCTAATTAGTATTGGGGCAAATTCACAAGTACAAAAATATTGTCAGGAACAAAAAAATTTTATCACTAATTTTGAAAAAAAATTCTAATCAGTTGTCTAATAATCAAATGAAAATAACCTAGAGGTACATTTTATTTATATGAAATAATTACTGTTGAATTTTAATGGTCTTGTGGCCTGATGAGAGAATAATCAGTAAGAGGCATACTCTTTAATTATATTTTAACTGAATGATGAAAGAAACATAATCATTCCTATGTTTTGGTAGAATAAGAATAAAACTGTTAATGATTATTTTTGGTCACAAATTCTCCATGTAGCCAATAATGCCTGGTAGTTGCTTTTTAGCCTAGATTGGCTAAGCCTTGTGATCCTAAGTCTACATAGTGCTGGAATTAAGGATTTTGCTATTGCCCCAGTACTAAGATATATGAATATTGATATAAATATATAAAAACTATGAATAAAATATCATCCATTTCAGGAAGAAAATGTCAATATTTATGTGTGTGCAGTTAGATATTCCTAATTATGATGTAGAATAAAAGGATATAGTTTCTGTCTTTGCAGAAAAAAATAATCTACCATAAACAATAAATATCAATATGTTCTAACATATAAAGAGCTCACATTAATATATGCCTAAAATGCTTGTCATGTAATGAATAATGGAATTAATATAAGGTGAGTAATTTTAAGAATAACCAGTTAGACCCTTAGATCATATGCATTTTAAAAATCTGTATTTGTACTTAATATTATGCTAAGAAAACTTGTAGAAACTTATCACATTTAGGGTGAAGTTGTAAAATATTGCATGAAAATCAAATCTCATATGTAAGAAATAAAATAAAATATTTATTATGCTCACTTTCATAAAAGTATTGAGATATTTTATTAAAATTAAAAACCTAAAAGAGTGTGACCACGTGAGCAGTCCAGTGTTAAGCACCTGTGTAGTATTTGAAACCTTGTATTTCATCCACAGCATCAACAAGACAATCAAAAACCCAATTGTATTTCTATCTATCCACTTATTCATGGCTCTCTGTAAAATGGGGTGTTCAACAGGTCTCCTGTTTCACTTTTTGGCTCTGTGAAGAACAGAGTTGTAGACTTTGACATTGATCTTCTATTTTCATTGTTATCTATTTTTTCTTATTTTTGTATGTGTAGTGTGTGTGTGTGTGCTTGTCCACATGCACATACACGTGCTTTCATATGGATACATGCATGTGTTCAGGTGCTGGTCTGTGTGACATGCTTGTGCAGGCCGTGGGTCAATAGCAGGTGCTTTACTTAATTGTCCCTTATCTTGTTTTGGAGACAGGGTCTCTCCCTAAATCTGAAGCTCACCAATCTATCTAGGTTGCCTCTCCAATATGCCCATGGATGCTCTACTCTCTGCCCACCCAATGGTGGGATTAGAGGTGCATGCCACCATGCTTGTATTTTTGGTGGATGCCATGGGTCTGAACACAGGCCCTTGTGTCTGTGTAGCTAGCACTTTCCCATGTGACTTCAAGCCCCTTAATTACATTTGCAAGGAATAAATTACGGCCTTTTCCAACAAGATCATCCAGTTCAATTCAGGATTTAATTTTGTCCCTTCCAGCCCTTGCAGCCACTCCATGCTCTGCGATCCCCAGCAACACCGACTACCACAGCCTGGTCACCAGTGGGAGAGGGCAGGGAGCCTGTGAAGCTCATGTGGTAATATTTTTCCTGTCACATCAGATTTCACTTGTCAAACTGTTGCTACCCTGGCCTCTTAGACACTCCTCGGTTGGGCTCTTTCTGCCTTTCGTGCCAAAGCACTGATTCCTGAGGAGCCAGGGCCTCACTTCATGCATGGCACTGAATTGACGGACAGAAGTCTTCTTTTGTTCCTTTGGAAGACGAACTTAGCCCTGATGGTTCCAAACTCATCTTTAGTTTACACCCAGGCATGCATGTAGAGAATACCCCATACAGCCTGTGAAAGTCAGGATGCGCTTGGATCTTATAAAATATTCCAAAGCATGGATCAGGGCTTAAGGTAGTGGTTATGTTCTCTGTCACTCAAATTTTGAAAGAGGGATTTGCAACCATGGAGGGAGGAAGGCAACCCACAGGGGATGACTTGACCCAACACGAACTTACATGACCTGCTACTTCTGCTTCGGCTCCACTTCAAAACTGTCTATGAGCCCCATGGTTTAAAGTCAGGCCAATGTCCACCAAAGTTTGGTAAGTGAATAATTGTTATAACACCATAAGAACCAGTCCCCATCAGCTCCTGTTTTCCTTTTTCACTCAGAATAATTTATAATTTCTCGTTAGTGATTTATTCAGAATTCTCTTAAGGCACAGTGGAACTAATGTTGTCATTTGTATGTTATAACAAAACTTCTAGGCTAGGCTTCATTCATTCCAAAGTCACAGTTTTCTCCCATCAACACTGAAATTGACATAAACATGAAATAATATGGTGCACATTTCTCTTAAATTAAAGCAGATTGAGTCTTTCACACGGCAGTATACTGGGAGTGGCTGTTTTCTTGTATCTGTGCAATCCCGTGGCTGTGGTGGTGGCTCTCTCAGAATGGATTTCCTCACTGGCATATGGATCTACTTAGAAGCCTTCACAGTCCATTTGATCAGTGCTTGATCTCCCATCTCTGTAATGGCCTTCTTTTTTGTCACCAATGCATTCATGGCCTACACTTGACTGCTTTTATGGCTTTTAATTAAAGTCTGCAGTAGAAAGTGTCTATTAATCAGTGTGTGAAGCCAATCATGGCAAGAGTTTTATACACTCTTTACAAGATGGATCATGGTTTCATAAATTGTCCCACCTTTGTCTACTTGGTAGAAAGACAGCCATTTAAGTTAATGATATCATGAGAGACACGTGGACTCTGGAAATTTGAAAGGCAGTGTCTATTTTGACAGGTCACATTTTTTTTTTTAATTTCAGGAGCAAGACATATATTTAAAAATTCATGATTCTATAATCATCGTACTCACTTTTCACAGTACAGTTGGGAAGAGGACAGAGAGTAACTGTGTGCATGCTCCTTAAGTCAGATAGAATAGGTAAGCACCAAAAATGAAGGGCAGGTTTGACTGTTTTTCCTCTTCTCCTAATATGACACTTATGTTCCCCAGTTGAGATTTATCAAATGTATAAGACACCCAGTCCTATCTATATTTCTGTTTGTGGGAATAGCTCTTCAAATTACATGTTAATTTAAAGTAACATAACAGTTCACTGTGAAAAGAAGAATGTCCAATCTCACCCCAAAATGTAAAACACACAGATTAAAATGAAACTATTGAATTAAGGGCCTGAGGAGATGTTTCAGTGGGTAAAGCGCTTGCACAAATGTGTACGCTCTGAGTTCAGATCCCCGGCATGCAAACAAATGTTGTTGAGTGGGCAAGGTGGCTCGTCCGTAATCCCAGTGCCTGGTAGGTATGGAGACAGAATCCCCGAGGAAAGCTGGCTACCTCATCTAGCTTAACCAGTGTGGGGGTTTGATTAAGGTGTCCCCTAGAAACCCAGCGGTTCTGGATGCTAAGTTCCCAGCTGATGGAGATTTGGAAACTAAGGCCTCCTGGAGGCAGCGCATTGTTGGGGGCGGGCTTATGGGTTATTATAGCCAGTGTCCCCTTGCCAGCATTGGGCACACTCTCCTGTTACTATAGTCCACTTTATGTGGGCCAGGGGGTGATGTTCACCCTCTGCTCATGCCATCATTTTCCCTGCCATCATGGAGCTTCTCCTTGACTCTGTAAACCAAAATAAGTCCCTTTTTTCCCCCCAAAGCTGCTCTTGGTTGGGTGATTTCTGCCAGCAATGCAAACCTGACTGCAAGAATAAAGTGAGCCCTAGTTTCAAGTGAGAGAGCCTGCCTCAGTGAAAATAAGATGAGGGGTAATTAAGAAAGACAGCCACTGCCATGTTCTGGCCTGCCATACACACACACACACATACACACATACACACACGTGCATGCACACACAGATGTGTACTTACATAGATACCTACATTCTTGGGGACACGCATAAACATGCACATCAATGGTGCACACACATAAACACACACAAAGTTGAGCTACAATTCAGTAACATTTCTCTAAGACCCGTGAGGAGTTCACAGAGCACATCCATTCTTTAGTATTTGATCAGCGAATGGATTTGATTCATAAATACATTTATTACATCATCAAAAATGTGCTGGTTGTGGTGGTGCATGCCTCTAATCCGAACACTTAAGTGGCAGAGGTAGGAGGATTGCTGTGAGTTCAAGACCACCCTGAGAATACATATTGAATTCCAGGTCAGCCTGGGCTAAAGTGAGACTCTACCTTAAAAAAAAGCAAACAAACAACAACAATAACAACAAAAAATAAAACAGAGAACAGAAAACAAAACAATAAGCAAATGCACTTAAGAGAGAAATGTACTATATACTCTAGTGGGAAAAAAAAAAAAAAAACATCACTTACAAATACAGAGAGGATCTCTGGGCTGAGACTGCCAAGGAGGGGGCTCCTTACTGCTGCAAAGAATAGACATCTAAATGTGTTAACAAGGAGCAAGTGTTAACTTGTTAACAAGTGTTAACTTGAACCCACCTCAGTGTGCGAAGCTTGTATCTCTACCTTTCATCTCAATTTCTTGACTGCTCATCTTACTTATGAAAGGATTGTGGTAATTTTTGTTCTGCATACACATACACACACATATATATAACATGAGTGGTGTGGTATGATGCGTGTGTGTGTGCGTGCAGAGTCATGGGTCCCATGTGAGCACATGCGGAGGACAGAGGAGGTCAGGTACCCTCCATAACTCTTCAGGGTTTTGCCTTCATTTGGAATTTCTCACTGAGCCCTGGGATGCCATTGGTGGTTAAACTGGCCGACCAGTGAGCCCCGGTGATTCTCCTGTTTCTGTTTCTGATGAGATGGTGGTTACAGGTGTGTCTGGCCATGAGCAGCTGTTTATGTGCCTGCTGGGGCATCAAAGCCATGATGAATCAGCACCTCCGAGGCCCTCAAGCTTATGCAGTAAGCATTGGTACCTGCTGAGCCATCTTCCCTGCCCCAGCTGAGATAAATGACCTCAACATTCTTTCTGTCTCTAAAATATGCCATTAATTAATTAAACTAATTAAACTAGTCTCTATCTGTTTTCTTCTCTTTCCTTTTTGTATTACTTGATCCACCTAAAGAGAAGGAAGTGAGCACCCCCAAATCCAGCTGTGGGAAGACTGTGTGCACCCTTTTCCAGTAGAGCCTGCAGCTTTGCACTCCCACTGTGTGAGTAGCTACAGACATCCTCACTCCTTACTCATACCCCGTTCTCGCCAGATACCTTGGGACTGAAGTCTGTTTTTGTCTCCTTGTTAACTGGACCTGCGGCTCCTGGGAGTCAGAAGGCCAGCACTGGTGGGCCTATGTAGGCTTCCGTGTGATCTGCTGGACTTCTGTTTATCCGCTTAGTTCAAGGTCTGTGATAAAAATGCTCCTTCAGGCTTGCATTAGGGAAATGAAAACAGAAAACAAACCCCCCACACCAGAGTGTGGCCATGGTCAACTCACCACCTGCATGCTACATGCATATAAGAGCATGTGACACTCTCTTAGTTAGTTACAACCAGTATCATCTTAAGGCATGCTATCTGCCAGTCTCTCGTCCAGAAATTTCTTTAATGTAGATTAGAATGAATGAAGCTCAGTGTCTTACTTCAATGAATGAAAAGAAAATACAGTTATTGAATTTCAGTTCAGGACAGACTGGACAGGTGATTGAGGGGGGGTTCAGGACATAGCCCTATCTCCTCTCCACTGAATAAAGAATTGGCGGAGTCAAGTGACATACTACACACAGGTTATTTTTGTTTTTGTTTTTTACAACATGGCCCTTAGTGTAGGTGTGAACCACGTCCAAGAAGTCTTGCTCTTTCCTGTGTCCCTTGGTCTCAACTTCACTTCCACATGAATCTCTCCAAGGTCTTTCTGGTTGCTCTGAAAATGAGTCCCTTCAGTTACCTAGAAAACTATTAGTGGCCTGGAGAAATGGCTTTTCAGTTGGAGTATTTGCCTGCGAAGCCTAAGGACCTGGGTTCCATTCCCCTGTACCCATGTAATCCAGATGCCGGATGGAGGGGGGAATAGCATGCATCTGGAGTCCATTTGCAGTGGCTGGAGGCCTTGGTGCACCTATTCTTTCTGTATCTGCCTGTCTCTCTCTCTCCCTCCCTCCCTCCCTCTCTCTGAAAATGGATAGTTAGGTAAAAAAAATAAAAATAAAAATAAAACTATTGAGCTGGAGGGATGGATTAGCGGTTAAGGCATTTTCCTGCAAAGCCAAAGGACCCAGGTTTGATTCCCCAGGACCCACGTTAGCCAGATGCACAAGGGGGCACATGCGTTTGGAGTTTGTTTTGCAGTGGCTGGAGGCCCTGGCATGCCCATTCTGTCTCTCTCTCTCCCTCCCTCTTTCTCTGCCAAATAAATAAAATAATTAAAATAAAATAAAATAAAACTACTATCAACAACCCTTTGCTTCTTCTTGGACACTACTCATTTGTGAGAACTCTCTAATGTCAATGCTGCCATCATGATGTGCAAACTGTGCTGGATAATTCCAATGTCTTTACTGTCTTCCGTGCTGGGCTTGGCCATCACAGTTTTTTTTTTTTTTTTTTTTTTTTTAATGTTGCTGTTTTTGTTATTAGTCATGTTCCATCCCAGTAATTTTTTCCACATCTTGATGCCTGGGAAAAGTTATTTGGAATTTCCTCATTTCATACATCCTAGTTTTACTCAAACAAAAATGTGTGGAACAATGATAGATTTTAATTTTCAAAGGCAATGGAATATCATTTCAGTGAGCATTGTGCACAAGTTATAAGCAACATGCCTCTCAAAAGTTTGCTCTCTTTCTCTGTGTGAAGGTTTGAATCACATGTCTCCCATTCACTTACATGTTCTGAATGCTTGGTCCCCAGCTGGTGGCAATTTGGGAGGCGGGACTTTGCTGAAGAAAGTGTGTTTTTTTTGGGGGGGGGCTATGGATATATCTATATCCAGCTCCCCCTTGTTAAAAGCTGGCCAACTCTCTTGCTATTTGTCACCTGCTCTGGCAGAGGTGATGTCCAGCTCCAACTCACGCCATGCTTTCCCTGCCATCATACACACATACACACAAACCCCCTTGAGATGAGACTGAAAGCCAAAATTAAAAATGAAATAAACTCCTCCCCTCAGTTTCTTTTATTTGGGTGCTTTGTCCAGCACCCAAATTAAAATTTTCAATCCAACAGAAAGCACTTTGACATTGAATCCTACCATATAAATTGCTCTGAAAATGCTCTCAAGGACACCCTTCCTTAGTCTTCAGAAAGATCTGCAGATTGAGTTAAGTTAGCCTGAATGAGTCAAGCCAGAATAGTCTTGCAGACTTCTCGCTTCTCTGAGATAAATACTGGCTATGCCTCTCAATCAAACCCCTGCTTTTGTTGACTATGACAGAAGAGATTTGTCCTTTTACATTATAACAAGAGACAAACAACATCTGATAACAGCATGGTCGTTTTTCAGTGAGCCTGCAGTCCTGGACAGAGATCCCGTGTCTCGTCACGTACTGTGTTGACCACGGTCACTCTACAGCATGCGCCTTCTGAATTGCTCTCTGTTCCCTCCAACGTGTCTGAGGATTTTTCCAGGGGAAAATCACTGCTGTATAAATAAACAGGCAAGCCAAGAACAATGTGACCATTAGGGTCATCAATGAATGATTCTGACACACTATGATATACAGGGAGCTTAGGAATGGCTCTATGCACTATTCATTCAGTCATTCATTTCTTCAATCATTCAATTAGTGACCAAATTAGTTAGAAGGTTGTGGCATGTCATCAGCTCCTGCTGTAGGACCTGCAGTTATTACAGGGACAGAACAGACCAAACTCCTGCCTACATGTGGTGAAAACCTAAGGAAGGGAGTCAAAGTGGCAAGAAGGTATGAAGACTTAGGATATGTCTTTGTCCTATTGCCCATCAAGGGTGTGCTTAGAAGCCCTAAACACAGAAATTTTTCACTGGATTAAAGACTTGTTCCATGGCAAATCAAGTACTGGACACATAAGGATGAACATGTGAAGCTCTGACTCTTCATGGGTCTCATAGTCGATGGAGGCCTTTACTACCAAAGTCACAGTCCGATGTCACTGAGCTCAGCATCATGGATGCCCTCAGACCACAGACAGTGTGGTAAAGAAGAAAGGCAGCATGGGTCAGGGCAGAGTGAGGGTGTCAGCGAAGGCGTCTCGGGTACTAACTTTTGCCAAACTCAGGGATTGTTGTCCTTTACAGTTATTTCCTGTAAAATACCTTTACATTTGCAGGGCCAAGCTAGAGCCAGTAAATTCTGAGAAATGTGGCCTCGTGCGTAGCCTATGACCCACCTCATTCAGCTTTTCAGCTTCATCTTGAGGAAGTGGCAAGCAGCTTTGCGGGCAGAGGTGTGGCGCTGTGGCACTCAGACTTCTGAGGCCAACGCTGGCAGCATTTGAACCTCTGAATGCACGGCCCCGACTTGGCATTGCAAACACGTGCCTAACTCCTGAGTATGGCACATCCCCGCGTCTTCAAGCTCTGAAGAGATGGTCTGGGTAAAAGAATGGATGCTAAATCCTCAGGCAGAGTGGCGTAAGGGAGTTCCTTGAGCTCAGTATAGAGCCCGGGAAGGCATTCAAGAACGAGCACCCAGAAGAAAGCGTTGTGTTTCAGCATTTTACCCAAATCTGGACTCTTCATGAAGAATAAATGAACTGTCTCTTTTTATCTTTTTGAAAGTGTTTGATTGACATACACATTGTATGTGTTTATAACGTTCAACGCAATCTTTGGCTTCCTGTACACACTGGGTAGTGATCAGTTCCAGGCCATTAGTGTCCCTGCTTCCTTGGACTGTCATCATTTGAGATGAGTTCATTCAAATTCCTCTCAAGGAGATCAGAACAGGAATGCAGTGCACGGTCCAGGAAAGCGAGGAGATAGGAACGAGACAGGGGAGGCTGCCTTAGCTCGGCCAGCCCCCACCTTATTACCAGATACAGCCCTTCAACCTGGCATTTGCCATTCATCAATCTTCCATAAAAATATCACCACTCATTTTCTTTTTTTCATATTTGGCCCGTTCTTTGAAGATTTCTCTTTGTCTTCTTTTCCTAACTTGGCCATAGTGTGAGTGTTTTCAGCAACTAGAACCTAAAACAACTGAATAGACAACTATTTATTAAGTCAAGGTAATTTGAAATTGTTTTTGGACGTAAGCAACTGGCACATTTTTTCCCATTCTCCTGGTATTTTTAAAGTATAGAAAGATACTGTGATAGTATTGGTTGTATTTGGTAATTTTTGTGTACAATCTGTATTCTAGTGATTTGGGTTTCAAAAATGTGCTGATTGTTTGTGTATTTCAAACTCTCCAGTTATAGAAAATCATATCAAATTTAAACTGGTATATAATTTTAACCTGCCAGATGAATATTTTTTCATCTATAAAGACAATATGTAAATATTCAGCTTTACCAACATATACAAACACTATTGAGCAAGATGGCCTAGCATTCCCTTCCACAGTTTTTTTTTTTTTAAGTATTCACTCCTATTCCTTTCCCTTGCTCGGTGTATTTTCTTTAAAAAAGAATAACTTGCAATTATAAATTTTTACTTTAGTCCTCTGAGATGTAGATATTGTACAACCCACTCAAGTCTTTCCCAAGGGTCTGGAATCTTTCTTATGAAGTGAAATCATCCAAAAAGACAAACTTGGTTCCCACTTCCATCTGAAAGAAAACCAGAATGACTTCAATAAGTGCTAAATTACAAACTCAGATAACCTAGAGCCTGGATGAATCTCTCTATAAGGGCTTTCTGCCACTTCCTGTAGCTTATCCCAAAATTTCAAATGCAAGCTCTTCTGTTTACTCAGAGCTAAATTTCATCTCTTGACTTTTGTAATGTCCTTTCATAAATCTTCCTTGACTGCTTTACTAATATAATCATTTTTTTCTTTTATAGTTCATCTGTGAGAATGTACCACCATCTTAGTATTAAAATATATAATAGGTATACACACACACACACACACACACACATACACACACTCACACACTCTTCACATCAAACAATTTCCAGATTCAAGTTATAGACAGAAGCAATGGTTCTTGTTGATATCCCTGGTCATTCCCATATTAATTGCAATTCATTCACTTCTCATTTAGTTAAAAATATTTGGGAAGAATGAAGCCAGGGGAAGCCTAGGCAATTGTACCTAAATCAAAGTCAGTAGGAGCTGTGTTTGCCTGAAAGCATGGGGAAGAAAATGAAGAGGGCATTCTTTTCCATGTTTAGTCTTTTCCTTGTATGTAGATACTGGGGCCTGAGTTTGCCTACTTGCGATTGGTAGAGGGAAGTATACAAATATATTTAACTGTAGAACAAAACCGACCATAAAACAAAAGCTACCATAAGAATTTTCTTCATAGATGCAATTATAGATTTTTTCTTCTTAAGAAAGAAGTTGGGGAACCGGGTATCGTGGCTAATGAATACAAGGCCAGCACTGGGGGTGTGGAAGATGATGAAGGGTGATTGATGTGAGTTGGGGAACACTATGGACCCCATGGTGAGTTTGAGGATAGTCTTAGCTACATAATGATTCCAGGCCAGCCTTGGCAACAGAGGGTACTCTCTTAGAAACAATAACACAACTGGCAGACTGAGAATGGGCCTGTGCATACTCCCAACCAAGTTAAGAAAAAAAAAAAAAAGGTGCATGGTTACTAAATGCCTTTCTTGAAGTTATTAACCCTACAATAAGGCAACCTGTGGTAGAAGTGTGGGTCTTTATTTTTCTTTCAAACTGTTCATGATTTGAAAACAAGCCCAAAGTATGTCATGCAGCTGAAACGATTCCTGATGAGTGTGACATTCAAGAACAATGACCTCTGAGATGGAACTATGAGGTCATTCCCAGGTCAGCTGACCTTTTCCAAGCTCAAAGCTTCAATGACTTCCTGCATAGACAGGACTTGAGAGTCCAGACAGGACCCGGCTCTTAGTGATAAATGGCAGAGGACTGACCAACCAGAGACTTCATGGTGGAAGCATATTTACTCAGGTGTGGAATAAGTATCCCGTCAACAAACAATGAGAATGATAATTGCTCATTAATTAAAAATGTAGAGACTGGGATAATTGCTTTATTTTTCATCAAGGTATTTTAAAGAGTAAATGTATCATGGGAATCTATTCCAATGGTTGAAATTGATTGGTTTGTAAATATTCCCAGTCTAAGAACACAATTCTGTTTTTCTCTTTCAGTGTGTTCTATAATAGAAAATAAATTTCAACCACCAGATAAATGTATAATAAACTTGACTTGAATGTGCATTAGTCTTAGAAGAAGTTATATTTTGTGTTTTGCTGGTATGATTTAAATTGTTTTGTAGTTCTAATGTGGCTAATTTAACTTTAGTTCTGCATATAGGAGACATTATGTGTTAGCATTTCTAATATGCAGTATATGGTGGGCAGCAATATTATTTTCCTTAGATGTATCAAGCCCTAGCTTATGCTAATTTAATAATTTTTATTTATTGGCTATCTTTACATTTAGTTCATTTTAAATTTTCATGGGCCATCCATTACTGCGAAAAATTAATAAGATAGTATCATTTTAAAAAATATTTTATTTTTATTTATTTAACCGCTAAGCCATCTCTCCAGCCAAATGATATCATCCTTTCTTTTATTTTATTTATTTTTTGTTGTTTGTTTTTTGTGGCAGGGTCTTGCTCTAGCCCAGGCTGACCTGGAATTCACTATGTAGTCTCAGGGTGGCCTTGGATTTACAGTGATCCTCCTACCTCTGCCTCCCAAGTGCTGGGATTAAAGGTGTGCACCACCATGCCCAGCCATTATCATTCTTTTTTAAATATTTTATTTTAATTTATTTTACAGAGAAATAGGGTGATAGAGTGAGAGAATGGGCATGCCAGGGCCTCCGGCCACTGCAAATGATCTCCAGATGCTTGCGCCCCCTTCTACATCCTGGGGAATTGAAACTGCGTCCTTTGGCTTTGCAGGCCCATAGCTAATATAATTATTAATATTCAAACTAGGTAGGCTTATGAAAGCATATGACTAGATAGCACCATGACTGATATCTGGAATATTCTTTTCTGCATTGATCATTGGTGTAGACAGTCTGTGTTTTCAGGTAATATCAATAATTATTAAATTGATTTTACTTGAAAATATTAGGTTGTCCATATATATTAAAGCCATAACCTACATAGATCACCACATTTTATATAATGGTTAAAAGATGCAGGGATGGAGAGTTGGCTTAGTGGTTAAAGCGTTTGCCTGCAAAGCCAAAGGATCCAGGTTCAATTCTCCAGTGCCCATGTAAGCCAGATGCACAAGGGGGTGCATGAGTCTGGAATTCCATTGCAGTGCCCATTCTCTCTTTCTTTCTCTCTCTCTCTCTCTCTCTCTCTCTCTCTGTCTCTTTCTCTCCCCAGTAAATAAACAAAATACATTTAAAAATATGCCCTAAGCAATCTATAATATTTCCCTTTACTCAGACTGATGGCCACAATTAAGGATATTTCTGATTTCATAAGAAAAAAAATTATCAAGTTCATGTCGTTATGATACTTCCTCTTTTGTCTCAAAATATGACAGATATTTACAATATTTATATGAACATTTTCTTTTCAACTTCATTATCATAGTCCTTTACACTGTTAGTTCTGGAAGACAAGTATTAATTTATAGGCCTGCATTAGATCAAGTTTTCATTCTTCTTTCTTCACTGCTGTCTTAAGTCATTCATCAGGGAGCGATGGTTTTATGTAAGCAGGGAGGTATGTGTAGGATGAAAAGAGGTACCATCAGGACTAGTCTCTGTATAATTACCCAGCATATGCTACCTGAATTCCATTTGTCTGCACAGGGTGAGGTGATAAGAGAGACACTTGTTTATGCATCATTCATCTAGGTCACACTGTGAGAAATAGGAGTCATATTTGCAAGTACAATTTCCAAGTACCTGCCAAGACTTCCCTCAGCCCTAGCATGGGAAGGATGTTTGTGGGATGCGTGGATGACGCCTGTCATCCACGATTGTGTGGAGCAATTTGTATTGTCTTTGATGCAGAAAACCGCTCCTCCCCTCCCTCGCACCCCTTCTGTCTGCCTCTTTCAGAGCTTTGCTGGGTTGCTCTGAAGCCCACAGTCAGTGTATCCAGTACTGGGAGACACAGGGAGCTTCCTTGGGGAACTCTAAGACCGTAGCAAAGAATGCTTTAAAAAGAACAATACAGAGTCAAGAAAATGCCTCCAGGATTGGTACTAATTAGTATGGCAGGGCCAGGATGTGTTCACTGTTACTGTGGTGGGTTAAATGGAAAACGTACTCTGCCCACGTGGAGCTCCTGTGTGCGTCGAATACTTGGAGGTAGTGGGTCCCTGGAGATGGGCCTTGAGGTTTCTTAGGTCAGCGTCTCTTCCTGTTGTTGTCGCTTGGCTTCCAGTTGGCCTGAGTGACACAAGTTTACCAATCCAGCCTGTCACTGAGTGACAACAGGGTCCAACTCCAGCCTGCCAGCCTCCCGGTGATGATGACCTTGACCCTCAGGAACAATAAGGCAAATTCAATCCTTTTCCTTCTATGCATTGTTTCTGGTTGGGGTGAGAAAGTAGCTGATACAGTTACTAAAATCCTACTAACCTTTTGCAAACTTTATATGAACAGTAAAACTGTGAAATACATATGGTGCATTATGATTCGTTTTATGAATGTGTTAGTTATCAAAATTAACAATGTAGCATAGTGTGGTGTGAAAGACAAAAATGGCCCAATAAATATAGGGATGTTGTTGAGCATTCAAACCAGCCACAGAGACTACAGTAAGCTCAGACAGCCTGCACCGTGTCATGACGCATGATATCGCACAGGGCAGCAGAATAGAAAGCTGTTTTAGGTGTTTCTGAAGATGAAATTATATGAAACAAACAAGACGTAGAAACTGCTTAATTAACTTAATTAACACTGAACGGCTAGAACAGATTAAGTTGGCATATTCATATAAAAAGAAAAAAAGCCGGGCGTGGTGGTGCATGCCTTTAATCCCAGCACTCAGGAGGCAGAGGTAGGAGGATTGCCGTGAGTTCGAGGCCACCCTGAGAGTCCACTGTGAATTCCAGGTCAGCCTGGGCTAGAGTGAGACCCTACCTCGAAAAACAAAAACCAAAACAAAACAAAACAAACAAACAACAACAAAAAAAAGAAAACAAAGTATACAGCAAGTTGATTTTCCCAGAAACCTGTAATTTAGCCCTTTTATGCTTCCAGAAAAGGACTTCTCAGCGAGCAGTGGTGGCTATAGGGACATGCATGAGACATTAATGTATGGAAACAGGCAGTGAATACCATCAAGGGAGTTGTTGTGATGCATTTGGAATCCTCATGGATTACTCAAAAGTCCTCATCATAAGCCTATTTAAATATTTCAACAGTATTGTAACATTTTAAATGTCTTTTGATATATGCCATATCGTAAGATCTAAAATATGTGATACATTTTCATATGCTCATATTATAAGACATTGAAAACAAGTCACAGAAAGGGTGCATGTGCCTCATCTTGATTATCATAGAAAGTAGAGTGCTCTAATTTGTGAATACTTCACCCACCACATTTGTAAAAATACAAGACGTGAAATGTATTCAGTTAAATTTTGGGGGGTAAATGAATTCACTGCTTCCTGTTTTGTAGCATTTTCACTGCAATTAGAAATGAATAACTAGAATTTAAGAATATTTTTTAATATTGTATTTTCAACCTGTGTAAACACATGAACAGCATCGAAAAAAATTTCTGCGAACGTCCCCCCTTATCTCAAGTACCTCCCCAGAAGCACGAGGCCAGTCCCGCGTTTTGCAAGGATCGCTCACTTTCTCCTTCCCACTCCCCTGTGTCCCTCGCCACATCCTTTCTTTTCTGCCCTCTGCATGTGGCTGGTGCTACTTCCTAGCTATGTACGTTTGAAATAATGTCCTGCCAGAAGCATTGATAGGAATAGTGTCTGTCCTCTGGCTTCCAAAGTCACAGTCAGGATTAATGTATACACCTGTCCCAGGTATAGCTCAGGGAAGATCAGGTCACCCAGGGCCTTTGACTTCCTGTCTTAGCTTCCATTCGGAGGATTTCACTGTGAGCTCCAGGATACTGAAGATTTCCTGGAGAAACTCCAGACCTGACCCTCCACCAGCTCTTGTCATGGCAGGTTAGAGGAACTCCTCCAGACAGATCTGGGCAAGAGGCGCCCCTCCCGTGGCTGTTTCCCTCCCCTAGCCTGCTTCTCTCAGTCGGCCTGTTTCTTTCCGGAGGACCTGTCTGCATCGGGCTACTTCATCAAAGCTCTGCTTCTATGGGAGCTGACCTGGGAAAGCGTGTGGAACACTTACCAGGTTGCTGTAACATTCTAAGTGTTTAATAACCAAATATTTATAATTACTAAAAATAGAAACGCGTTCTGTACTTGGTGATATCTCTTCCCTACACATCAATGACAGATCACCGTGCATGGATGGGAGCCTCAGAAATGCTAAACGGAAGATTCTAGAAATCGAACAGCCTAAATAAACAAATGGGTTTGGCCTTTTTTGGGAGATCTTGGTTAATTATAGTTATGTTCTGTTTTTCAAAACATCTGGTAAAATATGCGATTATCTTATGTAAGTAATTTTAATATTCATATCATATGCACTTCAGATGTATTTTATATAGTTAGCAAAATATTGGTGTTTGTACATATTTCAGCTATGCCTGTTTAGATGGCATTTTCAATCATGCTTCTTGGTACTGAACTGTGCCCTTGTGAAATGTCTCATTCAATTAACCAGTTGGCAGGATTAGTTTTCTTCATTAATGGATTTTTGGTTATGACTTTGTCAACATCTTGCCTTTTAAACAATGTGGTTAGAGAAGCTACTATTTCAGATGGCAGTGATCACTGGGATGACCCAAAAGACCAAAAGACACCATAGTGCTGAGAAGAAGTGACAGAGGAGTGCTCAGCACTGAAACATCTCTATCACACCCTCCAAGGTTCAGGGTCCATTGTGGAAGAGGTGGCAGAAAGAATGTAACAGCCAAAGGATGGGTAGGACTCCTTACAATGCAATTGTCCAGGCAGAAATTGGCCTTCATATCCATGACTTCGCAGTGCGTAGTACTACCTTCTCAAGATCCTCATAGTAGGAGTTAAAAATGAAGACATCAAAATAAAAGAGAGACTAATGGAGAGGGGGAGGGGATATATTGGAGAGTGGAGTTGTTAAGGGGAAAGTGGGGAAGAAGAGGGAATGATCATGGTTTATTGTCTGTAAGAATAGAAGTTGTCAATAATTAAAAAAAAACTACAAGAAAATGTATTATGCTAAAGTGTATGAAAGGTCAACCATCCCAGTACAATTACTTGTTTGCAGCTTTTTTTTTTTTTTCCTAAGAAAACCTGCAAAAGGACAGTTCAGTTTTTGGAATACAGGTCTATTTGTATTGCTAAGATTTCAAAGATAATATCAATGTGAACTCAATGCACCACCATTAATTTTACTGGAGGTGTTTGCATAAGATGCACAGCATTCCCCTAAGCAGAGGGCAGGGTAAATGAGTTTACTGAGGCCATGTCTGCAAGAGTGTGAGAGGGTTTGCCTAAATGGCAATGAATATTATAAAATATATCGTTCATACTAGGTAGTAAAGGTAGATATTTATTTCTCAAACTCAAATTTGTTCAAAAATAATTTCTTTTTCCTGGACAACATGTTTTTGCTCTGACATCCTCCTCTACCAAATATGAAACTGTGGCCTGTCCTTCAGCAAGGACGGATCTCCTACACGTGCCCCCTTTATCCCTGCTCAGATTGTTCGAAATTCTCTATGTATGTCTGCCATGGTTTTAGCATTCCTTGTATTAAAATTCTTTTTACCCTGTGCTTTCAATTACTAGAAGGAATACAGACTGATGTATTCCCATTTCTTTCTTTTTTTAAACTTCAAATCCATTTTTGTCTTGTGATTAAAGCACATTACCTATAGGCAGCACATAATCCAGTCTAGATTGTTCAATAAATCTTGGGATTCTTAGACAACTAATACTAAATACAACTGGTTTGGATTGAATCTGGCATCTTTCTACTTAGTATTAGTTCTCTTTGGGTTTTGCTCCTTCTGTTGTAATTGAAAATTTTTAAATTGTCTCCTATCACCTAATTTGCTGTCTTACAATCTGTAACTCTTGTTTCTATTATTTCACTAATGGCTTATAATTTAGATCATGAAAGCTTAAGTCATTGCAACTGATCTGAAAGAGTCAGAATAGATTTGCTTGATTAGTACAAGGTTCAGTAGCATCATTTCTACTCTTCTGTGATGAAGATTCTGTGCCCTCACTTGGGAAATTTTTTTTCACGTGTGCATTTGGCTAAATGTTCAGAGTGTGACCCATTTGATAACATGGACATGCAAATAGATTTCTTCATTTCAAAAATCTCCACTTAAACTCCTGTGCTTTTTCAGTATCCCATTGACCCTTAATCATCAATGTGAAATTTGTAAGACTGGCGGATAACTATGCTCAGATCTCATACCCAGACAGGAAGGTGGCCAATAGGAGTGCGTTAATGGAGAATCATCTCATCCCACTGTAATTTAGTGGTGCTTTATTCGACTTTCTCCCACGGAATGAAATATGGTGAGAGATCTGAGAATGGTGTCATGACCAAATTGATCCACATTGAAAGAAGAAGAAATTGATTAGTGCCCTGGGAACTGATGCTCACCCAGATAAGCATCCCTCTCTCTGTCGACTCATGCTAGGGAAAGAGAATTGAGAAGTTAGATGTGGGGATTTGTTTTCCTCCTACTATTTCTGGACTAAGTGAATCTATTGAGCAGTTAAGACCAACTTTGAAGATGCTTCTTCGTTTCCTAAGTTTGTTCTGTGTGAAATGCTTCCCTTCTCCTGTTGTCTATTGGCAAGCTGTTTAATAACATTGACCTTTCAACCTTTAATCCATTTGCCCTTTGGGTTTATTCACGCCGGCCCTGTGAAACTATTTGATACAGAACAATCTCGTGGGTATTTGTTCAGTAAATCAAAGCCACCTCACAGCAGCTCAAAACTCTCCAGTACCAGTTTGCACTCCTGGTTCACTTGAGAAAGTAGGAAAGCACAATGGGGAATGTAATTCGAAGTTGTAGACACTGGTAATTTCCTCTTTGTGATTCTCTTCCTTCACTTGTGTTTGAACATTATTTGTTTTAGATATCTCAAAACACCATGGTGCATAAGAAATTTACAACATACGTCTATGAAAAAGAAGGTGTGGGAAACTTAATTTTCACTTAACTCCTAAACAAATTTGAAGAAGAATGCATTAAGTAGAATGAGCGTAATTGTAAACTGGTTATTTTCTTCTTATTTTATTATTCTGTTAAAAAGAATAATAATAAAAAAAGAAACACCTGGATGTGTGCACTGTACTGGCTTATTTCCAACCTCTGTCATCAGATTAGTATTCAACTTAATGTTCTGGGCTTCAGCCATTATAATTAATCATGCTCTGAGTGCAGAAAGATACTTAATACTATGTCTCTACTCATTATTTAAATCTGTAGTTCCACAGTGAAGGGCTTCAGGAAGAGATTAGATTAATTAAGTCAAAAACTTTGGAGTTATTCTCTCATTTTTGAACAGAGGATTTACATATATAACTACAATTAGTATTGGAGAATATCCCTCCTGTAATGAAACCAGTGACTTCCTAAGTGAGTTTGTCCAGAAAGAATAATCCAGGCCAGATATAAACTAATGAGTGTTTTTCATGTTTTACAATTATGGTTTACCCTTATGTTCTGTATTAATCACTAGTTGATAAATGCATGGTAGTCAACATGACCTGTGTGTTGGGAAACACAAAGACTTGGTCAAGATTGGACAATCACTATTACCATCAACACTTAACCTCATCATAGTCACTGAATCTGAATTTTGTCAGTCAACCCCCACCCCCTCAAAAAATGAGATACAATGAAAGATCTCCCTAGCTCCCATAACTTTAAAACACTGTAACTACATATGTCACATGTTTATGTCTAGAAGAAGACCTAAACATCAAACACCTAGGTTGAGAGATTTCACCATCTGCTATTTACACTGGTATAAGACAATTACCGAGGCTGGAAGGTGTGACTATTGGATAAAGCACTTTTGCGTAAGCATAGGTTCCTGAGTTCAGATCCCTAGAGCCCATGCGAACCTCAATATCCTATTGCTGGCATTTGTACTCTCAGCTTGTCTGTGGTAAGAAAGGAGGCAGGGATGAGAGAATTCACCAGAAGTTCATGGCCCAGGTAGTCACTGCCTCAAGTAAGGCTGAAGATGATGAGTGATACTTGAAATTTTCCATCCAGCCTAAAATGTGTCACACATACACACACACATACACACACCTTCACTCATGAGCATTTGTACATATACACAACAAAAATAAAGAAAAATTATCACTTTCAATATTGTTCAGTGTAATTGAAATTGTTTAAATATGCCTTTCTAAATAGAAAGAGAGAATTAATTAACTTATTGTCTATTTATGAAATAGCTGGACTTGTATTGGTATGGCCTGGACATAGTCAAATCAAGGCTACAGCAGAATACATTACCTTAGTGAAGGCTGGTGAGATGCTCATGTTCAGTATTAAATGCCCTCTGCACCACTGTATCTTTCTGGGCATTAGAAATATAATATAATTTGGAGGAAAGCTGATGTGAAAGTAAATACATCCACATGGCTATTTTTGCTTGGGCACTTGTTCTTATCTGTACTTCAACATTTCAAAATGTTTATAATGAGTACTGACTGCCCATTCACAATCCAGCAGTGTTTCATCCTGAAAAAGACTCATCATAGTTCTTCCATGCCTAGACGTAATATCATTGATCTGGAAAAGAAAGGCAATGGTTTGACTAACATGTCAGCCTTGCTGTTTTGTTTCATTGCTAATGAGAATCCTGCTATTTTTTAAAATGCACTTCTTACTCAGAATATTACCAGCATAATCCATGAAATTCACCTCTTCACTCCACTAAATGCATCAGCCCTAACCCTCAAAAATTCCTTCAGCCTCAGTTATATTTTATCATGGCTTTATTTTTGTTCATGGGTGCCATGCCTTGAAGCATAAAATATACTTGTTCATGAAAATGTTTACATTGTATAACTCTGTCGATTTGAAACTCCCCTGAAAGAATTCCAGATATGGATACTCCTTAGTCTTTCAATCAAAGAACAATGTATACAAATCAACATTGTATTAAATGTTAACTTAAAAAATCTAAGTAAGTGGAAAAAAGCATGTCATTTACTTCAGTTCAAAGTTGGAAATGTTATGGTCCTAATTTATCCTGAAGAATCACTTGACTTAAGTCACTAAAATTCATTATGAATGTAATTTGGATTATTCTCCAAATGGAAGGACTGTGACTTGGGAAGCTTGTTGGACAAAGGCAAATATTTGGAAGTTATTTAGTTGGTTTTAGTTGCTATAAGATTCTTCTACTCAACTTGATTATAAATTTTTAGATGTGGTAAAAAAGAGACATCACTATTTTAATTCCAATAAAGCAGAGATAGGCAAGCATTTTTTTCTATACGTTAGTAAACACTAAAAATTTCTACCTATGAAACTGACACCACCTTAACTGCAACTACTGAACTCTACTACATTAGGGGAAAAGCACATAGATGGACTGTATAGACTGATAGATGTGCCAATATTCCAACAAAACTATGTACAAATAAGGCACGAAGCTTACTGATGGAAAATAGTCTCACACCCCCTCCCCCTTGAGCACACAATAGAGAGAGCATAAAGATGCCAAATCAACATGAAGTGTTATTTGAATTTTAACACTTTTCTGCAATAATTATTATCTTTGTTAGAAGTGATCATCTGATTTTTGCTACAGATATTTAAGTCTGTACAGAAAATGGTTATTAATGGATTCTTATGTGTGAATATCCAGAAGCCAGGGCTAGCTATGAGATGGGCTTATTGTAAACCCAGAGTGTCTCATTTGTTTTGTCAAAAGGTGATAATGTATATGTACATTGTATCTATTTTATGAAGACCTGTGTGCACTGAAGTAACACAGAGTGTTCTACATCAGCCAAGAGTGCGCCCAAGCTAAAAATGATCTTCAAGGATCATTATTTAGGAAACAATATTTAAAAATACATTAAGAGTGATGGATAAATAGCTAAGCAGTTACGGCACTAGCCTGCGAAGGCAAAAGACCCAGTTTTGATTCCCTAGTACCCACATAAAGCCAGATGCATGTCGTGGCACATGCATCTGAGTCCATTTTCAGTGGCTAAAGGCCCAAGCATGATGTGCCCACTTTCTCTCTCTCTGTCTAGTAAATACAAAAAAGTAAAAACATAACTAAATAAAAGTACATTAAGAGCTTTCTGGGATGGGAAAAGATTTTATTTCCCATCAGTTATTTAGCAGTCTCATTATTACAATTTTTCTTAGACTTCAATCATTTTGACTAGTTGAAAACTTATTCTGATTTTCAGTCATTTGGTAAAATACCTGAAGTCACCCATAAGATCACACACAGTGAGGTTCACTTTGCTTTCTGACTGTGAACCATAGGATAGGTTCCTGACTTCCATAATTTAAGAATGGCTTAACTTATTTTTATTATGAGAAGATGCACTGAATTATATGGAATTGCCTTGTTTTAGGAATGATTTTGATAGAGAAATCAGAGCTCCAAATGTTACGAGAAGCTGAGATACTTCATTAAATGTTTTTCATGTTGTGATATGTTTCAGAACAGTGGACAGGTGATACTCTGTGGGGCATCTTAATGAGAACACAAAGCCATCCACACGTGTTTATTTGTGCTCAGATATTTAATCCTGACCCAATTTAAACTTCTAGAAATGTATGTAGTAGATATTGTCTGCTCATTTAAAATCAAAGTTATTAGAAGAATGTCCAAAAGAAGAACTTGCTAATTAATAATAATAATAATAATAATAATAATAATAATATTAAAAAATCATGAGTTGCAGAGCAGCATTTTTTTCTTCAGTAGAATATGTAATCTTTCAGGATCTCCATTTCTCTAATCAAGCTTTCTTTCATGACTACAGAAAATAAAGAGAATTAATATATTGATTATGATCCATTGAGCTTTCAATAATCATCTAAAAATCACATTTTGCATTAATAAGAATAATTTGTCATAAGTATATAGTTACATCTTAAGGAAACTAAGTCTGGAGAGCAAATCAAAATTTAATAGTATAGAAGGGCTGAGACACCATTAAGGCATCATGTTAGCTCTCTCACATTACCACTTTGTTTTATTTGGTCCATGTATCTCTTTTCTTTAGCTTTTGTCTTTTCTTTCATTGGCAACCTGATCCCTCTGATTTCTCATTTTATTTGTACTTCTGGAAAAAATCTTAGCTATAAAGAGGAATAGTGTTTAAAAATGCTTACAAACTGCTGGCCGAGGTTCAATTCCCCTGACAGCCATGCAAAGCCAGATTCAAAACATGTGGCGAAAGCATGGAGTGTTCATTTGCAAGACAGTGTTCACAACACAGGGCTGGAGAGATGGTTCAGAGTTTAAGGCCTTTGCCTGCAAAACCTAAAGACTTGAGTTCAATTCCCCAGTACCCATGTAAAGGCAGATGTACTAGGTGGCACATGACTTTGGAGTACTTTTGCCATGACTAGAGGTTCTGGCTTCCTATTTTGTTCCCTTTCTGCTGGGAGTGGCAGCTCATACCTTCAATCCCAGTGCTCAGAAGGCTGAGATAGGAGGATCGACCAAGATACATAGTGAACTCCAGGTTAGCCTAAGCTAGAGTGAGACCTTAACTCAAAAGAAAATGAAACAAACAAACAAAACGTTAAAATACAATTCCAATAAAAATGGACAATAGTATTTATGCATGCTCAATTTCATCCACCAACACAGATAGTTTAGAAAGAAGATATGGAAAGAAACAAATGAATTAACTCAACCTAGATCAGATGTCCACCTTGGTACTAATTAACTATAGATTAGCTGGGGTCACAGCCTGACACTAACCTTCCAATGATAAAACCTATGATAAAACAGACTATAGAAAGCCTTCAGTTGCCAGAGAGTGTGAATTAAGGAGCTGTCTGCCCAAATCCTAAAAACAGTAGGGGTTCGGTAACAGAGCATGCATTCTTCAAGAGTTTTGAAAATTCTCTCTTTTTGTACATATATGTCTATGTGTGGTTGCATACGTTTGTGTATTTACAGTCATATACACCTGGTTGTGTGTGTCCATGCAGAGGACAGAGATATCTGTTAGGTGTTTTCCACACTCTATCTCTACCTTTTCTTAGAGACCTCACTGAACCTAAATTCAGTGACATGGCTAGTCTAGCTAGGAAGCTTGCTGGATATCCGCCTGTATCTACCTCTCCAAATATGGAATTAAGAAGCTCACTAGTACACCAGCAGTTACATGTGCCATGTTTTTCCTAACTCAGATCCTCACAATTGTGTTCCATGGGTATTACCAACTAATTCATTGCCCCATCCACCTCTAAATTTTTGGATATTTCACAACAAAAGTATATTGAAAATAATAATCACTCCCACATATATAATTAATATCATTTTTTTCTTTTCTTTTTTTGAGGTAGTATCTATTTTCAGTCCAGGCCAACCTGCAATTCTCAGGGTGGCCTCAAACTCGTTATGATTCTCCTATCTCTGCCTCCTGAATACTGGGATGAACAGCATACGTTGTCATGCCTGGCCTTTAATATGTTTTTATAATGTCATTATTGGTTATACATAATAATCATTGATAGGGTGAAAATTAGCCTCTTTGGCCATATAACCTTATGATGACAAGAGTGTTTTCTTATAATTTTCAAATGTAGTGGAAATTATTACTGCACGTCCAGGCCAACAAGCTTCTTTTTTATGTCTGTGCCAAATTCTATTTGTACATACTATATGTTCATTTTGAATACAAAATTTGGTAGTAGCTTGTCATTGCTTTATTCAGAATTTAAACAGTATGTTCATAAAAGAAGACATTGTTTATAGCATTTCATATGAGAGAGGTCATTCTACCTCCCAAAATAGCAACACTGGAATACTGATCTCTTTACACTCATGGCCAGTGTTGTTCTTTCTCTGAGCTGTCAACAACTTCAACCTTACCTCTGTCTTCCTTCCTTCTAGGAAGACATTTTTTTTGCATCAGTTTCCAATTTTTACTTGTTTTCTTTCCTGCTTGACAGGTCACTCTTCCTTAGTCTCTTGTTTCTTAACTTTCACTATTTTTCAGAATTGAAGCATTTTTGTCTACACACTTGCAAGCCTTTCATTATGTGTGTATATATTACATTTGAATATGTGTGTATGTGTGCCTTTAAGTATTGTTAGGGATTAAACACAGGGCCTCATGCTTTCAAAGTAATAGTTGACTGTCACAGAACTTTACATGATATTCCCATGTCCAAAGTCTTCATTTCTCATAGTATTAGTAGAAGATTCGTAGAGACAAAGAATGTGCAGGTCACTTGTGCACATTCAGTGAGATCTCTTTTCGGAAAGGACTGATTCCACAACTGAAATATTCTACACAGGCAGTAAAATAGTCTGATCCTCTTCCAGAGAGAAAACATCTTTGGACTGAAGAATGCAGAAGTATGGACCCTTACTCTAAGAATGAACTGCTATCTCTCCTTTCAAAGTGACTCTAGATGCTTCACACAATGTCTAGATCTGGAACAAACTCCATCAGGCTCACAACCTGCTAAAAAATGCAGGGCACCTAAGTGAGGAGAAATGTTCCTTAATGTCATTAATATATGTCTCTCATATTGGACTTGCAAATTTTATCTACAAAGCATCTTTTAGTTTTTTTTTTTCATTTTATTTTATTTTTTCTCAATTTTTATTAACGTTTTCCATGATTATAAAAAAATGTCCCATGGTAACACCCTCCCTCCCACCACTTTCCCTTTGAAATTCCATTTTCCATCATATCCCCTCCCCATCTCAATCAGTCTCTCTTTCATTTTGATGTCATGATCTTTTCCTCCTCTTATGATGGTCTTGTGTAGGTAGTGTCAGGCACTATGAGGTCATGGATATCCAGGCCATTTTATGTCTGGAGGGAGACGTTGTAAGGAGTCCTACCCTTCCTTTGGCTCTTACATTCTTTCCGCCACCTCTTCCAGATTAGACCCTGAGCCTTGGAAGGTGTGATCGAGATGTTACTCAGTACTCCAGTCACTTCTTTCCAGCACTATGATACCTTTTGAGTTGTCCCAAGGTCATTGCCATCTGAAGAGAGAAGATTCTCTACCCAAAGTGAGACTAACATTAATATAAGGGTATAAATATTAAGAGAAGTGCTTACTGGGCAGTTTGATAAGCATAGTATATACATTTATCCAGACATCAGCAGATGTTACTCCCCTAGGGCTCATGACTAACCCTGTTTTAAGTTTTCAGTATCAGGGATGTATTCCCTCCCATGGAGCAGGCCTCCATTCCAATTGGAGGGAAGTTGGTTTCCACCACAACAGACGTGCCACTATTGCAGCCATTGGCTCATTTGGCCTGGCTGGCCAATTATAAAGCTTGCAGTACCCACTGTTGAGTATCTTCACTAGTGGTATCTCTTTCTCCCATTGAACTACATATATAATGGCTTCTTCCAGCTTTCTGTCAGCTGGTGTACATGGTGGATGTTATCAGCTCAGTTCTAGCAGGATTTCTCAGTGGTCTTGCAGCCCAAGTATGTGGAGTCTTCAGCAATAGGGTCTTACCATCTATTCCTGGTGGGAAACCAAGGGCCTCTGCAATGGCCTATAATCTTTTGGAGGCATCAGCAACCTCCCTGGCCAAGAACTCACTGGAGGTATCCCATCCCTGGCACTGAAAATTTTCTAACAACGATCTATGGCTCCTGAGTGTTCCATTGTCCAATGGAACTTTGTACATATTAAAATCTTTAATGTACTTTAATATGATATAATACTAATACAATATAGATATATAAATCTTATTTTTTCTATTTGAAATTCATGTATATATATATATACACATGCATACATAACCATTAAGGTGAGTTGAGTGGAGAAGAATGGATGAAAAACATTAGTCAGAGGACTTGGAGGATGTAGAGCAGGGAGAATCTAAGTCATGGGCAGAGCTAGAAGAGATTAGTCATAAATCTTTCAGACATTGGTGGTAAGTGATAAGTTCATTTAATGCTTGAAAATGACACTGGAAAGATGTAGTAACGAGGAGGTTGGAATGGCTGATTTAGGGATTGATTGAACCTAGACGAAGCATCTGTCCTTGACAAATGGGGCTGATCTTCGGAGTGAACTATGTTAAGTGACAAAGTTTGTGAGTAATTGGTAAGGAGAGTTTCATTGTCGTTAGTTTCATGAGAAAATTGTCTTGTTAATAATTCTTTAGATCCTATTGCAGAAGATTTATATTTAATTAATTGCAAATTTTACTATAGGATCATATAGGCATATTTATTACATATTATCCATATTACCATTGGGTTATACTCATATCTCCTCTGCGTTTTCCAAATTGCCACTGAGGTGAATCCTCAGAGGGGGGCTCAGGATTCACTGAAAGGTCATGAATGCACAAGCCAGTCTGTGGGTGTTGATGGTGGGGGGGAGTGCTTCAGGATACTCCTTCCACCTTGTGACTTTCAATCTTTCCACCTCCTTTTCCACAATGATCCTTGGGGGTAGGGCATGTTATAATTCTCCTTTAGTACTGAGCTCTCTGAATCCTCTGAATTTCTAGTTTGATGAGTTTTGACACTCTTCAGTGTCTACCACCAACTTGCTGGAGGAGGTTCTCAAGAGAGCTGCATTTTACAGATGTCAGTAATAGTGGGGAGACCTGAGATTCATTAGTAGGACAAGAAAAGAAAACTAACTTCCCAACACAAGACATGCCATCTTCTAGGGCCCATGAAAACAACATGGTGATTTAAAGAAAAAAAAAATAACTTTGATACCTTGCTTTCCTCCCTCCAACCCTTCCTTCCTTCTTTCCATCCATTATTCTTCTTTCATCCTTCTTTTCTGCATTTTTTTAAGAATAAAAGTATTTATTTATCTCATGCTTCTGTGGCCTGGCCATTTAGACTGGTCTCAGTTGAGAGGCTCCTGTGGTCCTACCTGCATTTGGCCATGCATATGTTGTAATTGTCTTCTGTAGGCAAGGCTGGGCTCAAACTCTTGGTAGTCCTCCTGCCTGCCTTCGCCTGCCAAGTGCTAGGTTTGCTGGTGTGTGCAAAATATTTCTGATTATAAACATGCACAGAGGCACCCCCATGCACATTAGAAAGCCATTCTCCTCTCATGTTTAGAGAAATGTTGATTAGTATTTCATTAAAATGAATAGCATTATTGTTGATAATCTTTACATTCTCCATTGTTTCTGTCAATATACTTTTCACTAATGGCTTTATGTTGAGTATATAAATTGCTATATCATAAATTTAGTAACACTTCTATTTTTACAAATATATGAAAATTCTAAATGTAATTTTAAAATATTTTTTGTTGTTTTTATTAATTTATTTGAGAGCGACAGACAGAGAGAAAGAGACAGATAGAGAGAGGGAGAAAGAATGGGTGCGCCAGGGCCTCCAGCCACTGCAAACGAACTCCAGACGCGTGCGCCCCCTTGTGCATCTGGCTAACGTGGGTCCTGGGGAGTCGAGCCTCGAACCGGTGTCCTTAGGCTTCACAGGCAAGCGCTTAACCACTAAGCCATCTCTCCAGCCCTCTAAATGTAATTTATCATGACATTTATTTCATAAGATATCATTAGTTATCATCATTTAACATATATGAATATATTTCTTAAGTCACACTAAATTTCTTACAGTATATTCTTTTTAATTGTGAGCTCTGTACTTTAAAACTATAGGGATAAACTGCGCAATGTTGAAGGCATATTATTTTAAAATCAGAGATGCTTTCCATAGACTATACATTTGTGCAGGATGAGGAGATGGCTCAGTGATTTTCAGAGCTTGATGTGTAAAGCCTTCCAGCCAGAGTTCAATTCCCTAGCCCCACATTAAAGCTGGGTACAACAAGTGGTACAATCATCTAGTGTTCATTTATGTGACAAGAGACCCTGGCATATATGCATGAAAACAAACTTGCATATGCAAATAAATAAATGAAAAGGAAAATAAAAAAATTGTTAGTTATATTCAATTGAGTAGGATTTTAAAACTTTGAACATTAATAATGAAAATAATGGGTAATATTGAGTGCTTTCTAATATTAAAGAAATTTTTTTAGAATGGTCTTTACTAGTACTTTGTCACATGTATTTAATATTATGTTAAAAAAAAACATAGTCTGATCTTTAGTTTGGTATGTCATAATTATCTTTTTCATGTCAATTTTCACTAAATAATGTTATGAAAGATAGTACACCATTTCTAAGCATTCACACTTTTAAAAATTTTAAGGTAATTCCTAGGTGTTAATGAGAGATTTCCATTTTAATAAAGCTTTTTTATGTGATTCATATTCCACTTTCTATTTTTGTAACTATGAGAGTAAGAAAAATCCTTCTTTTAAGTGTTTTTGTTGTTGTTGTTGTTTTGATTTGCTTTGTGTTTCAAGCTAGGGCCTCTCTCTACTTTATAGATAGAGGGGGGAGTTCCATAATGGTAGAAGAAACTGGCTCACCTTCCCAGGTACAAGCAGAAAGAAAAGCCACCACCAAGACCACAAGCAAGCACACCCCACAAACCCATAATGGCAGAACTCAGGCATTTTTTATATCTTTAGCTGGAAATTCCAAATCTGCCCCAACACCTTAGTGCTACACCCTAGGATTGACCCACAGTGGTACCTCCCCCAGGTAGGTGGCAGGAGACCTAAATTACAAGCTTTCAGAAATTCCTGAATCAACTGGGGGATGTCCATTCAAACTACTACAGTACTGCAGAATCCTCAAACATACTTCTATTTTTCAGTTTAAAATTCACCCCTCCCAAAGCTTATGTGTTTGAACACTAGGCCCTCCATTGGTAATGATGTTTTGAGAGACTGTGGCACCCTTAGGGGCGGGGCCTAGATAGAAGAAATAGTTTTCTAGGGTTGGGCCTGGAGGCTTGCAGCCCTACTCCATGTTCTGCGTTGTTACTAATTCCTGTTATACTGACAGGTAATGTAATGAGGATTCTCAGCCATAAGTACCCACTGCTATGGAGCCAAATACCACCATTTGTCCCCTGCAATGATGAATTTTATCTTTAAAATTTTAAGCCTCCCCCGCCAAAAAAAAACTTTCTCTGATTTTCATTAGATATTTAGTCATAGCAATGAGAAATGTAACTAATTTAGAAAATTAGTACTAGGAGCTGGGTTGTTGCTATGACAACCTAACCATGTGGATTATAGGCCTTTGGGACTGGTTTGTAAGTTGAATGTGGGAAATTTTGGTGATACAATTTACAGAAACCCTAGAATGCTATATTCAGAATGAAATGAGCCATTCTCATGTGAGTTTGAAAGACTAGCATGCAAATTGAGTTGTATGTAGGGAAAGACGATGGGAAGAAGGTTTAAGAGAGGAATATGAATTGGTTGTGAATTGGACTATAGGTCATTCAGGTTTTCTTCTGCAAAGATATTGACAGCTTTCTGTCTGTGTTCTTAAAATCTGATTGAGGCTAAATTTAAAAGTAATGGACTAAGGTATTAGAGGAGGAAATTTCAATACAGTGTTTTCTTCAGGCATGGTTATCTCTTACTGCTTTTAAATATATTTATAGTTAAAGATACTAGAAATATGAAAAATATTCAGTTTGGCAAGGAAAGATGGACTGTGTTAAAATGCAGACAAGGTAGGTTCTGGGAAAGAGGTTATAATTAATAGAGTTTAATGCACTTAGAGACAAACTGTAGACATTGTCCTAAGACAATTGTAAGGCTGCTTTAGGATAAGACCCCACCCAGCGAGAACTCTAGGGTATGACATGTGAATTTATATGAAAAACAACCTTTATTTGAAATGGGAGTGACTAAGCAGAGACTACAGATGTCTCACCTTGAGACAGGGCCACATAGGTAAGTATTTCCCAGGTAAAGATCTGAAGGTAGATAGAAGCAGCTGCACTTGTGACCCCATGTGGTGGCATGAGCCCACCCATTATGAGCAGGGGTAGCCAGGTAAACTCATGTGAAAGGAGAGTGTTCAGAAAGATAGTGTGTTTACTGTAATCTGTTGGAAAGTTGCACCTTAGGAAAGTGTTTTCACAGGTTCAGCTATTATAGCTGTGATCTAAGGGGGCTGGTTTTACAAGCATATGAGTTATGAAGATGATGCAGTGGCTTGAACCATGTGTATAGAAAGTCACGTGGGCCAAGCAACACACAGAATGGACAAACGCCTTGTGTGGAATGACTGTGTGTAAAGCTGTGAAGCAAAAACTTAAGTAGTAATAGAGACTAAAGGGTATTTGAGATGCCATAAATGTGTGACGTTTGTTTATGGAACCTACAGACACCGAATGGTGATGGCTTCAGTGAGTCCACAAAACCACAGAGAAGTGTTTTAGGGCCAGCGTTATCCAAACCTGATGGAGCCTCTGTGATGCTGCCACAAGCCCTAGATGTTGGTCATAAAGTTACAATATAGTACAAAATAGTATTTTTCCTGAAAAGTTTCAGTTTTGCCTTTGTCTAAACTTTCTAAGCTATCTGCACTGCCCCCTTTCTTCCCAAGCCACTTTATTTATTTGACGGACAGAAAGAGAGAAAGAGAATGGGCAGCCACTGCAAACAAACTCCAGAAGCATGTGACCCCTTGTGCATGTGGATACCTGGTCCTGGGGAATTGAACCGGAGTCCTTTGGCTTTGCAGGCAAATGCTTTAACCACTAAGCCATCCCTACAGCCCCACTCTTTCTTTTTTATTTTCTTTTTTTTTTTTTTCTTACTTGAGGTGTTTGTTTGGTGCTATTGTATTGTGGGGACATGAAGCATACTTTGTTTTAGCTGAGGCACATGCTAAAGAGATTGCCAAGAGACTCGTTGACACTGTGTGGAGTTTTGAATGTTGTTGGAACTATTGAAGTTCTGGAGATTTTTGCACATGGGTTGGGTATATTTTGCATAATGAAATATCCATGAGCCTATGGGGACCAAGGTGGTAGATTTACTGTTTGCAACAAAATATCCCCCACAAGTTTGCACATTTGGTCCTTAGCTGATAATATAGTATGGGACCTCATGATGCCTTTGAGAGGCTAGGTTGAGCTAGAGGAAAGTACATAGATAAGGAATGGAGCATGAGCACTATAGTATCATGTAAGTTCCTGTATCACCTATTTTGTTCTTTCTGTTCTGCCTAGGTATAAGGAATTGAAGAGTTCCAGCCACAAGTTCACACAAGCACAGAGCAGCCACTAACCATATATCCGTCACCTGTCATGGGTTACATCCTTCATGACATGAACCAAAATAAAACACTCTTCTCTCTTTTTTCATTTTTATGAAAATATTTTGTTTATTTCCTGTAACTGAGCAAGAGATCTGTTTAAGAGCCCCCCCCTTTTTATTTTTATGGCTATAACTGTCACATGTAAATTGTGATTTAGAGTTTAACTTCCATCCTGTTTTTCCCTTCTTTTTATCAATTTTTGTTTATTTTTATTTATTTAATTATTTATTTGAGAGCAACAGAGAGAGAAAGAGGGAGGGTGAGAGAGAGAGAGAGAGAGGGAGAGGAGAGAATGGGGGAGCCAGGGCTCCACCCAGTGCAAACGAACTCCAGATGCATGTGCCCCCTTGTGCATCTGGATACCGTGGGTCCTGGGGAATCGAGCCTTGAACTGGGATCCTTAGGCTTCACAGGCAAGCATTTAACTGCTAAGCCATCTCTCCAGCCTTTTTTTTTTTTTTTCTAACATCATGTGGTTGTTTCCAATAATAGCTGAAACTCTGAACAGTTCATGGCTGCCCGCCTGAGATTCCCTCTGGGGACAGAACTGGTATACCAGACTTTTTTCTTTTTAACCCAATAACACTTTGCCTCTCACACACAAAATAATTTTATTTATTTTATTTGACAAAGATAGGGAAGGAGAGAGAAAGAGACAGTAAGAGGCAGGTAGGGAGAGAGAGAATGGGTGTGCCAGGGCCTTCAACCAGTGCAAATGAACTCCAGACCATAGTTTTAAGTACCAATGCTGTGATGTATAGAAGGTCCACCCCAGCTGGGCAACCATCATTGTATAATTTTCTTTCCAAAAATACTCAGATATATCTCACCTTCTCTTTCATCTTACCTTCATGTATCAGAAAATGCATCTGGTTATAGGTATAAATTATATTTAGAATGGTTTTCATCAGATTTCAAAGGTATCCTTGGCTTGAATCATGGTGAATTCCAGCCCGATTTAATCATTTTGCTTTTACCTCTGTACCAGACAGAATCTGACCCTCTGCTGTCTCACACTTGAAGTCATCTTTGAAGCGCACCCTTTGTTCCCTGAGCTGCACCACATGGAGCGAGCCCTCCTCTGTCCCACTGATGCCTCAGTTTCCACTAAACTGTGTTCTCTTCCAGAATTACCTTTCTTCTGAGTACCAGGATGATTTCTTCCCTTTTACCTTGCACATTATTAATCAAACCACACAACTAGATAACTTGTCATTCATTTTTCCTTGTTTTCTTGACCATACGTGTGTACCTTTGCAGGTTATGGAATGTTACACAGGCACATTTAATATCATAAATAGATTTAGATACACATGGTCTAAATCTTTGATCATTTGTTGGTAAGGAGAGCATTCAAATGCCATTTTATTTTTTCTTTCCTTATTTTTTAAATTAATTATTTATTTGAGAGAGAGAGAGAAAGAGGAGAGATGGGGGGTGGGTAGAGAGAATGGGAGCACCAGGGCCTCCAGCCACTGTGAATAAAGTTTAGACACATTCACCCCCTTGTGCATCTGGCTTATGTGAGTCCTGGGGAATCGAACCCATGTCTTTTGGCTTTGCAGGCAAACACCTTAACTGCTAAGCCATGTCTTCCAGCCCTCAAAGCCCTTTTTAAGCTCCCTCTAACAGTCTCCTTTCCAAGGTCTCCACCACACTAATATGTCTCATAGACTTACCTTTCTCCAGTACACCAATTTTCTTATGCTAAATGTGAGATTTTTCCATTATATCTATTGTCTATGGTAGATCCCAGTAAGATATATATTATAGAATGCATCAATTTAAGAATTATTGAATTAAATAATTAATGAATGTTCTCTTTCTCATAGTTTTTTATTAACAACTTTCACAATTATAAAAAATATCCTATGGTAACACCATCCCTCCCCCCACTTTCGCCTTTGAAACTCCATTCTCCATCATATCCCTATCCCATCTCAATCAGTCCTTTTTTTAAAAGGAGGCACTTAATATGAACTCTGTCATTAAACACTTAATAGGGACAGCCATTTCACATTACTTAATAAATCCTCTAAGAAATAACTTTAACCTTATGTAGCCAACATAGACATGTATATCTGTATCTATATTTGTGTACATATACATATGTGCACACACGTATATGATATTACATTCAGCTTGCCTAGGCCCTTGGAGATTAATTAATAAAGCACAGTAAACCTCACAGTAAAGATGCTATGGCTTGTCAAAAGAAAATATAACGTTACTATTGGTACTTTGACCCTATTATTTGAGGGGGGGGTGCAGATAGAGAGAGTAGGGGCACAGCAGGGCCTCCAGCCACTGCACAGATGCATGTGCCACCTTGTGCATCTGGCTTACATGGGTAGTGAGGAAATGAACCTGGGTCCTTCTGCTTTGCAGGCAAGAACCTTAACCACTAAGCCATCTCTCCATCCCCCAAAGCCCTATTTTTTTTATGAAGTTGAAACTTTGTATGCACACATCATGTGTTGGTACCATCCTTTCCCTCCTCCTCTTCCCCACTCCACCATGGAGTTGTGGTCTATGGGTTGTGACAGTAGCAGTTAGTCCTTGTTGGGGGGAGGGTGCCTCTGGATATCCCCTCCCACCTTGTGGCTCTTACAGTCTTTCTGTCCCCTCTTCTGTAAATTTCCTGAGTCCTGGTGGGTGTACTTTAAGTCTTTGGTGTTGAGCTCTCAGAAGCTTTTGGATTTCTGCTTTGGTACAAGTTGAGTATCCTCAGGGCCTGTCTCTATCACCCTGGCACATTGTCAGGCTCGCCATGGAAGCAGCGTTCTTCCCTATCTGGCCAATTCCTCTGTGTTTTTGCCTTGGTCCTACCTACTGTGCTGGGGATGGTTCATCTGCTGACGTGGAGACAGTTATCGATTCTTGTCCTGTTGGTAGAATTTGCTTATCCTCGGTTCTCACTGCTTTCTCAGCTTCTCTGCCGGGGCCAAAGATTTAAAACTCTTGATGAAAGTCACTAGTGAGGAAGTATCTTAGAATTTGCATGGTGGTAGTAAGTCCCTGTGTGCTTTGACTAGTTCAGTGTGTGTGTCAGATCTGTGTCTGAATTGCTTCAACTAAAGGAGTTCCGTGTTTCAGCTTTCCTATGGCAGAGGCCAACTGAAGGAACATGAACTAAGAAAGTCATTAAGTGTTTTGAAAGAGTATCTCATGAAGTGTTGAAAAAAATATTAAACCTTCATCTTCATCTTCCACATGTTAGTAATGGCTACTTCGTGTTCATTTTTACCTGGATCTCTCTTTTGTCTATCTTTGTTCAAAACTATTGAACAAATGCAGGTGCTACCCCATTTGTTAAATCAAAACTGATATTCTCAGTCAACTACATTTTTATGCTGTTTGGGGATTGTATGGCTCACAGATAATTATTGTTGTTTAGTATAGTTTCTAAATCTTTGGAATAGCTAGATGAACAGAGAGGTGAAACGATATTTAGCCAACAGAATCTCATTATATGGTCCTTTCACATCTGAAGAGATAGATACAAAGAGAGGCAAATTACCTTTTGATTATTGCAATGATTCTTTGTAACATGTCAAGAATTAATTCTTATACTTCTTGGCAGCTCTAATCTATGCCAATTATAATATACTACTTATGAGGTATTATAGACAGTGAAAATTATAAGAACACCTATTTAAAATTACACAAACACACACACACACACACACACACACAGAGAGAGAGAAAGAGAGAGAGAGAGAGAGGCAGATTTTTTGGAAAATAATTGGATGCATTTTATATGACCATACACTTTCCAAAAGTATAATTCATCTTATAGTGATTTATATATTATATATATAATATATTATATATATTATATATATTATATATATTTATATATTATATATTATTTCTATACTTGTTGAGATTTGATTTGATTTTAACATGAGACTAAAATCTTAATAAGCATTCATTTAGGCAAATGTATATCATGGCTTTACTCTACCTCTTTCCCTTATATTATATTTTAGAATACATAGATGGTGTTTTTTTTTCTAGGAATGGTTACAAGTGAATAGATTCAACATTGTATTGTTTCATTATATTTTGTGTGTTTCATGGTGCTTTGGTATCTTAAAAATCCTTTCTGGCTAGATAGAATTTCTGTCTTCTGGAACTAGCCAATTATTATTGGTGACAAAGTGCTTAGGTGGGAGCACACTTCTGATTTGTGAACAGTCAGGTTCTAAGCCAGACCTGAGAGTCTTTCTCTCCATGATCTTTATCCAGTACAGAAATTTCCTTCACCTTGATCATGACAAGGACAGAGTTATGTGAAGAGAACCAACCTAAAAGATTAAAGCTCACCAAACTTATGCAGTCTAAGATGCTTATGATGTTCATGAACTGCTTCGTCCTTTCCATACCTCACTCTTCCTCCTCTCCAAAACCATGTCCCTCTATAGATTTATGTGTGACCTGACATGTCTCCTGTATGAAGGCCTATGATTATAATAAATCTGCTTCCTTTAGCCTGTCTGCATCCTCTCAGGGACATACTTGATTCAATGTATCATCACATATTATGGAAGAACTTAACTGATTCTAAGTCACTGGTCTGACACCACAATAAGTATATTTTAGGCCAATATCTAAGTGCCAGACCCACTGACTGCTAAGTCTCCATGCCATTACCCAAGTTCTAGATAGAGTGATTACTAAGTCACCATGGCTTTACCAAGCATCACATTCACTTACTACTAAGTTCCCATGCCATGACCCAAGCGTCAGACACAAGGAGGACTGAGTCACTGCATACCCGAGCACCACTCCCACAATTACATCAACATTTTCATCTAATTTCTAACCCTACTCCATAGTGCTTTAAAAGATGAAACAGACTAAATGAAATTAAATTAAAATTCTGGCATAGGAGAGAGCAAATATTAGACTTCCCATAAATTTTAATACTTTTAATTACCTCTATTTGTACCTTATCCAAAATTTTTGAAAACATCTTATTAATCATGCTGTCTTACAAGATAAAACATGCTTATGGTTTCCAGCTACATTAAACTTTTTAGAGATGAAGTTAAACATGTGTTATCACAAGTTTAGATCTAAGTAAAAAAAAAAACATTAGGTCTAACTTAAAAGGAATTCAAAATTTGAGGAGAAATAGTAGATGGCTTGAATTAAAATTAATAGATAGATTTGTGTTTGAGTAATTAACCCTTTCATTATCAGAAGAGATGAAAAATGTGTAGAGATGTGAAGAATATCCACTGAGTTGTAAAACAGATTCATTGAAATCAGTTCTAGGAGAGTTCCAGTTCAATCTCTGAGAGTTTTCAGGGAGGAAATATGGACACAGAAGTTTAAGTAGCTCATTCATCTCACTCAGTCTTCGATAACTAGAGAAGAGACTCCACTGGAATGTTTGAAAATTCATCCCACTTTCCTTTTTACTTATCAATGGTGTCATGGGACTGTTTCTCATTTTCTTCACCCGATGCTGTGTCTCCAGCTTAATTAGATCTAAACAGCTGGAGAAGATTTAATTCTTTAAACAGTTTTACGATTTTGTTTGAGAGATCCACATTACGGTGTGTGAATGTAGAGGGAAGTAGCCTTTTCTGTGCACCTTGCCATCCCACCTGCTTAAAGTAATTATTGTTCTGAGGTAAAAATGGGTAATTGTTCAGGTAAAAAAAAAATGATTGGTAACACCTGGGTGAGACTATTTTATGTAGAACTTAAGAATCATCTTTTGAAAATTTAAGTTATGTTATTCATCTACTGGATAAATGTTTTAAACAATTATAGGGACATCTCTGTCTATAAAGTGAACCCGTAAGTAGAATTCCTATTTCAATTTCAATTACCTGATTTGCTGTGACATTCCCCTCTACAAATCTAACTGGAATATGAATGTGATTTGGGGTATTTATGCTAAAAGGCAAGATGAGCACTGTTTTATAAGTTAAAATGAATAAAAGTGGTTCCGTAAGTGCACATAATGGAGAAGTTAAGTTCCTAAATATTGTAAAATGAAAATGAGTTTGTGTGAAGAACAAAATCCATGTGTAAACATGATCTGTTTCCGTGTGTGTGTGTGTGTGTGTGTGTGTGTGTGTATGTGAGAGAGAGAGAGAGAGAGAGAGAGAGACGGAGGAGAGAGGGGGAGAGGAGAGAGAGTCTATGTACAGAATTAGGATTTTTAATATTAAAAGTAGCTGTTTATTATACTCTACTGGATTAAGGAATCAATCATTTTATACATTAAAGGTACACCATCCAAGGATAAGGCCTCCATGTCTGCTTAGGACTGTGTAGAAATATAGAATATAGTCCTTGCATGGCATGACATAAGCCTGCAAAAGAAAGCTGGCTGAAGGGAGTAATGAGATCTTTCCTTAGCACCTACAATGGCAGAACACATCAATATTGAAAACCCTTAAATGATTTGACATGGCATGCTGTAATAACTGTGGGCAAAAAACTATTAGCCCGGTAACTGAACAGTGTCAAAGTGTGCACTAATCCAGTTTCTGCCAGCAAAATGTAATATCACAGACTGCATAATCTCAGAGAGAAGTGCATTTGCATACAAATCAGAAGGTTTGGAAATCCAAGAGTATGGCTCTGCTGTATGACCAGGCTGTTCTTGCGTACTGTGATAATGGCAGGCAACATTGGCAAAGAGAGAAAGAACACAGGGACAAGAATACCTGTAGACAAGAGAATCCACATTTTTTTGTCAAAGCCACCCCCAGGCTCACAGAAGTAGTCATGACACTAATCTTAATCTAGTCATGAAAGTTCAATCCTCATAACCTGGCGACTACTTGGCCTTCCACCTCAGGTGACTGTATTTGAATCTGACTTTGAATACCCCACAATCAAACCTAAGGTGATTATGTGAGATTCATGGGCAGGACAATTTGAGGAAAGGAAATAAATATCTAAGCTTTATATATATATGTATATTCCAAATTAGGGAAATTATCAGGAAGAGATGGTTTAGGTTGGAAGGGCAAGAGTCATCTCAAGTTGTTGACTTGAAAATACTTAAGGAGAATCCAAGCCTAACAGAACAGTAATAGGACAAACAAAAGAGACAAGAATGTCTAAAAAGTATAAAAGTGAATTAGAAAGTTCCATGTTGTAAGGAGCCACATCTCAAAAAATCTCTAGAAATTAAGAAAGAGTATATCACAGCTGTAGGCATAGAATACATCTGACATCCCTGCTTTTTAAAGCTTCATAGAGGCAATTAAATGCAGGCAAAATTAAAAGGTCTAATGATTATTTACTAAGAAAATGAAGCAGCTCCAGACACATAAGGCATAGAAGACATGGACTTTCAGTGAAATGTTTTAAAATAAGATGAAATAAATATTAAAGCATGATAGAAGATATCTATATATGGAGCATTTGTAAAGAAGAAAAGATAGAGGTTAGTAAAACAAAATACACAGTGAATGAATAAATATATTACTTACAAAAAAGGACCAAAATGAAGGCTTACAGATAATGCTTAGGGAAATAAAAAAAAAATCAGTGAGAAAACAAAATCTGTAAAATTAAATAGAGATGAAGAAAGATGAGAAGTAGCTCAAGGGGCAGTGACTTCTGTGGACTCTATTTAAGGAATATCCAATTTTTTTCTCTACTTGATAACTTTAAATAAAATAATCCAAGGGAACACTGTGAAATTGTAAAATTCATGAGAATTACATTCCATTAGCCAATTCCCACTCAACTCCAAGAAGTGTGTTTTTCTCCAACACTCTATAGCTAAGGTTTTATTAAAATCTGTACCATAAAATGTGATAAAATAATGGTTTTTAACTTTAAGCTTTGAAAATGGTTGTTTGTATAATTTCACCCACTTCATTAACTTCATGAAAAAAAAATTACAACCTTTTCTCTTTCTGTTGTTAAGTCCTCATTCTTAAGCTTACCTGCCTACTGATATTCCTTCTTTCATTATTACAATTTCAGATCCATGTTTCAGATTTCTCTCTCTCTCTTTTTAAAATTTATCTTCTTATCTTCTTACCATACTCCACATTTTAGTTGCATCATTTGTTCAAGGAATCTAGATCTTCCCTATGGGTCAGAGAAGCTGGGAGAAAAAAGACACAGAGTCCTAATCTCCATGTGTCTCACACCTGGTGGAAAAGCATTTCAATTTTTGAACTCCACTGCAAGTATTTGTGTCCCCCAAACATTGTAGTTTTTATCAAGGGGGCTGAGATTGGCTACTCACTGAGGCTGAAGGTACCTGGAACTTTCTATAGCAGGAAACAAGGTTCTCACTTTCACTTGAAGACACACAGCTTCCATCTTAACTCTTCTCCCACCTAAGGAAGTTTGAAGTGAAGCACTTATTTGTTCTAATTCTCATACCTTCAGAATTAAGAACATCAAATATCTTTTTACTCTTTAAGTTAACATGGGGATAAGTGAGGAAACACAGGAGAGTGCTTTGCATACATAAATGGCTTAGTTTACACCAGTGATAAAAATGCCTACATCACACACCATGTGTCCAGTATGCAACTGATTTAACAGTCATGCAGAAATCATTGTAAGTTTTCTAGCTCCCAGGCTGGGTACTAGCTAGTGTTGTTCCCGTATAACCACTATGCCCAGCATCACTCAGTTAAAGTTCATGGTTTTGCTGTAATTATTCTCATTTGCTCACTTTATTACAAAAATGAACAATGTCAATGCCTTTTTTGACATTTTCATTTTTTGCTCAGTGTCTATCTATATCATTTCTTCTCCTTAAATATCTGCATCATGTGAAATTCATTTTGGCCAGCTAATTTTCCCTTTGTGAGGTTTTATATCTGTCTCTTCTCTTCTTTTTAGTATCTAATTAAGAAAATCACACAATCTATCACTTAAATATTACACAAATAAATATTGTATAATTATAATTTATATTATTTTATATACATTATCCACAGTATTTGTAAAATTAAACTTGGCTTAAATGCCTACTTTCTTTTTTATGTTCATTTACTTATTTGAGAGAGAAATAGAGGAAGAAAGAGAGAGAAAATAGAACTGGTATGCCAGATCCTCCTACAGCTACAAATGAACTCCAGACACATGGCCTTTTGCGCATCTAGCTTTACATGGATACTGGGGACTTGAGCCTGAGCCATCAAGCTCTATAAGCAAATACTTTTTGTCACTGAGCCATTTCCCCAAGATAAAAAGAGCTAAAGATCTGTTTTTATTTTTCCTAGTATCATACCAATACTAAGGTGAGATGGAACTTTCCTGGAAGAGAGTTTACCTGGATGGCCATACAAACCTGAGCCACCTGAACTCATCTACAGAAGTGTTTAGGTGAGAAACCTATGCTGAGGATGATGAGGGATGATGATATTCTCAGAGTTTTTACATAGTTCTTAGCAGGACTTGGAGCAAAAAAAAAAAAAAAAAAAAAAAAAAAAAAAAAAAAAGCAGTCCATTACCCACCCCCTACATAAACCTGTGCATAGACACACTGATAAAAATTTAGGGAATGGAGAAGATATGCAGAAAGAAAACAAGAGGAAAGGGAGGAAGAGATTATATTCAAGAATTTAATTAATCAGTTTCATAAAGATGGGATGCTGAAGTTAAAATTACAGATTAAACATATAATGAGAAAATCATGAGACTATCCTCAGTTTTTTTTTGTTACCACAATCAAACTATTCAAGAAACAAAACCTCTTTATTCTATTGAAGCCATACTCGTGCTTCCTATTTGTTAATGTATGTCTCCTTGACATTCAAAAAGTTAATTGTTCTGGCTATTTTTCCTATAGTATTGAACTAGCTTCTTGTGTCAGTTTAATTTTTGCTTTAGATTTAAATAAATTAATTTTCTACTTTTTGCATTTATTTCATTATGCTACTTAATCTGTTAGTAAAATATGAAGAAATATTGAATAATATTAAAAATAAATACAATTAAATAGGAATGAAATGAATATTTCATGCCTAATTTAAATTTACTTTGTCAGTGTTAGACTTTTCTCGGTAGCATATAAATCTTGAAAATTTTATCTGAGCTGATTTGCAAATTCAAATCTAGCCAACATTTTTTTAAAATTTTATTTATTTAATTGCAAGCAGAGAGAGAGACAGTGAGAAGAAAGACAGAGAATGGGCACGCCAGGACCTCTAGCCACTGCAGACGAACTCCAGACACATGTGCCCCTTGTACATCTGGCTTACATAGGTCCTGGGAATTGAACCTGGGTACTTTGGCTTCACAGGCCTTCACCACTAAGCCATCTCTGTAGCTCAACAATTTTTGGTTGTAAGTATATGGCTCACTGGATTCCTGGGTCAGATGTACTGTGTTGCACCTACCACAGGCTCTTCTCCATGCCTGGCAGAAAGACGTCTTTCTTACGCATGCTCTTCACTGTACGTGGGGGGACCTAATCCCCAGTACGTTCTGCTGTATGCTGTACCCAGTCTGCAGCTCTAGCAGGGCTCATGTTCTGACTGTGACTGGACACAGTTCTCTCCATAAGGCCGTCATGATGACCAGCTGGGAGAGGAATGGTCAGTTGAGGAAGTTCTTGCCAACTGTCAGGCCAGTGCTGCAAACAGTTTTTTTTTTTTTTCCTTGTTGGTGCGCCAGGGCCTCCAGCCACTGCAAAGGAACTCCAGACGCGTGCGCCCCCTTGTGCATCTGGCTAACGTGGGTCCTGGGGAATAGAGCCTTGAACCGGAATCCTTAGGCTTCACAGGCAAGCGTTTAACCGCTAAGCCACCTCTCCAGACCTGCAAACAGTTTTAACTCGCTACTCTTGCCGCATGAACTCACTCACCCTGGCCAAAACAATTCTCACAGAAATGGATAAAGACCAAAAATGCAGAGTCCATTCTCATGATGAGATGATTTCATGTATAATACTAATAGAGAGGTGAAAAAAATCAAGACTCTTATTTAGTTTCAACAGTGAGGACAAACTCACAATTCATAGTATGTAGGAAAACATGTCTTAGTACATAAACAGTTCTGCAAACCTACTAGAGGGCTGGGGAGAGAGCTCAGTTCTAAAAGGCCATTGCTTGAAAAGCTGTCTGGCCCAGGGTTCAATGCCCCAGAGCCCATGTAAAGCCAGATTCACAAAATGGTGCATATGTCTGGAATTCAGTTACAGCAACATGAAGCCCTGGTTGCTCCCATGCTCACTCTCTGATTCTCCTGAAAATAAAATAAATAAAAATATTTAAAAAACTATTAGAATCAAATGTAAATATGAATGTTAATATAGATGAACAGATGCTATCAGAAAATAACTGTTTTATTCAGTATATTCTATGTCATTAATAATGAGATGAATATAAATTATATTGGGCAAATATTGGCAAAAATAAGACATACTTTTATATTACTTATGGATATGTAAACCTGCATGTTATAGCCGAAATATACATGTACTTACATATATGTTTAAAATGTGTGTAATAAACTGGGCATGGTGGTGTGGTGCATTCCTTTAATACCTAGCACTTGGGAGGCAGAGGTAGGAGGATCACCGTGAGTTCAAGGCCACCCTGAGACTACAGAGTGAATTCCAGGTCAGCCTGGGCTACAGTGAAACCCTACCTCAAAAAAACAAAAAAAAAAATGTACACAATAGACATATCCATTCTACAAATTATACGCACACACACACACACACACACGTCCTAGCATATTCCACATTTGCTGAATAACTATGCACAATATCATTCCTGCTAGCACTGTAGAGCAGTAGCAGGTTGGAAACATCTGAACCAGCGTCATTTCCGATTGGTTGTTTAAACCCAGGTTCATCAACGGTAACCGTATTCATCCATTAGGAATTGCTACCTAGCTCTTCTTGTTCTGATGTACGATGGTCTTCATCTCCTATTAGGAGGCAACCGACCTGGTAGGAATTTTATCAAGTCCTCATATTTCTACTAAAATAAAACACAACACACACAAAAGAAGATTGCATTCTGTTTTGTGGAAGGGTGGCAGATGTACAGAATATCTCCAAAGATTAAGTAAGAAACGATTAACAATGCAGTCACAGTGAAGGTATACGGGAGCAGTTCAAAGCCGTCACCGAGGCACAAGCATTGCCCACCAGTGGGAGTCATAAGCGTGTAGGGAGCTTCAGCCACACGTTTGCACCTCGGAGTTTAACTGCAGAACAGGTAGCCATCCATCCCTTCCTTCCCACTGGCTTTAGCTTGCAAGTGTCCAAATTATTTTCATATATTTTATGATATATCCATTCAGGAAAGAGAATGTCAATTTTACTATGTAAATTTTAGCAGGACAACCACCACTTCTGTGTTTCCTATGAAAATTATCCATAACTGTTCACGGATGGTTTTCATAATGATGACAATCTAGATTACAATAATTTCCTTTTTACCTTTCAGCCTTACAAAATTATCTCCTCAAAACTTTTACGATATTCTATTTTCATCATTAAAAATGTTATCTTCTAAGGATGTCAAATACAGCAATTGAATTGAAACATTAATACGATGTATTTTTTGTTGAGAATTCCTCCTTACTTCATGTCTTGATCAATCAAAAGAGAATGCATGATGAACCAAATTATGTCATATTTTAGAACTAGGAGGATTTTGACAAGCTGAAATATGAGATACTTTTTATCCAAATACTTGCCTTCTCTTAAGAAGTTGTATCTTGTAACATAACTTTGTCACTTTTATCTGATATGGGTATATTTATTCAGACAATTTTTTATCCACAAACTCTATATGATACTAAAGTAGCATGAGTGGCTTCTTTAGTCAGCTATAAAATGTTTTAAGTAACACTGAAGTCATTCAGCAAGAATAAAGGATGATGGACAAGTCTAAAGTTCTCTGTGAAATGTCACAACTTTATGTTATGATTCAGTTCAATGTATTGACCTTTTTTTTTCTGAAGTAGGGTTTCACTCTAGCCCAGGCTGATTAAAGGTGTGTGCCACCACACTGGACATACAATGTTTTTAAAATGAGCTCTTAACACTGATTACAAAAATGGCAGGATGGGCTGGAGAGATTGCTTAGTGGTTAAGGCACTTGCCTGGAAAGCCAAAGGACCTCAGTTTGATTCCCCAGTATCCATGTAAGCCAGGTGCACAAGGTGGCACATGCATCTGGAGTTCATTTGCAGTGGCTGGAAACCCTGGCATGCCCATTCCTCTCTCTCTCATCTGCTCATCCTGACTCTTTTCCTCTCTCATATAGTAAAATAAAAATTTAAAAAATGCCATGTTGAAAACAATGTGCCACTATGTCCTGCTGTATTTCAATTTTTGATGCTGCATTTTTCTTACCTGTAAAAGGTAACTCATAGTAACTCCTTCATGGCCTGTGTGAGGCAAATGTTATTTGGACTAAATTTTTTAAAGCAAAAAAATTGCATTATATTTAATATAATTATTTAATTTTTGTGAGATGCAACTAAAAGAGAGACTTCCGCTTTATCTCAAAGAAAAACATGATCAATTCTTGGTATGTTAATTACATATTGTGACTACTGTCCAGTTAGTAATTGAATAATGGGCTATGATGTTTCAATAGTTAGGACTCTTGGTTTTGATAGAAAATTATGTGTAATAGATTGATATATGATAGATGCTATATGTGATAATGGAGAAAAAGAGAGAAAAAATAGCTTTATACAGGTAGTTAGACAGGAACAGAGGTCCAAATAGCACACCAGTGCCACCTTGCCTGCCCTGACAAGACTAGAACCCACGTCTGATCCAGTCGCATTCAAGATGGCTACAAGCAACTTCCTGCTTCTCCTTCGGCTTGGTACACCTATGTGGGCTGGCGCCTTCTGAGTCAGCCTCTGGAGTTCTCTAAACAACCACATCCCTTCCTTATACACCTGTGTCTGATGACAGGGCTCATCCTAATTTAATCTACATAAAGTTTGATCTACATAAAGGAGCCAAAACTTGTGTGTAATCTCTCTTGGCCACTCATTCTGCTGGTATCAGACTCTCCAAGTCCTCGCTTGGTAAGCTCCCCACTTCTCAGATTGGCTGGGAGTGATGGGAGGGGGTTTCCTCTTGTTGGAAATCTTTCCTGACTTGTTTTGGGTCTTTTCCTCTTTTCCTACATAAGTGATTTTTCCCTAAACTCTCTGCCCCTTACTATCCAATCTCAGCGCTTTCTGACTTCCTGTGTGAAGATGAAGGAGGGTCTTTGTTTTCCATGCGTGTGCATGCGTGCTAAGGTTTGTGAATGTGTGAGAGTGGTGCGTGTGTGTGTGTGTGTGCATCGTGGGTATGTGTTTGCATGCAGTATGTGTGTGTATGTGTGTGTGTATGTGTGTATTCGTCTGCATGACTGTGTGCATGTGGTGCATGTATGTGTTTATGCACATACATGTGTGTGCGTGCCCTCTCCGGTAGCTTCTTCTCCCCGGAAGATTTCTTCGTGAGAGATATTTTGCCCATCTCCACTCTCCTTAGCCAAGCCAGGATGGGAATTTCCTTCCAGCATAAGCCTTCCAGCTAGCCTTCTCCCTGGATTCCAATATTCCAGAACACATTTCTCATAAGTCCTAAGTTACTTTTCTTGGAGTTTTTTTTTAAATTCTTTGCCAAAATTGTGTAGGGACCCAAAAATTAGGGCTCACAGGCCTAGGATTTTCTCTGTGGACCCTAAAATTCTACATCAGTAGGCTAGCAGCATACTCGTATACTGTGATATATTATTTTTAAATCTTCTTCTCTCCAGGTACCAATTTAGATATATATATATTTTTTTTTTCTTACTGGTATATCAATCTTCTATTTTGTGAATTCAACCTCTAGGAACTTTAAAAGTATAAGGAAATATATTTTTATATCTGACTATCAAAATCAATATTTCTTTTATGACCCTCAAATATTAATAAACATGCTGATTTCAGCAAACTTGTGAATTTAACTAACAGTCTCACAAGGTATTTCATTAAGTTGCTTTGCATAGACCTGAAGGAAAGTAAAAGGGGCAAAATGTTTGCAAAAAAACCCAGCAATATCAGGGGCGATACATAGCAACCTTCACACAGCTCTTGCAACAAAGGTCTGCTTGAAACAGAAATCCAGAATACAGAGGGTGGTCCTGAGCTCCATGATTCTCCAGTCCCCCCAGCAGTAAGAAAACATTTGAGGCATAAAATGGTTTTTACTTTCTTACATGGTGTCATGTTTAAATCTTATTAAAGTTGAGTAGTAATAAGTATATAAACTTTGTAGATAAGAAAATGAAATCAGAGGGATCCGGTGGCTAAATATTTGTTCAATATCTCCTGGAAAGTAATTTATTAATGTAATAGGATACAGCCAATTTTTATTTGTACTCTAAATAATGGAAAGATTAAAATCAGTAGGGATAATAATTATAAGGAAAGAAAAGTAGAATTAGTTTAAATTATATTCAACACCACCTTGGGTAATAGTGAGGTCATTTAGGAGTAACACCCCCTCTACCCCAAAGTGTAAAGGAAGAATGTCCTTATTCCTATGAAGGAAATTCTGGCTTTTTAAATGTCTTCTTCCCAAAGGACTTATTTATTGTAAGTGGTAATCACCCCTCCTGAGGTCATACCTTCCTGGAGGAGGCTAGAGATTCCTGGGAAGATTGCCCTTTACCAGAAGTGCTGACCACTTACCTAGACATCTGCTGGACGAGATGAACTGACCAGTTCAGTCCCCACTCCCTTCAAGGAACCAAATCTGGGTGAAATAGGAGTCTGATGCAACCGTATAAGTCAATGCACCAGCGAATTTGGAGTATCCGTGGATTCCTGTCTTATGAGTTTAAAGAATTAAAATGCATAAACCAGACAGTAAGGTTTACAGAGACTTTATTGGACTAAGAGAAGTAAGTGCAGAGAGCTCCTGCCATGTGGAAGGGAGGAAGGTATAGACTGATTAGGGGTCCCCTCCCCTCTCCCCCCATCTCAGCCCAGCTCAGTGGGGCTTATCAGAGCACAGAGTTGGAGGTTCAGGCCTCAGGAGGTGAATAGCCAAAAAGCTGTTGGCCGTGCCCACCTGATAAGCATCTATTTATAATTTTATTGTAGTAGAGTTTACCCTCACACTCAGGTCAGTCTGAGACAGAGCTGCTGGGTCTGGGCTAAGGGGGCTGGCTCAGGACGAGGTCAGTAGACCTGTGTGGGATGGGGGCAAGAGAAAGCTGATTCGATGAGAGAAGGTCAGACTCTGAATGTAGGTTCTGCTGAAGCAGGCAAGTGGCGTGGCATTTCTTCTAGTTACTTCTTTTGTCTCTTCTCCCAACTGGCTTCCTAATAATAAAATTATCTAACTAGTTCCCTGTCATGTGTCTCTACATGGGTCCCCCAATTCTTGGAACACATCCCCACTGGAACAGCAGCCCTGTATTCTGTTATTCACTTAAGCGCTGAGCTTTTTCTCTCTCTCGCCAAAGCTGTAAATTCTTCCTGTTAACGAAATTTGTCTAAAACTTATCTGTGGGCTGAGCATCTCTCCTGAAATTTCAGTAGCTCAGTAAAAGCTTTATGTGACGTCAGGCTCCCAGAAACCTAGCTCCTGAGTTATTGCCACCCAGGAGCAGAGATAAGGCCTCCAGTGCTCTCAAAGAAGCCCCAACTTCCCACATAAATATTCTTATATAAGTTTTTAGTAATAATATAGTCTTATAGACAATACACGAGATATGATAGTATTTTATTTACTCTTAAGTAGTAAATTTTGGAAAGTTACTATCTTGTCATTTTTTTTTAATTTATTTATTTGAGATTGACAGACAGAGAGAGGAAGAGGCAGAGAGAGAGAATGGGCGCGCCAGGGCCGCCAGCCACTGCAAACGAACTCTAGACTCATGCGCCCCCTTGTGCATCTGGCTAACGTGGGTACTGGGGAATTGAGCCTCGAACAGGGGTCCTTAGGCTTCACAGGCAAGCACTTAACAGCTAAGCCATCTCTGCAGCCCCAACTATGTTGTCATTTTTACTGAAATACTATGAAGTCTACACAGATTATGTTACATGTACCATGTGTGAACTTTTATAGAATTATTATAAAGATACTTGAGTGTATGTTAATATTATGAATATTAATTTATATGGCAATTTCATAATGCCATAATTTGGCTTCCAGTAGTAATGTAATGGTTCATTTATTTCTCAATAAGAAAACATCCTTCCTATTTATTTTTATTATAGACATACTTAGTATGGATACATCATGTGTTGGTACCATCCTTTTTCTCATCCATGTGCTCATTCTGCAGTGGGCCCTCCTCAGTGGGGTTGCTGGTATTCCCCACAGAGTTGTAGGTTATGCACTGTAGGAGCAGCACTTAGTTATCGGGGGAAGGCATTGTCTCTGGGCATGATATCCCAATATGTGGCTCTTACAGTCATTTTATCTCCTCTTCTCAAAATTCCCTGAGCCTTGGTGGATGTGTTTTAAGTCTAATTCAGTGATGAGCTCTTAGGAGCCTCTGAATTTCAGCTTTGGTAGTTGCTGAGTGTCCTCAGGGTCTGTCTCCTACACCCTGGTTCTCGTTGCCTGGCTCATTATGGAAGCAGCACTCTTGCCCACCTCTATCTCCTCTGGGATTCCAGCTGGGCCTTGGCTGAAGTGTGAGGGATGGTTTATCACCTCATGTCTTTCTACCTTCTAAAAAATAGACAGCACATGTTCACTGGGATAAGTGGCGTTATTTCAAGGAGAATTTGATGTATGTAACCCCTTTTTTAGCCAAAGACTGGTGAGAGCTTGACACTGGAGAACATAATCTTTGTCTCCATAGGATTCTGACCTGGTTCCTACTTCCAGATATGGGTTCCTTTCTGCTGAGAGGATCTCTTAGCCGATCAGAAAGCTACTGGTCACCTATCAAGGCTGTGTACCAGCACTGCACTGGTGTGTACAGCTTGCCATCGTGTTTGCTTCTGCATAGCTTAGACCTCTGGCTGCTCAGAACATTGTTGGCCTCTTTGCCCCATTAGCGCATGTAGCACCTTCCAGCGCTAGATGAGCTAATTGCCTGGGGACTGGTTTTCTTCCCAATTCCAGCCAGGTAACTCAGTCCTCTGTATCATCAGCATATGGTGTCTTACATTTACCTCAGGCAGGTAATCAAGTGCTTTGATAGAAGACTGTCTTGTTTTGGGAACCTCCTAGGTCTCTCTGATCAACAGCTCAATGTGGGTAGCAACCCATTTCCGGTACTGGGCATTACAGGCCAGAGCCAAAATAATTTTAAGGTTAAGATTTATCCTAGGGATGGAGAGAAGGCTTAGCGGTTAAGCGCTCGCCTGTGAAGCCTAAGGACCCTGGTTCGAGGCTAGGCTCAACTCCCCAGGACCCACGTTAGCCAGATGCACAAGGGGGCACACGCGTTTGGAGTTCCTTTGCAGTGGCTGGAGGCCCTGGCACGCCCATTCTCTCTGTGTCTCTCTCTCTCTGCCTCTTTCTCACTCTGTCTGTCGCTATCAAATAGATAAATAAAATAATAACAAAAAAATAATAAAAAAAAAGATTTATCCTACACCCTCCTTTTCAGGTGCTCCTCCCATATTCCTGTTGAGAGCTAAATCTTTTATTCTACCTTCAAGGATAAAGGTTTCTACAGTACCAGTTCATTTTGGGTTTAGTTTTCTGTTTGTTTCCCCTTGCCCTTCCCTTTCCTCCCTTCAAACACACACATCCCTATTGTATGGGCCTCGAGTTGCCCATCCAGTGTGCCTGCGACTCAAGCTGATCCAAGTTAGGAACCACAGATGAGTGAGACCATGTGGTGTTTGTCTTTCTATGATTGTGTTTGCTGGATATGACCTTTTCTAAGTCCATCCATTTTCCTACAAAAATTGTTTAAAGTTCATTTTTTTTTTTTTTTAGATACAGCATTTTGTTAGATTACCATTGTCTCAAGTACATAGATTGGAAGTGAATTTCAAAAACACACAGCCACTGAAAGCCACAAGATCACTCCAAATGAGTGGAATGACTGCCTTTGGAGCATTCACTGGAGTTCCCTGGGCCATGCATTCAAAGAATTACAGGCGTTACAAAGGAAGAGAACAGTGGCTTTAATACTTTGTGTCAAAATAAGAAGATTGCAAAATTAAAACATGGATTATTAATATTTTACTAAGCATTGTCCAATGAAGCAGCAAGCAGAATAGTGAAGACTGATCTAGTTATAAGGCAATTGAGTGAATACTGAATGCTGAACAGAGATTAATCTAACACTTTTAGTACTGAATTCTAAATACAGAATAATGTTCTCAGAGGGAGATTTTAAAAAGATATTAAATTAACTCATGGCAAATCTTATGGTAAAAAATCATTAGGTTTACACAAATTTCCCAACTGGAGTATTTCATGAAACTTAATGCACTAATACAAAAGTTGTTTATAGTGATAAAATAAAAATTTACATCTTTAAAATAAAGTGTTTTACACACATGATCCAGTGCTTATCTCTTTTTGAAGGACCCCTGTGGTGCATGGCTATGAATAAGTGGCTTTCCTGATTCCCTTCCATGCCTGGGGTGCCCTGTCTAGAGACTGACCAAGGTCATTGAGCCAACCAGGTTGTCCACCACATGTGTGTTTTGTAGTGAATGGCCTATGCAAGATCTTGAATTAGAGTTCACGGTCCTACTGTCAAAGAAAGGAGGTATTCAGCTTGGCCTTACAAAGTCCATCTGATCCAGCCTCTATTCATTCAGTTAAGAAGTGGTTCTCTGTGAACAGTGTTTTTCCTGTGTCTTTACCTTCTTCCTCACAATTGCCTTTAGATATTCCCATCAAAGCTTGCAGAAGAGGATGCTTCCAAGTAGTGCCCATATTTGGTACTAGCCTTTAAAAGTTGCCCAAGCATGAAATAACATTTTTGTTCTATGATAAAATATGAGATCTTTGTTCAGCATGTTAAAATCCCAACATTCACTACTTCATGCAGATTACTAGATTATAGAAGGTGCCTGTCAGCATGCGAGAGAAAGAACATGTCTCAAGTCCTTTACAGACTTTTCACACAGGCCTTGATAGCATCTCTGTGTCTGCTTCCAGCAGGAGGAGAGAATCAATATGGCTACATAATTCCTGGCACAAGTGGGACCAGGATGTGGATGGTTTCCTTGATTACACTAAGATCTCCCTACTTCTGATATCTATCTATCTATCTATCTATCTATCTATCTATCTATCTATCTATCATCTATCATCTCTCTATATAATCTGTCTAATCTATCATCTGTCTTCAATCTAACTATTTATCTATCATCTATCTGTTATCTATCTCTATCAATTTCTAAAATATTTACCTAGGATTTTTTTATCTTTTCTTTGTCTCAAAATAAGTAATTTTTTTTTTCATTTTAAACAGTACAAAATACTTTATAAGTATTTCAATATCTGTTAGCCATTGATATGTGTAGCAGACAGCTTCAGGTTCACTGAGATGAACTTCCAGACCAGGCACAGTTATGAAGGAAGGGATTTATTGAAGCTTGCAGATCCAGGGGAAGTTCCACAATGGCAGAAGAAGCTGGCCTGCCTTCACAGGTCCAAGTGGAGAGAGAGAAGCACAAACCAAAAGCCAAAAGCCACACAGCACAAACACTTCAGGAACTCCTGCTAGGCACACTTTGCATATCTTTATATTGAAATCTCAAACCCAGCACCACACCTTAAGATCCTCCGCCCAGTGACACCGCCTCCAGTCAGGTGGCTTCAGATGCAAACTACAAGCTAATAAAACAGTGAATATATTGGGCGACATCTATTCAAACCACCACAACATGGATGGCTGTGCTATTCTTGCTGCTTGTTGTTGTCGTTTGTTTGTGTTTTTGTTTTTGTCTTTGTGTTTTTGAGGTACGGTCTCACTGTCGCCCAGGGAGACATGGAATTCACTATGTGGTCCCAGGCTTGTCTCAAACTCACATTGATACTTATACCTCAGCCTCCTAAGTGCTGGGATTAAATGCATGCACCACCACACCAGGTCTGGCCATGATATTCTTATAGTTAAACTTGGAATTGAAATGTGATGCTACCCAGTGGTGATGGAACTATGAGAAAATACCCTTGCATTTACTTACAATGTCCCAAAATTGAGTTGGAGTTTTCTTAACTCTCTTATATACAAAAAAAAATTTTTTTAAGAAGGAAGGATTTCAACTGAGCTTTGTTTGTCAATCCAGTAGTTTATAGAAATGTAGGCATGCAATGTGCAACAGCTAAGTGGATACATAGATTGGAGAAGAGATATTTAAAACATACATCAAGGCAACAAATAACCAAATCTGCTTTTTAATTCAGATCTATGAACATTTCAGTTGATATCATATTTACTGGTCTGTTCGTAGCACTCATGCCAATAGTTCACATCAAATCAAAGTATTCAAAATTTTATTAAGTATGTTTTTCCTGGAGAGCATTTCATTTCAAAATCTCATTTCTTATCAAATTCTGAGATAAAGCTAGTCAAGTTTAGATTCCTGCTTAGGCAACAGTGAGACCTGAGAAAAAAATCATACATTTATCTCCAATTCTTGTGAGCTATGCCATGGTATGTTGCCTGAACCATTCTCTTTTCTACTTTATTTTCTTTACACTATTTTAGAAGTTGCCTATTGTTACTGAATTTTGTGTCAGTCGGTTTAGAAATAAATTTTTATTGAATGACTAAACAAAAGGTCACCTTTATGATCCAAAGAGAGATTTAATTTACATGAACACAACATATTGAATTGCAATATGTTTGTGTGGAGTATCTTACTGATTTTAAAGGACAACATTTTATTTTATATTTTATTCTACTTATATGTGGGACTAATATGAAAAATTGAGTTGACATTGTGGATGGGATATATGTTGACTGCATCAAAATGTAGTAAATTATATTTCCTTTAGTGGGTGAAAAGAATCATGCTTTGAAAAAAATTACTTATCATAGCACTGCAGTGATGGGAACTCAAGACTTTTGAAGTTAATAATATAGAATTAGAGTTATTTATTTAATTGGTTCCAGTCTACTGCAGTGTTTAACAAGCTGAGATAAATGGCCTAATCTTCCAAAATTAGTCTATTAGTCTGGTTATTTTTAAAACTTCAATGTGTCGTAATAAGACTGTGTCTTAAGGCATGAAGTGTGGTATTTTTCAACCATTGAGAATATTTTAGGAGTGATTTGGTTGTTTGTCCCTTGAACTTTGTTTTGACGTAAGGAATTCTTGATTCATAACAAACTACTGGAAAATTGAGACAGCTTCCAGAAATGAAATAATTATTTAATAGTAGCCAAAAGGAACACTTGATTTTTACTGAATAAACATTTTCTACTTTTAAATGTGTTACTGCTGACTGTATAGAACAATGCAATACCAACCTACAGATAATGATAATAACTGACAGACAACACACATGTCAGTTATTAGGTATATTGTATATATTACATCATATATATATATACATATATATTACTATAGATATAGTGTGTAATTGCCTATAAGGCTGCTGCACCATGCACAACTTATTATAAATAGAGGATTTTAATCTATCATATCTCAGCTATAACTATGTTTCAAATATAGTAGAACATTTTATAATTATTAAGGAAACAATGAACATGGAAGAATCTTCATGCTTGAAGATTTAGCTTTTGTATTATACAGTCGATCACAACAAACTTTATAAAATGAACAAGTGGAAATAATTGGCACACTGTCACTTGCAGGTCAGAAGTAATAATCAAATAAGGATTTGAGTGAGGATGAAAAACTCTGAGCATGTGTTTAATGGCTTGTGATCTCCTAATTGATCCCTCACTGTTTCCTGCCTCTACTGACTTTCTTTGACCTCTGACCAACACCCAACAACCTCTCACTCCATCCACTGTTATTTTGGTTTTATGAACCTTCAGAAGCTACCTCAGGCTGTCCTTTCCTTTAACATGGGTAAATGTTCAGAAAGAGGGCTTCCACTTTGTGCACATAGGTATAGATAAAGTTCCAAATTAATACTTTTCATTCTTGATTCTGTGATAGACACTGAGTAATGAAATTAGTTGATTTTCCTTATTTGGTTACATTAAGTGTATCAGGTAAAAACACATGTCTGCTTCTGTACTCTACCCAGTAGAATTCCTTGAAAGCTGAAATTTGTAAACATTTAAACAAAGACTCAAACATCTGCTCATTGTAATGTGATTGAATTCAATGAGAATAATTTTAGATAACAAATGCCTCTCTGCTAATCAGGTAATAGTAAGAATAATCAGGCATTTGCAACTGTGATTGAATTGATGTGATGAATAAGAGCAGTAAGATTCTGAGGGTGATAATAAAACAAAGAACAAGAGAAAAGAGAACAGTAGTTATGTTCAATTATTTGCTATGATGTATTTATTCTTATGTGCATTTAAATGAGATATTTCTGATACAAGAAGAATTGTGTTGTACTTAGTCGTGTAAAATAATTCCATAGGAGTAATGTAATAATAATTGAATAAGAGTAATGATAAATTTTCATAGCCCCAAATGTTTGAAACTGAAAGAAAGTTTTCATTGGGAAAATATATATTTCTCCATCCTAGTGTCTTTATCAGCACACTGGAGGTTTTAGAACTTCGTGTAAGGTGCACAGACCGGGGCTCCACTGAAACCGTGACCTCCTTGAGATGGGGAGGGACACTCATGCACCTCTGAAAAGGTTGAATCCGTTTTTACAGAGATTGTGGAGAGGATCTAAAGGCCACCCCATGAACTCGGATGTGGACTCTCAAAATTTGCCTGAATAAAAGTCTTAGATAAGTAGTAAATGTTATCCAACAAGCACCCGGGGACAACCATGAACAGGGAAGTTTCATTACAGAGGGAAAGGTGCAGAAGTGACTACAGGAAATTCGTCTAACGGGGAGGGGCACATACATGGTGGATGAAGGGGGAAGGAGTGTTTGGAATGGGAGTAGTGGTCAACGGAAGTGTCGCTTTTATTCCTTCATGTGTGGATATGGTAGAAAAAGGACACTAAGAGCTCCTGAGATGCCTCCTCGGCAGGTAAACTTACTGGCAGCACAATCAAATGGCCAGGGTTTGGATTCCTAGAACCCAAGTTAAGATGGACACTATGTGGCGCAATAGTCTGTAGTCTAATGCACCCATAGCAATGAGAGGCTGACTCAGGAGAAGGAAGATCACTGGACAGGTAATCAAGCATTCACAGCAGCAAAACAAGAGAGACCCTATCTAGAACAAAGTGGAAAGTCAGGAAGAACTGACATCTCAGGATTATTCTATAACCTTGGTACTGGAGTCATGGCATGCACAGGCCCATACTCAAGAGTCGAGAGAGAGAGAGAGAGAGAGAGAGAGAGAGATATTCATATGCTAAGATAAATAAATGCATACAAAAGTTTGGAGGCACTAGTAGTAATGCACCCCTATAATATCAGCACTTGGAAAGTGTGAGGAGGAAATATCAGGAGTTCAAGGTCATTATCAGCTACTCAAAGAATTGCAGGGCAATTTAAGCTACGTGCGTCTCTATCTCAATAAAAATGCAAAAACGTATAAACATGCCATTTGTAATTGAAACAGGATGATGATTTTATGATTTTTTTGCTAATTAGTACCAGTGTAAATATGAAGCTAATGGAGAAATAGAAAATGGGATGTGAATGAACTCTCATTATGCTTGAAAAAAAATAATCCATAAGATATTTTTGCCTGGTAATAAGGAGAAAAAAATGCTACTGCATTTAGCCAAAATTTCTATATAAAATGCCAAAGGACAATTTTCTTCTTGCCCTTTAAGTATGTGAGTACCCAATCTTGGGTTCTGACATCCCCTTATTGAGGAAGAAAAGGAATTCTATATTATTCTCTTTACTTTAAAACACATCATAGCAGGCTTTTTAAAAATCATACAAATGGAGTATTTACTTCTTGTACCTTATAAAGGAAAAATACCAATAAATGGAATGTCCTGTGATCTTTGGCAGGTAAACACTTATAATTAAAATGACTGCTAGAATGCCTATCTGTAATTGTTTTCCCTGTAACATACTATTGACCGTGGCATTAAAGTTAGACAATGCCATTACTGTCATAGTTATGAATTTTGTTCACTCATTTGCCTGATAATAATTGGAGAAAAGTAGGGAAAAAAATCTAAACTCCCCTGTATATGTACTCTTTCAGGAAAATTGTTTGGCAAAGAGTAATTCCTTTATCCCAAGAGAAATTGTATTTAAAATACAGACTGTTTACTTACAGAATTTTCAATACATTTTTGTTGTAATATTACAGCAGGCCTATGGATGCATGCAAGTTTTATTAAAGCTTCAAACTCAATCAGTATATTTTATGAGCAATATTTTAGAAAGCTACAGATTCAAGATAAGCCTACAGCTCCTCACTGTTACGGTGAAGATAGGGCCTCTTACCACAAACTCAAATGCCTGAGTTAGAACAGTCAGCTACTGCCCTTTCTTTTTCTTTCTTTCTTTCTTTTTTTAAACTCCCTGTTAGGAAAGCTTCCTTCTCAGATCTCTTCTCACAAGGCACCTAGCGGGAGACTATAGTCTGTCCTCAGGTTTCCTGCTACCTTGAAATCACTATGGACAAAACTTTCTGACTCCCCACCTTTGGACATTTCCACAGTGCTATAACTTCACCGTCTTCACCAGCAACAAACCAGACACGGGCCACTTGTTTTCAACTCCATTTAGCCCATCGCTTCGAAGAATTTTTATGATCACAAAGCCTTTGTCTCAGCCAGAGCTGTGAGGGAAACATGTCAGATGCTCACAGTTCTGGATGCTCTGGGGCAAGTGTCAGTCAACTGTGCGGCTGGGGTGAGCTTTCTCCTCAGGTTGTAGACCTGGTTTCCCTGTTATTTCCCTATAGTGTGGAGATGGGAAGAGATGAAGTCATTTCTCTTGTTCTTTGTTAGCCAGCCTCAGTACATTAAGATTAAGGCTCTCCATGTATGATCTCCTAACTAATTATCTCTCAGGGACCTCAGCTCCAAATACCCTCACACAAGGAGTTAGGAGTTCTGTGGGTGACTTTAGCATGACTGGTCAGCGCACAGCACCTGTGTTGCTAAGCATCTTAGACATAGGTTCTCAGGCTAGTTTACCAGTGAGGACTGAATCATGGGCCTCATGACATAGTCTGTATTATTAATATTTATAGTGTTTCAACAAAGAATGCACAGTTAAGTACTAATTTCAGATAGTTTATATATGAAATTAAGAGGTGTATTTATGTCTGAAATGATATTAACTATAATTTAGGGCATAGTAATTAACCATATCAAATACATACAGAGAAATAACATGCCATATTTTCTTGGAAAATGGACAGAAAACATATTTGTGAGGAATAATTAAAATAATAGGGCTTATTCAGTGTTGCTAAAATTAACAAAGAGTTAAAGCAGCAATCTTTTCAAAGTAAATGTACATTAAAAAGTCACTATTAATTCCATGGAATGTGGTCTTTCCATCTTTCTATACATACACACACATGAGCACTAAAATACTTTAACTTTCATTTTTATACTTTAAGTTTCATTTAGTATAATAAATAGATGCTCTTATTCACATTATCTAATGAAATCAGCTAATATGTATAATGCACCCATTTATTCTAAATGACAGTATTTTATAGTCAAAAAGAGATTAGCATTTACCACAAGGTCTTTTTTAAAGTTTATGTAATGAAAATATGTAGCTGTTTGGTTTTCAGTCTCTAACATATATTACAGCCTGAGTATTTTTCTGAAATAATACCCATCATTCCTAGGATGGTTCAGCATTCACTTTTCTTTTACATTGGTCAATGTACAAATGCTTTGGTACTTTTATTACTAATTCAATAAATACACAGTCTCTACCCCTTCCTTCCTCAATATAACGTTTTCATCAGTATACAGGAAGAATCTGACTCAACAGTAAAACAAAAATGGATATTTGATAGTTTAATACCTAACAAATGCCAATCAAAATATTCATAGTTCCTTGGTTAATGTTATTCCAAGGTATTTTTTTTTCTTTGTTGCTATTGAAAACGGGACTATGTCCTTTTCTGTATCTTTGTCATTTGCATATAAGAAGGCTACTGATTTTTGTGCATTGATTTTGTATCCTGCTACTTTGCTATAGGAGTTAATCACCTTCAGGAGTTTTGTGACGGAGTCTCTCGGGTCTCTTACATATATAATCATGTCATCAGCGAATAAAGCTAACTTAACTTCTTCCTTTCCAAATTGTATCCTTTTATTTCCTTCTCCTGTCTTATTGCTTGAGCTAGGACTTCCAGTACTATATTGAAAAGCAGAGGTGAGAGTGGACAACCCTGTCTTGTTCCTAATCTTAATGAGAATTCCTCCAGTCTCTCTCCATTAAGTATTATTTGGGCCTTAGGAGCTTTGTATATTGTCTTTATTAGGTTAAGATATGAACCAACCATGCCAATTCTCTCCAATATTTTGATCATGAAGTGATGTTGTACCTTGTCAAAGGCCTTTTCTGCGTCTATCGAAATGATCATGTGGCTTTTATGTTTAACCTTGTTTATGTGGTGTATTACATTGACAGATTTCCATATGTTGAACCACCCCTGTGTTCCTGGGATGAATCCCACTTGGTCAAGGTGGATAATGCTTTTGATGTGTTGTTGGATTAGGTTTGTGAGGATTTTGTTCAGGATCTTTGCATCTAAATTCACCAGGGAAATAGGCCAGTAGTTTTCTTTTCTTGCGGCATCTCTGCCTGGTTTTGGAATTAGGGTGATGCTAGCTTCATAAAAGGAGTTGGGTAGCTTTCCCTGTTCACCAATTGTGTGGCACAGTTTGAGGAAGATTGGTTTGAGTTCTTCCATGAAGGTTTGATAGAATTCAGCTGAGAAGCCATCTTGTCCTGAACTCTTCTTTTTGGGGGAGGTTTTTATCTACCCAACATACCTTACATATCCAGCAAGCATCTTGTGGACTAGACACTAGGATGAAAGGGGAGGGAGGGGAGGGCATCAAAGGGGTGAGAAACACAAATCTAGACCCAAACAGCAGTGGTATCATGAAATTCTACTTACAAAAAGACAGACCAAATGGCTGATCCTTCACCAGCCCCTTACAGGGAACACCTGAACTACAAGACACTGGAGAGGGTAGGATCAAGACTCACCTTAATCTTCTACATCTTCCCTCCCTCCCTCTCCCTCTCCTTCTCTCTCTCTTTTCTCTCTAACTCTTGTATATTAGTTATTTTTTTTTTCTTCATTTTCTTAGTGGGCACTGACTTATAACTCCCAGTACCAGCATGGGGCTATGATCCACAATGAGCTTTTGATCAGAGAGACCTACAAGGTTTCCTAAAAGAAAGACAGATTTCTGTCATAGTACTTGATGACCCACCAAAGGTTAGTGGTAAGACCCTACTGCTGAAGACACCTTATGTGGTTGACATGCAAAATAGAATGGCATGGCTGGAAGTTCGAAGAGAGTCAGTCCCCAGACAGTCAGCGTGTCTAGTGTCAGAAGGTGCTACATGGGCAACTGGGGGAAAATGACCTATATCTGTCCAAGCAACTCATGATCTAACCTACTTAGCAGCAAATAACTTGTTGTGATGCCCACATAAGTGCAATAGTGGCACACAGCCATGGTGGGGAACCAACTGCTCTTAATTTGGCTAACTGATCTCCTCAGTGGTACGGGACCCATAGCTGGAGCTGGGAAACAAGTCAGAACCATATCCGAATATAAGCCCACTCACCAATATCAAGCTACCATCAATCAAGAGCTACAAGAGGTTCTACACCTATTAAATTCTCTGTAAAAAAAAAAAAAAAAAAAAAAAAAAAGTACGGGTTATCTCATTTGTCCTGGTGCTAACTTACTCTCTGTTGGAGAATCTGCTTCTCTTTTTCAGATAGATGTAGATCCTAAGGAGAGAGCCACCCCATCATACCTCATAAGGGCCCCGGCTGAAACTAAGAACAATTGGCAAAATAAGCAAGGGTGCTGTTTTCTTGGTGAACTGGATACCAGCACAAGGGTGAAGGAGATCAACAGAGAGAAAAATCAACTCCTACCAAATCAGTGAGCCAGAGCCTCAGAGGCCCCCAACACCACATCACTGAAGCAGACCAAAAATGAACCCAACATGGCTCAGGGAAATTTTGCGGAAGAGGGGGCTGAAAGAATGTCAGAGCCACATGTTGTGTCATGATATGCAGAGACATTTATCTTACCCATAACTGTGGGCTAACTCCGCAATGCATGACCCATATACCTCAACAAAGAGGGGCCAAGGGGAGGGGGTGGGTCACGGATGAGCCTAATAATGGTACCAAACTGACTGTATTTGCTGAATACAAAACTAACTAATGAAGAAAAAAAATAAAAGAAAAAAATCACAAAGAAGTAAAAAAAAAAAATGATAGTTCATAAATTCTTTAAAATCTCTGTGTGTTGAAGAGATTGCTCAGTGGCAAAGCTGCTTGCCTGAAAAGCCCAAGGACCCAGGTTTGATTCACCAGCACCCACATAAAGGCAGATGCACAAGATGAAACATGCATCTGGAATACATTTTCAGTGGCTGGAGGCCTGGATGCCATTTTTTCTCTCTTATATAAATAAGTAAACAAATAAATAAATAAAATATAAGATCTCTGTGAAATCATACGTCCCTATATAATGGAATATTGTCTTGATAAATGTTCTTTTTGGTTTCTGGTGTCGAAATCACCTCATATGTTTTGTTCATAATAGTAAATAGCTCTTTAGGCCTGTCTCAATGTCTTTCCATGTGTGTGTGTGTGTGTGTGTGTGTGTGTGTGTGTGTGTGTTAGATACAATGATGGGAAAGGGATATATAGTTTATAAATTGCTCCATAGTATGACACATTCTAAACTCACATTTTCAAAGAGGCTAAATTCCATTATTAGACCTGAAATATCTAAGAAGTAAGATTTTACTATTTTCATTTAATGTTATTTAAAGAAAACAATATTCATCACTAGTACAATTTTATTTTTTTTTCTTTTTTTGGTTTTTTTATTTTTTTATTTTTATTTTTTACTAGTACAATTTTAATTGGACTAGAATGCATGTGAATATGGGAACACATTGTCAATTATTCAACTGAGAGAATTGAATACTTACTGCTCAACTCCTAGAAGAAATTAACCTTAAAACACATTAAATCATATTGCAGATTTTAACTAAAATTGAGAGTTTATGTCATGAGAATGTTTTGACTTCTGCTAAAAACTTTTCTTCTGAGCTTCGACTAACTAACTATATACATGCTGTAGTCTGCTGTAGCTTGTCACCCAAAGATTGAATGTCATATGTTTGGACTCTTCACGGCGATATTGGCAGGAGCCAAGAACCTTAAGGAGTGGGACCCTGATGACATTGATATGAGGTGAATAAATCTTTATCGTTACTATATCTTCCATATGCCTTCCACAGCCTTAGATAGCAATGGAAAATAGATTAGTGAGGCTGAAAATGCTTTAGTTCATGAAGTTCTGTGCAATTTATTGAACAATTAATTACTGAACATCCACATGGCTCTGAACCACATTGGGAAAAAAAATACTGTAGCTATACTTGGAGAGTAGGGTAATTCATGACATATCTGTGATTTGTTCATTTCTCTTCAATGGAGTTTGGCTTCAGTGTTGGGTTATGAGTCCTGCCACAGTGACTGCACAACATTGCCGCCCTCATGTATAATCGCTGCTCCAGTACTGAATTTTAAAATTCAACCTCTGCCTTGTACAGTTACGAAGTTGAGATGGTTTTCCATAATTTCTAACGTTACACAATATATGAAAATTGAACTACAATTCTATTCATCCTGAATTTTATTTCCAAATACTTTGAGTCTGAAACACTTCAATAAATTCCAAATGTACTTATTCCCTTTTCCTCAAATCTGAACTTTCCAGCCATCTTCTCCCTCATAGCTTCATACTGCCTGCCTCTTTCACTTGTCAATATCTTTCAAATGTGTGCATTTCTTTCCAAATTCATAGCCAGTCTCTCCATTTCTTTACTTCAGTTGCCTAGGGTGTCTCTATCTCTACTAGGTTCCAAAGAGTTTTTCTTTGTTGTAAAAATTCATCCCTTCTTTGCAATGTAATCTAAACAAATCTATGCATAGCTAGCCTCCTGTAATAGTTCATCACTAGGGGAGGACATTTAAATCAAAATAGATTATATACAAGTATGAAAGTGTCAAAAGTTGAAATTAAAACTAAAAAGTTATTTGTCATATAATAACAGCAGTGACAGTAATAGAATCTTGAGGTTTCAAGGAATGCAAGATCATGTTTGACAAACCCTGCACCCTCACCTCATGAACAGTTGTCTCCACTCTATATATTTAAGTTTCTCAACATTCAAGAATGAACTGGGCAAGGCTGTGCTTAGCTTCTGGGATCAGGCAAGATCTTCTGTGTTTAAGGTAGTACAATGTTATAACTGTAGATAGCAAACTTTCTTTCATTTAATCTTACTACATTTTCCCCCAAGACTGTTTGATATTCTGTTTCTTTTCCTGAGAAAACATTTCTGCCTATTATCTGCGTAGAATTCATTTATTGCTCCTCTATTCTCTCATGCATCAGTCACTACCTCAACTAGTATGACCTTGGCTTCTCTCAAGAGTAGATGTAGTCCAGTTATAAGCCTTGTAGTCAGCTTATACCTACCTGCATTTGTACATGATTGATGTTTTAAGCCACATAGAGAGAAGTTCTCTCTGTCTTCATTTTTTTTGTATCACATAACGCTACTTTATAATTTACAAATGATAATTTTATCCTTTTCTGCAAGCAAATAAAATAACTGGGATTGATTTAGTATGAGGTCCATTTCATATTCAGCGTTCATTTGTTGCTAGTCAGATTTATCTGCATTGTTTGTTTTTACAGAGCACAGTTCGCGATGCTTTCCAGAAGACTCTCAGCCTTGCAGTGTTTCCTTAAGGTGATCTCCACTATTGTGTTCAGCTTAATGTCTGCAGGAAATTTCAAACAAACTAATGGTTGAGTCCTTGAGGGCATTCCATGTGACACCTAAGTGTGTCCTGTGATCCTTATCACTTTGGATCCCTTCCATCTACTCTTACTGGTGGGCATCACTTTCTCCTCTAAGTGTTGTGCTATAGACAATCCCATGCAGGGAAAATGCCACAGAGTTTATCCCACCTCCATATATGTCATTTCTATATATTTCAAATTACTATCTGGTTGCTTTAAGGGAAATTGTGATTATCCCTCCAAAAACAAATATTTCCTTCCCTGGCCACATTTCTTGCCCCACATACAAGTCCCATACATTTCGGTGTACACAATAACCATTTGTTTGAAAGCTAGCTCATGACATAATCTTTTCTGATTATATTTTAATTGGCAATTATATCCTCTCATGTGGAACAAAAGCACACAAGGAAGTTAAAGATAATACAATATAACAAGCTCTAACCTATGTCTACCCATGCATAATATATATATATATATATATATATATATATATATATATATATATATATATGTTTTTTTCTGTTTGTGGCATGTCATCAGGTCAAGCACATTTTGAGTTTAGGGACATTAAAACTTAGAAATATGCACTTAGAAATAAGTCATTTTAGAATCTTTAGGGTTTTGCTAGTTTCACATTAGTGCACAGAGCAAAGTCAAATAATTCAAACATGAGCATGTGAATACAATCCAAGTGAGGAAAAGGTTATCATAAAGATAAAACCTGAAATGATTTGGTTTGGTTTTAATCACTTTTTTTTTTTCTTAAGGATTAGATTCACATAACCTCTAAATAAGCACTTTCCCAATTATATCTTAAATGCTCAAGAGTGAAGTTGAGAACATCCAAATCACTACTGAGTCTCTTCTGCATTCCTTCAACCTCCTGGTGAGACCTGATGTGGGCTTAGTACACCTCCTTTCTCTCATGAATTGGCCTGTGTGGGTTTCAGGAAGCCCGTTTTCAGATCCTCAAGTGTCATAGGCCCACTTGTGTGGAGCTTATGTCTTGCAAATCTGTAACCATAAAAAAAAGAAGTCGAAAATACTTACAAAATAATTCCGTGTTAGGTTATGATGAGTCCAGTATGTACAAGAACGCTTGCTGTGCAAGCATGATGTCCAGAGTTCAGATGGTCACAGGCAGTGGCGACCATGTATAATCCTAGCCTTACTGCAGTGAGATGGGAGATAGAGACAGGAACATCTCTGGATGCTTGTGCATCACCTTGACCGGTTTACACAAGGCTGAACAAGAGAGCCTACATCAAGCAGTGCAGAACACCAGGTTATGTTCTCACATATACGTGCTCCAGAGGCTTGCACTCTTGCTCTCTGCACAACACATGCACAAATTAAAAAAAATGCTTCGTTGTTTGTTTATAAAAACCTTTAGTCATAATATTAAAATTATGTATGCTGCTAATGTGTAGTCTATACTGAACTCTGTGTACTGCAAGACAGAATCCAGCATCAGGGTAGTCTATGTGAAGGGCTCTGAGTCAAAAAGGCTGCCTGAAGACATTAGTATTCAAATGGATGAAGTTGAAGATGTCTCTGGCATGAAAGAAGGCTTTCAAGGGTGGAGCAGGAGGAGCATGGGTGCACTGAGCTCAGGGAAGGGCAAGAGAGCCATGAGGGGAGGCCGACAGCTCCCTATCATCCCCTCTCCACTGGCTCATCTTGAATGCACTGTGTCTGTCAATATACATACCTTGTCAATGTTGGCCCGCTGACAGTGATTTTATGATTTATTGAGATAAATATATTACAAAATGCAAAAGAAAGTAGTCTCATTTCACATGTTAAAATGTTTTATAAAATAAAAATATTGAGAATGTGAGAGGTTATAGATAAATAGATACATTGATAAAACATAATAAATAGAAATTAAAGAGGCTCAGGGCTGGGTATAGAATTGTAATTTCAAAAATACTTCACAAAAATATAAAAACAAATCACAACTACATATTGAAACAATATGGAATTAAGATAAAAAAGCAGACTAATTGGAGAAAATGCAAGGTATTACAATACATTTTATACAAAAATAAAAATAAGTTTAATAATAGTTCTTAAATTCACAAAATACATTGGGTCATTTAAAGAAACAATTATTATATATTCAGAATAGTATTTCCTTATTCACTATTGCAAATTTATTTATACAAACTTCAAGGTACTTTCATAATGTATTTTTCAAAAAATTTTTATTTTCATTTATTTATTTATTTGACATAGAAACAGAGAGAGAGAGTGAGAGAATGGGCTCGCCAAGGCCTCCAGCCACTGCAAACGAACTCCAGATGTGTGTGCCCCCTTGTGCATCTGGCTAATGTGGATTTTGGGGAATCGAACCAAGGTCCTCTGTCTTTGCAGGCAAATGCCTTAACTGTTAAGCCATCCCTCCAGCCCCATAATGTATTTTTGTAACTTCTTTTTTGAACTACTAAGCATATATAATAAAATGCTGAATTAACCAGGCTTGGTGGCGCACACCTTTAATCCCAGCACTTGGGAGGCAGAGGTAGGAGGTTCACAGTGAGTTTGAGGCCACCCTGAGACTACATAGTGAATGCCAGGTCAGCCTGGACTAGAGCGAGACCGTACCTTGAAAAAAAAAAAATCTGAGTTGATTTCAAAATGGATGAGGAAAAAATCTCCCTTTTGTATTTTTATTTATTTATTGTGAAAGAGAGAGTGGGAGAGAGAGAGAAAGAGAATGGGCACATTAGAGTCTCTAGACATTGCAAATAAACTCCAGATGCATGCCACCATGAACATCTGGCTTATGTGGGTTCTGGGAATCAAACCTGGGCCCTTTGACTTTGCAGGCAAATGCCCTCCTTTTTATGGTTTTATATTTTAGAAGTTTCTTGTATGCTGATGTGTGTACTTGATTCTGCAATAATAAATGCTATTTTAAATAATGGAATTAAACATGATTAATATGTATGCCATTTACATAAATTCTTTCATTAATTTTTAGACATTAATTTGTGTAGGCTCTATTTGACATATGTTGATGCTGAAAAATCTGCTCAAAGGAAGAACCATGAAAATATATCTATAGTATAATTAATGAATTCTAAATCAAAGACATGACAAAACATATAAAAACAACTACAGGAAAAAATAAAATGTGTTACATAAAAGCAAACCTTGAACATTTGCAGAATAAGAAATAGAAAATAAGGCCTGGAGAGATGGCTTAGCAGTTAAGCACTTTCCTGTGAAGCTTAAGGACCTTGGTTCGAGGCTCAATTCTCCAGGACCCACGTAAGTCATATGCACAAAGTGGTACATGCGTCTGGAGTTTGTTTGCAGTGGCTGGAGGACTTGGCATGCCCATTCTCTCTGCCTCTTTCTCTTTGTGTCTGTCTGTCTCTCTCAGATAAATAAATAAAAATAAACAAATAAATAGAAAATAAGAAGTAAGCTTTAGCTCAATGGTAGAGTACTTTGCCCCATATGCAAAGAGCACTAGGTTTATTCCCCAGCACTGAAAACAAAGTTGTAGCAATTTTCAAAATAGTTTTGACTGAATATATTTTATTAATAGTTTATATTTATTTATTTATTTAGGAGAAAGATGCAAAGAGATAGATAAAGAGAGGGGAAGAGAGAGAGAGGGAGAGAGAGACAGAGAGAGAGAAAGAGAGATAATGGGCACGCTAGGGTCTCCAGCCACTGCAAACATATTCCACATCCATGCGCCACCTTGAGTATCTGGCTTCCATGGATCCTGGGGAATCAAACCATGGTCCTTTGGCTTTGCAGGCAAGTATCTTAACCACTAAGTCATCTCTCCAGGCCGAATATCTTTCATTACCATTAATAAATGAATTGAAATAATTGAGGAAGCAACTATGTACAGACCAACCCACTTGAAAGATCATGGCTGCAGTGTGCTTCATGAACACTGAGGCTGGCTCAGGAAGGAATGGGGTGTTGGGTGCATTGACCCCACAAAGACTGAGGGATGGGGAGACAAGCAGAAAGTAAATGCAGGGCACAACCCTTGCCTTGTTCCTATTCTCTAGCTTAATAACACTTTCAGAGCCTGGAGAAATTCACTCGTTCTAACTCCATCCTTGCTCTTGCCACTTGTCTTATGTTTACCATTTGCTGCAAAAAATAAAGTTTGATTTTTTTCAAGGTGTACACCAAGCTGACGTCTGTCCTTGAACAGCCACCTTGCCAAAGCTTTGGAGGTATATCCTCCCCAGATCTATTTCTTGGTAGAGACAACCCAGAGGGGAAGGAAACATAGCCTTACTTGAAGCTTGGCAGACTATTTCAGGACTCTGGAGAACTACGGAAGTAGGATGCACAGAATAAAACATAAAATAAACAAATTGGCTCTCCTCGCCCAGAGATAGGGATGTGACATCATTTAAAGAAGAGCTTTCAGAACTGAGCATATTTATCTGATAATATCTTTATTATCAAAGACATGATGGGAAATGGTACACAGCCCTTTCTAAATCTTAAGCAATAAGAGAAAGGATGTGAGCAGGTTGTACTTATGCCACCATTTCGTGCAAAATAGTAATATTTTAAATGCTATTTTTGACAGTTTTCATACATGTACACAGTGTATTTCGATCATACTTTCCTCACATTTCTTTTGTGCTCCTTCTTATCCCTTTCCACTGAACCCCTTCTTTTTTCCAACTGGTTGCTTTCCTATTTTGATGTTGTGTATTAGTTTTATGTTTTTCCATTCTCCATGATCTATGATAATGCATTGATTGGCCCAATATTGTACACACCTTGTATGGGTAACAGCAGTCAGTGTGAAATCATGAATGTAATGGTGATGGACTCTTCAAGTCCAGAAGACAACATTTAAAGCACTCGTCCCTATCTTCTGGCTCCTACATTCTTTCTGTCACTTCTTCTGCAATGTTCAATGAGCCTTGGAGGTTGTAATAGAGATGTCTCCTTTAGTGCTGAGCACTCAAAAGTCATATTGTCTCAGTGCTTCACTGAATTTTGAGTCTCCCCACTGGTCCCTACCATCTGCAAAGGAGGCTTTGTGGACCAGCATCAACAGTTTATGGGCATAAACATCGACATAGAGAGGGTGATTTCATGGGTACAAGATGGAAATTTCATGTACAAAATGTGGAAAAGAACATAAGTTCCACAATTACCTGCAGCATCCTAGCAACTGCAAGAGCTGAGAAAGGTCAGTGGACATGCGGACCATGCACACTAGAAACATGCTATATTGATAAGATGTGTCCTGTTCTCCTCTGGACATAAGCTTGTCACACTGTGCAGAGGTTAAGGACTGCTTCTAAGAAAGGGGCAAATTCATATTTTCTGTTTCAAAATATTTTCTTGATTCTTACAAGAAATACTCAATTCTTTCCTCTGATAAGAAAGCAGCCTCACTGGATATACCTAAACAATTGTCCCTCGCAGTGTCCCAATGACTCTTGACTCAATAAAGCGTGGAAGTCGGACTTAACACCTGAGAGGTAATTCATTGACGCATGCTCTAAGTTTCTTCTCTCATTCCCACTACGCTGTGTTAAAAGCCAACTCCTGATGACTATGGAAGCATTTCAACACAATTTGGAGAATATAGACTTTATCCTAGATAAAGGATCAAAATGCCATTAGGGGAAATCATACCTCCAATAAAACAAGTCCTTTAACAATATTATTGTAAAAATTTAAAACAGAAAGACTGTAGGCTTTGTTTGTAGCAGCCTAAGATATTTATTTCAGGCTTCTAATACAATTTTGGCCCTAAAGTTTAATATAACATAATTATATCTGCATGTATAGATAGCAAAAATGTTATTAATCATATTAACTTCTTTATACTTGTATATATAAAAATTTCAGTCAAAGTTTGTTGTTGATATTTTATAACTCTTATTAATTTTCACTTTATGTTCCCTACACTAGTACTATGTCATAATCTGTATGTTGGGATCATTTCAGACCACCTTATATATTTCTCAAAACATGCAAATTGTCAGTTATTTATGAAATCAAGTTATGCATCGTGAGGGGAAGGTGGCAAGTGCGTGGTATTGCATTGAATAAACCCTGACTTATATTTTCTTACAGCTATAATCATGTGGAGCCCCCAGCTTCCTCACAGGATCATATTCCAGGAATCATGACCTCACTATGAGCTGAAATAGCCCTTGTTACCTGCTCAGTTTAAGAACCGTTCCAGGGAATTGAAATGAGTTTACAGACTCTAAATTAGTACACACTAGAAACACAGACAAAGGAGGAGTGTTTATGCCACATGAGGGGAATGATCTTTATAGCACGTTAGAAATAGAGTCTTATTGCGTGGCCTTAAGCCTGTCCCCAATGTGAGCTCTTCCCTCATTCACAACACTGTGTGCTGGAGTGACAGGCATGCACCCATGCATATAGATTCTCTTCATTTTTTGTTGTTAAAAATAATTGTCTTTGATAATTATAAATTTGCTAAAAGAAATTAGAAAATGAACTATCACCCCAAGAATAGCATTTTTGGAAGCAAACACACAAACTTCAAAGACTGCAAATCACGATGCTGCTCTTAATGAGAAGTGAGGATTGAGTCTCCCCTAAGACCTACCATTATTGAGGGTTCAGAGAAATACAACTAGCCCAAATTTAATTAACAATCAACAAAGACATATTCACTAACCGGGGTCTGCACAACGGTAAAGTCTGAAGCCATTTATCAGCACTAAATAGGTTGCGGATATCGGCTTATTGATGTTGGTTGTTTACTTATCCACTTCCAAAAAGAGATTTGAGGTCCTTTGTTCTGACACGTAGGCCTGCCACTATATTAAAGACACTCTCTTTCATTCCTCCTCTAGCTATGACATAACAATAACTGATTTTCTGATATATTCCCTTGGTAATTTAGTTGCTACTACATTTCTGCGAATCACAGCCAAGTAATTAATCTTTTACCAAGGAGACAGCATTGCCGGTGGTAATAAAGCAGGGGGCCATGGATGCATTTGTATGAGTGGAAGCACAGGAAAGACCTGTTTCGGGGTGTTATTAACAGAGGATGTTTTGGCAGGCATGAAGAGAAATAGAAGACTGATATCAGAAGCTGGAATATCTCATTACTCACTAATGGTGGTGTGTGGAAGACACATGGAGAGTGGCGCCTGACTCTTGAGAATTACGCTACATTTCCTTTAAGCAAAGCAAAAATGATTTGGGAAAGCATTCATTAGGGTTGGGCTCTGTGTTTTGCTGTATCAGTTACTGTCTTCTCGCTGGGACCAAACAGCTGACCGGAATCAGATTATGGACAGAAAATGGTTTACTTCAGCTTACAGTTTTGAAAGGAAGTTTCATCACAGCAGGAAGGCCTGGCAGTCCTGAGCAGGAAGCCTCTTTCTTTCTTACCAGAGTGAGGAAGCACAGAAAGAGACAGCAGAACAGCTTGAGGTTAAGGACTGACCCCAGTGACCCATGTCCTCTAACCAGACTCCACTTCCTAAATGTTCTAAACCCGTCCTGAACAGTTGCCACCAGCTGGAGATTCGGTATTGGAACACATGAGCCCATAGAGTGTGGGCATTTTCCATTGAAGCTATCATCATTGCCATCACAATTGCCTTCACTGTGATACCTTCTGTGGGATTGGAGGTTTAGCCTCTGGACAGCCTAACACCTCTGTTCCCCAAGATGAGCATGGCTGTGGGGGAAAGCCCGTGATAACCACAGAGGATGCTGTTATGCTTGTTTTCATGCAGTGGCTCCACCAGGGAGAAGAGTTCCAGTGCCTCTTAGGTTAAAGCAGCACCACGTCAGGTAATTTGAAAGGATTGATTCACAAGCCCTGATGTGATGACTTTGAAAATTAGTTTGGCATAAATCTTAAGCAACTTGTATAAATAAAAAAATAATAAAAATTTTCAGTTCTTGGTTTTTATTTGCTTGTTTGTTTGTTTTGAGGTAGGGTCTCACTCTTGCCCAGGCTAACCTGGAATTTGCTATGTAGTCTCAAGCTGGCCTGGAACTCAAAGTGATCCTCCTACCTTAGCATCCCAAGTGCTGGTTCAATGCTTTGTGAAATAACTACTTTCTACCCATGCAAGCCATTACCACAGCTGGAAACAGGCAACTATGCAAGACGCAGTTCCTGTACACATGTTTGTTTGTTTGTTTTCTAAACATCGGGGTCAACAGCACTGCAAGAGTTCAATGGAAATACAGAGCCTATAAAATAATTTTCTGACATTATCTTGCAGAAGTAGATAAGCACTGAAATTTTTATTTACCTTCCAAGTTCCTCCCCACATATAAGCATATTTATTTGTGCACTGTGTGGTCTCCTGAGAAAGGATGGAGAACCATGACCCCCTCTTCTCTCTTATCCAAATATCACTTAAATAGGAAAGACTTATATAGTCTCTGTTAGGAACTTGTCATAACTATTCCATAGTCCATTAAAATTTCCATTCTTCAAAATCGGTGAGTTTTTATAATGCTCTTTAAACAATAGACAGAGTCTCAAATTGAACATTTTAAATAATTTAGTTATTTTGTTCATAAAACACACATGAGGGCTGGAGAGATGGCTTAATGGTTAAGCGCTTGCCTGTGAAGCCTAAGGACCCTGGTTCGAGGCTTGATTCCCCAAGACCCACGTAAGCCAGATGCACAAGGGGGTGCATGCATCTGGAGTTTGTTTGTAGAGGCTGGAGGCCCTGGCATGCCCATTATCTCTCTCTCTCTCTCTCTCTCTCTCTCTTTCTCTCTGGCTCTCTCTCTCTCTGCTTTTCTCTCTGTGTCACTCTCAAATAAATAAATAAAAATAAAACAAAAAATTTAAAAATGTAGTAAAAAATTTAAAAAAAAAACCACACATGACCATGCAGGTCCAAGGTCATGGAGCTAAGATGTACTTAACAACTCCACCTGAGTAGGTCAAGTGAAGTGCATGTTAGACTCAGGGACAGAAATCCAGATTTGTAGGCAATGCCACACGCACCCACCTGAAAAATCATTACTCTCTGGACCATAGTATTTTTTACTATGGCATATGATTTAGACGTGTCACATTCATTTTATATATAGTTTGTGATGACACACACACAGTGTGACACTTCTCCTGCAGCACTTTCATGTTAAAAGTTCAAAACACTGTAAACTGTATATAAACATCAAATGTGGCTTTTCTTTAATATACTTTTTATATACTATATATTATATACTTTAATATACTTATTATATACATATATATTATACATACATATGTATGTGTATGTGTATATATATAATTTATTTGAGAGAGAAGAGAATATAGATGCAGCAGGTCCTCTTGATGCTGCAAATTAACCCCCAATGCATGTGCCACTTTGTGCATCTAGGTTTACATAGATATTGGAGAATCAAATCCAGGCTAAATGAAGACCCATTTCCCCAGGCCCTGAGTGTTATTATTTATTTTTAGTGTAATGAATTAAATTCTCATTTGTGTATTTTTTTAATTCACTTTAAGTATGTTTGTGAGTAAAATAAATTTTACCATGGGTAACACTAATTCACATTGAAATACTGCCTTAGCAGTAACACTAATTCACATTGAAATAAGTCTTCAATGATGGTCATAGCATAATTCAGATACAGGGAATGTGGGCTCTTGCTGTATGTAATGAACTTGATTCAAAAAGAAATGAAAGAAAAATCAGTTAAGATTAGAATTGCAAAACAAATCATTATTTAAAAATAACAGAGTTAAATATCTTTTCTAGCTTGTTCAAGAAAATTAATTGTCTTAAGAATATCAACTTTTATTCAGTGATACTCTTTTCCATAATTTTGAGATCTAATTTGTGAATAAACTCAGAGCCAATTCTTTTTAACTTAAAAATGTAAGTAACTGTTATGTTCTTTGTTACAATTCTACCACATATTTATCTGAGCAGCTACTGACTGGCGTGTGTGAGGTGAATATGTTCTCAAACTTGATGAAGGGGGTGCGACCATGTCATTGTGGTCCACATGGTGGGGAGTGGGATATGTCAGGTAAACAGAGATCTGGGCTAGGGAACAGGGACTGCAGTTTCCAATGGATGCTGAAATCTTTATTTAGCCTCAAATGTTCTCGTGCTGATATTGACTATCATTCAAACTCCTGATCAGAATAAGCAATCGCTTTTTTTTTTTTTTTCCTGGCAGGAAAAATGACTGCAAAATCCAAAGGCGGCACGCATCTCCTTTGTAGAGATACCCGCAATTTTCCAAACTGGCTTGTTCTTTTCTAGTTAATTGTCCATATGCAAAGTTCACCAATTCTCTAGGCTACAATTCTCAGTCATTCTCTGTCAATTAGACCCAGATGGCAAAATTAAAGGCCCTTCACATCATGGCACAACAGTAATTTCAGTTCATCAAAGATTCTTACCCCATGTCGCTTTTTCACAATTAACATTGAAGTTCCTGTTGGGCAAGTGCCTGAGGAACAGTCTTCCATCCTCTGTGGCGCAGGGTCCATCTTCTTGTCAAAACTGATGGAAAGAAGAAAAGAAGTTCATGGACATGATAATTACATAGTGCCTGGGAAGGTGAAAGGTGAACTGTGCGGATGGAGAGGAGATGAGAGATGCTCTTACGGGTACTCCTGCCTTCCCCACACCAAGCAGTGCTAAAGAAAACATGCTGCCTGGCTTGTTTTCAGCAGAATTCATAGCCAATAGAGGCAATACTTAGGTAACAAATGTCATTAACACACACACATAATTTGGGTTTTCAGAAAGCTATGGCTTCTCAAACCTACATTCTGAAATTCATATTGCCAAAGTGGAGGAAAAGAAAGCTTGCCTTTGCTAGGAATTATATAATCCAATCAAATTGACCAGGAGGTATTTTAAATTATAACAATGTCTAATTAATTACCAATGCTATGTTGGATTTATAGATAAGGGAACAGCAAATTAAATAATTTATGTGAATTTTTATTGCAACAAAAACAAATGGTAGGTTTTATCATTTCAATTTCAATCAAGGACACTGAGCTTCAAAGACATTCAGTAATTGGTATCAGATCCTGTGGTTAGGAAGAGACAGATTTAAGGATTTGAAAGATATCTTCTGGCCTCAAGTCCAATGTGTTTGCTGTTAAATCAAGCCCCTCTACAAAATCCTTTAAAAAGACATTTCCTTATGTGCTTGTATTTAATATTCAGTTATGTTAAAAAAAGAAGGCTATCTTTTTCATTTACAAAACAACCAAAATGTTATTTTATTCCATATCCTTCACTAATTTCAAATCCTAGCAACCTGGCTTCAAACATGCTTAGAGAACACATTGACGGGCTTTATATTTTTGTCCAAGAGGGTTATTTAACAAAGAGAGTCAGAAGAGCAGGCTCCAAAAATGACTTACCATCTCACGGAATATAATGTGTTTAGTCATTCCATGCACATTGGAAGAAAGGCCACAAATAAACAAAGATTTTGGGGAATAAAGTAGCTTTGGATGTCCTGCTATTCACTGTAATCCCAGCTACTCTTGAGATCATAGGAATCCTCCTGCCGCAGCCTGTCAGGTGCTAGAACTACCTATCTGGACCACCAAACCCAGCCTATGGACAAGTTTCTGAATTAAATTATCATGTGATTATTGTTTTTAATTTGAGAAAAAAAGATTTATTTTGATCCTTTTGTGACTGGTACTATCTGGGGAGAAAAAGCTAAAATTGATTTGTTGTGTCTAAGAATCACATGTTTTCCAAATGAGTTGTGGCCAGCACTTTGAGAGACTGAAGCAAAAGTATGGACATGAGTTTGAGGCCAGCCTGGCTTAAATAGTGAGTTAAAGTGCACACTTGGTTACAGAGTGAGATCCTATCCCAAAATTAATTATTAATTAATTAAAACAAAGTAAAATATTCAAGCACCAAATATATTATTCAATAACTAATTAACTGCTATTGACATATTCCACTTGTAAGTTTTTTTTAACCTATAGATAAAGAATCCCAGGAAGTGGAACGTGTGGGAGCAAAGCATTCTCCCATTTTTCTAGGCATCTGAACTGCACATCAAACTTGGGACGGATCACCCACGCTCACCTCCCTGTGAAACTCACAACAATTCTCCCCTCTGTGATCATCAATTTAAAATTCTCCAGTGTTTCCATATATAGTAAGAAACTAGATAATGACTGGAGAATGGCCTAATAAGACCTGGTGTTTGCAATTCTTTTCACATTGTGGACACTCTTGTGAGCACCATGGGACCTTCATGGGTGTTATGATGATGAGATGGAAAGAATAATCCCATGATATTTTTCTTTTCTTGCTTCATTTCTTAATCTCAAATATACCATTTTGTTCCTGAATTTGTCACCATGAAAATGATGATGGCTGTTGGTGATGGAAAGGGAGTTAAATATACAAAAGAAAAGTAATGGAAACTGAGGACTTAACATGGGCCAGGGAAGTATATTGAAAATCCTAATGCCAAGAGTATCAGTGCTTTCCCTATTTTGATGAATAGGCTCAGGCCAGAGAACATGACCCTTCATTGGGTTCCTCCCTTAAAGTAGCACCAGGATTGAAAGGAAAGTTATGTGCCTGGCTCCAGGTCTTCTTATTATCCTGTGAACCAAGAGTTGTGTGGGAAACAAAAACGAGAATGACAGCAGAGGCAGAACTTCTCCAAACACTGGCATTACATGAGTGAGAGGGTCAGGAAAAACAGTAAGAGATTTTAAGTCTTGACAACACTCTACATTTTATGTGGAAGACTTGAAAGTTAATGGTTATTTTTAACTGTGATCAAAACTCCCAGAAGTATGTAATGCTTTTGAAAATATCACCTCCAGAAAAATTTTACATCAATTATTTCAGCCATCTGGCTTGAACAAGCTTTTCCTCTCACTGACAAAATAAAATCCCAACCAACCAATGACAACAACAATTAAAAAAAGAAACACTCAAATATTGTATTAATTTTTCAAGAAACAACCTTAAATGGTGTGAATGGTGTGCTCTTTGTACACCTCCCATGTGTGCAATTACACTGTGTTCATGATCTGGTCCCAAAATTCCTTGTAACTAATCCATGACAGTTGCTTACTAGCCACATTTATGATTTTCTTGCCCCCCTTACGCTGTATCCCACAAGGCCAACTTGGAAAACAACATTGTTGTTTATGAGGCATTCTTATGGTTTAGTGGACTACTGATTGTATACTTGTTGGAGAGTTGATGTTAACTAATTTGTCATCAATCTAAAGAGAGATCATTTTATCAACATATGAAATAGTCAGTCTTCAACCTCTCCAGGGCCTTGTGATTCAGGTGTTCCCTCTAAGGGCCTGGTGAAGGGTCAACCATTTAGTCTGTCTTTTAGGATGTAGAATTTTATGGTACCATTGCCATTTGGGTCCAGTTTTGTGTCCCCTGACCCAAGCTTAAGCTCCCTTCCCCCCCCAACCACCCTATTGCCCAGTTCTCAAGATGCTTGTTAGATATGTAAGCATCTCAGGTAGATTCAGGTTAGGAACAGTACATGAGTGAGACTATGTGGCGATTATCTCTCTGTAATTGGGTAAGTTCACTGAGAATGACCTGTTACAGGTTCAACCATTTTTCTTCAAATTTCATTGTGTCATTTTTCTCTTACTTCTGGGTAGAATTCCATAGTGTAGATATACCACATCTTGGTTACAGTTCACCAACTTGTGTTTAAAATGAAGATTGTGATTTATTGAACCAACAATATAAGAATAAATCAATGAAGGAAAATAAAATTAAAACCACGGTAATGAAAAGCTCCTCAAACTCTTAGAAAAGGAGTCACAGTGCAAATATTTATATACATTGTGTAGGTCTTCTCAATTTATATTCTTCTCCTTTATGTACATCCTTAGACTGTGACATATAGAACATATGGGTTCATGCTAGACAATGTGACATAGTTTTTTTTTTAATTAAACAGGGAGATGCTTCATGTTTTCCATGGAAGATTTACCCATTTAATATCACACATATCTTAATTTATATAAAATGAAACAGTAAGCATCTGACTAAAATATTTAAAATATGTGTTTTGACAGTTTTTAGAATTTTAATATACTTTTAAATATATGTCTAGCTGTATGCATTGGCATAAATTGATCTGTAACTCCCACAGGTCAAAAATGATGTCAGGGTGAAGTGGTGCATTAGCTAAGTGAAAAATTATGATGTATTAAAATGTGATATAAAATCCTTGTGAAAATTTAAGCACACGTAGCTGAGTTAATGCATAGCAGAATGTTTGGCTACAGCAAGCCATGGCTCAGAAAGGCTTTTCAAGCGGTATTTGTTAGCCTGCACCTCCTCATGATGCTGTTGACTACTGCGCAGCACATCCGACTTCAAAAGAGACGACAGCAGTAAGCAGCAGTGTTTTCTCATGTCACCACGAAAAATAATCAGCTGGGAAAGTAGGTATGTGAGTACTACTCTGGAAGCCCTTTGATGTTTGTTGTAGCTTTTTTATTTCCTGGCTTTCCATTCAATTAGATCAAGGACTCAACCAGACAAGATTTTAAGGTGAACCATCCACTTCAGAGTTTGAAGTTCAGGCATCAAGGATCCATCACTCTAATAATAACTTTGTAGAAGGCACTTTAGGAAAACCTAATGTGGGCTATTTTTTTTTTTTTTTTTAGTTTTCCATGTTAGGATAAGCACAGCTGCCACATGCATTTTCTTTACAAACCAGAATGACTCAGAGAGGCCTTTCACACATGGTGACTGCTTTGGCCAACTTAAGATTAAATGGCACACAAGGCACATTCAAGCAAGTTCATAGGACTGAAGACACACTGGAGAGAATCTTCAGATGGGGCAGCAACCCACAGTGCACTCCCACTGTGCCAAGATATTAGGAATCTCTGGGTGTATACAGATAGAAGGAAGGACACACCTTGTGTCTGGCCACTACCCACAGAGCAATGTATCAAGTTCAATAAGATAATACGGAACACTAAGTAAGAAAGAAAAGGTCTTGAAAAAATCCTGGGTTTAATTATGGTCCATGAATACTTCTTCCCTACAGTCTGAGATTTCTGAAAATTCAGGAATGGTATGTGTAACAATGCTATATGCTTATGTCTCTTACAGTCTAAAGGCTGTTCACCCACTTATACATTTACAGAGATCAGCACCATTTCCTGCCCATAGAATGTATGCATGTATATGTGAGTGTATCAGTTTGTTTACAACTATATACAAGTAGATATGACCCAAAAATATAATATACATCACCATACACAGACACATTAACAAAAAAAACATACATAGATGTGCATAAATACAAAGTAGACATGATTGTTTATGGAAGAATGTGTGTACTTTTCACAATGCATTACTCACTTAATGTAATTTCTTTAGCTCCTACCTATTATCTTGAAATTTCCTTAATTTTATTTTTTTTTCTTTACAGTGGAATAAAACTATCCTGCATATGTACCACATTTTTGTTATCCAGTCATTAGTTGATGCATGTCTAGGGTGGTTCCATTTCTGGGGTGTTATTAAAAAAGCAGCATGGGTGTGTCAGTAACTCTGTGGTAGGGTATTGAGTTCTTTAAGTCTATGGAGGTAAGTAGCACTGGCCAAGAAAGACAAAAATCACTCTAATATGCAGTTTCTAACTTTTAATGTTTCTATGCATGTAAATAAGGGGATATGAGAGTAGGTATTGACTACAGATAAGAGACAGGAGATCATGAGAGGGGGGAACGAGGTTATGTGAAGGGAAGCAGTGCCAAATGGAAACATGTCATATGAAAGCCAAAGGAGGCTATGATAGAGCCAACAAGGCACAAGTGGGGAGAATTTTGGAAAACAGTGGTTAAGAAAAACAAAAATCATATTTGATTTGAAGAACATCACATAAAAGCATAATTTTTGCTAATAAATATGATTGTACATCTCATTAAGTTTTTATAAAGTGAAAATTAGTTAATATTATAATATTTGGGGCTCATTAGTGTATCAAAATTGAATAGCGATCACTATGGACAGCATGTGCAAGGAAAGGGCATTTCTATTAACTGGGGTAATAAGTAATAAAGTAATAAGCACACAAAATAGTTAAGGACCTACGTACTCAACTGTACAGTAGTTGATTTATCAGGACACTATCCTAAGAAAATATTACAAGAACAGTTTTGGATAATTTATATTGCAAAGATTTAGAAACAAGAGAAATCACTAGTAATGTTATGAGCTTAGTAAATCATTTCATATGAACACAATGCTATAATTTATACTCATTAAAATAAAGAAGACTGAGTTTATTACTTACATGAGTACTATTTTAAATGAAATATTAAATGGATTATAATTACATGGGACCATAGGTCAGGGCCTTATGAAGCTGGGCAAAGATCAGGCCATGAGAAGGCCCACAAGGGAACACTCATACATTTCCCAGAAAGAGCTGTAGGAAATATGTGTGTGGTCTGGACAGAGATATGATGGAGATTATTTCAAAAGCAATGAACTATGGGATTATAAAAAGATTATTTGAGGTGTCCGGGAGACTGCTCAGTGGTAACATGCTTGCTTTGAAAGCATGAATACCTGATTTTGGATTGCCCAGCACCCATGGAAATATGGAGCACATAGGTGCTCAACTGCCCTCCCAGCACTGGAAAGGTAAAGCGAGGATAACCTGAGACTTGATAGAAAGCTAATCTAGCCCAATCGGTGAGCTCTGTGTTCAGTGCAAGATCCTGTATCACTACTACTACTAATAATAAAATAATTAACAATGTTGAGCACAACTATGGAAGACATCCAATGTCAACCTCAGGCCTTCACATGTGTGTCCACACTCATACTGTATATAAATATGTGCACCTTTAGAATATATACTCAAAATGTATATGTATATACATATACCAAAAACAAGAGAAAGAAAAAGAAATGAAGAGAAGGTAGAGGACAAAAAGGAGAAAGGACACTTGGGTGGTGGCATGAATGGCCTAGGTTAATTGGTTGGAACCTTTGCAGTTAAATATGTTTCCAGGTTCACAAACACTGGGCTGTAGAAAAGCCATACAGCACACATCATGCCATGAAGCCCCACTGAGGGTGTGTCCAGAGGACACAGCTATACAGCAGGCAACCCATAATCCCACCTGCTCATGGACATTAACACAGCGGTTGGCCCTTTGCTTTACTGTAGAATCTTTAATAGCCTGCCACCTTTGGGTCAGGACAAATCAGCCCTCACGCTGTCCTTCCCCATGCTTGCTTCTGAGCCTTCACGGGACATGGTGCTATGCCCGGAGGAAGTTGAGAGCCCACTGCTGCTGTCAGTGGCTGCAGGCTGGCTGGCTGGCTTGACCTTCTGCAACGACCGCATCCTTGCCCAGCTCCTTGTCTCCAACTCAGAGCTGGTACCGGGGACTTCGGGCTGCTGACTCCCCCCTTTCTGCTCCTTTGCTGTTTGACTCACTAGCCTGTGCAGGCCGCCATGCTTACAAGTCATGCTTTCCCCCCTTAGCACACAAAGATCTTGTCTCACAATAGAAATGGAACTCACAACACAGACTCACGACCCTTTCATGGCCTCCAGCTCCTGCCTCATTATGTGCCCCTGGTCACCTTTAGGAAGGTAACTACCTGCCCTGCGATCTCTTCCTCAGATGTCTCCTGATCCCTGATCACCCGGAGCTCTGCACCAGTGTTCCCTCTGCACAGAGACGCTGGTGAGCGCTCTCAAACCCTCCTGGATATCTTCTTGCTTTCCTCCCCTTGGCCATGGAGCTACTCAGAATGTGTCATAAAATGTTTTCTTTATTTATTTGCTGTTTCGAGGTAGGGATAAAATCGGAGATCCTCCCATGGGGATGAATAGGTAGACAAAACACATTAAAAGATGGGCAAAAAGAAATATTCTGGCTGATATCAAGACAGCTTGTAAAATCTTTCTGATAATTAATTTAAAAAACACTGATTTATTGTGTTTCACTGACACACACACACACATACACGCACACACACACAGACACACACATAATTGTCTTTCACATTTCAAACTCTTCACAAATATACCTGAAGGATATATGCTTACATGGTTGCCTTGAGTCCAAATAATCATGAATTTTTCTAACTTCATACCAATGTATATCAATTCTTATCACCACAATCTGTTGTTGACTAATCCTTACCATCCAAAAGAGAAAAACAAGAAACAAAACAAAACCAAAAACAAACAATTCTTTAAAGAGTGCAGAACCTTTCTAAAACAACTAATGTACAGGCGAAGGAAATCTTCCTGAAATATGTGGTGTGAATAAGGCATCTGGCTCGGCTAACCCAATGCACAAAGGCTGAAAGAGAATTCGGGGAATTATGCTCATTGTGGTAGCTCTCAGGTAAGAGGGAGAAGGATTCATTTGGAAGGATGATTCTCTTGGTGAGTTCAAGGCTAGCTGGAACTGCATGAAGCCCTGTCTCACAAACAAAAACTATGTAATCAAAGGATACCATGTCTCTCAAAGATAACCAACATTTACCAAATGTGTTTAACAAGCCATGGCTTATGAGCTGCAAATCTCATTTCTGGAAGATAAAAGTAGGGCACACACTGGGAGGCTCCATCACACCCTTTTATCTTCCAACAGCATCTCAAGTGGCAGAAAGTTACCAGAAATTTTTTTTTCCTATACAGACACATTACTCTGTTAGAAGAATAATTAGGCCTGTTTTTATTTTATGTGCTCATTCCTGTAAAAACTATAAATTTTGGGCCTGGGGACCAAATTCAGAACTTTATGCTTGGTAAGCAAGTTCTCTACCATGGAGGTAAATCTTCATTTCCTCTTTCATGTGATCATAATTTTCCTTAACCCATAAGTTATGCTTTTAGACAAATAAATTCTTATGAACATACTGAAACAAAAATATATGCAGAGGGACATTTACCATAGATTTCTTATATATAATAGTGATATTTCAAGAAGGAAATATGAGTACAATGGTAATTTTAGATAATATCATCTGAGAAAGGGTAAACACATTCGTTCTAAAATCCATAACAGAATAAACAGAAGAGTTATCACATATAAACCTAAGACACAGTAAAATGAGAGCCAAATAGTTTTGATTTGCAGAACTTAGGCAAATAATACAATAGAGTAATATCATTTCCAATAGATAAATACACACTGTGATCTCCAAAAGATGGTTATGACACAATTTAACATAAAGAATAATGTATAAATTAGAAAGCAAAAAGTCACAACCTACAAACAAATAACCACGATAGCCATAAATAATAAAGCACACCATCTTTGAAGGTGATGCTGGCAAAGTCCTTGGCATCTTGGGATCTAGGGAAGAATTCCATAGGCAGGACAAGAACTGAGAACAGTATTTGGGTCGAGATGTCAAAGGTTATGCTCTGTGATTCTGACACCATGCTGGACTCATGTTTGGGGAAGAGTAAGTGGAACTCTGTGTGGTCTAAGTGGGCAGCACGGGAACCCAGCACTGGACCAGTGATTCCTGCGGGTCGTGCCAGCAAATGCAAACACCGAGGGCGACAAGGACGAGTGCACGCTGGGAATCCCCGGAACAGGCATGAGTGTTTGTGTTTGCATTTATTTATTTGTTAAAGAACTTGACCTTGCTCCCTAATTAGCACCTAGTGGCAGTTTCAACTGGGACTATGCACAGATCTTTCATGGAAGTAATTTTAAAGGTATTAATTAAGCTGCAAAGAGAGTTTGAAAAAAAAAAACATGCACATGAGTAATTTCTGTTAAGTTCCCTGTACATATTTGGCCACCTGCCTTCCTATTTCATTGCCTGTTTTCACAGCCCTGACACATAGCAGTGCATATATTAACAAAAGAGAATGTGTCTGCAACTCTGACATACTGTATATTTTTTTTTCTCCTGCAAAGTATTTTCTTCATTTTAGTGCAGATGATTATATCCATTTTCTGAACACTCGGCATTCCTTTTAAAGTGTAAGGTTTATTTTCACACTTCTGATTGCCAGAGGAAGAGGAAAGAGTGTCGTGCACACATCAGACATTCAAATCCAGACATTATGCAATCACAGTGACAAGGATTAATAAAGATTAATTTGCCTTCCACTTAAAAAGTCCTAACACTTAAGATGTACCATCCGTAGGCTTGTGAGGAAAGGAATAATTATCATTTGCTTTTGAAATATGCACTGTTTGCTGTTTTTTGTTGTTACGTGGCATGGTGCTCTGCATATTTGCAGTTTGTATACATCAAAGTGTTTTCAGACTACTGTTTTCTAAGATGCCAGTACATCATAAGCAAAATCTTCCATGCATTAGTTAGAAAATATTATCTCTACTAATAGCTTACTACTTTCTGGCTTTCTTCTTTTTTACTTTCCTTTCTTCTTTACTTCCTTCTCTTCTTTCTTCATGGGATTATTGTTTGTATTTCCAAATGGAACATTCACTTGGAAAAAGGCTACACTGTTCAATTTCAGACATTGTCTTCATTCAACAAACAATGTATTAAGCAAGTTGAAACTACAGAGGTATACATGAATAATTAATTTATCAAGTAATTATGATTAAGAACACTCTGTCCAAGCCTCTCCCAATACCTTACTACAGTGCTGATCATGTAAGTTAATGGTTTATCTATACGTTTCAGCAGGGTCCTCACTGGACCAGCTCCTAAATATGTCTCATGTACAGCTACAGGAGTGGCTAAATATCATAAAATAAACAATAATAATAATTACAAAAGAATTCAGTATTCACATTCTTGGATATATAATTCATATGTAGACATATTCACTGATAATCTGCAACTCATGAACCACTTCCTAGTGTTTCAGAAGGAGGGATAGGGTAGCATTGTATCCCACCTGTTTTGTGAATTACTTTACAGAAGTATTTTAGATATTAACTGTCTACACAATGGGTCTAGACAATAATCACATAGAAATAGCATAAATCATAGGAATAAATGTAACCAATGCAATGTAAAGCTAGAAAACACTGGTTAAAATTGAACTGGAAAAGTTAGAATCACTAGAATGTTTATAATACTCACACATATTCAGTATAATCCTAAACAAATTTCAAAAAACATATTTTTCACAGAAACAGATAAACAAATCTTCAAATTTGCATGGAACTTCAAGATTCAAGGAAAAGCCATTCTCAGTAAAGTGAATAAAAGTGAAAACATTGTATTATCATATTTAAGACTGTGCTTCAAGGCTATGGTGTCATCACTGCACGAATTGTCAATGAAAAGGAATGCACAAATGCTAGTGGATCATAGTACAGATTCCCAGAAATATGGCCACACAATTACAATCATTTAATATTTGACAAAGTTATCCACAGTATATAATGGGAAAATATAGCTACACTAATGAAGGATCCTGGGAAAATGTATTATGTCCACAAGCAGAAGAATGAGTTAGGACCGTCACCTCACTCTATATACAAAATAAAATCAAAATGTACTAAAGACATAAAGAGTGAAACTACTAGAAGAAAACATTTAAAGCTTATTGACATTGATCTGGGCAATGGTTATTTAGATCTGACCAAAAAAAAAAAAAAAAAAAAAAAAAAAAGAAAGAAAGAAAGAAAGAAAGAAAAAGGAAAGAAAGCACAGTGGAAAATCTGTTTAGTTTAAAATCAAGGAAATGATAATACTTATGACAACATGGATGAGTCTGGAGACTACTATGTTAGGTGAAATAGACCCGAAGAAGAAATACAAATCATTTTTATTTATTTATTTTTTTTATTGGGGGGAGGATAGGATCTCATTCTAGCCTAGATTGACTCGGAATTCACTATGTAGTCTCAGGCTGGGCTCAAAATCCTGGCAGGTGATCCTCCTATCTCTGCCTCCCAAATTCTGGGACTAAAGACATGCACCACCATGCCCAGAAAGAAATATAAATCATGTCTTATCTCAGATTTGATAGTTTTTTAAAGCTGAATTTAGAGGGCCATGGAAATGGTTCAGTAGATAAAGCACTTCTAGTTACAGCCACTCTATGTATAAAGTTGCAAGCCATTGGGAATCTTCTATAATCCCAGCGTGCTGACAGATGGAAGAGAGATGGGGACACAAGAATTTCCTGGTGGCAAACACAGCAAAGAAAAACGAGAATGAGAGAGAAAAACCTTGCTTCAAAAACAAGATGGAAGGAGACAGCCAACTCCTAAACATTGTCCGCTGGTCTGCCATAGAACTCCATGACAGGCCACTGCCGCGCCCTCCTTGGTATACATGGACAGACTCCCTCGCGTAAGATGAACTTAGAGAACAGTAGCGAGGATGTGGGTGACTAACGAGTCAGAAGAAAAAGGAATGAGTGAGAATGGGGAAAATCATGGACAATCAACACAACGTCTGAATGGGATAAATAAAATCTAGAGATTTGTTATATGGTATGATGACTATAGGTAATGACAATGCATGACATACTAAGAAATAACTGAGAGGACAGACCTCACATTTTATCAACACAAGATCGTATATGAAGATATGCCTAGTTGGAGTCACATCCTTGGAATCACACAAAACAAACTCTGGAGTTGCTCATCCACCAGTTGACTACCAGATGGCTATAGCAGAGTCTGAAGGATCAGAGCCTAACCCTTGGAGTTACTCAAGAGTGCCTCAGGCTGCCTCTAGCAACAGAGCCCAAGGGAAAGAAGCTGACTCTTGGAGTCGTTTAAGTGAAGGGTGAATCCACTGTGTCTGTCATGACCACAGCTCTGATGTTTCTGCAGCCGTGACTTCTGCTCACAGTCACTTGTTGTCTATATTGAATAGACAAAAATATATAAAAAACAGCAATACTTGAACAGGTTGAACACTGAATGTACAAAGGGCAAAAAACTTCAAACTCTGGATGATTCTTAAACATTATTTGTGAAAGGAAGGTATTTAGTGTCATGATGTGTTAGACTCTGTTGATCCAGAACACACACAACACACACATACACACACATACACACACACATACACTGTTCACACATGTATCACATTAAGCCTGCCTACTGTCTTCTACAGATCTATGGCATTACTGTGGACAATTTGTTACTGATCATGCTGTCTTCAACATTCTGGTCAGTACTTCCCAGACATGCACACGTTTTAGGTCAAGAGTCTACCCAGGCCACTGAGGAAATCGGGCAAAGATCATAGCTTAAAGCCAGTCAGCATCCTGAAAGATTCCCTGTCAATATTGATAGTCTGTGCTTATCCGGACAAAGGTGCCACAAGGCAGAGGAATCCTCATCCTATTGCTGTGAGCAGGTGGATAACACGGCTGCAAAATTGAACCCAGAGCATATTACAAGTCAGGAATTTAGCAGATAAAGCACATCACACCAATAGTCTCAGAAAATGTATTTGTAAGGTCCATAAGCAATATTCTCACAATTATTCCCTATAGTTCATTAACACATTTCTTTCTTATAGTTCATGCACACACTTGGTTCTGATGGCTCCTTCCCATAAGGATGTATTAATCAGCTTGATTTGATCATTAAACAATGTATATGCATATGAAAATACAAAGTTTTATGCCATGAATTACTCATTTTATTCTTCCTTATTATAGGTATGTACAGCTAAGTAAGATGAATACATCAAGTTGACACTAAACAGGAAAATATAACACAAAGATTTTTACAAAGTCAAGTCCTAGAATTAACTTTCTTATTTCTGTTTTAGGCTACCCAGTGGTAGTCTATATTTCTATTAAACAAGTATCATCTAGAGAGAGGAGCCTCTTCACTTTGTTTAAGATCATAAGTGAAAATGCAGTGATGCTCATATTGCAAGTGATATTTTTAGCCCTCGTATAGGCTATTTCCTATAGAGAAGCTTATGATATTGTTAGCCCTGGTATATAGTATTTCCATAGATAGAGAAGCTTTCTTCTGGGGACTCTGTCATGGTGACCTTTCTATCTGAGATACACAAGAAAAGAGGAGGCCTCCCATTATTCAACAGGCTTTCAATGAAAGTTCTACAACCCAAGGAAAACATAATGGAGACAAGACCACATGGGCTGTTTTCTTCACAAAACCTGCATCCTAAGAGAGCATACCTGGTAGGAGACAGAAAAGTTTCTTTGCTTTGAGCATTTCTGTTTGTGAAATCAGACAACTATGGCACAATGTTTTCCCCCTTGTGCTGGTATCCGGTTCATCAGGAAAACAGCCCCTTGCTTGTTTCTCCAATTTTTCTTAGTTTCAGCGGGGGCCCTTTTGAGGTATGATGGGGTGGCTCTCTCCTTAGGATCTACATCTATCTGAAAAAGAGAAGCAGATTCTCCAACGGAGAGTAAGTTAGCACCAGGACAAATGATATAACCCTTAATTTTTTTTTTAATAGAGAATTTAATACGTGTAGGCCCTTTTGTAGCCCATAATTAATGGTAGCTTGATATTGGAGAGTGGGTTTACGTTTGGATCTGGTTCTGACTTGTTTCCCAGCTCCAGCTATGGGTCCCATACCAGTGAGGGGATCAGTTAGCCAAATTGAGAGCAGTTGGTTCCCCACCATGGGTGTGTGCCACCACTGCACTTGTGTGGGCATCACAACAAGTTATTTGCTGCTAAGTAGGTTAGACCATGCGTTGCTTCGACAGATATTGGTCAATTTCCCCCAGTCGCCCATGTAGCATCTTCTGGCACTAGACGCGCTGACTGTCTGGGGACTGACTCTCTTCCAACTTCCAGCCATGCTGTTCTAATTTGCATGTCAATCACATAAGGTATCTTCAGCAGTAGGGTCTTATCACTAGCCTTTGGTGGGTCATCAAGTACTCTGACAGAAATCTGTCTGTCTTTTAGGAAACCTTGTAGGTCTCTCTGATCAAAAGCTCATTGTGGATGATAGCCCCATGCTGGATCTGGGAGTTACAGGTCAGTGCCCACTAAGAAAATGAGGAAAAAGATAACTAATATACAAGAGTTAGAGATAAGAGAGAGAGAGACAGGGAGAGGGGAAGTGAGGGAGGGAAGATGTCGGAGATTAAGGTTAGTATTAATCTTACCCTCTCCAGGGTCTTGTGGTTCAGGTGTTCCCTGTAAGGACCTGGTGAAGGATCAGCCATTTGGTCTGTCTTTTAGTAAGTAGAAGATTATGGTACCATTGCTGTTTGGGTCTAGATTTGTATTTCCCACCCCTTTGATGCCCTCCCCTCCCTCCCCTTCCATCCTAGTGTCTAGTCTAGGAGATGTTTGCTGGGTATGTAAGGTATCTTGGGTAGATTCAGGTTAGGTGCTGTAGATGAGTGAGACTATGTGGCGATTTTTTTTCTGTGATTGGGTAAGTTCACTGAGAATGATCTGTTCCAGGTTCAACCATTTTTTAAAACATGGCAGTTTCATAGGATGTGTTCATGTCCCCTGATCGCCACATATACCACTTCCCTCACACACCTGCCACACGTCCTCAGTGTGGCTCTCCTCCTCACATGGCCCCTCTTCTGTCTTTGCCAAACCTTCTGGTTTTGACGTCTTTACTTACTTATTTGTCTCAGTACCATGGAAATGAATGTCTTAGAAATCTCTAATAAAATCCAATCATAATATATTCATAAATTAAATGGTCAGTTTTCCCCAAAGGCAACTAACAGATAAAAAGAGAAAAATCAATCAGCTAATATCATATCTATGCTGAGAACTTGATTCTAATCAGCACTGGTTTGTTCCCTGTTTCTGCCCTTGGGGAAACCCTGATGAAATCACTATTTCTTCCTGTGTACATACTTTGAGGCCCCGAACCTAGTTAATTTATTGGCTGTAGGACTCACTCATAGTATTATTGATCTACACAAAGAACCATTACATATGGGGAAAAATTACTAAGTGAATAAACTAGGATAAATCTTATTTGTGTGCATTTCCAAACTTCTGTCATTACTCTAGGACTGTGACTGTAATTAGCTTCCCTGTGTTGATCTGAATTTTCTCTGTTTGTAGCCATCTCTACTTCCTTGCTGAATGTTTGTACATTGCTTTCCCTGTGGGCCTCATTGACACCCTGCCTCGCAAGTCCTCAGAGTTCCTAATACTAATACGTCTGCAGCAAAGATGGCGGCTAATTTGCATGTCCAGCCTGTCAAACACTGCAGCTATCCAATGAGTAGGACTGGCTGTTTGACTACATTTTGTTAATGGTTCTAACAAAGAATGGCTGTGATGTTCAGAAAGCCTCTAAATTATCCGCTGCCAAGGTCAGAGGATTTCATTGCTATTGATAAACACTCTTACAAACTCTGCCCAAATTAAACCCCAAAACCAATTTCACATTAGGCAGCCCCTCCTCCACACAAATACCTTTTTTCTTACTATTGGCTGTGTTTACTGACAGGTATGGAGCTTAGCTGGATGAGGTTGAAGACGAAAATGGTAGTTCACTAAGATACCTGGAAAGGTTTTTACTGTTGCTGATTCTTTTTCAGATGAGGTTTCACACTACCGGCAAGGCTGACTTGGAATTCAGGGTAGCTCAGGCTGACCTGAAATTCAAGTATAACTCAAGCTTCTCTGAAACTCATGCCTTTCCCTTGACCTTTGGAGTGCTTGGAATACAAGTGTGCATCAACACAGCAGGCTAAAGTTCTTTTTATTTTATTTTATTTATTTTAATTTGCTTGTTTTGAGATAGTGTCATATAGCTCAGGCTGGCCTGGAATTGGCCATATGGTGACCTTGAACTCCCAATAGTCCTATTTCCATATGCTAAGTGCTGAGCCTTCAGGTCGTAAACCACATGGATGGCTCACTGACATCTATTTCTGAAATACATTAAAATTATATTATTATTTTTAAATTAGAAAAATAAAATATTTTATTTGCTATTGTCGAGAGGACATATGCAATTTTTAGGATTCATTACATGAGATTTCTGACATCCAGTGTTCTCTAGAGGGTTGGAACTCTAAACTTACAAATGTGGGCTTTGAAGTCAAACTCCTGCTTTCAAAACTGGGTTTGTCCTGTTGCTGGTGATCATTGCTAGGCAGCATCTCCAGATTCTTGCATCTTGCTAAGAGACATGAAACAGCATATTCAAGTAATACAACAACAAGAAGGTTTATTAACAAACAAAGCAAAATTAAAAGTTAGATATGGGGCTGGAGAGATTGCATAATGGTTAAGGTGCTTGCCTACAAAGCCAAAGAACCCAGGTTTGATTCCCTGGTACCCATGTAAGCCAGATACACAAAGTGGCGCATGCACCTGAAGTTCATTTGCAGTGGCTGGAGGCCCTGGAACATACATTCTCTCTCTATCTCTCTCTCAACTAAATAAATAAAATATATTAAAAAAAAAAACTAAGTACGCTTTAGAGTTGCTGTGAACTCCTTGAGTTAGGCCTTCCTACAATGGGGTCCAAGAGAGATTGGTTGCTAGGCCTGTGGTCTGGGGGATTTTCCTGTTGTGTTTGACAGACCTGGGCTATATAAGGCTTTGTTCATTATACATGTGCTTTGCCATGAGGCATCTTATGTTATTTATTTATTTATTTATTTATTTATTTATTTATTTATTTGAGGTAGGGTTTCTCTCCAGTCCAGACTGCCTTGGAATTCACTATGTAGTCTCATGCTGGCCTCAAACTCACAGCGATCCTCCTCCCTCTGCTTCCCTACTGCTGCAATCAGAGGTGTGTGCCACTACGCCCCATATGATGCATTTGATTTTAATCACATACCCCAAGACATGCATAAATATAGACTTTTTTTCTAAAAGTTTGTTTTTAGGCAATATTTGCCTTAAATTATCATCTTTGGATCATGATTAAAATTGTATATTATTCTAGAGAAGTCTGTAGTTTTGACATGGGATTGCATGTATAGTAGAGAAATATAAGAGTATTTGTAATAATCCAGATGAGAGGGTTGATTGGAAACTCCTCTTTTTCTCTCAAAAACTGCTGGCAACTCTCCTGAAGTAGTTGGCATGACATTGCCTTTACCATGGTTCACCATTTCACCCAGAGTATGTATTCCTCTTTACTTTATGGGTTTAAACATGTCTTTAAGGATTGTTTCAAGGCTGGAGAGATGGCTCAGCAGTGAAATGCACTTGCTTGCAAAGCCTGACAGCACTGGTTTGATGAATCAGCAGTACCCATGTAAAGCCAGATGCAGAAAGTGGCACAAACATTTGGAGTTCCTTTGCAGTGGCAGGAAGCCCTGGTGTGCCCATACTCTCTCTTTCTCTTTCTCTTTCAAAATAAATAAATAAATAGATACAGTTAAAGATTATTTCACTTATCCATGGGATGAATAATCATTTTACAGTGACTGACCTGGATATTAGTAAAATGAACACAGTGCTATTGATCTAAATCATCTTGTTGTTTCCTACTGAGAACATGCTTGATGATGACACCTATATATGTTTGGAGTAATGAAGGAGGAATAGGAGAAAGCTAGGTTCATTTGGGCAGCTTCAGTTTGGAACGGAAGCCCAGAGAAAACGGACACCACCTCCCCCTGGCAGGTATGGAACTCTTGGCAGGAATGGGACTCTTACCTCATCCACAAGAGCTACAGTGGCCCCTGCTGCCCAGGGGCTAGCACACTACCTAGATAGGAGGTCTTCAGAACCCAGGTTGGCTAGACCTGAAGCCTGCCCTTTCAAATGTACAATCAGGTCTTCCCCTTGCAGACGTGAATCTGGCATGCATGACCCACAATCCCCGTGGGGATACTGAGGAGGGCTCCTTCGGAAAAGGGACAGGCAGGAGGGAAAGGATGGTTACCAGTATGTGTTGTTTATATACTAAATGTGTCCATAACTAACAAAAATTAATAATAATAATAATAATAATAATAATAATAATAAAGTATCCATTTTCAGTTGACTACAAAGCCCGGTTCCATTCTCTTTTCCAGCATCTTCCTCTCTGTTTGCCTTTCCTTCCTCTAGTGTCAAGGATAGGAGTGACTCTGTCTCCCTCCCCACCACCACCCCTGGCCCCGACCCAGCCCCTGGGTGGGGGGAGAGCAGAGAACTGCTTCTTGGTCTGAGTACTTTTTCTGTTTGCCTCTGCTTCACAGTTCACTTTAATTACATGTCTGATTTTCCTCTGGTCTCTGAATCTGCCATGTGTCAGATTCTCTTATACTCCAGGTCTACCATGGGGTGTCTTTTTTTCTAATTCTAGGCCTACTACCTGTGTAGTTTCTCCAAACTTGGGGTAACCATGGTTGTAACACTTTACTACTTATTTCTCCTCTCTCTGCTTTGATATTTTCTTTCTGCTATTCTTCCTTAAGCTATCACTGTTTGCCCTCTTAATCTTCTTCCATGGGGAAATTCAGGGTGCATGCTCAGGATGTCCCTTCTAAATCTCCCTGCATAAGCACACAGGTTCTATCTTCTAAGTGCTGTGGCTGTGCCCCAGACATTTCTCTTGAATGAATCTGGCAGACAACGCTGTGATTTCCACATGAGCACATGTTTCCTACTTTCCATGTCCTTCTACTCTTCTTCCCAGGTTCCAATTTCCCTTAAATAGACCACACAATTTGTGATTCTTCCTAAATAAATTTAATAATTTATAATTTATCCCTTTTGAGTCCATCTTTATCAGTTCATTGTTAAAGAGATGACAGGACCCAAAAGTAGGTTTCAGTTTCATAAACCTGAGGGACCCCTCCTGAACCCCCAAAGCTTCATTAGTAACCTAATATACACAGTTGTGGAATTGCGTTCTTGCTTTTCCTTCACAAACCTGCTTGCCTCAGAGCATTTTTCCAAGTAGACTCAGGGCTTCGATGTTTCATCTTTGATCATTCTCCTCGTTTACTTCCCACATTTAAGCCATGAGCCAGCGGAGTTCCCTATTCAGAATATGCACAGTCTGACTACCTGGTATCACTTGTCTACTATCAACTTGTTCCCCGCACCTACAGTAATGTGCCCAGTCCTAGCTGATCACAGATCAGTGTCTTCCTCTACACAGCAGCTCGCTGTACCCAGAAGGACTCCGCTGGTGTCCAGCCTCACTTACAAAAGATCTAGATTCCTACCTGGGTTCTGCAGGGCTTGGCCCCAGCTCTTATCTCTTCCCATCTTATTTTCCACTGTTCCCTCCCTGGTTCATTTTGCTCAAACATAGACTGTTCTTTCCCTGAAAATTCATCCCCCTTCGTGCCTCAGGACATTCTGGCTTGGACTTATTTTTATATTTGTGTTCCATAAAATTTCACAAGATTCTTCCTATCTGCCCCCTTAGACATAGGTTCAAATGTTCCTTTACCTAATCGGTCTCACTAACTGCCTGAGATAAAATTAAATTTCTTGGGCTGCAGAGATTGCTAAGTGGTTAAGGCACTTCCCTGAAAAGCCTAAGGACCCATGTTCAACTCTTCAGGCTCCATGTAAGCCAGATGCACAAGGTGACGCATGTGTGCAAGGTCACACATGTTCACAAGGGGGCGCATGCATCTGGAGTTTGATTGCAGTGGCTGGAGGCCCTGGCACGCCCATTCTCTCCCTCTCTTATAGTCTCTTGCTTTGTCTTTATCATTTAAAAAATACAAAAAGAAAGTTACATTTCCTTATAAGCACTATCCCTGATTCTAGTTTCTTTTTATTTTTTTTTATTAATTAGTTTTGTACTCAGCAAATACAGTCAATTTCGTACTGTTGTTAGGCTCATCCATGTCCTACCCCCTCCCCCTGGCCCCTCCTTGTTGAGGTATATGGGTCATGCATTGTGGAGTCAGCCCACAGTTATGGGTAGGATAAATGTCTCTGCATATCATGACCCAACATGTGGCTCTGACATTCTTTCAGGCCCCTCTTCCATAAAATTTCCCTGAGCCATGTTGGGTTCATTTTTGGTCTGCTTCAGTGATGAGGTGTTGGGGGCCTCTGGGTCTCTGTCTCTCTGATTTGGTAGGAGTTGATTTTTCTCTGTGTTGATCTCCTTCACCCTTGTGCTGGTACCTGGTTCACCAAGAAAACAGTACCCTTGCTTGTTTCACCAATTGTTCTTAGTGTCAACCGGGGCCCTTTTGAGGTATGATGGTGTGGCTCTCTCCTTAGGATCTGCGTCTATCTGAAAGTTTCTTTCATTCTGTTCTTTCACTTTCCAGTACTTCAAGCACTCTGCTTACTTCTTCCTTCTCTGGCTAAAACTCATGAAAAGTTTTTATTTTTTCTGCTTTATAAGCACTGCATAAAATAGGCTTTATTAAGTGCTGAATAACCACTCTAAAAAATTTAAGTGGATTGAAATTATACATGTAAATGAATTATGAAAGTATCAAGTGAAAATATTTGATTTCTTAGTAAAATCAGCTATATGTATAATTATATGCATTTATTTACTTATTTGAGATAGACACAGAAATAGGCAGGTAGAAGGAGAGGGAGAGAGAAGGAGACAGAGAATGGATGCATCAGGGCTTCCAGCTAGTGCAGATGAACTCCAGCTCCTTGGGCCCCATTGTGCATCTGGCTTACATGGGTCCGGGGGAATCACACCTGGGTCTTTTGGCTTTGCAGGCAAGTGCCTTCACTGCTAAGCCAGCTCTCCAGCCATATATATATGTATATATATAATGGAATACATCTTATGTTTTATGGCATTTGACCAGTCAAGATCTTAGTGACTGGGTATGATGAGTAAGATCAACTGCAGCCCTAATGAATCTAATTTGAAATAGAATCTCTTGAAAAATATTGGAAGATTGGGCGTAAAAGATTAGGGTTGTACCTTTTAAATTGGTAACTAACTAGACGAAGGGTTATCTTCTTGTTCCAGCTTAATTGAGTTTATAAGGCATAGAAACTGAGCCGTAAAGCCCAGTGTGATAGTTTATGTTGCTTGTCAACTGGATAGGTCCAAGAATCACCTGTGAGGTATTGTGTAGGTGAGGCTTACCTCTGGGAGTCCATGAAGGATTGTGTGGAGCAGGTTAATTAAGACGCACCTTCACTCCGGCGACATTACATGGGCTGGGGGCCCTGACTGTATCAAAAGGAGAGCTGTGACTGAGCAGCAGTGTTCAGCACTCTCTGCTGCCTCACCGAGGACCTGCTTCAAGCTGCCACTAGCTTTCCCCATCGTGAGAGGCATGTAGCTTAGAATGTAAACTGAAATAAACCCTTCCTCCCTTAAACTTGTGTTTTCGGGGGTATTTTGTCTCAGCAATGAGAAGTTGACTAATATACCCAGAATATTTTTTTTCTAATTCCACTATTATAATTTTGAATATTTATTGGCATTAGGCATTTTCAGTCCAATATCAAATCCACAGGGTGGAGTTCATGTGTAGAATACTCATCATATGAAAAATGCTCTGTCATATTACCAGAAAATTTAGTCATCATGGTTGACCACTGTCCCTCCCAGCTTGGTTTTGTCTACCACTTGAAGGAAAGTTGCAAGCAGCTCAGCTCCCATTGTTCTTCTGCTTAGCCATAAGCAGGCTTTATGCCTGATGTGCATTGGAACAATTACAGAGAGCACCAAGAACAAAAGGTCACTAGGATGGTTGTACTTACTGGTTGTTTTATTATTTTATTTTTGATTCAGAGAGAGAGAGAGAGAGAGAGAGAGAGAGAGAGAGGGAGAGGGAGAGGGAGAGGGAGAGAGACATAATGGGTGCCCCAGGGTCTTTCAGCCACTGTGAATGCACTCCAGATGTGTGCATGCGTGTGCCCCTTTGTGCGCATGTGTGACATTGCATGCTTGAGTCAATGTGCATCTAACTACATGGGACCTGGAGATTCATACATACATTTTTAGGCTTTGCAGGCAAGCACCTTAGCCTCTAAGCAATCTCTCCAGCCCTTCTTACTGATTTTGTAAGTTATGCTCATAGTTCCACACTGAAAAGTGGTACCTCTGGCTTAGTCACTCATCTATGCATTTGTGATAGTCTAAAGTTTCTTATTGTTCTCAGTGTCCTTGTGATGCTTAAGGGTTTGTTCCTTTCACCTGATGCTACATACTCAGCATCCATCTACAAGCTCAGTTGTTCTGACTCCTCTCCCTCCCCATATTCCCATATTGACATAACCCCTAGGGAATCATGTTGCTGTTCTGTGCTTTGGTCTGCCCAGCTCTCTGGCTGGGTGAAGAGGTCAGCCCAACTCCAACATAAGAAAAGAAATCAAGGATTTCTACCCTAAAGTCATTGGTCAGGTGGGCTTTGAACTTCCTGATTGTTCTGAAAGAATTCAACCTTTTAATATCTACCTTCATCCCACGTAATTGCTCCCAGTTGCCTAATAAATGCTTTCCTTCTGGTGGGGTTTGGGACTAACAACAAAGTATTATTAAAAGATTTTCCTCTTCCAAATCTTCCTTTTCAAAGTGTTGATTCACTGGGACATCCTTTACTGGACAGAGCAGTATAAAATGTATAGGACAAGCTCACTAATTCTTCCTTTGTGAATTCTGCATTTATTTATTACCAATATGTTCTTTCTGTTTTATGGGATCTGTGTTTCTAAAAATAGTTTTACAATTTAATTTTGGCTTCTTGATAATAATTATTTGCTTGTTAAGGTGGGTTTTTGTTTTAAAGATAAGAAGACATTGTTCTAAATAGTCAGAGAGGCTAATGACTTCAAGAACTCAGTAAATATTTAGTGACAGTTCTGTGCTTAGCTATTTAGTGTAGTAAACAAATGAAGGAACAAGTTGAAAGGTTTTTTTTTATTACCCAATTCATTATTATTTTATTCACATAAATTCGTTTTAGAGAAATGTTCCTACTCTGATTCAACCTCTATTTGCATTCTGTTAATTTTCATATTTAGAATATAATCATGATAAAAGTTTCTGGATGCTGATAAGGAAAAAAAGTCGAAGCACTCAATTACTTTCCTCTTAAAAATGCAATTTTCATTTTGTAGTCTAGAAACTGTTGAGGGTATGTTTATTTTCTTCCAACATTTTCTTCCATTTGTTTTTTATGTACCCTACTATGACATTAGTATGCATGATTTTAGCTGGATACACACTTCCTTGTTATCTTATCCTTTCTATTACCAGTAATTGCCACCAAAAGAGCTCTGCTTTCTCCATTCTTTCAGATGTATTGACCAGCAGAAGAAAGTGCTAAGACACATTCACAAATATTAGGTCATCTGGAGGTAGCCTATGTTCCCTCTTGTCTAAAATTGTGGCAATGTTGCCCACTTTGAAACTTTTTTAGTGTCACACTGTTAGACTAACCAAGTATCAAGAACATACATATTTCTTACCACTTTTCAGCATCTTCAATATGTTTACTTGATTTTGTTGAACATCTAGTTGGAATCCTATTCCTATGTTATTCATATGTCTTTATTTCTTGTGTATAACCTTCCTAAGCAAATCTGCAAAGTCATCAAACACACACTGGGGCTTATCCATACCCTCCCACAATCACTATAGGCAGAAAGGTCAAAATTGTCTTTCTTGGAGCTCTGAAGAGGAAAAAAGAATTGTGACGTTAAAGGATTTTATCACTTTGTGGCTGCTTTGAAAGTATAGCTCTGCTTTGATTTGCTTTATATGCTGGGATCCCGGAAAAAGTTCAGTTGCACCAGCACACAACCACCCGAGGGTAAAGTAGACTTTTGAACAATTTCGGTGTGCAAATGAATCCAAACAGTGGAGTCCCTTCCTTAACACTCTGCTGTGGGGCTATGCCTCCCACTTGATCTCTGAACCTGCATCTCTCCAAAACAAACAAATATTGCTACAGCTTCATTACACGTCCCCCCAGGGAATGTCTTCACATTTTTTCTGTTGTTTTATTTCTCACAAGAACAGCATTGCTTAAACCGCATCATCTTTACTGACTAACCCTGCTTATCTTAAGTTAAATTACAACAGATGTGATTAGCAGTAGTCTTTTTTATATGATTTATGTATTTATTTGATAGAGTGAAAGAGGGAGAGAGAGAGAAAGAAAAGATAGAGAGAGAGAGAGAGAGAGAGAGAGAGAGAGAGAGTAAGTAAGGGAATCGGTGCTCTTGGGCTCCAGACACATGTGTCCCCTTGTGCATCTGGCTTACGTGGGTCCTGGAGAGTTGAACCAGCTTCCTTTGGCTTTGCAGACAAAACCTTAACCGCTAAGCCAGATCTTCAGTCCCAGCAGTGCTCTTAATCTGGAGCTTAATACCATCACAACTATACATGCAATTATAAGTTTGTGCAATATTAAGGTCCCCAAGCTAATTTTCATTGTGAAGTGATAGAACATCTTGCATTTCCTTTGCTTATACTATTAACAGGGCCTGCTGCAGTAAATTATAGATAGGTGTGTACAGTTCAGGACCCTGAGTATTTTAGAATAAAGTTATGTAAGGAAAGAAGAGAAAAGAAAAACCCTCTGTGAATGTACCTTGCTGGTATTTAAGTAGAAGTAATTTTGGAAAACGAATTGAGTCAAACTCTAAACCCCGGAGAAGGACTGTCTTTTACAATTTAAATACCCCCCAGAGAAGTAGCCTTTAATTCTACTTATTTTACTTCACTTTTCCAGGGTCCCATAGCCGGAGTAACTTCCATGATGTTTCCTTGGAGGGTCCTGCATCTATGTCCGCCACAAATATGCATCACCATATACAACATTTACTAATGACTAGTTTTAGGGCATCTTAGAGAAAATTGGCTTTCCCGCTAATGGTACACAGGTCCTAATGCAGTGCTTGAAGAAGACAGAGATTATGAATATCTGGCCATGAAATAATTGGCCACAGATTCAACTGAATTTTAAAACTAGGCTATTTTAATTCCAAAATAATTTTAAAGCATCTCTACTGTAAAAAAAAAATGAACATTTCTAAAAATCACAAACCAGTTTTCAGTGTGGTTCATAACACACAATATTTAGGTTCTACTCTGTAACATTGCATAGTGTTTGTGCTAACAATGAATAATTATAGCTAATGATTATTTTAAGAATAATATACATTTTGTAGTAGAGTATGATCATTTCACTTTAATTTTCACTATAATTGATTTCCTTCCCCATTCACTTTTAGGAACTTTTCCAGCACCTTCTATCAGTTGACATTTAAGTGAATTCAGACCATAGTATAGCACAGCATACATCTCTTTCTTTATGTATTATGTATTTTATCTTGGGGAATTTTTATTTCAATTATTTGGTGAATAATTGTGAACACATAAAACTCATGTGAGGGGTTGTTTACCAAAAACATTATTTGTTTTACAAACATTGACAATCATGACACCTATGTTCCAGTGGAAATTGGATATGTGAGATTTTTTTGTTCAGCATTTTTATATGAACAGTTAGTTTCTCAAAGGCAAAGCCAAATCTTGCTCTTATTGTGAGTTTGTGTCTCTGACAAGCAGTGGGCAATATATATTTTCCAAAAGAACTTGAACTGAATTAACTCTTTCAAGCCATTTTTGAGAACAACTTGAAATGAGCAAATAAGAAAATTCGAACCATACGTTTTAGTCTTTTTGTACCAGTGTTCAGCTTTTTCTCTGGCATGACAACATTTGCATTCAATATTGATTGACGGTTTTCTCCCAGCAATGCTGAAGAGGTGATGTGTTCTTGATGGCCAAAACTTAACTGTCAACAATTTGTGACAATGTACCAGTAAGTGGCCACTTTGGAATGGTGGTCCCTGGAGAGAACAAAAGGCTTTTCTTCCCTCATTTATATGGGTAAATTGGTTTACTCTATGTTGTCATCTCAAGAAGAAGTAGATACCATCTGGGAGCACAGCTATTGAGTGGGTACCAATGTTGTCCCTTGTGATGGAGTGTCTAATTTTTGGTCACATGGGTCTCAAGAGCCCTGAATATAACTACCCGAACCATAGCACAATGAAGGAATTTGCAGAAGCTTGAAGTGGAATGTTATATTGAATAAATTATGACACTCTGAAGCAAATGAAATTATTAAGAAATAATCAAAGTTTGACACATCCATGATCTAGTATTAAATCAAGCAGATTTCAAACAGCCTATGTTCTGAAATGTGACTCTCTTTAATACAGGTATTGGGATGTCAACGCTCTCATCTTAGTATAGCATAATGATTTTTTTTTTTTTTTTACATAATACCGTTGACTCGCTTGAATGAAAGAATTGAAGGCTTGCACTGTGTGATCCCTTGGAAGGCTCCCTGTTAGACTGCAAGGACCACGTCCACAACAAAAAATACTGCAACCAGAGGTAGCTTAAACTGCAAAAATGTAGCTCACAGTTCCAGACCCTTAAACCCAAGGTCAAGATGTGTCGGTCTGAAGGTTTGGATGGGGAATTTCTGCTCGTCTCCAGCTTCTGCTGCTTGGCTGGTGATCTCTGACAAAACTTGGCTCTTCCGGGCCGCCTTCCTTTCTCTCCATGTTTCTAGTGGTGTTCTCCTCAGGTCCAGGTCTCCGTCAGTTTCTTTTTTGTCTTTTTAAAAGATGAACCTTTCATTGCACTGTTAGGCTTCCTCTTTTCTTGTATGACCCCGTCTTAACTGCTCACATCTCTAAAGCAGTTCCCAAATAAGGTCACATTTTGAATCACTGGAGGTTAAGATATCAGTATTTAAAATTGAGAAGGACATAGTTCATTCCATAACAAAAACCATTTGGGTAATTCATGGGTCTCAGATTCAAGTCTAGAAGAACAAAGCTCTCATGCATGTCATCCCAGTGATGGTGGCTAGTGCTGCCCAGCTACTCTTTCCATGAAAGTTAGCCCTTTCCACAGGCAAAACCTAGCATGGCTGCAAACATCTTCTTGCTAAGTCAAAGAGAAGATATGTGACTAAATTATTAATGGAGCTAAAAGTGGTAAAGCTCAATTGCTGATTTTACATGTAAAGATTAATGAATAATATTGGAATTTATTTCTTCAGTATTTTTTCTCCATAAGTTGTAAGCTATTGTTGAAAATGTGACCTGAATTGTACACACTTACATCCAAGGAGCCTTTCTAGTTAACCTCAGCCAGCTGCCCAACACACCTCTCTCCTTCCACCTCTTTCCCCCTTCTTCCTCGTTCCTTCTCTTCCCCTTATTTCTCCCCCCAATTCCTCCTTTCCTCTCACATTTGTTTATTTCCTTCCTCTAGTCTTCACTCTTCCATTTTTCCATTCTTTTGATAAAGAGATCACAGAAAATCTTTTCTTTAATAAGTCTTTTTCCCCCAAGCTACTTTAATTCCTTAAACTGTAGTATTTTCCCCCAAAACCCTTACAAAAATAGTGGCTGAGATAGAATGGACAGGAACAATATTATCCATATCAAAATGAGATTCTGAAATTGATGTTTCATTGGCTCATTGAAATTAAATATGATCATTCCTTTGGAATTAATTCAGTTGCATATTTCAACTATTAACAATAGTGAATACTAGGTAAAAACAGAAAATTATTTTAAATAGTTACTTGGATATTTTTTTCCTCTATAATCCTTGTTGTGGGTTCAATTTAAACTTTGCTAAATCCCTCTCATATGTGGGTCTGCATGAAGCTGGTTCACTGAACATAGATACTTACTCAGTGCTCAAACTTTTGTAAACACCTTTTATATATTTATTTATTTTACCTAAATGTGATTTATAAGCTTTCTCAGCATCTAATAATTAGGTGAATAGAATCAATTATATTGAAATATAGGATTGAGTCCATTAACTGATAATTTTATGTTACATAGGAATCTTAGAACTGTTTCGAAGAAAAATCTTTCAAACAGGAATTAGCAAATCTTTACACTAAATGTTAAAAGTGTAATGATGTGTACTAAAGATTTAAAATGCATATATGAGTACTGACTATATTTTAGTGAGAAAAATGATAGCAACCAGTAATTGTGACTTCAGTGGGATAATTGTTCAGGCAATTGGGCAATTCCCATAGCAATTGGACACTTTCCATTTATTTCTGAGCTGTAATTAACCAATTTTAGGCATAATTATTTCTACCTGAGCTTTTAGGCTTCTAAATTGTTCTCTTCATGCTTCAAAATCATGTTGTTGTGTTTATTATTTCTCATTTGGACAGCCACTGGGTTTTCTAACTACAAAACAAAGCTATGAAAGAGATTTCCATTAGTGTCTGCTCCTCCAGAACTGAAAGAGGAAGCCCTCAGCAGACTCAAACTCTTAGTAGCCACACAAAATTTCATTAAAAGCATTGGATAAATTGAAAACAATTAACTTCATCAAACAAGCTAGAGCAGTCGAAGCAAATTCTTGACAGAATTGACTTCCTGACCAATTTGGCTCAATTGATCAATTTATTTATTTTTCCTGTCAATTTACTGAATGCTGAAAGTCTAAATAAGTTACTGCTCAAATTTTAATCACAGGAGATTAAATTATAAATATTTAATGCTATATTATGAATGTACATACAAGTGGGTGGTGTAATGCAACTTTTACATGACAGATGCAAACTTTTATTTGTTTTTTGTTTGTTTCTTTGTTTTGATGTGTGTGTGGGTGGTGGAAAGCACACTATGAGAGGAACTCACTAGGAGTGTCAACTGGTTAGAACTAGACAGCTAGGCAAGTGCTATTTCAGTCTGCAATGGCATTTAACTTTTTTCCTAAAACCAATATGCTAAAACTAGCAAAGGACTTTTGACCAATGAACCTATTTTATTTGATGTCTATTACAGTTAAGTGTTTTATTGTATCCATTCTCTTTCTTATTCCTAGCTACGAAGTACCTGGTTTTTGTTTGATCACCAAAGATTTTGTTTTCCAAACTCTGGCCAAAGAATACGTCTGTTGATGTTAAAATATATGTTCTGAAAACACAGGTCTTCCTCCATTTCCCCAGTCCCACTGTTTGGATTGCAGTATTGGCACTGGAGTCTTGGCAATGTGCTGGAGATAGAAGATTCTAGAAATCATGCAGTTTTAGCCATCTTATGCTTAAACTATTTTATGTGGAAAAAGGAAATCTCATGTCATACAAACTACTGGCATGTGATTCTATATAAATATCAGTTAAATATTTAAATTAACTAAAAGAAGTCAGGAATGATGATTCATGGCTATAATCCCAGTGCAGGAGGCATAAGCTTGAGGATCAGGGATTAATTCAGTTCAAAGCAACATCAACACCAAACTGGGATATATATGACCTTGTTCAACAAAAAGAAAAATAAAACTAAAAGTAAATAAATGAGTAAGTAAATAAATGGGAAGGCTCATGCCCATATTCTGGGAAGAAAGTAGCCAGACAAGAGGTAAGACAGAGCCAAATAAGATTTTAGTAGCCTACAGCCAAGATGCTGTTGGTTTTGATGTGGAGGTGAGGGGCAGGTGGGTTCATGAAAAATAAATTAATATTGCCTGCATAGCAACTAGGCATTGCTTAAGACCTGAATGGTTGGGCTGCAGGGATGGCTTAGCGGTTAAGGCATTTGCCTGCAAAACCAAAGAACTCTGGTTTGATTCCCCAGAACCCACATTAGCCAGATGCAAAAGGGGCGCACATGTCTGGAGTTTGTTTGCAGTGGCTGGAGGCCCTGGTGCACCCATTCTCTTTCTCTCTCTCTCTCTCCCTCTTTCTCTGTCAAATTAATAAATAAATAAAAATTTTAAAAATCATATTTAAGCAAAAGAACTGAATGGTTGTATACCGACAGAAAGTGAGCCATCATGTGCGACTCCTCATCTGACTTGAACAGAGGTGAATAATGCCTTTTTTCTGAGATGCAAAAAAAAAAAAAAAAAAAAAATAGAGGGAAAGAGTTAAAGAGTTAATGATTGAGGCCCCTGAAGGAAATCATTGTGACTACATGTCCTCTCTGTATGTGCAAGAGTCACTTCATAAACAAAGGAAGGCTGAATTTTGAGAGGCAGTATGAGAAAATGTGCTTTCCTGGTAGCAGGACATCCTGTTAAATGCATAAAACTGTAAGTGGTCATGCCGAGGCAACTGTAAGCCAGGGCAGGGCAGGGAGGTTTGGGAAAGAATTTCACTGACATCAAAGCACTGGAAACAGCTTCCTCTAGTGCAGGTGTAAGGAGTGTGCTATCACCAGGGTCTTCCAGGTTTTCAGAGAACAAAACAATGGGAGTTCATGCAGCAGAGGGTGAGAAAGAGTAGCTAGTCCCAAACAGGAAGGCCTGTGAAGATTAAAACAATTTATTAAAAAAGTTTAAATTCAGAAAGGGAAATTAGTGTCAGTGAAGAAACAGAAGAAAGAACAGATTGTCTCAACAAAACTGTCTCCATAACATGAGGCTTTGTATAGCATTTCCAAATAATTGAAATAAAAGGTTTCTTTGAGTGACTGTTTCTATACCGTTCTTCTATGAATGTCTCGTAACTTTCAGTGGTTTGTTTTTAATATTCAGAGTTCACTCATGTTTTAAATAAAGTAAGCTTTCCTCCTGGGCTAGAAAAAAAAATTGTGTCTTCTTCTAATTGTAGTAAGAGGGTATTTGTCTTTCATTTATTTCTTCTTTTATAGAGATGTGATGTGTTTAAATTACAAAGTGTTCACAGAAAAACCACATTATCATTTTTATGGTACTTTCCTCTAGAACAATCTTTTCCTTAACTTTGTGAGTTGTGCATGTACTTATAGTAGACATCTTCATTATTATCATTTGGGACAATTGTCTTCCTAATGTGGAATGAAACTGTGTAGAATATTATTCTCTTACTCAAGTTTGATTTCTATGGATTTAGGCATAGAGAAGACACTCAAAAATCATAACTCTGGCTTTTTTGGCTAAAGTATTATCTGTGATGTGGTATTGTGGTTGAAGGCTAAATATCCCCATGTGCTCATATGTTGAACACTCGGTCCTCATGTGGTGGTTCTGTCTGGGGGGGTGTTGTGTAACCCTCCTGTTCAGCTGTGTCTTGGCAGGTATTTGGTCACAGCAGCATGTAAAGTAACGAGTAACTATGGGGACAATGATTTGTCATCATAATGTCATAAAACAGAATCAAGCACATAGAAATTTGTGATCTTTAAATGAGATGTTATATGAGGATTTTAGAATTGAGCCTAATATACAGAGTGACATCATAAAGGCCACAGTTTGGAAAACAAAACACAGCACGTTCTGGATTTGATATCTTTTGACTTTGGTGGATAGAAATAAAAATAATGAAAGGAAGCATTGAAAGATTACATTTAGAGGCACCATGGATCTTTCTCTCTGTCATAGTTTGGCCACCTATTGAAGCCACTTGAGTATTGAATCAATATGGAAGCAAGGACAATATTTCCTTTACAATGGAAAGCTTTGACAAAATATAATACTCATCTTTCACTGACATTGAGAAATCACTTCCAGCAATGCAATAAATATGGGGAGGAAAGCAGGATTTGTATTCTAAAGAAAACACATAAATCAATTTTAAGAAATTATACATATATATATATAATTTCCAATGAATCCATGAATTTTATAGTTTTCAAGGAACATCTTATAGAGGACTTCCCCCAATCTCCTTGTAACCCTAACGATGAAGTACAGAGAACAATTGGGGAAAGGGTAAGAAAACAAAAGCCAAGAAGTTTGGTTTAACAAGCAGCGACACCCACCATCTTTGGGTTCCTAGGAAGACACTAAGTTCATTTGTTGATGGTGTACATTGGACATTCTGCGTTCTAATCTCTAGGTCTGTGCATCACACTGCGTGTAATGTGATGATTGAACATGAGTATTCATTTTGCAGTCATTATCACAACCTACTTGATTATTACAGTTATCACTACCCATGCTGAAACTAACCACCCAGAGCGTGTTCATTTCAAGTATGTGTGTTCTCAGGGTAGCATCTTCCCATTTCCCCACCCACCACCTTCCTGGCATCCACTTTTGGCTTCTAGTAATTTCACATGTTTAGTTTCCACATCCAAGTGAGATCACACAGTATTTGCTTACATCTGATTTATTTCATTTAGCATAATTTCCTCTGGGTACATCTAGCCTACTGAAAGATGACACATTGTAGGGACTGGGAAGATGGCTCTGGGTTTAATGACATGTGTTGTTAAAGACTTAACCTGAGTGCAATTACCTAGCACCCACATAAAGTCAGACACTCAAAGTGGCAGACACACACACACATCAGTAAATAAAGATAATTTTTAAATGACAATATTTTATGTTTTTGGCAGATAAAATTCCATTTTGTAGATGTGCCATCTAGTAGGTGTGATGTGGTGTGTGTGCATGTGTGTAGTAGTTGTGATGTGTGTGTAGTAGGTGTGATGTGGTGTGTGGGGGGGATGTGGTGTGGACAGTGTAGACAGAGGTGTGTACAGATTCAGGTACTTATGCATAGCTGGAGGACACAGGAGAAGAGAGCAGGGGTATTGCCCTCCCTTGTTAATCTGTTGGTTTTCTTGAATTCTTCATCTATGCCAGAGCCTTGGCATTTTTGCAAATCCAATGATTTTCTGGTCTCTGCTGTCAGCAGGACTAGAGTTAGAGATATGCATGGCCACACCCAGTGATTGACATGGGTTCTGAGGAACCAGATTGAGTGGTCTCTTCAGGCCACTTCAGGCCCTCATACTTATGGGGGAAACACTCTACCCACTAGCCATGTCTCCACCCCTTATATGGATACTGACTGGTATATTAGCAAAGTTAAAGGCTTCTCAAAATGAACTTGAAATCTCAGTGGTTGGATGTGAACCGCTGGTTTTATTTCTCTAAAATTATATGAAAATATATAAGTGGGTAATTATTTATATGCTATTTGTACCAAATTTCTTTTGACAAAAGGTTAAACTTAAATACACCAAACATGCCAAAAATACATCTAAATGATTTCCCATATTATATAAAATGTTTATTTTTACATTACTATCTAGACAACATTTTATAAGTCAGTTTTTTTTGGGGGGGATGCAAAAGATTCTGCCAAATGACAAATTTTATATAAATTTTCCTAAAATAATTTCCTAAATAAATTTGGTTAAAACAATTATTGTGACATTATTTTGTACTGAATTTCCATGCACTCTTAAATCTGATGAGATAAACACATGACATTTTACAGTGTGTTATTCTTCTCCTGTAAGAAGATAATAATAATAATGTATTTTGTGCTGATATAATGCTCAAGAAAAACAGTTTTGGGTAAGAAGGTCACCTGTTATGATATTGTATTTGCTGTCTGAAAACTGATATGAGATCAATGAAAAACAAAACCATTTAAAAAGTTAGATATATAATAGAGATATTGACTTTTTATTACAATGGATTTTATATATTTACATATGTACATGGGTATATATAATGAATATCCTTCTAAGTTTTTCCATATGAACTCTTGAAAACACATTTTCTATTGTGATTGATGTATTTTTATTCCTTTGAAATAATAAACCCATTTTATTTTTCACTTATATTATTTGACATTAATTAATTTCAGAAATAGTTCTCTTTTTTAATGTGAAAACAGCCAGAAGTGGCATGCAACTTCATTTATGGGTGTAAACCAAATATTCTTTAAATATTCAAAAACATTCTTAAAATTTTAACAAGAATAAGAATAATAAAAATATTTGGTGCTGGAGAGATGGCTAAGTGGTCAAGTGCTTGCCTGTGAAGCCTAAGGACCCCTGTAACCCTAAAGATTTCCCAGGACCCACTTAATCCAGATGCACAAGGGGGTTCATGTATCTGGAGTTCATCTGCAGTGGCTGGAGGCCTCAGTGTGCCCATTCTCTCTCTCTCTCTCCCTCTCTCTTTCTGCCAATCTTTCTGTGTTTGTCGCTCTCAAATCAATAAATAAAAATAAACAAAAATTAAAAAATATATTTGTAAAAATAAAGTAGCATACTTACTATTCAGTATGTTCTATTGATAATCTAAATAAAAATGAGTATATTATAAAAATATTTTAATATTTTAATGATAGAAAGATATCATGAATGATATCTAGGATATGAAATAACAAAAGGATGCTTATAATTCTTATGAATTTCTGTAATCATTTGTACATATGTTTTATTTTTTCTTAAGATATATGTGTTAAGTATTCAGGTTAAGATTATAAAATATACCATTGTGAATTATAAATGAGCCTATTTCAATATCTTGAACTGTTGTGGTTGATATTCAACAATTTTTCCAAATCTGTACTTCAAGTTGTCTTCTAATTTTTGAGCTTTTGGAAGTCTTTATGGTGAAACAAGGTTAAGATAATTGAGCTAGCAATTAAGAATTCCCTTCGCCATCTTAAATCATCTATAGCTGGGTGGCCTGAGAAGTCCCACCGAGTTTAGAGATTAGTTTTATAACAGAGAGATGACATTCCCGAATTCCAACGCTTCTACAATGTTCATGGTACTTTTTCAGATTATCATAATAGAGATAAATAAATGGGCCTATTTCAGAAATTTTTTAAAAAAGTAAAAATATGAAGAAGTAAAAACTCAGCCATGATCTCACTCTTTAAAGATAATTATTGGCAGCCATCTCTTAAGCTTTTCCTCCTCTAGCCATTAAAAATAAAACTGTAGCCTGAGGGTAGAGGTCTTTCACTTGTTTTGTTTTCCCATTGTGTTTCAGCACCTAGAACCACATCTGATGCCTCATACGCGCTCATGAAGACTTGCTGAGGTAATGAAAGAGATGTTTGCATGTTGTTTTAACTTCACGGCAAATTGTCTCAAACGGGACCGTTATAAATTTTACCTCTTCAGCACTTCCCCACAAACCAGTGTCAGGAGCTGCGTTTCTCTCCTTCCAGGTGCAATTTCCAGACAACTCAAGGAAAGAAGAAGAGAATCAATGTTCACCTGGCATATAATTCATTCACTGTTATGACCAAATACCTGACAAAAGTCATTTAAGGAGGGTTTATATTGCCTTGACGTTCCAGTGGACACATGGCAGCAGGGTCAGGACGCTACTTGTCACACTGCGTCCACCGTCGGGACGCGAGTGAGTGAACAGGAATGAGGGCCATGCTATAAAAGTCCAAGGCCCCCACCCCCAGTGACCACTTTGCCCCAGTAAGTCTCCAGCTCCTAAACATGCCATAGCCCCCCCCAAATGGCAGGGAGCCAAATGCTCAAATACCCAAGCCTCTGGAGTCCTTTCTCATTCAAACCACAAACCTGGATCATTGTCTCATCAGGTAGGTATGATGAGAGCTTGCAGACCAGGCCACCAAATTGACGAGTGGTGGTTAAAGTGTTGGGAAAGATTGGGAAGACTGCCAATGGATACGTAAGTAAAACAAGCTTACGAACTTCTAGACAGATGAGAGGAATGAATCCAAGAGATATATTACACAGGGTGATCACAGATAATAATAAGGAAGTGCATTTTTTGAACATTGCTGAGAGTAGATTTTGTGTTCTCGCCATAAAAATAAAGTGGTAAAATATAAGAGGTATTAAATATGCTATTTAGCTTGATTTAATCATCTTGTTAGCATATATGCATCTAAAACATTCACATATGTATACTAAAATTATGCAATTTCATTTGGCAAACAATCCTAGTTTTAAGAGATTTTAAGCTCCACATTGGAAAGGAACCCATCCTGGTTTTACAGAGCATATGAAGAACTAGGGATTCACCTTTCTAGTGAGGACCTGGCTTTTTGGCCCAATAATGCCTTGCTCAGAAAGCAAACAATGCATATTAGCATATAGCATCTTAGCTTGTTCAAATATTTACTCAATACGTTAGATTCTTGAGAAACTATTTCACTCATTTGGTCATTATTGCAATCGGCTTCACACTGCTGGTAGAAATCACCCAACCAAGAGCAGCTTTTGGGAAAAAGAAGTTTATTTTGGCTTACCAACTCGAGGGGAAGCTCCACGATGGCAAGGGAAAATGATGGCATGAACAGAGGTGAACATCACCCCCTGGCCAACAGAAGGTGGACAATAGCAACAGGAGAGTGTGCCAAACACTGGCAAGGGGACACTGGCTATAACACCCATAAGCCCATTCCCCGACAAAACACTCTCTCCAGGAGGCATTAATTTCCAAATCGCCATCAGCTGGGTACCTAGCATTCAGAACATCTAAGTTTATGGGGGACACCTACAAGGTCACCACACTCAGGTGAGTATGATCCCAATGGTCATCAGTGGATGAAGATTTTGATTGCACCGTAACCATGCATTGAACACATATCTCAGCCTTTCTGCTCAATCCAGAGCTTTGTCCTGGAATGGATTAAGAAATGACCCTGTGCTGGGGAGATGGCTTAGCAGTTAAGGCATTTGCCTGTAAAACCAATGGGCCCAGGCTCGATTCCTCAATATCCATGTAAGCCAAACGCACAAGGTGACACATGTGTCTGGAGTTCATTTACAGTGGCTGAAGGCCCTGGGGAACCCATTCTCTCCTACACTATCTTCCTCCTTCCCTCTCTTTTTCACTCTCTGAAATAAATAAAATAAATACATGAATTTCCTTAAGAAAGAAATGACCCTTGACTAACCAAACACCACAATGTTTATATTTCAGTTATATCTCAGCCTTACCTCCCTCCCTAGCGTGACAGTGTAGGTGACCATGGAGACAATCATGGTTGTGTGAAACTTCTTAGAACTCATATGAAACAAGGGTATTAAACCTAAATGCATTTTACTGGCAGGGTTTCCTCAATCATTTTAAAAATACTACAGAATGTTTTAATCACATACTATATTGGATAATTGATTTATACTCACTCATCAAAATATTGTTTCTAAATATGAAAAAGTGCTATAATTTTTTTCCAATAGTCTTTTCTTCAAAGCAGGAACTCATTTATTTGCCAAAAAATAAATTGCATTCTATCCTTGAAAGCACTGAATCCATTTGACATATAAAATACATTAGGTTTGAGTGGCAGCCAAACTCAACAGGGTGTTTTCACTCATCTTTGCTGTGTAAGCTGGTGAACACATGACCTAATACACAGCACTGAATTTTAGGATGGGTGTGAAATGTGCTATAAAACAACAAATTGGGTTTATTGGATATATATAAACTGACAGTATTTTAACACATTTTAAAGCATGCAGATTTTTTTTCCTAAATGTTACTTTGTATTCCTAACACTGTATAGCCACTTTATTGCTATATATCAGAAGAATAAGAGCTAAAATTAACAAAACTACTATATAACTTCTTTGACCTCCTCATACCCCAAATGCATGCGTCATCCTATACACATGAGAAAGAATCATGACTGTTAATATTCTTTCTCTTTCTTCCTTGAGGTGGGAGAGAAAAGTTTACAGCAGCTTAAGTCATTGGAATAACAATCAATTAAGAGGTAGATATTTATTGAAAATCTATCATCTTCTGGGGGTAAATTAATACATCCCGGATGATACCCAACCCTTTTTTTGGGAGCAAAATACAAGTATATTTTAAAGTGGGATAGAGAAATATACAGGGCTCCTTTGAGAAGACATAAAGAGGTTATTTAATCTAGAAGAACAATAAAATATTAAAATGTACACCAGAAACAAATTTAAACTCATTCATGTGCAGCACTTGAGATTTTACAGAACAAAGTGGTATCAATGAAAGCAAAGGATTTACATGTTGCGCTAAAATTAGTTCATGGCTGACATGAATTCAAGCAAAAAAAAAAAAAAATGCTCGATCCTTTATCCCTGGGTGATGTGGTCTCTTTGAAGCTTGTCAGGATACTTTTTTTTTTAAACTAGACTTTGCTCTTCAGGTTTCAATGTTTGTGTTTTTCTTTTTCTTTCTACAAATATATATACATATATATATATATATATATATATGGCTTTGAGGATGTCATGTTTGACCTTTGGCCACAGAACCTTGTAGAGAAAAATCACCACACCCAACTTCTAAATGAGGATGTTTGCACTATTTTTAGAAGGAACAGAAGAGTGCACAAATCTTTTAAAATTTCCTACTTTTGTCCTTGGCTTGAATACTTTTTGTGGAGACAAGAAGAGGACATCTATGCAGATGGGCATGGAGATGTTGCCATACAGGTCATTAGCTATTTAAATCTCAATCTCAACAAAAAGAAAAATATGTCAAAGGAATTACTTAAGGTAATAATCAGAAAAGTTAATGCTTTAAACTATCTTAGAGTGATAATGTCCAAAGTCTGATGTGTTATCAACCAACTACAGTTGAAGCATCCCATGAAATTACGTGTCATCTGAGAACGTGTGCACATTCACACATATGTATGCTTTACAATGCATGTCACGCACACACTTCAGATGAAGTTTCAAAATGTTAACTGAACTCTAAAGCCAAACAAATGAGAAAATGAGAACATATTCAGGTCTTACAATAAATATCTCCAAAGTTTCTGTAAATCAAGTATACCAATTCTAAAGTTCAAATAGTTAATAATTAATTTAAAAGTTATTATTACATTATTTTTTAAATTTGTATATTTTTATTGTTTAATTTATTTAGTTTTATTTATTTCTTTGACAGAGAAAGAGGGAGAAAGAAAGAGAGAGACAGAGAGAGAGAGAATGGGTGAGCCAGGGCCTCTAGTCACTGCAAAGGAACTCCAGAAGTGTGTGCCCCCTTGTGCATCTGGCTAACATCAAAATAAAAGAGAGTCTGGTTGAGAGGGGGAGGGGATACAATGGAGAGTGGCGTTTCAAAGGGTAAAGTGGAGGGAGGGAGGGAGGGAACTACCATGAAATATTGTTTACAATCATGGAAGTTGTCAATTAAAAATAAATAAATTATTTGGACTTGAGTGTAGTGCATGGTGAAGTGTGTGGATCAAGTTTCAATTTCCTGCATATGGTTATCCAGTTTGTCCAGCACCATTTGTTAAAGATGCTGTCTTTTTTCCAGCCTATATTGTTAGGGCCTTTGTCAAATATCAAGTAGCAATAATTGCTTGACCCAAAGTCTGAGTCCTCAAGTCTGTTCCATTGGTCTATACTACTGTTTTTATGCCAGTACCATGCTGCTTTTATTACTATGGCTTTGTAATATAGCTTTAGATCAGGTATGGTGATGCCTCCAGAGGTATTTCTTTTGCTGAGGATAGTTTTGGATATGTGAGGCCTTCTGCCTTTTCATGTGAAATTTGAGATTATTTTTTCTATCTCTGTGAAGAATACTGTTGGGATTTTAATTGGAATTGCATTAAATCTGTATATTGCCTTTGGTAGGATTGCCATCTTCACAATGTTAATTCTGACTTTCCAGGAGCATGGGAGGTCTTTCCATTTTTTCAAGTCCTCCTCAATTTCTTTTTTGAGTATTTTTATGTTTTCGTTGTATAGATCTTTCACTTCCTTGGTTAACATTATTCCAAGGTATTTTATTTAGTTTTTTGTTGCTATTGAAAATGGGACCATGTCCCTTATTTCTTTCTCTGTATCTTTGTCGTTTGCATATAGAAAGGCTACTGAATTTTGTGCATTGATTTTGTATCCTGCTACTTTGCTATAGGAGTTAATCACCTTCAGGAGTTTTGGGATGGAGTCTCTCAGGTCCCTTACATATACAATACAGCTATATATAGAATAGAGCTAACTTAACTTCTTCCTTTCCAAATAGTATCCCTTTTATTTCCTTCTCCTGTCTTATTGCTTGAGCTAGGACTTCCAGTACTATATTGAAAAGCTTGAGCTAGGACTTCCAGTACTATATTGAAAAGCAGAGGTGAGAGTGGACAACCCTGTCTTGTTCCTGGTCTTAATGTGAATTCCTCCAGTCTCTCTCCATTAAGTATTATTTGGGTCTTAGGAGCTTTGTATATTGTCTTTATTATGCTAAGATATGAACCAACCATGCCAATTCTCTCCAATGCTTTGATCATGAAGTGGTGTTGTATCTTGTCAAAGGCCTTTTCTGCATCTATCAAAATGATCATGTCATTTTTGCGTTTAACCTTATTTATGTGGTGTATTACATTGACATATTTCCATATGTTGAACCACCCCTGTGTTCCTGGGATGAATCCCACTTGGTCAAGGTGGATAATGCTTTTGATGTGTTGTTGAATTTGGTCTGCGAGGATTTTGTTCAGGATCTTTGCATCTAAGTTCACCAGGGAAATAGGCAAGTAGTTTTCTTTTCTTGTGGCATCTCTGCCTGGTTTTGGAATTACGGTGATACTAGCTTCATAAAAGGAGTTGGGTAGCTTACCCTGTTCTTCAATTGTATGGCACAGTTTGAGGAAGATTGGCTTGAGTTCTTCCATGAAGTTTTGATAGAATTCAGCTGAGAAGGGCTGGAGAGATGGCTTAGTGGTTAAGTGCTTGCCTGTGAAGCCTAAGGACCCTGGTTCAAGGCTCGTTTCCCCAGGACCCACGTTAGCCAGATGCACAAGGGGGCACACGCATCTGGAGTTTGTTTGCAGTGGCTGGAGGCCCTGGCGCACCCATTCTCTCCCTCTCTCTCTCTCTCTCTCTATCTACCTCTTCCTCTCTCTGTCTGTCACTCTCAAATAAATAAATTAAAAATTGAAAAAAAAAAAAGAATTCAGCTGAGAAGCTATCTGGTCCTGGACTTTTCCTTTTAGGGAGATTTGTTTTATTACTTTTTCAATCTCAATGAGTGTGATAGGTTTGTTTAGGAGACTAATTTGCTCTGAGTTTAGCTTTGATAGATGGTATGCATCCAGGAATTTATCCATCTCCTCCACATTATCCTGTTTTTGGAGTAGTCTACTACACTCAAGTCCAAATGGATCAAAGACCTCAATATAAGACCAGAAACTTGACTTCTACTTGAAGAAAATATAGGAAGTACTTTCCATGATATAGGAATGGAAAAAGACTTCCTGAACAAAACCCCAGTAGCTCAACCAATGGGATCACATGAAGCTGAAGAGTTTCTTTACAGACAAGCACACAATAAGCAAAGCCAATAGATTACCCACAGAATGGGAGAAAATATTTGCTGGTTATCCAACTGACAGAGGCCTAATCTCTAGAATCGACAAAGAACTCAAAAATCTAAACAGTAAAAGTCAAACACGCTACTCATAATGTGGGGCAAAGAGCTGAACAGGCAGTTCACAGAGGAAGAAATACAAATGGGAAACATACACTTAAGAAAATTTTCCTCATCCCTAATCATCAGGGAAATGCAAATTGAAACAACTATGAGACTCCACCTTATCCCAGTAAAGTTAGCAAACATCAAAAAATAAAATGAAAATAAATAATGGCGAGGATGTCAAGAAGTAGGAACATTCATCTGGTGTTGGTGGGAATGTAAGATGGTACAACCACTTTGGAAAGCAATATGGAGACTCCTAAAAAAGCTGACTATAGAGATACCAACAGACCCAGTTATTCCCATACTGGGCATCTACCCTAAAACTTTCAAACCACAGGCCAGAGAGATTTGTTCAACCATGTTTGTAGTGGCTCAGTTCATAATAGCTAAGAGCTGGAATCAACCCAGATGTCCATCACTAGAAGAATGCATAACTAAGATGTGGTATATCTACACAATGGAATTCTATACAGCAGTAAGAAAAAATGACACAATGAATTTGAGAAAAAATGGTTGAACCTGGAACAGATCATTCTCAGTGAACTTACCCAATCACAGATGAAAATGGCCACATAGTCTCACTCATCTACAGCACCTAACCTGAATCTACCCAAGATGCCTTACATACCCACCAAGCATCTCCTGGACTAGACAACAAGATGGTTTGGGAGGGAAGGGAGGGCACCGAAGGGAGTGGGAAACACAAATCTAGACCCAAACGGCAATGGTACCATAAAATTCTATATCCTAAAAGGCAGACCAAATTGCTGAACCTTCACCAGGCCCTTAGAGGGAACACCTGAGCCACAAGACACTGGAGAGGGTATGATGAAGACTGACCTTAATTTTCTACAACTTCTGTCTGTCTGTCTGTCTGTCTCTCTCTCTCTCTCCTCTCTAACCATTTTTTATTAGTTATCTTTTTCTTCCTTTTCTTAGAGGGCACTGACCTGTAACTCCCAATACCAGCATGTGGCTATCATCCACAATGAGCTTTTGATCAGAGAGACCTACAAGTTTTCCTAAAAGAAAGACAGATTTCTGTCAGAGTACTTGATGACCAACCAAAGGTTAGTGGTAAGACCCTACTGCTGAAGACACCTTATGTGGTTGACATGTAAAATGGAATGGCATGGCTGGAAGCTGGAAGAGAGTCATTTTCCAGACAGTCAGCACGTCTAGTGCCAGAAGGTGCTACATGGGAGACTGGGGGAAAATGACCAATATTTGTCCAAGCTACTTATGGTCTAACCTACTTGGCAGCAAATAACCTGTTGTGATGCTCACACAAGTGCAATAGTGGTGCACAGCCATGGTGGGAAACTAACTGCTGTTGATTTGGCTAACTTATCCCCTCAGTGGTGTGGTACCCATAGCTGGAGCTGGGAAACAACTCAGAAACATATCCAAACATAATCCCACTCTCCAGTAACAAGCTACCACCAATTGTGTGCTACAAGAGGGCCTACACCTATTAAATTCTGTATAAAAAATTAAGGGTTATCTCATTTGTCTGGTGCTAACTTACTCTACATTGGAGAATCTACTTCTCTTTTTCAGATACATTTAGATCCTAAGGAGAGAGCCACCCCATCATACCTCAAAAGGGTCTCAGCTGACACTAAGAACAATTGGTGAAACAAGCAAGGGTGCTGTTTTCTTGGTGAACCGGGTTCCAACACAAGGGTGAAGGAGATCAACACAGAAAAATCAACTCCTACCTAATCAGAGATCCAGAGACCCAGAGGCCCCCAACAACTCATCACTGAGGCAGACCAAAAATGAACCCAAAATGGCTCAGGGATATTTTGCAGAAGAGGGGGAAGAAAGAATGTCAGAGCCACATGTTGGGTCATGATATGCAGACATTTATCCCACCCAGGGGAGGGGGTAGGACATGGATGAGCATAACAATGGTACCAAATTGACTGTATTTGCTGAGTACAAAACTAATTAATAAAATAAATAAATAAATAAATAATTTTAAAAAAGAATTACAAGTAGCCCAACCTAAGAGTTCATATAAGTAATCCCAAATTCCAGCCCTCAACAAACTGAGGCAAGAAGATTGCGAGTTGTGGGCCAGTCAAGTGTTTTCCTAGACCTTATCCAATAAAGTAAAACAAAATAATCACATAGCATTGGAAATGTGTGGGCTCAGTGTCAGTTGGGATGACATAGTTCACAAAGGTTTAGTTAGCCCTTGTAATTTACCATTCACCAGTTGGAATTCCAGGTACCAATGAGGAGTGATAAATAAAATAACTCCTTTGCCTACATGGAGAGGATATATTACTTTTGAATTATTTATTTATCATTATTTACTGTGAAATGGCGAAAGAGTGAGAATGGGCACTCTAGGGCTTCTTGCCACTGCAAAAAACTTCAGATGAATGCTCCACCTTGAGCATCTGGTTTATGTTGCTACTGGGAATCAAACCTTGTCCATCGGGTTTTGCCAGGAAGCACCTTTAATCACTAAGTGATCCCTTCATCCCAGGATATATATTATTATTAAATTCCTGCCTCATTTAAATAATTTACAGTGAGAAGGTGTTAGTTCCATGGAAGCTATGTGAAGAACTATAAGTTAGAGGCTCTTACCATAAAGCAAGCCCCAGTAGCCACCATTTTTTTCCTACTAGCTATGAAAGGAAATCAGTGAGAAAAAACAAAACTACCCTTCCTAGTCAGGTCAAATATTTTGTCACAGTGAGAAGGAAAGTAACTAACTTCCTGGGCAAAGTGTAGATAAAATGACAATTCATTGATTTATAATTACATATGAATCATAAATCTAAAATAATCTTAGTTTAAAAATATGGATTTGGGCTTGGAAGATGGATCAGTGGACAAAGTGCTTCCTGTGTATGCCTGAGTACCTGAATTTATAGCCTCAGAACACATGTAGAGAGTATGAAACTGTAGCAGGCATCTGTAATCCCAGCATGCCTTATTACACCATGAGAGGCAGAGGCCGTAGACTCTTCTGAAAATTTGTGGGGCAGCTATTCTGATCAACAAAAAGGCCAATGAAATATGCAGCCTCAAACTAGGTAAGCATCAATACTTGAAGATCTTTTGTTTCCCCAAGAGCTTCCTGGCACTTGTGTGAGTCACAGACACCCCAAAATTGACTACATTTGAGTACAAGAAAACATCCTTCCTATGCTGTGGTCAGTAGAAACCAGAATTTGTTGGAGGTCTTTCATTTCCCCTAAAGGTAAAGTTGACATGTGATGGCCTAGGCCTGTTCAGACCCTGCTTCATAGCTCCATTGTCCACACCACCATGGTAATTTCTGTCCCTAGCTTCCTTGTGCCCAGGAAGATCAGTGAATATCAGTGAAGCTCACTGAGGCCCTATTGAAATCTGAAATCTGTTGAAATTCAGAAATCTCTTCCATGATCTACCTGCTGTGGAGACACTTCACAGCCTGAACAGCAAGGCCTGCCATGTTGCAGCTTCCAACATCTACGTGACTTCTAGAAAGTTCACTTGCTCCCTTAGCTTATAGGTGGTAGAGGAGTTACTAAGCTTTGGGCTGAGCTATCCATCACAATTCATGGGTTCCAAGAATAGCCAAACATTTATAGATGGGATCTTTAGAAGGTGAGTAGTAGATCGTGAGGGTAAGGGTTCAGAGGGCTCTTGGAGATGGCTTTTGTGACCCTGTCACGGACCAAGGAGAGGAGTGCTCTCTTCTGATGCCCCACAATGTCAGCACAGGCCTGCCTCTGCCCTGGAGGAAGCGGCATCGTGGGCTCCATCCTGAAAGGGGATGCTAGGTCTTTACCAGACATCACCCTTTCTACACTACTCATCCCAAATGCTCCAGTCTCCAGAAAGGGGAGAAAGAAACTCTTGTTCTCTATAAATTAGCCATACCTGAGCATTTTGTTCTAGCAACACATACAGATTCAAGGACTCAAATACTCACACTTGCCCCTTTGATTTCTTCTTCCTGTGACAATACAAGCAGCAGAGGAGCCTGGCAAACACGCTCAGCACTAGAAGAGGATTGGTGAGCAAGTCATGGGAACATGCCCAGAACTCACAGATGCCATTTTATTTTATTATTTCATTTCATTTCATTTCAGTTTGTTTTGTTTTATTTTTATCAACAGCAGGTGTGTTTTCTTCTTCAGACAGGTTTTTTTTTTTTTTTTTTTTTTTTTTTTTTTTTTTTGAGGTAGGGTCTCTCTCTAGCCCTGTCTGACCTGGAATTCACTCTGTATTCTTAGTGTGGCCTCCAATGAACTCACAGTGATCCTCCTACCTCTGTCTCCTTAATTCTGAAATTAAAGGCGTGCACCACCATGCCCGGCTTTCAGATAGTTTTATCTTTGTTCTTGCAATCATACTGTATTATCTCAAGACAGCACAGGGTCTATGTGAAGAACCCCCTCAAATTATGTTAGATGAATAAATCAGTATTTTTTTAAACTTCCCAGAGCTGAAATTCTATAATAAAAGTTTTAGGGAAATGGAAGCTCAGTAAAGTAAGCTATTTAAATTCTCTATAGGTCTCTTAATTGATCATTTGCATTACCCTCAGAACAGCTCTGTAAATCAAATTTTCATATATCAAGATTTTTCACTAAAGAGTGAACTGTACTTTTATGTAAAAGTATACTTTCTAGCCTCTTGTGAGACTTGATTCTCTAGGCCTCTTAACACATTGCCTTTAAACATAATTAAAACTGTACATCTTAAAAAGCCTAAAATTAGGATTGTGAGTATTTTTACCATGAAGAAGACATGTGTTTGAGCTGTATTAAATGTTGCACAATATGTACAGACATCAAAGCATCAAATGGGATATACAGTTTTTTATGTTATAAATTCATGAGCTAAAAATTTAATTCATTAAACAAGTCATAAAATATGGTTTAGAGGTGAGCAGTGAGAATTCTAAGTTGATAAATACTGTTTTTTTTTAATTGTCCGTTCTATCTGATCTGACAATCACTACTTTTTTTCATCCAAATAATTTGACATTGTCACAAGATAGATTACTTCTCTTTACTTTACTTCTAACCAATATAAGATAGTAAAATTGAATTTGGGCATGTGTATTTCACAGGGGTATTTTTTGACGTATATGAACTTATAATCTTCCTCAATAACAATTAGCCTTAACTTACTAGAGAAATTATATATGACAGACTGCTGAATAAAATCCTTAAGCTAAAAATATAATGCTATCCCCATCTGGCTAGGCATCACCAGAATTACCGTATGCTGAACCCAGGGGTAAATACTGACAATTATTATGAAGGAGCCATTAGACAAATTAGAAAAGAAAGGACTTTGAGATGGATATCAAGCATGGTAAAGTTCTGAGTTTTTCACATTGTGTGTATTACTTGAGGTTGAGGAGGCTTTACAGTTGCTTATGGTATAAGGTAGTACAATCGAGGAGCAGACATGGCAACAAACTTTGCCTACGGTGGTGTGCGCATGGGGCATGTCTCATTGCATCGTGGCAGAACCGGAAGCAGAGGACACTGTCACTAAAATCCAAAGGGGTGGAACCAGAAGTGATAATCACCTGCAAGGACTAGTTCATGGGACATGTGTCTATCAGGTAGGTGCCATATCCACAGTGTTCCCAAACCTCAGAAAAGCACTGCCAGCTAGGGATCAAGTGCAAACACCTGGACATGTTGGAGGGACATTTCACTTTTAACCGCCACGCATTCTTGTTTGCTGCATCCTACCAGTAACTGCATGTCTCAGACTTGTCAGTTCCTAGGTTTGCCAGAAAAATCCTGAGCCATGAAAGCTCAGAGTATATTTTCCCCAACTTTAAGTTCAGTTACATAACAGAGACACGAAGCAACTGAGTGATGGGTCAGCCTAGCGTATGTGGTCCTGCAAGTTGGTGTCACAGTGATCATGATACTGTAAGTTAAAGAAAGATGTGGAAGCTAGCATGGCATTGGCTCTCCCAGTCTGAGAAGTAACTCATTTATTGTTAAGTGAATCCAATTTGGGAAGAAGATCCAAGCATCCGCCCATCTTCTCAAGGCTATAGGGTGTCAGCACAGGTAGGGAGGGTCACTTTCAGGGAAAATTAAATTTGTTTGGATTCATTTCCATGGGGATAATTAGTAAGAAATGCCTAACTGGGAAGAACGTTTTGAAGGAAGATGCCCCTGCTGGGGAGGTTTTAGGAAACACTTGAGGGAGTTTTTGAAAAGATTTAAGGTTCAAAATGTCACACAAAGTAATAGGGAGATTTCCATAGTTTGAAATCATGTTGAAAGCATAGGCACACTTTTTCTTGGCAGTGAGTTTCTGACACTGCTAGCTGCTCTTTCCCTGGGCCTTCCGGAAAGAATCCATTCTGTGAGAAGTGCATCATGTGACACACGGCAGCTACTATTACCAGGGGGTTAACTGCAAAGCAAATTCCAGACTCTACCCTTCAAGCTGGCTGACTCTGGCAGTTGTCAAATAGCCAAGAGTGACCCCTTATACCCAAAGCATAGACAATACTACCATCCTACAAAATTCGTCTAAGCATACTAACTGTCCCAAAAATTTATTGTGGGGTACCAGTAACCCCACTGAGGAGGATGGAATGGAGGTGGGCAAGAGGAAACATGAAAGAACATAAACTGATGCAAATATGACCAATTTACATAATAAACAGTTTATCATGATTAGGCCCAGTGCTAAAAGTCTCAATGGAGTCTTAGGGACAACCTTATATCTGAGGAAGAAAGGTGTATTTATTCTTTAGAAGGCAAATTTCAAAGAATAAAAAAGGCAAATGAATGTAAGAAAATCAAACCATTATTCATTAAATAAATTTCCTAACTGAAATTTTATTTCTCATAGAAATACTCCACAAATACATGTATTCTGGCATTTGTGCCTAACAGCTGCATGGAAACCACACTTCAACATTATCAATGGCTAACTGGTGTATGCATTCTGGGAGGTTATCATCATAGCATTCCTCCTCTTAGATCAGTCTTCATATACTTATATGAACCATACATTTATACACAGGATCACATATGTATGTACATATGTATGCATTTTTTTCAGTTAAGCCATACACTTAAGTATGAGTCCATCTGTTAACATGTACACTTTCTGAGTGTATGAATGCATTGAAAGAAAAGTCATTGGCAGGATACAAGTTGAACATGTCAAAGGGATAACAGATGGAATGAAGATGGCAAAATAAATGGAAAAGCTGGAAGGCACATTCTCAGGATTGTTATTACTTATGGTCTAATGAGGTCTAGGGAGGGTACTCCTTCATGAGTTTAAGGTAAAAACTTTTTCCAGCCTTATACTTTCAACATCAACTGATACTTTAAATCCATGACTAAATCATATGATATTCGATGATGCCTTGGCTTACTAGGGAATAACAACATAGACATGACACTGTGTCTCATGATTATGAATTAGAAAAGTGAGGTGGCTCGAGTTTGCCACTCTGGGGAAGTTACTTATAATGTCAGTGAATTCAAATGTTCAGCATAAAAATGACACACTTTCCTAAATGAGATTGGCTTGTTTGTCAGGAAAATTAAACAGGCTGTCTTGCACAATGAAAGCAGAAAGTTGGTACTATAAGATGGCATTTGTGGGCTGGAGAGATGGCTTAGTGGTTAAGGCACTTGCCTGCAAAGCCTAAGGACACAGGTTCGATTCTCCAGGTCCTAATTAAGCCAGGTGCACATGGTGGTGCATGTGTCTGGAGCTTGTTTACAATGGCTAGAGGGCCTGGTGGGCCCATTCTCTCTCTCTCTCCCTTTCTCTCTATCTCTCTCTCCTCCTCTTCCTCCTCCTCCTCTCCCTCTCTCTGTCTCTAATAAATATTTTTTTAAAAGATGACAGTTATTATTATATAGTCAAAACTGAGATTCAACTAGCACTGATCAGCCCATTTTATATTAAACAGTCCACTAATTCTTATTGTAATTACTCATTTATGGTCAGTTTTTTCATCATGTCACAATAAACACACTCTGTGTTCACCCAAACATCTGCATCATACATAGAACTAGCACATGGCTGGTAATTGAGGTCCAATGAAGGATATCTGAATATATAAGCTCAGGTATACTATATTCATTATATTTTAATGTGAACATATCCTAAGTATTAACACATCAATTAGTTAATATATAACTACTTGGATTACATAAATTATGCATGTTTAGAGTTATCATTGTCATCCAATCATAGTTTATTCAAGCATTTTTCAATTAATATTCTTCAAAAAAGATAAAACTATTCTGGTCGTGTTTACTCTCTACATTGTATTTACAAAATGTAATTTCAATAAGCGTTTACCCAGTCAATGTAGTGTTTACAAGTTACATTTTAAAAAATATATTATGTTTATTTTTCTATAACTCCATTAAAATTGTCATCAGCATGTCATGGCTAGGCAAACTCTTATACTGTTCTTGAATTTAGTACATGATTAGCCCAACAGTTTAGAGATTGTTACTATTGGTCAATTCATGTTTAAAAAACAAGTTATATTTATTTTGAAAGAGAAATAGAAAGGCAGATAGAATGGGCATGCCAGAACTTCTAGATACTGCAAACAAATTCCAGATGCTTGTGCCCCCTTTTGCATATAGCTTACTTGGGTCCTGGGGAATTAACCTAGGTCATTAGGTTTCTCAAGCAAACTACTTAACCGCTAAGCTCCCTCTCCAGTCCCCATTTACCTTTTAGGTACATGTAATGGCGTATTTAATTCGTAAATATAGTCTTGGGCTCTATGATTATTATATGATATGTCACCTACATCATCATCAGTGTAGATAAGAATAACAAGTTGGGGCTTTGCATGAATTCTCCGATAGTAATGCCCGGCTCCTCTTATGGCTGGCAGGAATTAGGACATTTCCATAATCTAGCATACTTCATGTTTTATAAAGTCACCAATTTAAAGAACAACATCTTCTGGTAAGTACTTTTGAAATCCCTTATTATAAATATTGATGAAATCCCAGTAAAAATCACTAGCCGGGCATGGTGGCGCATACCTTTAATCCCAGCATTTGGGAGGCAGAGGTAGGAGAATCGCCATGAGTTCGAGGCCACCCTGATACCACCTAGTGAATTCTAGGTCAGCCTCAGCTAGAGTGTGACCCAACCTCAAAACAACAACAACAACAAAATCATGAAAACATAATGTGTGGGTTTTTGAATATGGTAACTAATAAATACTTAATTGTTATTTTTGTTTCTTTATAATGGCACATTTGAAAAATAATTATGATATTTAATCTATCACTTTAGAATGAGATAGTAGTGAAAATCATATACCTAAGTGGAAATAAGCTCATTCACTGTAATTGGCATATACACAAATTTGTCTTTAAAATGATTCTTTTTATGAATAGCTGTATGTGAAAATATCTTCTCACTTATATTAATATAATTTGAGTTGTAAATATCATCTTCTAACATGGACTATCTATTTCCTCACATCATTATTCCTCTCTTTATTCTATTTCTCTCCTCATAAAAGTTATCTATATTTTATACAATCATAAGGCTTAAAAGTATGCCTTTAATAAATGCAATGTTGCAAAATATTTGTGATTACATCAATATCAGTGGATATGACCCACGTTACCCTTTAGATGTATGGCATGTGCTTTGCACCATCATTGGGACTTAGTTTCATCTCAGAATTTTCAAATGAATAGTTATCAGTCTTCTCAAATCAAAGTTTCTGGATGCAGTCCAGCAGTCTCTGTCATTCCAAATGTTGTGTATCAGATGAATAAGGACACTACTAACTCAATTTTTACTTCCTTATGGAGTGATGTCAGTTATACTTTCACTGCTTGTTGAAGCACCAACCAATAGGACACTTGAAAAAGAACATTTCTGCAATGTGTCACCACTGACATGCTTAACACAACCAGGAAAAGTGGATGATTTCCTAAACTGTGGTCCTAACACAAGTGACTCATTCAACTTGATTTGGCAAACTTCAACTATGCTGCTATGCATATGATAGACATAAAATTAATTATGCTGCTGTATTATTTTTCAACACACATAATGCCTTAATTTTCTTAATAATTTGTTTACACATTGGATATCAGGGTATATTTTGTTAAGTTTAATAACTAGTGTCCTTTTCAATATAGATGAATTTTAAATCACTTAAGTTTTATTAACTGCTACAACTTCACTTCAAATAAAAAGTGAGTTTATCACATGAGAAGATTACCATTTTTTACTTTATTCTTGTGTACTTCATTTCCCCCCACTGTCATTGTATATGTGCACACACACACACACAATATTTAAAAATACAACTACAATTTCAAAAGCAAATGAATACAGGATTATGCATTCACCCTGACATAATGCTAGATTTCTTAGCTTGTTGTGGGCTCTTTTTTATTAAAAAAAAAAGGATACAAAATTTCAAGCCAGGTATAACATCAAAATGATTCTCAGATGTTGACAGCTACACTTTTAAAATGAATATAAACCTCACCAAACAAATGTCACTGTTCTATATGCATGGAACATGAAATTTCTATCTGGTAGTGAAGGAGGCAGTGTAAAATAATGATTTCCACCACTGGATATAGAATTCTTTGGTGGAAAAATCAGGCACATTCTGTGGGAAAATGGAAGAGTCATTCAGATTTCTATTCTCAGTAAAGATTGAGAAAATATGTTTTATCTAGTTTATTTCATGTTTTCTTTACTTTCAAAATTATCATGCAGCATTAATCTGTTGGCCTGTCTCTTGGCAGTCACAATTTTACCACACATTTAATCAATGAAATCCACTACACAGGCATCCCCCAACTGCAGAACCAGGCTGTTTATTACAATTTGATCTAGTGCATGTTATGTTTGTGTAATGGATGTGTATTATCAGAAAAAGAAAGCAGACAATTTATTAATTTTATGGACACAGGCTTAGTCTTCAGGCATTTTAATTAGTTTCCTCTTTGTCAAGCAATGCTTCTCTGTTCTCAGTATGTCTCCCCACAGTAGCATGTCTAATTAAACTATGCTTTTCTGTCATCTGTGCTTTAATGCCATAGCTGGAGAACAAGTTTCTATATGATGTGCAATAAAAATTCTAATCTTAGTACATTGTAATATTTTCATGGGATATTGTGTGCACTTGGGGCTTTATCAAACAATATTTTGCCACTTCTGTGGCTTCTGAACATGCATATATGCATATATGAACATAAATATGGAAACAAACATAAAATGTTTAAGCATTGTATGTCTGCATTGCTGTACCATATATTCAATGAAGTTTTATTTTTATAGTAATATGTTTTTCTTATCCAGACTTTATTCTCATAATTAATTATTCTGAGACACACATATCTCCCAGTGACACATACATGAACGTTTACTATGTATAATGAGGAATTTCTCATACATACATACAAACATACATACTGCATGTATATATATTCAAGTAACTGTCATTCATTCACACCACACCAATACAAAAATCTTTCCTTGAAGCAAAGTTTCATTGATTCTCTACCATATATATATGGAAATTTCTTAAAATGACTCCAGAGACTATACTTGTAGATTAATTACTGTAGCATGTCATATAAGTATATGGCAAAGGTTCTTAGATGTGTTTAGCCACAAATATTTTCAAGACAAATGAAATTTAAAAGATGTTGATAAGAAAGTCAAGCCAGGGCTGGAAAGATGGTTTAGCGGTTAAGTGCTTGCCTGTGAAGCCTAAGGACCCCGGTTCGAGGCTCGAATCCTCAGGACCCATGTTAGCCAGATGCACAAGGGGGCGCACGCGTCTGGAGTTCGTTTGCAGTGGCTGGAAGCCCTGGCGTGCCCATTCTCTCTGTCTACCTGCCTATTTCTGTATATCTCTCTCTCAAATAAATAAATAAAAATAAAATTTAAAAAAAAAGAAAGTCAAGCCATTCTCAGAACCCAACAAGACCAGGATAGCCTTCATCCAGTGCCCGTGGAAGAACAATACTGGATACCACCCAACACATTCTCTTCATACTATGCCTTCTTGGGATGGATAAAGCCTCTCTTTGTATTAAGACCACTGTATGTTGGCACATGAAGAAGAAAGGCTACCAAGCCCCAATAAGGTTATTCTCAATCCTGACAAGCTTCGTCACTTCTCCCTTTCCCAGGGAACACCTGAAAAGATCTGGATACATGCTAGGCATTCCTATTTTATTCCATTTCAGATTAATGGATGGGTATTTAATGTAATTTGTTAAACAATGTAAAAACCAATGGTTACATGCTATCCTTTCCCACCATCTCAAATTTGAGGACCCATATACTCTTTGATTCAACCACATTTGGTTCCTGCCATAATAAATTTTACACACCCACAGAGTATACAACTGTACAAGAAGAGTAGTGAAACCCTATGTAAGCTAAGGACTGGAGCTGATAATAACATGCCAATGTTGTCAAATATATTACTCATACAAATTGTTACTAATGGGAACAATACATGAGGGGGCCGTATGTGCACTTCCTGCTGATGTTTTTGTTAAATTAATGCTTCTTAAAAGGTCTTAATTTAAAAAAATGTAACCATCTTATATCAATACTAGAACCCACTCCACAAGGTTGAATTATCTTATAATTTATTTAGAATCATGCTGATAGAAATGATATCCCAAATGTATAAAGTGACATGTTCTACAGATGTTGAATTCTGTTGATACTAAAGTCATATGTGTATGTGTGTGAGCGTGTGTGTGTGTTTGTTTAGTGCATGCATGTCCCTATCTGAAAAGATGCTGAAGAGATCTCACATTTTTTGCCAAGTGTTGAGACATACTGTTCATACTGCTAAGAGCTAATGCAGTTTTTAAAGTGATTGACCCGGTGGCCTTGTATTTTGTTTTGGTCCTTGATTTTAAACAGTCAGTGTAAGACCTGCTAAAAACAAATGCACATCTTCAAATTGAAGATGCAAGCTATAACAAAAGTTAAAATCAACAGAATTGGTTGATTAAAGAGTTTTCTATATGTTGAGAATGCATATTACAGCATTAGTAATTATTACAGCACCATCTGGGTTGGGGCAAACATAAAATCTGAGAATTACTTTTTTTTGCTATGTAAATGAGATGAGATAATATATCATTTGTGAATAAAATTATAAATTCATTAGAAGTAAGGTTAAAACATATTGAAACATTGTCTTGATATTTTTTCTTCAGGTCAACAGAATAAAAAAAATAAAAATGCTAATAGTACAAAGCATGGATATGTGTGTAAATATATAACTATTATATATGCACAAATTTTTATAAAAGAATGTTTAGTTAAACAATTATTATGCCTCTGATTATAAGTGATTTCCAAGTTAATAAATTACTTCAAATGTTGGTAATAAAAATGAAAAAAGAAATTTAATTCATCTCACATATAAGTTCAGATGGATATTATATAGTGAAATAACTTAATGTGATACACTTGATGTTTCAGTATAAATTTTATTTTGATAATTTAGAATATATTTTGTTTGGATATTTTTGATCAAGGTCATTTTACTTCTCAAATTTAGAAAAAAATTTAAACACATTTTTGCCACAGCAGATTAATATCCCTCATTGTTCAGCTTTCAATTGATTACATCTTAGTGACTGAATTAATAAATGCCATGTAACCCATGATGTAGGAAATTATGATGACATTTAATGTGTTTAGCACTATGATATTATTATGCCAAAATTCATTTTATCACATAACTTATTAAAATATATAAACTGATTTATTGCATGAAATATTTCTGGAGGATTCTCTGATGTATACATCTTAGAAGTTTTATCTCATTTTTTATTTTGTTTATTTATTTGCAAGCAGAGGGAGAGATAGAAGAGAGACAGACAGAGAGAATGGGCACACCAGGGCCTCCAGCCACTGCAAACTCACTACAGATGCATGTGCTCCATGTGCATCTGGCTTGCGTGGGTCCTGGGGAATTGAACCTGGATCCTTTGGCTTTGCAGGCAAATGCCTTAACTGCTAAGCCATCTCTCATGCCTTATTTTTATGTTATATATTTTTATTTTTAATTTTTTACAATATCCATACATGTGTACAATATATCATGGGTGATATAGTGTCTTTATCCATAAAAGTTACATAGTCATAGTGTATGTTCACCGAAATTCCAAAGTACAAGGTTTTCCAAATATAACTGTAGTCTCCTCTTCTCTTTTCTGTCTTTGTTCTCCTCTCTTCCACTTCTTCCTCCTCATCCTGTTCTCCTTCCTCCTACTTTTCTTTTTTCCTCCCTCCTTCCCTCCCTTCCTCTTTCCTCCTTCCTGTTCTCCCTCCTCCTTTTCTTTTCCTTCCTTTTGCCTTCATTATTTGTTGCCTTTCTCATCTATTCCTCTCCTCCTTCCTCTCTCTCTCTCTTTCTCTTTCCCCTTTTCTCTCCCGTCTCCCATATAAGGGATACCTTGGCAATATGAAAAATTACCTATGTGAAAAATATCATCTGAAATTTTCAGTGGACTACTTTTTTTTCCAGTTCTAAGGCTTATGATATTAGTTTATTTAACTTACTTTTAAAAATATATTTATTTATTTGAGAGAGAGAGAGGGAGGCAGATATAAAGGGAGAATGGGCAAGCCAGGGCCTCCAGCCACTGCAAACGAACTCCAGACACATGTATCACCTTGTGCATCTCTGACTTACATGGGTCCTGGGGAATCGAACCTGAGTCCTTTGGCTTTTCAGTCAAGTGCCTTACCTACTAAGCCATCTCTCCAGCCCAAGTTATTTAGCTTTCTGAGAGTACTTTCATGTAATATAGCCTTGGTGATGGCTGACCTGGATGTAGGTGTCAGGCTAAAGGGAATACAATGAAAATATTTTAAAACTCTCTAATGCATGATGTAACACTGTCATTAATCCTAATGGTGAGTTTGTATTATTTCTGTAGTAACCTGCTAGCCTTTTATTATAACTCTTGAGTAATATTGAAGAGATGCATTCTTTAAGAACAAGACTCAGAGCATAGATGGAATTGGTTGAGTAAAGTCATATATAAATACATGTAAGATTCATGTATGAATATGTATAAAATCATTTATGAATATATGTAAAACTCATGTATAAATACATGTAAAGGTCATGTACAAATACAGGAATTTGTTTCATATCTCCCAGCATCCATTATACCTTCTGTCATCTATGTATAGTGGTGGTCAGACAACGCCCTCCAGGGATTGACAAGGTTCATGGTAAGGACAATTATATCCACAAACCATCTTTAAAAAAAAAGTTTTACTTATTTCTTGATATTTATTGAGTCAAAAAGCTAAATTATATTTTGCAGTGAATGGATCCAAAGAAAACACTGAAGGCTTTGAGACTTACTTAAAACTCTGGTCTTATTTCAGCTATGTACCAAGAAAATGGTGACCACTTACTGCTTAAGATACTTCAGGGTGTGGACACCTCTGACACAGATAGGAAGGGAAGTATTTTTTAATCTATGCCAAATATGTACACAAGCCCTAGTAGTGGTTAAGTATGTCATAAAAGTCAGACTTTTATGTCAGATACTTAATAAAAGTAGTAATAAAGGTGGTTCAGGTAACTAGAGCAAAAGACTGTGATTCATACTTGAAAAACAGATAATTCTGTGTGAAGAGTATGTTTAAAACATTCCATTCAACTGACATGACTGAATAAATACTTTTCCATATAAGTACATATTTTACTGAGTTTTTACATGAACCCTAGAGGACAAAAGTGAAAACAATTTAGATCATTAACCTGAAGGACTTTAGTAAATGGACATATAGACCTGAAAATAATGGGCCATGGAAAGAGATGAAGAAACACAGTGAATGCTAGTCTGGGTGTGTGCATGTGTGTGTGCATACGACTTTGTGCTGTGCATGTCACATTTGAAAAAGAGCCAGTTAAATGCCTGTGCCCACCATCAAATCCACATGAGAAGGACATGCTGGACATAAAGCTCAGTTACCTTGTATCTGCATGGCAAGTCCAGGTAAAAGTAGTGTGTAGGTACCTTTCAATTGACTGAGAGTTAGGAAGTTATCAGTGATTCTCCATTGAAGATATTACAAATGGAAATGTTAGAAAAGTGGCAAAGTGAGATAGCCAATCTTAGCAAGTATTAAAGTAAACATTTTACTTAACATTAATCCAATTGAATAAAAGCAATTCACAAGATTATTACATATCATTGACTGATAATTTGACTTGCTACTCTTCTGAATATTCAGAGTACACATTATTTCTTGTGTGGAGATTTTTATTGAGAAAACCATATACTGTCCCATAAATGTGCACATGTGTATACATTAACTGTATTTATTTCTATTCTGTTGTATATTTATATGCAGACAAATAGTGCACATTGCTTATTTGTATATATTTAAAGTTAAAATTCCTTACCCTTGCCTTTCTGTAAACATTGACTTTTCCTTGACACCCAGGATTGTTTTGGGAAGTATGTGAAACATTGTGGCTGGTGGGCATTTGAGCTGGGCTGACCTCAAATACCTGACCAGTGGCTGTCATGAGGCACACTTGGGGAGCTCACATTGCCTTTATCTAAGGTTATAATTTAGCCAAAAGCATTTTTGTAATTTATTAAATTGACTTTTTGACCAGTTCAAAGTCAATGAGCCAAAATACGAGATAATAGCCAAGGCAACCTGATAAAAATCACTCTCCAAATGCACAACTGTCTGGGGAAGAATGCTGTGGTTAACCCTTCGGTCACTTCTGGGTCCAGTCATCCTCAGGGCCACTTGGATGGACATTATTCACAGGAAACACAAGAGAAATGCTAACTTATTTATTATTTCAGACATAGTCTTTTTGATCTTTCAAAATCCTGTGCTCTAATTGAAGAGGGTTTTATTAATATTGAGCATTGGTGAACATCTGTGAGTACACACAGTACTTTATGTAAAAGTTCTGAATTCCAAATACCTATTACATTGAAACTTCTGACCGTGTAGGAGCAGGTGTAAAACAGTCTTTGTTACCTGACTTTCTTCTTGATAGTGAGCTGAGAAACCAGTTTATTGTAATGAGAATTAAACTGGTCTCAAAGTATGTTTCTAAATATGACACCCCTTTGAACAATTTCAGTTTCTGATCAATGTTTTCATGGACTTTTGACATGTTATTGCATTTTTTAATTAAAATATTTCATTTATTTATTTATTTGAGAGAGAAAGGGAGAGAAAGAGAGGAAGAGGCAGGTAAAGAGAGAATGGGTATGACAGGGACTCTAGCTACTGAAAATCAATTCCAGTTACCTGCACCACCTTGTCCATATGTTTTATGTGGGTACTGGGCAATCAAACCTGGGTTCATAGGCTTTGCAGGCAAGAATCTTAACTGCTAAGCCATCTCTCCATCATCAAGTTGATGCATTTTTTACACTTGACTTAACTTAAGTAACCAGCTTTAATATTCCAGGTATACTCTTATGGACTTTGTTTCTTATAAAATGTCACATTTTAAAGTATCTTTTTAAGAATTTTCATTCATGATCAGAAATGACCTCTGTTTTCAGCTCAGGCAAAATTCCTTCTCTGAATTAAAACATTCACTTTTCCCTCCCAAAGCCCCGTGGAAGTATTCTGCATTCTTATAGAGCCTCTCCTCTCAGAGGAGGTAAACACAAGACCTGGACATGCTCAGTGGAGGGAGAGAGTGTTGCTGTCTCCCACAGCCCCAACCTCGTTCCTTTCCTGCACAGGGAGCATGAAGCCCCGCGTGGCTGTGAGAGGGCAAGCGACCACTAGCATGAGAGACACGGTACTTTTGAATGATGTAATTTTTGTTTTGTTTTATACTGTGTTTTCTAGGAGTTCTTATTTTACTGTTGAAAAATTAAACTTTAAATCTGTGTGCTTTGTCTGAGATATGGGCACATTTTGAACATATGATTGTCTTGTAATATATGGTCTATACATACTTTTACAGGAGAAAGTGAGAGCGTTGTCTATAAATAAAAGCATAAGGAGACAATTTCTTGAGGAGTTTCAGTTTTCCACATTGTGGTGCATTTTACTTAAGTTGTGCCATACATCTTATAATTGGGCAAAAATGCAAAAGAACATTCCCCACAAAGAAATACAACAGAATCCTTTAAGAATGGAAAAGTTTCCCCATGATTTGATGGAACCATTCTAGTTGGGACTCATCCAGACTATCAATTGACTATTTACTCAAGGTTTTTAAACAATAGAATTATTATTTTATCTCAGAACTACACAACAAGATTTCAATTAAAAAAACAAATTGAATTCAATTTAATCCAAAAAGGTATGTGCTAAATGCAATTACTTCCATGAGACACTACCAGGATATGTAAAACAATGCTTTCTCTTATTAACCCAATATTCATAGGATAGTTAAGAAATTGATGCTCACAGTTTCTGAAATACATGTTTCCCAAATTAATTATAGGTTTATTATGGAAATATATAACTATCTTTATCAAGCCTTTTTTTTTTTTTTTTTTTTTTAGAGAGAGAGAGAGGGATAGAGAGAGAATTGGTGTGCCAGGGCCTCAGACACTAAGGTCCAATTCCAGATGCTTCCACCTAGTGGGCATGTGCAACCTTGCACTTGCCTCACCTTTGTGCATCTGGCTTACGTGGGATCTCGAGAGTCCAACCTGGATCCTTAGGCTTTGCACCAAGCTCCTTAACTACTGAGCAATCTCTCCAGACCAAGCCTTCTTTTTTAATACAAACAATACTGGAGAAGGAAAAAAAGCACAAACCATACTAGAGATTTAAAAACTAACCCATTTATATTACCACAGAATGCTTTGAATGGTATGAACACTGGTTCACATATTCTGTCAAAATACCATGAGACTAACATTTATTAAATATTTTTAATCTATATAGTGAGGACAATGACGATACAAGCCCTGAAACTTGAAATAATAATTTTACTTTCCAAATGAGTATATTTAAAAAAAATGTTCAAAGTGTATCAGTGCTGGTTTTTAAAACTCTCAATGTTATTCAAAACATTTTTGTCAGCAGCTGATTTAGCATGTTTTAACTATTTAAACTGACATCACTCATGTAAATTTAAGTACATGAAATATATATATATATATATATATATATATATATATATATATCTCTTCCTTTGTTCTAAAAATGATGTATTATGCTACTGAGCCATAAAAGGGAAGATTTCCAATTTCTTTCTAGTTATTATTTCATACTGTCCTAAAATTTATAAATATTTGATATGCATACAATTATGTTGTATATACATCTAGTATGTTACAGACAGTATATATAAATATTCAAACATAAATAAATATATTTATATCAGTGCCTTTTTGTCTGTAAATTTAAATCTATGCCTTTGTAAATAACTTCACATAATACATGTCACAGTAAAAAAAGAAAAAATTAGAACTACTGAAAAAAGAATCATGCTGTTTTCAAGCTGTGGCTGTCTTGTGTCTCTGTTCACTCAGGTTCGACCCCATGGTCTCTGACAAGGCTTTACGTACTTCAAGAGTAGTTCTGCAGCTTCCGGCCACACAGCCTACGAGCAGAGCTTTTGGGAAGACCCTTCTCCCGACCTTGGCTCACCTTGGGACTTAATCCACACTTTAAGAAGGTTAACTTCATTTTTCTCTCATTGAAATTTGGTGAAGATTTATCTGGTAGAAATAGATTCAACACACTGATACCTTATTTTTTGTACCTCACTACATTACCTAAAATGCAGCTTTAAACATGGCATTGTCAACCCAGATTTTGCTGCAGGTGCTACGTTATTTGACCCTCACGAAATCCATTTGGTCTAGGTACCACCATTGCAGTCAAGGTGAAGAAGGTAAGGAACCAAGACGCCTACAGTAAGTTTTGTATCATGCCTTGAGATGAGGTTGGAACATGCATGGCTCATGACCAGTCCCAGTTCTTACTTCTGATGAAGACTCTATGTGGAAAATCTATGCTATATGGATAAAAGACAAACACTATCACGTTTTGTGAAGGCAAGGCAAAACATGGAGCCATCACATGTGTGTTGTGCTCTCCCCTAAGATGTAGTTCTTCTGAATTAACCTGGGGCAATAAATAATATCTAACTTCAGCTCAGTATTTTATTTAAGGCTTAATTTAACTCTGATAAGTAATGAGGAAATACATACATTTTATTCCGTATCCACAATATGTTCCATACCATTGTCCTACACTTTAAGGGAATTATGATTATTGATTCCATGACAGTATTTTGTAGGAAAAACAAGTTCAATGTGAAAATTCAATAAGTAATTGATGGGAATTAATTGTGCATGCCCATGTGTGGGCAAATACTCAGTCTCAAGTCAGTAATTTTGATGACACAAATTAGCAGACTTTTCTAAAATAATGTGCTGGAACCCTCAAACTGTCAGTAACATTCAAAATAGATTCCATTTGTGGTATTTTGAGGGTAGAAAGGAAAGCAGATGGATTTTAGTTATATACACTGTAACAACCTTAAGAAATTGTCAAAGTATTCCTATGAGAAAACTGATAGAATCAAACTGGAAGTGGTATGAGCATTGATGGTTTTTAGTTAGCGTTCTTCTCCAAAGGCTCAGATTCACAATCTCTGTTGTGATTAGTACCCTATTCCCACATTACACCACTTTGAAATGCTCATTTTCTTTTATAAAAAATGTTTTATTTATTTATTTATTTGACAGAGAAAGAGAGAGAGAGAGAGATAAAAGGAGGCAGAGTGAGAGAGAGAGAGAATAGGTTGGTATGCCAGGACCTGCAGCCACTGCAAACAAAATCCACCTGCTTGCACCACCTTATGCATGTGGCTTAGGTGTGTACTGGGGAAACCTGCCTCCTTAGGCTCTCCAGGCAAGTGCCTTAACTGCTAACCTCTGCACTGTGGGATAATGTTACAGACCAACAACCAGAACATTAACCTTAGCATTTCACTCAAGAAATCAGGTCACATCACAGAATTTCAGAGGTCACTTGACTCACCATCACTATAGGTTACAGGTATGAAAATGACACCCTCATATATTGGATGAGATTTTCTTGAAGTAGTCTGTGATCATCATGGATTCAATCAGTGGTATCTCTGGAAAGGAAGCAGCAAGCTATAGGGGGAGTACTTAGGAAGAATCAAGAAAGGACTGCAGGAAAGAATTGAAAAAAATAAACATGATTGAGAGCTCCTGAACAGAGGGAGATGAGTAGTACCTGTAATTGACTCAATGGGAGAAGAAAAAGACAGCAAAACAATGATTTAACACATGAGGATTCACGTACCTTCTAGATGTGTGGCCAGAACTGGGATGTGAGACAAGGATTGAATATGAATCTAGAATTAGTACATCTCCAAAGCAATAGATGGTCCTACAAGAAAATAGGAGGCCACAGAGCCTAAGGAAGGCAAGCCAGTCTCCCCAGTTTTCATCATTGTTAGCCCTTCAGAAATAGCTGATATTCTTCTTCAGTTACAGGTCAGGAAAAGCCCTCAATCATAATAATTGGAAAATCCACACATGTTATATTAAGATCATGACAGATAGGTGATGTCAACTAAAGTATCTCTTGTTTTAGGACAGAAAGTTGAATTTCTCAAGGAAATAGCTATTATGCAGAAAAATTGCATGTCATCAGCATTTTCAGTCTTGGTTGGGAGCTTTTGTTTTTAACATTTCTATAACTCTTTTAACAATGATAGGTACTGCAGTTAACATTACATATAATGATTTTCATTAAGTTAAATGTTTGGGTGGGGGCTGATAAACATGCTGTCATATAACTCTCATCCTTCACATGAAATAAACATGCTTATCAGTATATATGTTGTGTGTCTCACTTTAACAAATGTGCATTTATCCCAGGTATACTACACCAATAACAGACTGAAGAAATTACTCCCCCTCCAAATTTAGCTGGATGAGGCAAAAAATAAGTTAATTGTGGCTACTTATAGGAGTACATCCAGATGTTTACTTTCAGGAACATAGGCAATGTGAAGGCAGATGCATTCTGGAAATATCTATCCCTATGTGGATGAGGATTCCAGAAAGCTGACTGACTACCTCCAGCTCCCTTCCCAATCTGAAGGAAACTTTACTGAAGAGACATCCTCACCTATTAATTGCTGCTTAGGTAACCCAGGAGAGGGGATTTGGGAGATTCTAACTTGCTTAGCCTGGGAAGTTTCTAGCCTATACTTTGTAGTCCATGTCTGTAGGTTTCACTGGGTTCCTGAGTCTTACAAGCCTGCATCCTCCTCCAAGAGGGAATGTTTCAGTAAAGAGGAAATAACTAAGCATTAGTCTTCATCACTTTTTCATCCATTCAATCTGTTCTCTACCCCTTCTAATTGACCTTGAATCTGAGATTTTTCCATATCATGTGTCCATTCTAGATTTCCCTTTGAATATAATCATATCAAGTACAAATATTTTATCTACCATTAGTTATTTATCATAATCTCTTGTTCTGTATTAATTTTATTTATTTATTTGCAAAGAGAGAGAAAGGAATGGAGAGAGAGAGAATGAGTGAGTGAGTATGGGCACACCAGGGCCTCTAGCCACTGCAAATGAACTCCAAACTCACGTGCTACTCTTTACATCTGGCTGTACATGGGTACTGAGGAGTCAAACCCAGATCATTAGGCCTTGTAGGCAAGTGACTTAACCACTGAACCATTTTCCCAGCCCCTTGTTCTATATTAATACAATGTCTTGTATGTTGTGTAGGCTAGTCTCAAACACTTGGACACATCTTATTCTCCTGCTTCAAGGTCCCGGGTAGTTGAGACCAAAGGCCTCAGTCACCATGGTTTGTTATCAGAATATTTTTAAGCCCAAATATTCACCCGTCATTAGTGGGTGTGTCTATAGCTTCTTTCTTTGTGTGAATGTTATGTCACTATATGATTATTTCATGCTGTCTTACGCCATTGATTACTTTAGTACCTATATGAGTTGTTTCAAGTGTGGGGATATATATTATGGTTTATACAACTGCAAAAATTCCAGTACAGATCATTGAGGAAGAGATGTTTGCATTTTCTAGTAGGCAGCTAGGAACACAGTCGCTTGGCCAACCAATGCGTGGGAATTCCAGTTGTTCCAAATCCTTGATGATACTGGGTGCAAATGTGTGCTGCACTTTAACCATTTAGAGAGTGTGTAGTATGGACTCAGTGCAGCTTTAATGTGATTTTCCATGTAGGCACTTTCAACCAGTTTTACTTCCAGGAGATGCTGGCTTCAAAATGATAGATCCTATTAGTTGGGGGTGGTCAGCACAGTCTTGGTATAGAAGTTCACTTGGTGACGCCATAATAAAACCACAGCCTGGGTACTCAATAGAAACTTATTTTCCTATAATTCTTGAACTTCTGGAGCAAGGTGCCAACAGGATTGGTTTCTTTTGCTATCCCTTCTTGGTTTGCTGGTGGTTTCCTTCTATTGGTGTCTTTACAGTGTTCTCCTTGCTCTGCCTTCTCTGGGTGGGCTGACAAGGTTTTCCTAATGGCTGGGTTGCTTTTGTCCTAATTCTCTTTGTGGTTATGGGCACAGAAATGTTACTGGATCAGGTTCTATGCATTGGAAATGCTCATTTTTAAAATATTTTAAAATTTCTTTTGTTTATTTTTATTTATTTATTTGAGAGCAACAGTCAGACACAGAGAGAAAGAAGCAGATTAGATAGAGAAAGAATGGGTGCACCAGGGCCTCCAGCCACTGCAAACGAACTCCAGATGCATATGCCACCTTGTGCATCTGTCTCATGTGGGTCTTGGGGAATCAAGCCTTGAAACAGGGTCCTTAGGCTTCACAGGCAAGTGCTTAACCACTAGAGAGAGAATGAGAGAGAGGGAGAGAGAGAGACAGAGAGAGAGAGAGGGAGAGAGAGAGAGTGCTAGGGATTTCTTGCCACTGCACCCAACTCTAGATGCATATTCCTTTAACTGTCGAGCCCTCTCCCAAGCCCTCTCTTTCCATTAGTGAGTATAGTCATCGTCTGACATATTGGGAGTCAGTACCTGAATATACACATTTTGGGAGGAAGACAGTACAGCCTCTAATCTTATAGGAAGACCACTCCAGGATAGTTTCATTGTATATAAATGATCTAATATAACAGAAGATCTCATGGAGTTGTTTATATTTACATGCATAGGTTCTAAGCCTTCTTGCCCCTCCTGCTTCTCCTCAGGACTGGTCAAGCCAATATGATTGTCTGATGGCTCCAACCAATGAGCCAAGATATTCATGATGATCCCTCATTCAGGGCCACCTGCTCTGCTGAGTGGCCTATAGGCCCATGGCATTGGAGGATATTCTTGGCATTGGAGCCACCTTACTCTTGCCACAAAGCCTCATTAAATGAGCAGTAAATACATTCACAACATTTTGGAGCACATATGGAATCCTCAGTCCCAATGCAAGAGCAAAGCGTAGATGAGAAGTAAGCCAGCTGTACTTGGTGACTCCCATGCAGGATATTGCTTGTTGTTTAGCTCCTTCACGAGCTTCATAAGTTACTGGTTCTTTCACAAAGGATATGCCCAAAGGTGATTTTTAATATTAGTTCATTTTGATTATTAAAATGTTTATGAAAGGGATATTTAAATTTATAATTAAAAAACAAGAAAGGAACAGAATTAATTATATTATGAGAGCTCATACTGCCTTGAATATTTAATTTTGAAATCCCATCAGTACAATTTAGAATGTTTCAAATTGTGTATGGTTCTTTCAGTGAACCTTACAAAACTGAAATTTGATAAGTGTATAAAAGAATAAAATCAGAATCAGTTATATGATATGTTTTATTTTAGATATGTTTGATACAGTATGCACTCAGGGGAAGAAGAGATGGCTTAGCATTTAAGGCACTTGACTATGAAGCCTAAGGACCCATGCTCAATTCCCCAGTTCTCACATAAGCCAAATGCACAAGGTGGCACATGCATCTAGAGGTTGTTTACAGTGGCTAGAGGCCCTGGCATGCCCATTCTCTATCTGCCTCTTTCTCTCTTTGTCTCTCAAATGAATAAATAAATACAAATTTTAAAATATGCACTCATTTGGAAGCAAAAAATGTTAGCTATAAAGAAATGTGAACTTAAAGCCATTCCATTTTCTTACATTTATTTATTTTTTCTTATCATGAAAAGACTTATATTTTTAGATGGTGTTTTACAATGTTGGCTAATGAAATTCTAATAAACGTTTTGTTTTACTTCTTTTTCATTTTATTAAATTCTAAAAGAATCAACAGGTAGACTGTCTGACCAACAAGCTCCAGCAGCCTCAATTTTGGTCATTACAGGCATGCTAAACTATGCCCAGCTTTTACATGGGTCCTGGAGATTAAACTCAGGGTCTCATGTTTGCATAGCAAGTTCTGTTTCCCATGGAGCTGTTCCTCCTGCCCATTCCGAATAATTTTTACAATACATAACCTGTAAATTGATATTCTCTGCAAAGATTGAACCTTTCCAAATCACAAGCTGCATTCTGAGTGTGTTCATTTCCTAGGGCTGCTGTAAAACATAATAACAGATTGGGTGGTTTAAACCCTCCAAAATTATGCTTGATTTGGGGGCTTAATGCCCATCACCATGGACACAAAGAGGTCTGAACTCCCCCATGGTGCACCAGAGACCATCCACCCTTGACTCTTCCATCTCTGGTGGCTCATAGAGATCCGGGTCTTGATCCAGAATAGCTCAGTCTGGAACTTTGCCCTGGCAAGATCTCCCTTTCTGTCTTGATGTGTTCGACCTTCCTTCTTCCTTTTATAAAGACATTATTGTGACTCTGTAATGATTTCCCTTGAGAACTCTAAACTAAGGTCGATTCAAGTCTGCAAAGATTTAATACCCACAGTCACTTCGTCAGGCTCTGGAGGGCATAGAGTTTGGGGAGTCATTATTTAACCCAGTCATCCCACATTAAAAAAAAAAAAAAACAGTTCAGAATAAACTCTATGACAAGTTTCCTGTTTCTGGTATTGTTCATCTTGGGGATCATAGTCTTTCCTTTCAAAATCACAACAGGAGGGCTGGAGAGATGGCTGATCAGTTAAGGCACTTGCCTGCGAAGCCTAAGGATACATGTTCAACTCCCCAGATCCCACGTGAGCCAGTAGCACTTGCATCTGGCGTTCAATTGCAGTGGCTGGCAGCCCTGGCAGATCACCTAGTTTAAATTTACTGGTTGAATACTTACTGACAGCACTAGTCAGTGCTACCCACAGATGAAGATATAATGTTTTCTTCAGAACAAATGAACCCACAGAGGTGCAGGGAGTCTATAGCACTGCAGGCTTTCCCTGGCATGGAAGAATTCCACTTCCATGGCTAATTCTCTTGACCCATAGTTGTTTTCAGGATAGAAAGGGCAGATGTTCTTTGGAGAGAAGATTCTAGTTAATCAAATCTAACGTCAGTCAGGTTAGCCTTGCTTTAATTTTATGCCACATTATACATCCCTCAGGGTTCACTGTTCCTTTCTGAAATAATGTTGTATATGTTTGATTATTGAAATTAGCCATCAAAAGTGAGCTTTCATGTCTGTGTGGATAGGCAAATCATTTAATTCTTAACTTCCAGAACCTTTTGTATGTATCTTCATTTTTTTTTTTTTTTTTTTTTTTTTGGTCTTTCCAGTCAGTCACAAAGGAGAGCCAAAATGTGTTCTCAGTTTCAGGGTAAACTGTGCCAAATTCTTCAAATATGAAAAAAAAATATTTTTCTGCTTCTGTTGTTTTTCCTGGCTATGCTATTAAAAATTATCCGTGTTCTTAAAGCACACAGCTCACAAAATAAGTGGACCCAATTAGTCAGAGGCTCCAATATTGGGTGGGTGGCCTTGGAACACATATTTTAAACATGACTTTTTTCAACCCAGTTTCCTCTGCTTCTCCCCCTTTAAAAAAAAAGTCTAATTTTGAAATGACAACTTTTATTACTGTGGCCTATTTAATGGCACTGACCACCGTGCATTCTTATCTTTTTCCCTTCCATGCACACTTGCAAATGGTTGTATTAATTATTAGTTCATCCCCTTCAGTTTTAATACGAATGTAAACACCCAAAATACACTGCCTTTGACAGCTGTCCTGTGGTTTCAAGTCAGTTAAATTGCTATGAAAATATTTCACATATTACTATCTGAAGTTTTGAAATGAATACTCTAATTTTATATGGACAAAAAGTGATTTTTAATATTTTTATTTACTTATTTGTGAAGATAAGGCACGTGGAGGGGAGGGGAGGGGAGGGGAGAGCGTGAGAGACACTGTGTGTATGGTGGGACTAGGGTCACGTGCAACTGCAAACAGCCTTTAGACGCATGCACCACTTGCGCATCTGGCTTCATGTGGGTACTGGGAAACTGAACCTGGACCAGTAAGCTTTGGCAGAAATCACCTTTAGATATTGAGCCATCTCCAGAAATTTTTAAAACAGGTATCGCTATCTTTCACAAAACAAGAGCATTTAATACAGGGAAGCTAACACTAGGTTTGCGTACTTAGGGACACAAATGCATGCATCTGTATGTGGTGATAGAAAGGAAGATGTTTAGGGAAGAAATAAAAGAATATGCATATTTTGCAGAAAAGGCAACACATATTCATCCTTGAAAATAGAATTGTTTTGCTTAATCAAAGCATATTCTTGTATAAAACATATGTATTTGGGCTCAGAAAACTAAAACTAAGTAGAAAATTCTATGGAGGTTTGTTTGCCAAGTATCAGGAACTAAACACATTAAGAAGGTATCCTAGTCACATTTTGACCTTTCTCCACTATTCTCTCTTCTGCTCCTCTTTCTACCTCCCAGGAAGGACATAGGTGTTAAAAATTCCTCATCCCAAAGGTATATCATGAGAACAGACAAAAACTGGAGTATGTTTCCTCAGTTAGCCATAAAACATAAACATATTTCCTAGCCTTTCTAGTGTCTCATTTTATAAATACCAGCCATAAGCCGGGCATGGTGGCGCACGCCTTTAATCCCAGCACTCGGGAGGCAGAGGTAGGAGGATCGCCGTGAGTTCGAGGCCACCCTGAGACTCCATAGTGAATTCCAGGTCAGCCTGGAGTAGAGTGAGACCCTACCTCGAAAAAACCAAAAAAAAAAAAAAATAAAATAAATAAATAAATAAATAAAATAAATACCAGCCATGCAGAAATTCTCAGACTGGTGTTGTCAAGCAGCAGATCATGATATCTTAATAGCTATTATTTCTTTCTACAATTGTGAGGAAGGAATGCCAAACTGAGAGATCAAGTGGAGTCTGGACAGACAGACCTTCTTGCTCTACCTCCCATTAGCCTTTTTCTATTAGATTGCCCCTCAGTTGTCCAATTTCATAGATAAGTAGGTAGATAGACAGACAGACAGACAGACGGATAGATAGATAAATAGATAGATAGATAGATAGATAGATAGATAGATAGATAGATAGATAGATATAGATATAGATATAGATATAGATATATAGACATAGATAGATATAGATATATGGCTTCCTTGCTTCATTACATTTATGCCTTAAAATAATATTTGTTAATGAAGTTTCCTCTGTCATGCAAATGAGTGAATATACTTTGTTTTTCCGACTCTGTCTTTTGTTAGAGGGGGCTTGGCCTTGATGGTTGGAATAAGAAGGTGACACACTTCTGCCCTGACAGATGGCTAAAGGATGATTGTGTTGAGTGGTCCCTACACCTCCAACCTGTCTGCACTAGGAGCTTTAAACTCTCTATTTCAATCGTGGAAATGATATTAACTGCATTCATTTTAATTTCACTGATAAAAATTGTAAAATAAGACATATGATTTAAGCAGTTTAAAGTCACAAAGTGGATGAGAAACAGAGCCTAGATTAAAGCTAAGAGATATGGATTCTAAACCAGGGAGTTTCCTTCAGATCTACCCTCTAGAATAAGGTCCCCAGGTACCCTGGAAACAAGGTATGGAGAAACTTGGATATCAAGAGAAGTATTCTCTTTATACTTTCTACCCTCACTCAGTATTCATAGACATTATTGCATACTATGTCCCAAGTATAGTTATAAATTAATCCATTACTCCAATTTTTTTTGTAATATCCACCCATTTTAAGATATCACTGAATCCTTGCCAAGCAAACCACATCAACTTATTATTTTGGCCCTGTCCATTCTTGACTTAAACAGAACTCTCAAACATTTCACTCCTTTCCACAGTATTCTCTGGTATCCATTGTGATGAATTTGTGTGGGCAGAGACTGATTCAGTTTTCCATGTCCTTTTCTTGAAAAGCAGTGGTCCTCAGCTCCTAGCTGTGCAGTAGAAGTCTTCAGGGAATAAAACGGATGGTGGCTGAATGTCTACCTAGTGCTAGAACAGGAAAGTTGCTGTCCCCAGGGTGGTGCTACCAGCAAGAGGTAAAACTTTTAAAAGGTGGGACCTAGCGAGGGGCCATTGGGTCATTCCCGAGGGATCAACCTTGAAAGGGGTGGATGATAGGAGCCTCAAAGTCTCCTCATCATCTCTTGGCTGCAGGCTCAGGAAGTAAGCATGACTTGCTCTATTACTGTGAACGATGTCTCAACAAAAGCAAAAAGGCACATGACCAGTGGACCACAGGCTTGAATCTTTAAAATTATGAGGTCAAATAAACGTTTTCTTATTTCATGTTCTTTTTTTTTTCAGTGTATTTATTCACAGCTAAGGAGAGAAAGTAGGGCCTTGTGCATATTAGGCAAATACTTTTCCAATAAGCTACATTACTAGTCATAACACTGATTTCTTTAAAAGTTAATGGCCTCAGACACTTTTGCTATATTGATAGTAATTAAATATGAGTCGTGATATATCCCAGTATTATTTGTTTTAAGATAGCTTTAACTACTTCAGGAATACCAATTGTAAAGAAACTCAAATAGGCATACGTAAGAAATCTGTAAAGCACAGATTTCAATTTTCAAGAATCTGCAAATAGGATTCCATGAAACAGATGAATGCATAAAGGAAATGTGGTACGGGGCTGGAGAGATGGCTTATTGGTTAAGGATAATGCCTGCGAAGCCTAAGGACCCCGGTTCGATTCTGCAGTGCCCATGTAAGCCAGATGCACATGGTGGCATATATGTCTGGAGTTTGACTGCAGTGGCTGGAGGCCCTGGTGAGCCCATTCTCTCTTTCTCTCTCTCTCCCTTTCTCTGTCATAAATAAATAAATAAATAAATAAATAATCTTTAACAACAAAAAAAGAAAATGTGGTACATATATACAATGGAGTTTGATTGAATCACAAAAAAGAAGGAAATTATGTCATTTGCTGGAAAATGAAAGTAACTAGGCATCAATATATTAACTGAAATGAACAAAACTCAGATAAAAACAAGCACCATGTTCTTTTCTCTTCTTTGATTAGATGCTAACTTTTACATAGGTGCATAAAACCATATACAAAGAGGTATATATGACATGAAGGGAGGAGAGAGACTGGGAAAATGAAGGAGACTAGTGGAACGGGAAGAAGAAAGATAGGCCATATAAGGTAAATGTGGTCATGACCCTCTGAACCTTTAAGCTGGGTGAAAGCATTATTTTTTTTGTCTCAGCAACACACGAGTTAATGATACAGTGACACAATGCAGACTAAATGACACATACTTTAAGAATTCTATGTTTAATTAATTACTGACTCATGTGATGAGAATAGTTGTCAACATTTTTACATAAAGTAGCCTGCCTATCTTGGCCTAATGTGAAAAACAATAATATTGATTTTTCAATAATGCTTTTAAATTGATACCATGATGACTAAAGTAAAAATGAGCAGAGCTGAGGTTAAAGATTCAATTATAGCATATAGCACTTAAGAAATACCTATTATGGGGTGGGGGAGCTGTCTCAACATTTAAAGGCACTTGTGTACAAAGCCTGCTGGCCTGGATTCAATTCCTGAATACCCATGTAAAACCAGATGCACAAAGTGGCACAAGTCTTGGGAGGTCATTTGCAGACAAGATTCTGGCATGTCCATTCTCTCTCTCCTCTATTTCTCTCCAAATAGGTAAATAAAAGTAGTTTAAGGGCTAGAGAGAAGGCTTAGTGGTTAATGTGCTCTCCTGCAAAAACAAAGGACCCAGATTTGATTCCCCAGGACCCATGTAAGCCAAATGCACAAGGTGGTACATGTGTCTGAAGTTTGTTTCCAAGGCTTGAAGTCCCAGTATGCCCATTCTCTCTCTCTCTCTCTCCTCTTCTCTCTCTCTGTCGCATTCCTTCTATCTCTCAAATAAATACATAAATAAATACTTTTTAAAAATGTTTTTAAACTCAAACAGCAAAGGTACCATTAAATTCTACATCCTAAGAGGCAGACCAAATGGTTTAACCTTCATCAGGCCCTTAGGAGGGACACCTGAGTCACAAGGCACTGCGGTGGGTACGATGAAGACTGACCTTAATCTTCTATAGCTTCTCTCTCGCTCTCTCTCTCTCTCTCACTCTCTCTCTCCCTCTTCTCTCTAACTTTTTTACATTACTTATTAAAAATAGCTTGATGAGGCTGAGCAGACATTTCCGTGGCTAAAATGCTGGCTGTACAAGCATGAGGGTTGAATGAGGAACTTCAGGACCCACGGAAAATGTTGGGTGTGGAGGTGTGTGTGATCCCTGCACTGGCATGACATTTCTATCCTAGTCACTGAACTTTGGCATCACTGAGAGACCTTGTCTCAAAAAGTAAGGTGGAGAGAGATTATGAATGACCATAGCATTGATCTTTGCTCTCTATATCCACGTGCATGCACACACTTTGTGCATGCACACACACAAACACACATAAACACACAAGAGCGAAAACAAAATAAACCTTTCTTTCCCTATAGTAAATCCAGTTAAATGGTGGCACATAACTTGCATTCTCAGCTCTTAGGAAGTAGAGACATGAGAATCAGGAATTCAAGGCCAGGCTAGACTACACAATGAGTTCCAGGGCATCCTGAGCTACATGAGATCCTATTTCAAAACTAAACAGAACTAACAAACAAAAATATCCCAAGTATAAATTGAAATACTTAAGTGATATTTTAGGAAGTTTTGAAGTACCGTCCATCATCTGTGTTTTGGGAGGAATCGATCTTATCTTATTTTCATGAAACACATTAATGTTCTGTTCATAGAAACACAAATACCTTTTCATTCTAAGAAAACATCAGGGCTTTTCCCAGAATGTATGCCATTTGTTTATTTGAAAGTGAATTACTTGAATTTTAAGATGGCAAAATAAGTCTGCAAACACCTTGACGTGACTTTAAGCTAATTCAGGGCCATTTGCATCTTTGCTCTTCATTGTTGGTGGAAACAGGTTTGATCACATATCTCACAATTTATGCGGATTAGGAAATTGTCAGTGGCCTCCAGCAGAGGCAGGGCATTTAAGTTTTAAAGTTGTCCTCAGCTCAACAATAGATATTTGGATAACTTCTCATTCTCTTCATGGACTCAGCTGGAAGAAATTGTTACCACAAAGGAAGCCTGATTTTATGCATGTTTGACTTAATTCAGAGCGATTTATGAATACCACAGTAGCCTGTGTGGTTTGGCTGTGAATAATGTGAGGCAGATAGCTTTCAATTCTTTTCAAGTTGAAGTATCTGATGTTTTCGTGGTAACCTTTTTGTAGTGAAACAGACATTTTACATATATATGTGTATATATATATATATATATATATATATATATATATATATATATTTGACTCCCTCATGAAACAACCTTATTCGTTCATTTTTTACGCACTGTCTGAAGTATGTGCAAAAGTATGACTTTTACAAATGCAAGATCTCAAAAGATATGAAATAAATGTGGCTGGATGAGTCAACATGGTGCCAGCTCAGATGTAATATTTCATTTTCTTTCATAGAATACTAACAGGAAACAGTTGTAGAAATAAACTAAGTCAGAGTAAAACAGACATACGTCCACGCTAACATTTGGCACTGCACTATATGGTTTCAATTAAAACATGACTGGTCTGTGGGCTTAGAAGCATAGACTGACTGGGATCAATGTAATTTGGTGGATATTCACCAGCTCAAATTGTGATAACATACGTATTGGGAATTAGAGCTTTCCTTTTTTCAGCCTTGTACTTTATCATTCTGTAGTGGCGATATTATTTTATATGGAGTTCTGTTATTAATACAGGTTAGAATAAAGGGACTCCCATTAGATTTGTATTGTCACATATTGTTAGGACTGTGACTTGTGAGTAGAAAAGGACAGAACACTCCCTTACACACACACACACACACACACACACATTGACATAATAGATGAGATCTGATGGCTCTGGAGGACAAACCTTATGTCCAGCTCTGTTTAGGTGCCTCAGGGTTTATGAGGGATATGGCTCTTAAGGCATGATCTCTGGAAGAAGCCCAACTCTACAGACTCTCAGGGCACGTGTCATGGGCATAGAATTCCCCATGCTTAACTCCTGTACACCCAGGCCCAGTCATGAAGGAATGTGCAGACCTCAACTTGGAGGCAGCAAAATATTTCTCAGAATAACTTTTTTAATATCATCATGAGTCCAAGAGACAAATAAAACATGCTTTTTTACATTTCATGCATACTTTATATATATATATATATATATATATATATATATATATATATATATATGTAAATGTTTAACGTGTGTTGTTTGCGAGCATGTGTGTATGAACATTTGTGTGTGTGTGTGTGTGTGTGTGTGTGTGTGTGTGTGTGTGTTGGACAAAGGTGAGATGGAGTGACTTTTCTAGCACTCTCCACCTTACTTACTCAGTTAAGGTCTTTCCCTTGAACCCAGTCCTTCCCATTTTCACTGGTCCAGGTAGCCAACTTGCTCTGAGAATCAGCCAGTTTCTGCTGGCCTGGTGCTGGGTTTACCTGCATTTATGTGGGTGCAGAGGATATGAAGCTTAAGACATTGACTATATAGTATTGCTCACCTTAACTTACACAGCTGAGTGCATTTGTGCATGAGTCATTGCTTTGCAGGTTAGTAATAGTACATATAAGGTAATTTTTAAAAAATATTTTAGCTCTGACTCCAAATAAGAATTTTTAATTTATTTTGACAAAATGTTTAGGGACTAGGGTTGCCTCTTCAAAGCAGGAGCATTTATTATGCTTAATTTACCCAGTTTGGTTTGTGATTTTCTATTTGTTGCAACAAAACCACTTTTGATTGTGACACTTTTATATTCTTTTAAATTCTTAGTCTGTCCTTGATGGGATCTCGTGATGTCTCACTCTGTGAGAAATTTTCATACTAAGTTCTTCTGGAAGAATTTATCATCTACAACATTGAAAAAACATAATCCTCTCACATACACTCACTATGCTGAAGTTATCATTTTAACATAAATAAACTACGTGAACTTTCTTCCATGTAAAAAGAAGAAAATATAATGAAATGGTTGCCTGCATAGAAAAATTTAATTTTTCATCCATGACCTAAAAACAAAAAAAAAAAAGATGCCTAAAAGAACTCACCTTTTCAGGACAAATATGAAGGCCTCCTGAAGACACTCTCATGGTTTTATAAGAACATCAATCAGTAGAAGAAACCCCAGAAGCAGATATTCTGATTCCCCCCACCCTGAGAAACATTCCTCCCCAGTTGAGAATGTGACTACTGATGGTAAGAGATAATTAGGCTTTATTCCTAGAGTCTCAAATTAAATTCCTGGTATATGAAAATGGTGTCTATTATAAGCAACCCCGAAGCAGGTTGCATTTTAAAATAAAAATTAAATTAATTTGCTTTATATGCACAGTGAGTGTTTACACATTCCACTGTCTGATATTCAGTGAAGCACAGTGTTTCTTGGAATATTGTCTGAAGACTTAATAAAATGTGAAACTTTCATCTACTACTGAAAACTTAATAAAACTGGGATTCATGGTGGGAAAATGTCTGAAGTTAATATATCACCTCCTGTACGTGACATTCAGAAGATGATTATAATTTGTTCTATAGGTAGTCTAAAAATTAATTTTCAGCTTTATTTATTAGATTTTTCTTTCTCAGATTGTTTGGATAGAGGTTTTGATATTGAGATCCTTTATAAGTGCAGGAAAAATAATAAAGAGCCTAAAAAATTCAAAATCCTTAGCCAATATTGTTTCTTTTTATGCAGTTTCAAAAAGAAAAGTTTAAATTCCAATACTACCTAACTACTAATAAGATTTTTATTTACATCAAGGTTATACTATATGTATATATGTATATATATACATATATATAGTATACACACACACACACACACACACACACACATATATATATATATATATATATATATATATATATATATATATATACTCACATACATACATACATGAATCCAAGGGTTTAGTAGATGCCCTGGGGATCAAGAGTATTTTTTCTGTAAGCACAGTGTCTGATTTCCATCCCCAGCCTCCAGTAAAAATGTGAGTATGGTCACACAAGAGAATCCCTGGGGCTCCCTGGTCCACCAGTCTACCTGAAATATTGGGCACTCCCAATTGTGTTACTGTTACCTAACCCAAAGCAGCCTGTGGGAGGGAAGGGTATATTTTGGCTTACAGACTTGAGGGGAAGCTCCACGATGGCAGGGGAAACATGACATGAGTAGAGACTGGATGTCACCTGTGGGCCATCATTAAGTAGGACAACAGCAGCAGGAGAATGTGCCACACACTGGCAAGGGGAAATTGGCTATAACACTCATAACCGGGCCCTCAACAATATACTACTACCAGGAGGCGCCAATTCCCAAAGTGACATCAGCTGGGTACCAAGTATTCAGAACACATGATTTTATGGGGGGGTCACCTGATTCCAAACACTCAGGGAATCTCAGGGAAGTAAGATAGAAAAGTGATCATTGAGGATACCCACACAGTCTCTGGCTTCTGCCTACACGCACACACACACCCCTAAAACAAAGCGTGTCTAGAAGACTAGTGCTGCAAATTTGCGGAGCTCCAGCACCACATTGTTTTGAACCACTGTGGCTATTTACTATGATTTTTTTTTTTTCTGGAAAGATCTGTGTCATGCACTAGATATTCACCTTCATCTTATCTGGGCTGGCCACATATTTGGTCCTCAACACCTTGAGACAATGGTGATGATTTTCTTCTGCCACTGAGTGGGGAATCACATGGCGTATCAGTGAGTATCTGAGTGTGAGTTCCACTCATTAATGATGCCATTTATAACTGGGATGCAGCTTTGCAGAAGGTAGTTTTGTTCGTTTTCAAACAAGCTAAAATTGTCCCTCACCTCAGGCAGCGTGGGTACTGTGGTTCAGTCTGCATCTTCCCCATGGAACCTCAGGGTAAGCGTTGCGTGGGTATCACCTCCTAGCAATGAGCCCATTGCTCAGGACACACCACTCTATACTGAATGGGATATAATGGAACTTTTGGAATGAGCTTGCATTCTCATGTTGTTTCTTTTTCCTTTTGAATAAAACATCATGATAAAATCATTTTAAATCACAAATTGAATGATTTTTTTCCTGTAAAATTACAGTAATATAAACTTGGGAATATATTTTATAGTGAGATAAGAACAGGGGTAGCTAAAAGATGCTAATTGGAAGAAGTCTCAGGTTCCCAGTAATAAAGGACACACACAGACACACACACACACACAGAGAGAGAGAGAGAGAGAGAGAGAGAGAGAGAGAAGAGAAGAGAAGAGAAGAGAAGAGAAGAGAAGAGAAGAGAAGAGAAGAGAAGAGAAGAGAAGAGAAGAGAAGAGAAGAGCAGGGAGAAGAAGGGAGGGGAGGGGACGAGAGGAGAGGAGAGGAGAGGAGAGGAGAGGAAAGGAGAGGAGAGGAGAGGAGAGGAGAGGAGAGGAGAGGAGAGGAGAGGAGAGGGGAGGGGAGGGGAGGGGACGGGAAGGGAGGCAAGGAGTGGGGAGGAGAGGAGAAGGGAGGCTCTTCTCTGCAGCCACCACATTCAGATGCTCTTTTATTTCCAAGAGCCATGCTGGACTTTAAGCATAAATATTTTTGCCTCTGTGCTCCTAATGAAGTATTTCACAAGAACTGAACTTTGGCTATGGTTGATTTTCATGGGATGAGGAAAATAGAAGGAATTATGTTGTAATTAATTGGCAAATGGATCAATTGATGAGTGGGAAAAATGTCATTTTTTTTTCCATTTTTTGTTGTTTTATTTTATTTTTTCAAGGTAGGGTCTCACTCTAGCTCACACTGACCTGAAACTCATCTGTATCCCCAGGCTGGTCTCAAACTCACAGTGACCATGCTAGCTCTACATCCCTCAGGGCTGGGATTCAATGTACGTGCCACTATGCCCAGCTCATTTTTATTTCTTTTGAAATATGGTCTCATTCTAACCCAGGCTGACCTGAAACTCACTTTGTAACTTAAGCTGGCCTCAAGTTCACAAAGTCACATGGATCCTCCTACCTCAGCCTACCAAGTGCTGGAATTAAAGGCATGTACCACCATCCCTTATGCAGGTGCTTTTTCTTTGAGTTTTAATCTATCTGGGTTTTTGTTTGTTTGCTTGTTTTGAGACAGAAGGACTTACACTTAGCCCAGGTAAACCTCCAATTTGTAGCAACAGGATGTTTTAGCCTACTGAGACCTGGAATTGCTGGCTAGTAGGTCCTTTTTACTATTTCTGATTTTCTCCTATTTATTTTGGTGTAGGGGTCTTTTTTGAGGCTTTTCTGGAGCCCGTGGTGGTCCCTCAGTCTCAGCCTCCCAGTGCTGGCATTACAGACATGTGCCAGCATGGTCAGCTTTTATTTTGTTGTTGCATAACTTTTTTTAGGGATGGGGAGGATATTGCAGAGAATGTTTCTAAGGTAGAGTCTCACTCTAATCCAGGCTGACCTGGAACTCACTGTGTAGCCCTAGGCTTGCCTCCAACTCCATACTGTCTCTTTTTGTTCTGATAATGGGAACAAGATAAGAAAAATAAATTGAAAATAAGCTTTACCTATTCACGAAACAGTAGCACTAGCGTAGTTTAGTGTCTGTGAGCATTACAGTTGGTTATAAACTAAATTTAGATATTCATATCTCCCACATACAAATTGTGGTAAAAATAATTGTACTTGTAATGAAATTAATTGGCGGGGGGGGGGGAACCTAAAGGTATGGGAAGTGCTAGACATTCTCTGCTCAGCCTATTCTGGGTGCTGGTAGATGTACAATGCACACATGACGCTCAGGACTGAAGTGCACACGCAAATGCCAGGTAAGCCAGGTGACCCACCAGTAACCTCATTGCCTGGGAGGCAGAGGCAGGTCGTCCCTGTGGCAAGCTGGCTTCCTAAACTGACTGAGTGGACAAACTCTGTGATCAGTGAGAGACCCCAGCTCAGTAAATAAGGTACTGAGTGATCCAAGAATGCACCCAAGCTTATTCTGTCCTCCACAGTAATGTGCACTTATATCCACACATGCCTATGCACCAATGCACACGTGTGCCCACATACATGTGAACATACATATGTGCACCCATGCACATCACTTACTCATCCACATCCAAGAAAGAAAACATATTCTACAGTGTGCTCACTCGGCCTATTAGGTCATTATATTTGCTAAGTTATACATAGCCAAAGAGATTAATGACTGTTGCAGTAAACTTCTTGTGACTTTCAGAAACCACCTGGCCAAAAGCAGTTTGTGGGAGGAAAGGGTTTATTTTGGTTTACAGACTCCAGGGGAAACTCCATGATGGCAGGGGAAATGATGGCATGAACAGAAGGGGGACATAACCTTCTGGCCAACATTAGGTGGACAACAGTAACACCACAATGTGCCAAACACTGTCAAGGGGAAGCTGGCTATAACACCCATAAGCCCATTCCCAGCAACACCCTGCCTCCAGGAAGATTGACTTCACAAATTGCCACCAGCCGGGGACCTAGCATTCAGAACATACTTTTATGGGGGACACCTGAATCAAACCACCACATGGATACACATTAAAGTCATCATTAAACATTATACTTTGCTGATGGCCCTCTATACTAACAACTGTTCCCAGAGGAAGGGCAGAGTATAGAACACAATAACATGGCTGTGGCCTTCTGAAGCTAAGTTTCAAGGAAGCAAGACAGAAATATTTTTTTCAAAAAAATGTAACTTTAGAGGGGAATAGTGCTAGAGGGAAACTGAGTCAGGTACATGAAACAGGGGCTTGGAGAAGGTCTGGTGTTGGTGACCCTTGGGTCCGTATGATGGAAGGAAATCCTGTCAGTTAACAGACCACAGCACAGGCCCTCCAGATGAACAATTCTGACGATTTGGGGAGTGGAATAGAGGTCAACAGGCTGTGTGCCACTGAGGTGGTGATGGAAGGGAGAGGAGAAGGGAAGTGTCAGTGGAGGGCAGGGAAATGTTTGCTCAGACACAGCTGTAACCACGGGAAAGCAGACCCTGGAGATTTGCAAACAAGAAAGCAAAATGATGTTTTTGTGTGAATTTAAAGGAATTCATTCTTGCAAAATTATATTTACATACACGATGGTAAACAAGAGACCACAGCTATGAAGAAGAGATTATGCATATAATGCAGTTACCATAGTAGTATGGAACAATGTGATGTTTGCCTTTGCTATTATGAGTGACAAAAAGGGATGAGTAGAGGTTATAGAGCAAATGAATTGATAACAATGTAATCCAACCATACCACTCTGCTGAGAACTTAACACTGAGTTAGTATTCAAGCACACCGACCAGGGCGCAGGAAAGTTTGTGGAAGAGGGGCGTGGAAAGAATATATGAGCTACAGGGTGGGAAGGAATATCCAGAGACATAGCCTTCCCCACAATGTCAGACTGCTGCTCTCATAACTCATATCCTACAACTACATAGTGAATAAGAGCAATCCCACGTAAGGACAACCCTCAGTGGAGTGGGGGCACGGAGGAGGGAACTGATGATACCAAGACATGATGTGTCCATACAAAGTTTCTACTTAATAAATAATAATAACAATTCATTATTATTATTGTGAATAGAGGTCATCTGGTTTACCACATTGCCAGGCAGGAAGCTGAACCAGAAGCAGACAGATCTCCAGACCCAGTGACCAGTTCCTTCCCAAACAGTTCCACTCACTGGGGACCAAGTGTGTTCAAATGTGCCAGCCTTTTAGGACCATTTTACACTAATATCACAAAAGAGATTGTTACCTAATAATTTTGCTCTATAAATATGATTCAAACCCCACCTGCAAATATTATAACTAATATCAAGAAAGTGCGGTTTCTACATTCCCGGTACCCTTCATTGTTGCTTCCAGATTCTCTAGGCACCTCTGTTTTGAAAGATAAACAGTATAATTATATTGACTGAGTGTGTATGGATATATGATTTAGTGGAATCTTTCTATGAAAGCTCATTTCATGATGTACTATAACTTTATATGGAAGACTATAAATGCTAAATTTTAAAAATTAATACAGTAATGCTATAAAACCTTACAATATTCAAGAAGCAAGTCCAAAATGTCTTATATCAAGAACAACATGTAGGGCTAGTGAGATTGCTTAGTGGTTAAGGTATTTGCCTACATAAGCTAAAGAACCCAGGTTCAATTTCCCAAGACCCAAATAAGCCAGATGCACAAAGTGGCACATGCTTCTGGAGTTTATTTGCAGTGACTGAAGTCTCTGGTGCACCCATTCTCAATCTCTCTCCCTCCCTTCCTCCCTCCCTCCCTCCTTCTCTTTCTCTCTAATAAATAAAGAAATAACTAAGAACATGTATTTATTACATAAGGTAACATATTTGACATCAGGTAAACCTTAGCTTTCCTATCAGCAATTTTAACTATAATGATAACTATTAAAGAATTTTACAAGGGTACCATGATAGGTTGATAGAAAAAAAACATTGTTTATTTCTCATTTTCATAATTCTAGCTCAAGATTTGAGCCTGAACTTATCTGCATTTCTGAATCATTTGTTCATATGTATTTTATATTTATAGTTTTACAATATTGTTGAATAAAAATGTGCTCTTTTAAAGACACTCACATCCTACTTCTCAGAACATGTGAAATATTACTGTATGTGGCAAAACAACTTTTAACAATTAATCGATATTCCTGTGATGCACATTTTTTTGCATAGTCTGGATGGATCTTATGCATCACAAACACTCTTGTAAGGACGACAATTGTCAGCCATGAAGATGGTGACAGAGGGAACAAGCATTAAACTAATGAAGGCTAATAACCAGTAAAGCCAAGTCCTCCTGAACACTGGAAGGACATGGACTACAGTCTCCCCTTGGAGAGTCCAGAAAGAATGGTCTTTTTCTGTCACCTTGGTTTTAGACCTTTGACCTCACTTTAGACTTCAGGCTTCCAGAATTATAAGAGAATATATTTGTCTTCCTTCAAACCACCAAGTGTGGGACAATTTGTTAATAAAGGGAATGCACAGTAAAATGAATTCATAAGAAACAGATATAATATGGAATCATAAGTATTAAAAATGGAATGGCAGGGCTGGAGAGATGGCTTAGTGGTTAAGGTGCATACTTGTGAAGCCTAAGGACACAGGTTTGATTCTCCATGTCTGACGTAAGCCAGATGCAGATTGTGACACATGCATCTGGAGTTCATTGCAGTGGCTAGAGGCCTGGCATGCCCATTCTCTCTCTCTCTCTCATAAATAAATGAATAAAAATAAAATCATAAAAAAGAATGGAATGGCAGTTTATAATGCTGTTTCTCATAAGGAGTTCAGATCAAAAGAAGAATGGCGCACCTCCTGGAAACGGATCAAGACATAACTACCTCAGAAGCAGTTCAGTCAGAGGATTTGGGAGGACATAATTGGAAACAAACATAAGAGCTTCCTCTAAGAATCAATCTGCTGAAAATAGTGAGGATTAAAAAGACATTAATTTTGTTATATTTTCTATTATGTTCTTATTTTTGTATCAATAATTGAAACTGGGTAGAGTGTGCCCTAGCATGCTGCGGACCAAGGCCAGATCATATACATTTTCATCCTTTGTGTTATGAAAATCTGGTGTTTGCAAAATCACACATCCTGGTCTGTGCAACTGCACCTTACAAAGATGATATTTGTGCAGTGCTAGTCTTGAAATCACTGCTCTAAAGCTCTGTAAGCCTTAACCAGTGTAATGAGGTCCCTTTTGGCTTGAAGAACATTACAATTTTGTCCCTCTAACAACAAGTTCAAACTTAAGGAAGCTTTTCTTTTATGTGCAATGCTCCCTTTTTGCTTTGAGTTCCAGCTGTGAGCTGAATTAACTTTCCCCATAAAGAAAGTGGCCTCCCTCTGCATCTGGGGAAGAGAGTTTGAGGCCCACTTGAATCACACACAGTTGGTGGAGGCAGAAAATATCATGCCTATCCTTCCACTACTTTCTTTCCCTGTGGGAGGTCTTTGTAGAAGGAATCTCAATGTTATTCTGCCTTCCATCTTTTTGCTGAACTGGCAGGTGGTTGTCCTCATGCAAACCTGTTTTGAGGAAAGTGTTGGCTGTGGTCACCATTTTTCTGTTTAAGGGGAGGGGAGACTTCCATCAAAATACATCCATATATTAAGAACATGGTGACCCACACTCACATCAAAGTCTGAGTGAGGGAATGATGTGTGATGCATTTTCTAGTGACTGGTTCACCAAGCTTCACTTCTGGCATGAGATTATTTTTAAATTATCTTTATATTTCATAGAATTTTAACTACTATAAGCTATTGATTCAAATAAAAATATTTTGGTACATGAGTATAATATTATTTGGAATATCTACAGAAATATTTAATTATACCCCTTGAAATTTAAAATTCTTTTAAAAATATGTCTGAGTGTAGTTACTCACACCTAGCACTTGGACTGTAATCCTAGCACTTGGTAGGTTTAAACAGAGGATAGTCACAATTTTAAGAATAACCTGGAATATATAGTTTTTCAAGTACCAGACTAATGCAAGATACAGTGTGAAAGTCTGTCTCAAAAAAATAAAATATAAAATCAATAAAAACCTACTGATGTATTTGCCAATTTGTTGTTACTGTTACTTGGAATGGGCATGGTACAGAAACATATTTCATTTTTATAGGCATTCATAGTTTTATTCTTAGATTCATTCATTGTTTTAGAGACCACTGAGATTCAACAAGACATACAATGTTTTGTACCCACAGAGCTTTTGTTTATGGGGGACGTCACAGACAATAAATTATAAAACTAATATTAGGATGGTTGACATGCATGTCTAAGCATGTGAGGATAAGAAAATGGGTAATGCTTTTAAATAACAGTGGTATTGGGAACTGGGGGTTGGTCAGAGTTCTCTGTGAAGTCTCCGTTGATGGAGATGCAGAAGTGTGAGCAAAGCACTTCCCAGACAGACAGAGCAGGAGGTCCTGAATGCTTATGGAAGAAATGCATGTGGAAAACACTGATAGATCTGCACGAAGTAGACACAAAGGAGAGTGGGTTTTATCTTTCTGAAGGACTGGCTGATGTCAGACACTCTGCTTGGCCCATCTTTTTAATGCTTTGTATTTTTATGCATTCTTTATCTTTATTAGAGAATCATGAATTTATGGACATTGAGTTGATTTTTTTCCAATGAAGATTGAGTCCAGGCCCCTGATGACAATGTTCACGCTATCATACAAGTATAGATTTTAGTTCCATCATATTTATAATGAAATAAAGGACCTTGAGCTGTCAAATAACAAATTGAGTTGATCAGAGCTACACAAAGATGCCTCAGTGTCTCATTTGCCTATGTGAGAATTCCCTTTGAGATATGCGTGGACATAGGAGAGAAGAACAAAACTGTGTCTTCTGTCTTCATCTGCTGTTTCATCATGATGAACATTCTTGACTTCTCTGATTACTTCCAATATATGTAGAAGGTGGCTATGTTCACTGTTGTACCACTGATGCTGCGGATACTTCCAGTATATTTGAATGTTGAATTTCTTTTTATTTTTTATTTTTGGACCTAGTGACTCACAAGAGTCTAAATCCATCTTTCCCACTCTGAGCAGCCTATTATAAATTACAATTTTTTGACATCAAACTGTGCAGTGTCTTCTTAGTGTGCATGTACTGAAATGAGATGATTTGATCTCATCACTGCAGGTAAAAACAATTTTCCATGTGTTCTACTCCCTTATCAGGACTCCTAAAAGATTGTCATAGTTACTTACTATCATTCACATAGAAAGCAAAATATCAGCTTAGTAGAAAATATTTTTTTAAATATGAAGGCCATTCCTCAATGAGTCTAAGCTGCTATTCAATTAATAATTCCATCATTAAGAGCTAGGGACTATGCAGACACTTGCACAAACTATTGTATTCATAGATTGTGATAGTTAATTAGTTCATTTTGTAATTATGTGACTCTTTCAAGGAAAAAGGTATGGCTGGGGATAGTTCAAATGAATAATAATGCATTCCCTTTCCTCTTTTCACTTTAAAAAATGCGTAGAGATTAAATACCTAAAAACAGTTGATAAGACTACTTGTTGCTTAGAGTAAGGATTCAAATTGGTTGTGATAAAATCTCAGAAAAGAGAGTGTCAGCACTTAAATAATAAATTAATTACATCAAATTGTATCGTGTCAATATTGTGTGTGAAATAAAGTTCTGGCAGTAGAACTTTCACTTTAAAATGGTTGTACTATTGTATGGTCATGTGTATCAGTAACTGGCATTGTCATACTAATAATTGGAGAAGAAGCTTTTTGAATGGACAAACAGACAAATAAATTTATGTGCATGCAGTCCCAGAAACACACATACACATATAATCATCTTTATAATGTTTGAGGGGGGAATTAAACCAAGGTCTCAGGAAACTCTGTCTTATTTCAAACTCACTTTACAGTCTAGGTGACCTTGAACTCATTATCCCACTACCTTTATCATTCAATTGCTGGGATTATAAGCATGGAATATCATATCCAATTCTTTATATCTTTTTCATATAGTAGCTGATGCCTATATTTACATAGAAGATAATATATTTAATAGAGATGATTCCTTTGCAAATAGTTTTGACCTAGTTCTCTTTAAGAAACATTAAGTTTTCAATGTTTCTGTCACATTATAAGAATCCCATGATATTACTCACATAAAAACTCTTCAGTAAGCTATGGGTCTTTACAATCTGTAATTAATGCTTTAGAATCCATTACGTATGGAAAGCTGCAAGTGAAAGTTCAGAACTTAACATTGAAGACAACAAAAACTTTACTTAGTGTTAATGCTATTGACTTGGCATTTTAAAAAGTATGAATGCATGGTTGTACAAAACATTTAAAGAATGGAAATGCTGGGGTAAGGATGTCAGAAAAATGCTGATCTCACCCATGATACAACAAGCTGCTTTTTGCAGTAGATAGTAGCTGCTGCAAAGACTCATAACTGATTAAATTTCTGAGAATAAGGGAATGTTGAGTGTTCACTGTTAAATGAGACCTCTCTCTCATCCTCTCTTCCAAGGATCAGGAGACATTGCAGAAGAGGGAACAAAAGAATTTAAGAACTGGAGAATGAGGAGGAGTGCTATGAGATGCTGTCTCCTGGATAGCAGCATTCATTGCTTCCACAATACCTTTTCAAAAGTGGTCTGTCAACATTCCATCATGGGTGGGTGAGGGGCTCGTGAAGCACCACCCATTTTTGAAGGGCTATTAGCAAGTAAAGGCTGCTAGAGAAAGGGCAGCCATTTTCTTCAGTGGTGTGGCCCCTAGAATTTGCTTCTGCTCTAGTAACAATGCTGAAGGCATACTTGTGTGAGAAAACTTGATTCAATTAAGCTGGTCAAAAGAAATAGCAAATGTAGGTAAAAAAAAAAAAATAATGAAGAATAAAGCTGGGCATGGTGGTACACACCTTTAATCCCAGTACTCGGGAGGCAGAGGAAGCTTCCTACCTTACCTCAAAAAAAAAAGAACCCCCCCAAATAATAATGAAGAATAAAAGTAATAATGGAAGAATGAAAATAATCAGGAGAGAGACTTGTTGGGAAAGAGAAGGGTTTCAGTGGGAAAAGGAGAAGAATAAGAGGTGGTAATGGGGGTCTGGATATGACCAAAATATATCATACCTTTATGAATTTGTCAAAAATATGAGACTACATAGTGAATTCCAATGAACTTGGGCTAGACTGAGGCCCTACCTTGAAAAATCAGGAAAAAAAAAAAGAAAAAGAAGTTGTGAAAAATAAATAAGACCATAATGTAAACATGTGATTCCAATCAACAACATTTTCAGTGGATTTCTTCAAATTTATCCTTAGCTGACTTTGCCAGACATAGAAAACATCTCCAAGTTTACATTTGAAATTTTTGTTTTCTCTCTGTATTCCAACTGGGCTTCCAGAATAAATCTCAACCAAGGGTTCCAGTTAGCTCTGCTTGGCCTTCAAACACAAAGACATTCATAATTATTTTGCTTGTCTTTTCCAAGCACAGCCTGACATTTGGACCTGGAAGCCTTGTGTGAGGATGGGAATATTTCCCAGTTACATTAGAGTTGACTGGAAGTGCTGGGAAGAGTGTATTGAGTACATGGGAACTGCTCTATGTGGCTGCTTCCAAAGACATGAAGCGCTGTGATGTGAATATTTGATCTGTTCTGTACAGTTAGGTTCTGAACTCAGACCAAAGATAGAAATTACACAGAGAGACTTTTAACTGAATTAAAGGAAATACTATCTAAACTTGACAGAACTCCAAGAATGAAGTAGTTTTATGGTCAAAGTGAGTTCAGTAAAATTCGACCACAGGAAGAATGAATAGGCAGCCTAACAAGATATCACAAGATAGATCATATCAATGTGTAGGAAGGTGCCATACATAATGACTATAGTTTTGCCTAGTCCAGGTTCTAGACAAGACTTTTCAAATGCTAATTTTCTGATTATTAGTATGCTTGCTTCAAAGGTATAATATTTCATAAGATCTATGCATCTATGTATAAAAAGAAAATATTTCAGTTTATCTTATATTACATTTGTTGTAATAACTGTTAACATTGAATTCACCACAAGTATTGTGGGCTATAAAAATATCACTGGAAGCTTGGAAGCCTGAGGCAGGAACAGTATCATGACTTTGAGGGGATACTAGACTACAGAGTGAGACACTTTTCCAGACAAATAGACAAATTTTCTTAGATGGTCATTAATGTTAAAATAATCAATATAATTAAATTTCATAGAAGTAACTATAACAGTAAGTTAGTGTCTATCCCACTGTAGAAATTTCCCAAGAAGTTTTTCCCCATCAAGTATTATTTGGGCTTTAGGAGTTTTATAGATCGCCTTTGTTGTGTTGAGATATAAAACCTCCATGCCTATTCTTTATAGTGTTTTGATCATGAAGTGATGTACTTTGTCAATGGCCTTCACTGCATCAGCTGAGATGATCATGTTGTTCTTACAGGTTCAGTTTATTTATGTGGTGTATTATGTTGACTGATTTCTGTGAGTTAAATCATCCCTGAATCCCTGGGATGAAGCCTACTTGATCGAAGTGGTTAGTGCCTTGGATGTGTTGTTGAATTCAGTTTGCAAGGATTTTGTTCAGGATCTTATATAAGCCTGTACTTTTCTTTCCTTGTTGCATCTCTGTCTGGTTTTGGTATTAGGGTGATGCTAGCTTAATAGAAGGAATCAGGGAGGATTCCCTGCTATCTGATTGTGCAGAAAAGTTTGAGAAAAATTGGTTTGAGTTCTTAATGGAGGTTTTATAGAATTCAGCTGAGAAGCTATCTGGTCCTGGATTTTTTTTGGGGGGGGTGGGTATTTATTATCTTTTCAATCTCCATGGGTGTGATAGGTTTGTTTATGAGATTTATCTCCTCTGAGTTTAGTTTTGGTAGGTGGTATGTGTCTAGGAATTCATACATTTCTTCCAGATTATTTAATTTTGTGGAGTAGAGGTTTTGGAAATATGCCCTGATAGTTCTTCCAATTTCATTGATGTCTGTTGTGATCTCTCCTTTTTCATTTCTGATTTTGTTAATTTGATATTTTTTTTTTCCTTGATCGATTTGGCCAGGAGTTTGTCAATTTTGTTTATTGTTCCAAAGAACCAACTCTTCTTTTCATCAATTTTTTAAAATTGTTTTCTTAGTTTACAATTCATTACTTTCTGGTATAATCTTGATTATTGCTTTCCATCTGGAGGTCTTTGTGTTGCACTCTTCTTGTTTTTCCAGGACCTTTAGGTGGAGTCATGTTGTTGATTTGTGATCTCTCTGTCTTCATAATGAAGGCATTTAGGGCTATGAACTTTCCCCTTATGACTGCCTTCATCGAGTCCCATAAGTTCTGGTAGATTGTGTTTTCATTACCATTCAATTCTAGGAATTTTATAGTTTCTTTTTTGATTTCTTCCATAACCCATTCATTGTTTAAAAGTGTGTTGTTTAGTCTCTAGGAGCTGGTGGTGTACTTGATGTGTCTCTTGTTGTTAATTGTTAGCTTTAAAGCATTGTGATCTGACATGATGCAAGAAGTTACCTCAATTTCCCTGATTTTATGAAAGCATGCTTTATAGAATAATACATGGTCAATTCTGGAGAAGGTTCCATTGGTTGCTGAGAAGAATGTGTTTTCTATAGCATTGGGATGGTAAGTTCTGTAGATATCCATTAGGTCTAGTTGATCTATAATGTTGTTGGGCTATTTTATTTCCCTGTTGATTCTCTGTTTCGATGATCTGTCATTGATGATAGTGAAGTATTGAAATCTCCGACTATGATAGTGTTGGTGCTTATTTCTGTTTTAATGTTGAATATGAATATACTTTGTTTTATAAACTGTGGTCACCTGTGTTTGGCACATATATATATTTATGATTGTGATGTGCTCATGTTAGATCATTCCTTTGATGAGTAAGAAGTGGCCTTCTTTGTCCTTTTTATTGCTTTTGTATTGAAGTCTATTTTATCAGCTATTAATATAGCAATACTCACTTGTATTTTTTATTTCCATTTGCTTGGAATATCATTTTCAAACCTTTCACCCTGAGGAGGTGTCTATCTTTAGTAGTGAGGTAGGTTTCTTGAAGATAGAAGACAGAAGGATCCAGTTTTTTGACTCACCTTGTTTACCTGTGTCTTGTGATCGGTGAGTTAAGAACACTAATATATAAGGTTATTACTGTGAGGTTTGAATTAATCCCTGCTATGAAGTGTTTTATTGGGTTTGGTGCTTTCTTGTGTTTTGTACTATTTTGAGCCTGCTTTAATTTGGTTATTGTCATCTTCTTCCTGTGGGCTCTTGAGGTTGGTTGCTAGACTGTTCTGTGTGGAGTATTTCCTATTTTCTAAATGAATCTGATATCAGTACAAGTGTGATGGAGACAGACACTGAAGATACTCACCATATGCCAAACTGAGATCCAGAGCCTCCTAAATACTCATAACTGAATTAGACTTAAAATGCTCCCAGTATGGTTCAGGGAATTTTTTGGAAGTGTGGCAGAAAGATTGTTAGAGCCAGAAGTTGGGACATTTTGTACAGAGACATTGCCTCTCCTTCCCCTATAATGCATGACCTATAATCCCCATGGGATTGACCTGCATCCCCAACAAGTAAGGGCCTCTTTAGAAAGGGGCAGAGAGGAGGGAAAGGATGGTAACAACATGTGTTGTTTACATATAAATATGTCTATATCTAATAAAAAAATTCCTAAGAAAACTTTTAAATTGGACTTGAGAACAATTGTTAGATTTAACATTACAAGCAAAGACAGTGAAACCAATGACAGATGAACATGAGAACATGGGACTGAAAAGTTTCTTCTTTAAAACGAGGATGATAGTCAACCTAAAGAAAGGAAACCAAGACTACACGAGAAAATAGGATCAAACCTCATATTGCATAAGAGGCTCCTATCCAATACGTGTAAAAAAAAAAATCTACAACTCAATAGTCAAAAAGTAAAGAATTATGACTTTAAAATAGGAAAAGGACTTGAGCAAACATTCCAAGGAGAATCTTCAAAAGAAAGGTGAAGATAGAATTGCCAAACTATCTAGTATTCCTATTTCTGGCTGTCCGTTCAGCAGAACTGAGAAGCTCTTGAGGAGATGCCTGTGATCCTGTGATAATTATTCATTAAACAAGGCACAGAGACACTTACATGGTAACCCATGACTGGATCCATTAAATGTGGAATACACAGACAATTAATATGATTCATCTGTGACACAGAGAAAACTTGACCATTGTGGACAGAATGAGTAAACGTGGAGGTCATTGTTCAATGATTGTGGACATCAAGCTTTTGAGGTAAATTTCAGTTACTTATGCCATCATGTTTGTGTTTTCTTATTTCATCAGCTCTGGTAAATTAATCCAGTAGGTAAAATGCACGTATTTTAAAACAACTGGAACATGTTTCAAAGCATAAAATTGCATCTAAGACTTATTAATTCCACATATCTTCATAAGTTACTTAACATTGCATAGAGAATGATCTAGAAACTGGGCATTTACCCACTCTGTACACTTTGCTCAAAAAATGTCTTCCATGGTCAGCTTCTCACACTAGGCCTGCTGTAAGTCAAATGTTTCCCACAGAGGTGTAATAGAATGTTTGGCTTCTTGAGATGTTGCATTCATTAGTCAATAGTTAAGTAAAAGAAATAGCATACACAGTGCTGTGTGTGCTCCTAGCATATTGAGCTGTCACAAAGACTTATGCATACTTTCTATAATAACAAACACATATTCATAAGAGAAAAGAAAGGACTTATTTGTGGATTTTTAAATATTAAATAATTTTCCTTCTATTCCCTTAATGGGGGAGGAGAAAAGAAAATTCCCACAAGGTAAATTCCATAAACTTAACAGAATTCTGACAAATGTCATCAAATGACCCTCATATGTTTTGTTTACTGGAGAAAGTTTATCCTTCTGTTTGTATTTATTGTAAATTACTTTTTCTAAATCATATGTGACATCTGAAAAAATTTAGTCACTAATTTTCTGAGACCGTGAAAATCTTCTGGGTATTTTTTATTTGCTTAATAGATAGTTAAGTTTTAAACTACATACTTTCCTGTGGCAGAGGAAGAGATGAAAAGCCTGCTATAAAATTGATTTGGCTGCTCTGTACAGAGGCTTTGTAAGACACCATGTTAATGAAGAAGCTTTATTCACCAAACACATGTCTAAAAATCAAAAGGTCTCTCAGATCCCAGGAGTATGTCTGGTCCCAACAACACCCCCCCACACACACACACACAAAAAAAAAAAAAGTTGCATTTTTTTTTCATTTTTATTTTAAGGCAGGTTCTCATTATGTAGTCCAGACTACTTTGAACTCAAGGTGAGTCTCTGGCTTCAACCTCCTGAACATTGGGATTACAGCTATGAGGCACCACCCGTAGTCCAATATTGTGTTCTTGTCATGTCACAGAAAAAAAATAAAGAAACATAAAAACCTTCTAGTTTAAATTTTAATTTCATGTGCACTATTGTAAATTGCTTAAAAGGGTATTGGACACATTCACTTTCATCAAATAGAATATATAGATTTTAATTTTTTTATTTTTTGGTTTTTCGAGGTAGCATTTCACTCTACCCCAGGCTGACCTGGAATTCACTATGGAGTCTCAGGGTGGCCTCGAACTCATGGTGATCCTCCTCCCTCTGCCTCCCGAGTGCTGGGATTAAAGGTGTGCACCACAACACCCGGCATTGAATCATTGAATTTTTTTTAATAAAATTTTTCTATTCATCAAATATTATTTGACACAAGCAGTTGGGATGGTCAATTTCTGTATGATTTTTAGCCTTATTTATATGTCTGTGAAGGCAAAACCTGACTTTCATGAGAACTAAACCAGAAAGCAACTTTCTTGTTCAATTATTCTTGACTCAAAAGGCCATTTGATTAGTGTGTGTGCCAGCGCCAAAGTGTAGTAAAAACACATTTTCATGCAGAAAGTTACTTTATTTCTATGTAAGACTATTTTGTTTTATGAGAGCTATTAATTTAGTCTATATATGCCATTTCTGAAATAGTTTAATATGTGCTGAAGGGTGATTCCTGTTTCTTTAATTTATGCTGAGACACAAGGCAGCATCTGGGACTGTGTGCTGAAACACAGAGCCTGTGGCAACTGCTTTTCCACCACCTTCTCATCACCGCCCAATAATTATTCTACCATGCCCATGGTTTGTGGGGGCTGTACTCCTTCCTCTGCAGCAATGTGTGTGCAACCCTGTTTTACCATATCTAAACTGATCCAGGAAACGTATTTTCCTTGATGTATGCCTCAAGCTAGCTGCTATTACTGGAAGTTAAATTATTGGTCAGAGATGTTACTGGGACTGCGTACATGTTAACCAAACACTCTCATGTGTGAATCAGGGTTACATGTCAGGTAGGTGCACACATTTTGCTTGAATGTCTTTGAGGTAGTCATGACAATCATGCCATATAGTTCAATGTATTCTATGCACTGTCTCAGCACTGACACATACTTCTGAGAAAATGAAAAGGATGCACTGCTAAAAACCAAAGTAATTATATTTCACACGCTAGACACTTATCACTAGGTCTCATGTAGTGAATAGCCACTTTGAGAAAAGAAAATGTACAAACACAACCCTCTGGTTGCATTTGACAGATCCACTTCTCCCCATTAAAGTATCTCAAAGTTCATACAAATGTGATCTAGTCTGTCCTCAAGTTAATTTCACACTAAAACAGCATTGAATAGTAATGAAATCTTAAATATTTTACTTTTCTATACAAAAATAAAGGTTGCCACACTATAAAAAGTGATTTTTACTGTTTGAATACCCAGTATATATATATATATATATATATATATATATATATATATATATATATATATATTGTAAAATGGGTCAGACATTCTTTAACTTATCACAGTTCACTTCAAACACTCAGCAGACAACATTGGAAAGGAATATCAGCCCCAGCGTCCACCATTAGCAATGTTTAAAATTGTGTAATCTGAGTCAGAGATTCGATTACACTGCTAATGGATAAGTATTTGGCTTATTTGAATGGTCAGATATATCAGTATCATTAAATAAGTTTGAAATTCATTTTACTTCATCACTAATACTTTCTGCTATCACTAAGCAATATGGGCATGGGGTTTGGTAGGTGACACAGTGGGTTATGTTGTGCTTGCTACACTGAGTTCACATCCCTGTACCAATGAGGACTCGGGAAGCGCAGACAAAAGGACCCCTTGGTGCCTGCTGGTAAGGTAGTCTAACTGGATCTCTGAGCTGTAGGTTCAGTGAGAAAAGCTGTTTCAACACGGAGAGAGACTAAGGGAGATAATTGATGTTGACCTCAGGTTTCCAAATGCATATGTGTACTTGTATACACACATGCATGCTTATGCCCACACATGCACACATATGCAAATATACCACATGCACATAGACATGCCAAAAAAAGAAATATTGGCAAGTGTTATCTCATTTGCCCGATTATTTTAAACTAGTAAATGTTATATTTAGATTATGTTTATTTTGTTTCAAAACTGAGCAGAGAATACAGGGTATTCCCTGTGCCCCACTATCAATATGCCCCACGAGAGTGGCCCATTAGTTATGACTGGTGAGAACAAAAGCAAAAACAACAATCACAAACCATTGACACATAATCTGTCAAAGTCTGGTGACTCCTAGAACTTGTTTTTGTTAAATATTCATGGAATGGGTACATAGAAAATGACAAGTATCCATGTTCCAGCTACTATCACATTGGTCACATCTGACCAGAAGAAACTTGTGAGAGAAAGGGGCTAATTTAAGGATTGTAGAATCCAGAGGAATCCCTATCATGGCAGAAAAAGCTGGCTCCCCCAAGAACCCACAGAAGAGAGAGAAAAAGAGAGCGGGGGCACAGCACAGCAGCATGTACACATAGCCAGAGCTGAATCTGCTCGCTATATCTCTGGTGTGGATGGACTCAAGAACCACTCCCAGTGACATTCTTTTCCATCAGGACTCTGCCTGCTGAAGACTTACATAGGAGGTTCAATCAAAAATACTAGAGTCTATGGAGACACACATTGCATTCAATCCGTTTGCATTCAGACCATGACAGACCACTACTATAGTGTCACAGAGAACACGTTCACTGCTGGAGTCCCCTGTGCTGCACCTGCTCTTCTCTCCAACCCACGCAAATGCTTGAAAACTGCTCACCTTCGTCATAGTTTCCTAGCTGCACTTTTTTAACTGCACAGTATAGTTGGACTTGTGTAGGTTTGTAGGAAGATAGAGTTCAGTAGAGAGGCATCGAGACTAATATAAGAAAGAAGCCAATTCGCAGGGGAGGCAAAGAAACCCTGTCCCTCTGGGCTACATGTAACAAAGAAAGACATGTGTTAGAAAGCCCCCAAGGTTTCTGCTTATGAGAGAAAACTGGTGCTATATAAAAGTCCCAGTAGTGGACCAGGTCTCTCCTGATACTAGGCTTTTGAGGCAGTTTCCATATTTTTTAGCCCACTTCTATCCTCAGAAATACCTTTGCCTTCCCTTTCTTGAAATTAACAATAAGTAAATAAAACTCTCTCTATCGCCATTCATGTATCCCTAACTAATTTTTTTTTCCGGGTTATAGGAAGCTGGAAGTCACTGAATTCTTTAAATTTATGAATTTGTGTTTTTCATGAGTTTTAATGCAGAGCTACTCTAGAATTTTAAGTCAGTCACAGGTCACACATGTACTAATGTTTGTTCTGCTCTCAAGCAGGGAAATTGACTGCAGGCCGTATGTGTGCAGACAGTGAGATGAGGATATTGCAATTACACAAATGAGGTAGGAGGCTCCACCACATTACGGCAGTATCAAGTAGACACGAGAGGACAAGGGCATGGAGATTACATAGCCCTTTCTCTTACAATTTTATAAAACAGACATTAAGCCCAGTCCTGATAATCAACTTACCAAAATCAAATTTCAAATTTAGGATTTAATTTCTGATTCATAGTCCCACTCCTTCAATGTTGCATTGTTCCTATGTCAACAAAAACAGGAACAAAACAAAACAACCTTATAACTTTACATATTTTTTTTCATTTTAAAAAACATTTTATTCATTTATTTATTTGAGAATGAGATACACAGAAAGAGGGAGAGAGAGAGAGAGAGGGCACACCAGGGCCTCTAGCCACCGCCAATGAATTCCAGACACATGTGCCACCTTGTGCATCTGGCTCACGTGGGTGTTAGGGAATTGAACCTTAGGTTTGGCAGGCAAGCTCCTTAACTGCTAAATCATCTCTCCATTCCTACAGAAATATTTTCGTCCGTAAATATATCACAATTAGTACATTCCAGCTATAAAATAGACATTCCTTCCAGCTACTTCATGAGGGTCCGATGACAGAGTTCCAAAGCAACCTCCCCATCCTCCAGCTCTTACATTCATTCTTCCACCCCGTCCACACTGTTTGCTGAGCCCCACAGGGCATGATATGCACCATTTATTGCTGAGCACTTGACAGTAACTTATTCTCAGCACTTTGTTGAGTTTTGAGAGCCCATTAGTCACCTCCATGTGCGAAAAGAGACTTCTCTGACAAAGGGGAGAGCAGCACTATGAAGATTAACATAAATATCCAGAGGGCAGCTTGAAGGGAAAATCATACCCGCTTAGACACAACAACAGTAGTAGCTTCCCTCATCGGAACTACGACCTTTCTAGTCATAGGATTTTAACTAGGTTTCCAATGCCAGGCATGAATTCCCTGCCATTGAACTGGCCTCAGACCCAACCAGGGAGCAGTTGGTTACCTCCGTAACAGACATGGCACCATTGCACCACTGTGTGCCTCACGGCTGGGTGGTCACAAGGGCCGCTGCTGGGTACAACTAGTGATGACTTCACTCCAGAGGTGTGAAAAACAAAATTTTAGCATGGTGGCAGCTGGCAAGGAATTATTTGGTTGCAGCTTGATTTCTGAGTGTCCAGCAACTGCCACACATGGATATCTTCATCAGTAAGGTTGTGCCATCTTGTAAAACTGATTTTTTTTAAAGTTTAGATTGTAGCCAGAGCACAGGTAATAAGATACTATCCTACTCATTAATTTTATTGTACCTCAATTATTTATTTAATGGAGCAATCCTGGTTTGTTTACAAGTTACATCTATTTTCGTGGGACACCCCTGTGAATGAGCTGAATTTACACAGAAACCTAGGCACATGATTTATTGAATTTGAATTAGAGGCAGGATGGCTCCAACATCTATACTATTTACATCCTTAGCAAAACTTGAATATTGCCACATTGTGAAGAGGCACATGGTTGTTTTGTGAAGTGTGTATGGATTTGAGGAATTCTGGTAATTTAAACTTCTTTTGAGGTTGTGAGAGCTATCTAAAGGAAATACATTGTGGTTTTACAAATTTAAAGGCGAGATCTCTTTCATTATGCCAACTTCACCACAGTTTTCTGTTGGCATTAATTCTTGGCAAACAAAATGGAAAGAACTCCATAGGAAACCTAAAATTGTTTACTCCAGATCAGTGCAATCAGAAATTACCCTCTCACAAGTTAAAAATCATCCTGCAGCACACTGCTGTGGGTTCTCAAAGCAGCACGCAGGCTTAGCAACAGGACTCCCATTAACTTCAATGGAAGCTGTGTAGCTGACTCCCCAGGACTTTATTTTGCATTTTTTTCTTGGTGTAGATTGTGGCTTTTGACAATCATGTTATGATAAATGTCTTCTGGAAGGCGTTTGAAAAAGGAACACAAGGGGCAATTATTATTTCAGCTGTACTTCTGCTTTCTTAAATAATTGTTCCTCTGTTCCTAAACAAGAACATAGGTTTATCTAAATCTTTGCCCTGCCTTTGTATTCACATCATGTGCACAGGCAATGCCCTTCCTCTTCCCTTCACTATTTCTGCTACTACTATTGCATTTCCCTACTCCTTAGAGATCACTGTCTCCCAAGCACAATAGTCATTGCAATATGCTGCAGTCAACTTCTTTTTGCTGGAACAAACATCTGACCACAAGCAGCTTATAGGAGGAAAGGGCTTATTTCAGGCTTACAGAATCCAGGGGAAGCACCGCCAAGGGTGGAGGCAGCCAGATCACTGCAGCATCCACAGCAGAGAGAAACAAGTGCCAGCAAGCACCAAGTACCGAGAGCCTGAGCTCAAAATGGCTCTCAACACACCCTAGGGCTGGACTCAAGTTATGCGTCCAGTGACACCTCTCTTCCAGCAGGATGCTGGAGACTTAAACAGGAAGGAAGCATAATCTGAAATACCTGCATCTATGGTAGGCATCCATTCAAACCACAAAACCATCTAATCAGACAAGGCTCAGGCTCTGGCATCCTTGCCAAGATGGACCCTGATGACTGCTGTGCATAGAAAGGGGATGGGGAGGGTCCTTAGTCCTGAGACTCTAGATACGAATCCCCTATATGTCCTCCCAGCTCTACATAAACTTGACCCAGCTACATATGGTCTGAACAGGTGCTAGAGAATACAGAGATGGAATGTAAGAGGCGGAGTGTGGGTGTTTGTGTGTGTGGGGGGGGTCATGAGTGCAGTTATGAGACAGTCATCATCATGTGGAGGTGACATTTTCACTTGTGTGGCTGTTTGAGGTATAACCTGCGCCCCTGTAAGCAAGCCTAGTGAACTGATTCGTTCCACCAGCTGAACCAGTGTATAGAATCATCACTTTGCTCCCTCATTGGTGACCCATCTGGGATGAGAAGATGTTTGCTCATATACCCCGAGGAAGAGTTCATTCAACACCACCAAGCACACAAATCTGTAATATTAGGGTCTGAGATTCCTGAACATATCACTGTGCCCACCTATGTGAGTTTAACAGCAGCTCCAGTTTAGTCAATGGTGTCACCAAACCTGATTTATAAATACAAAATAATAAATACAATAAATAAATAAAATAAATACAAAATGCGCCACATCCCAATGTGTATGGGAAGATCAACATCTTGCAGCCTATTGTCACAAAGCAATTAACCTGTAGAAATCAAGCTGTCTCCAGTACATTCCAATAGTCCGGCCAGAGAACAGAGCACACCTGAATAGTGTGTGCAGCTGTACCTGCTGGATTAAACCAGACAGAAGCACCTGCTGGGGCACTCTCAGACACGCACACGCCTGCTTGGTAATGTATTTGTAAATGGGTCTGGACATGATAGAATCAGTTTCTGCACACTAGAGCCAGATATGTGGAGCATGCACTCCCAAGTCATAACAACAAAAAAAGGAAAAAAAAAAAAGAATGTTTTTCATTTGTTTGTTTGTTTGTTTCTCCTTGGATTATCTCTTTTGGTGGCATGGAAAGGATTAAGACATTCTCTTTGGGACATTATCTTCTTAAGTCATAGCCCACAGTAACAAGTTGTGCTTTTCCTAAAATTCTTCACCTTCCTGTTGTGGAAGTATACCTCTTTGAGTTCCTCCAGACCCATATATGTTAGTTTTCTGTAACAGCTGTAACAAATCACCATATGCTTAAAAGCTAGAACTACACAAATTTAATCTCTTACTGTCCTGTGTACAACAAATCCCAGGTCAGTTTCCCTGCCATGCCTATAGAGGAGAATATGGTCATTGTGATTTTGTAACTTTCGGAAAACCTGCCTTGAATGGCTCACGCCACCTTCTCTCTGCTCTTGTGGATCTGTCTTCATATCTCCTCTTTCTTAACAACTTCTTGCCTATGTCTTTTCTTGATGCTAGGAACTTCATTCAAGTCCACCTGGAGATGAGTTAGGACTCCCTGACCATTCCTAAATCTTTAACTTAATCACATTTGTCCTTTTTGCCTTATCACAACTTTGGTAAGTTTCAAGAGATAGGAAGCAGCTATCTTTGAAAGTGTGTTGTGCATTCCCTTATCATACTGCTTCAGGCAAAATGAAGAGCTCATCATTAACAAAGAGTAAAACAATCAGATTAACTAGAATAATCCTAGAATAAAAGTTGTTACCCTACAAGCCAAGACATGCCCATTGTTCCACCTACTTGTAAATGATCATTAAGAGAGAGTTCACAGAATCACTCTAATAGTAGAGTCATAGTATAACAACTGCAACCAAATAAGTAGATTCAGACTTCACAAAGAGATCACTGGGTCCCGCCCCAGATAGGAGGCATCTGGCTCCCAAGCCCTCAGTCTCTCGTTGTGCCTAAATATCCACCTGTTGCAGTCAGGTTTACCTTGCTGGTAGAAATCACCCAGCCAAGAGCAGCTTGTGGAAAAGAGGTTTATTTTGGCTTAGAGGCTTGAGAGGAAGCTCCACAATGACAGGGGAAAACGATGGCATGAGAAGAGAGTGGACATCACCCTCTGGCCAACATAAGATGGACCACAGCAACAGGAGACTGTGCCAAGCACTGGCATGGGGAAACTGGCTATAACATCCATAAGCCCACCCCCAACAATACACTGCCTCCAGGAAGCTTTAATTCCCAAATCTCTGTCAGCTGAGAACCTAGCATTCAGAACACCTAAATTTATGGAGGACAACTGAATCAAACCACCACATTCCACCCTTGGCCCCCATAAACTGATAGCCATACATGATTTAGAATGCAATGCATTCATCTAACTTTAAAAGTCATCATCGTTTTTATCAATTCCAATGAAGTTCATACATCCCCGTAGCCCAAGATCTTTCAACTGAGCATAATACAAAAAAAAAAATAACCTCAAGAAAACCTATAATGACACAGAATAAACATTCATACTGCAGACGATGGCACTGGGCTTAGCAAAGAAACATTCAGCCAATATAAGCTTTTAAACAACCAGGGCAAACATCAACTGTAGCTCCAAGTCCAACAACTCTAGCCAGTGACAAATGTCCAAGTCGATAACTATAACCAGCAACAATTCTCTGGCATTCAAATTCCACCCCTCCAGCTAGGCTGCTCACAGTCCTGGCAAACCTCATTGGGACAGGCAGCTCCTCAGCAGCCATCTCATGGTTCCGGCATCTCCACTGGGTCTCCACTGCAGTTCACTGTTCATCTTCACGGCTCTATTGGGTCTCTATGCAGGCATCCAGCAAACCTGCTTCACACTGCCCATGGCCATTCCAAAACACAAGACCATGTTGCAATCTCAATGACCCTCTTTCCTGCATTTCTTATACTCTGCAATACCAGGTAGAGTGCCAATTTGTTAATCCATGGGGGAATTAAGCAGACTTTTAAATAACAGGACACTCCTTGAGCACTCAGGCCCCTTCAAAAGAGCCTACATTCTTCCTGTTGCCCCAGTGCAGGTCAGCTGGCCCAACCTCAATGGTTATAATCTCTCAATTGCAGCTGAATGGGCAGCAGTCCACCCAAAGATTTTTCTTTCTGTGCCATATCCCTCTGCTCACACTAGTTCATTACTATGCAAAGCCACCCTGCAAAACTCAGGACCTAGTCATAACAGCAAGCTTTCCACACAAACTGCTAGCCCAGTGCAGGCATAGCTTTTTCTCACCCTCATAAACCAAACCTTACAGTCCATAGTTCTTACTGCATTTGTGCCTTTCAACTCTGACCAGAATAGTCCATCAAGCTGCACTTACAGCACTGCAGGGCATCTCTTAGGCAAAGCTTTCAAATCCTTCCACCTTCCTCTTGAAAACCAGCTCCAAAAGGTCAAAGCCACACAGTAAGGTGTCTAGCAGAAATCCCACTCCTCAGTACCACTTTACTCTTGCAGTCAGGTTCGCACTACTCATAGAAATCACCCAACTATGAGCAGCTTGTGGAAAAAAGAGGTTTATTTTGGCTTACAGGCTCGAGGAGAAGCTCCATGATGGCAGGTGAAAAATGATAGCATGAGCAGAGGGTGGACATCACCCCCTGGCCCTCATAAGGTGGACAACAGGAACAGGAGAGTGTACCAAACACTGGCATGGGGAAACTGGCTATAACACCCATAAGCCTGCCCCCAACAATACATTGCCTCCAGGAAGCATTTATTCCCAAGTCTCCATCAGCTAGGAACCTAGCATTCAGAATACCTAAATTTATGGGGGACACCTGAATCAAACCACCACACCACCCCACTCATGCTCTAAGCAAGAACATTTTCTTGCAGTCCTGAAGCTATGTTTAAGAGGGAAAAAATAGTCATTTTCTGAGTTGGGAAAACCATTGTAAGTATACTATTCTTATGTGAATTTCTCAAGTCAGGAAAATTGCATGAATCTGTAATGTTAATTATTTTCTAAGGATGGAGAACATTATACTTGACAGGAACTTTACATGCCATTCTACCTGTAGCAGGAGTGACCATGAACTCTTTATGCCAGCCTTTCTAGTTTTCTCTCTCTCTCTTTCCTCTACCTTTCCCAGTACCTCTCCTGGTTTGTGCTGCCTCTCCTGCCATTGACAACTTCTCTCTAGCCATCCTGGAGGCAAAGACACTCTCTGTAGACTGTCTCTGGTCAAAGCCAGGATTCTTATTTTATACAGTATACATGAAAAGCATTTTGCTTGCAGCAGATTTATCCACCCAACCATCAATTCATTCAGTAATAACAGATATCACTTATGGAGGGCCTTCCCTGCACTGTGGAGTGAGATAGCACTACACCCTATTATCTGATTTCACAGACATCTATCAAGAAAGAATCCTGTGAGCAGAATGATAATAGGACTTGTATTAGATGCAGGGATAATGGTGGCCTGCGATCAAAGGTAAGAACTGTGTTATTAAAGTAACTTATATCAAACTTCAAGCAAGGATTATGGATGCACAAGAGAAGGGGCTGGATTATATGTGAGTGGTTATTTCACAATGATGTGTAGGGAGATGGCAGAATATGAGAGTAGAAAAGACACTGAAGACTCAAAAAAGTTCAAAATACCACAAAACTCAAGCAAATATGTGCATATATGCATTTTTGTGTGCATGCATGTGTATATACATGAATGTGCATGTGCATTGTGTGTATGCATGTACATATAAGTGAACAGTATCAATCACACTAGCTCAATGTGTCTGGAATGTAGCCTTCTGTGATTATTGACAGACAGGATATATGGTAAACAGATGCAATTACAATTAAATGTCATAATAATATATTTTTCTGTATCTTACATGGTATTTGTGAAGAGACATTCCCTTATCATAAGAATTGAATGACAAGAACAAACCTGAGATCCTTATTACATACCATTTGGATCCTTTGAAGATTTCTTTGAGATTTAACTATTCTTTAAGAAATTTCTCATTTCTAATGACTTGTATTTGCTTTGAATATTAACTCACATTTCAAGCAGCACTCTTTTGACTTTTTATTTTTTTTCCTGGATAGAGGTCCTTTGCATACATTGCTTTTAACTGACCCCCAAAAGATGTCAATGCCACAAGGATACCACTTGCAACACCACTAGCATTTCCTATATTTGCACCTTGTACCCTTTTCACATTGAAACAAAATAAGCATGGAATATTTATTGTCATAAAATCAGAATGTGGTAGTCAGAAATCATTTCTTCTGGCTTAGAAGGGACAAGTAAGTACATGCTTTGGACAAATACACACTGGGTTTGTGTCTTCTGTCCTCTTGGAATGTGCAGACCACAAATTATTATCTTTGATTTTGCCTAGGTGGAGACTGAGGCATTTATCTCCTCAACAGCTCAGAAGAACACAGAAAAACAGACATGGTGTCTCCAAAAGAGATATTACAGACACACACACACACACACACACACACACACACATCTTCTATTTAACAAACTTCCTTTTTCCTATGATTAAAAAAACAATATCTTTTTTTTTGAAAAATACAAAATGCATAGGTTTTTAAATTATGAAATACTAAAATGACTAACAAGGGATTTATCTAAGATTATTTATTTTTTCATATAAAAATTAAGGCTTTATTGGAGTTCATATAAAACTCAGTATGAAATTTTCCTCTTTGAAGCTTATGAAATTATATATCTCATTAACTACACAAAGACACACTCACTGTATTATTCAGAGTGTACCTAACAACTTTCATCTCCTTATTTATTAACTAAAAGCACCCAGGAGGTGCCAAGTACGTTGGTGTTAAGCTGCATGGAGGCAGTGTGGGAATGCCCATTGGAATCTCACAGTTTCACACATTGATAAAATCCAGCTAGGCCACAAGAAGAATTAAATGTATAAACTACAGCTAGTGCACATACACACATGTGACACTGTCTTCGTGGGAACTGCAAAACATGGAAATGGAGTGGTAATATGACCTGTCTGAGAATGTGGTTTCTATCTACCTACTTCATTAAACACTTTAGCTGGTTTTTCAATCAGACAAAAATGAGAATTGTATGCCCAACTTCATTCCCAGAATTAGCTTCCGGAATCTATTCTGCTCCTAGGGAAATAATTCATTCTCATTGTCCATGTAACCAAAGACTATGAAATTTCATGGTGACAAGGGGAGTTTGAAAATAACATCTTTTTCTCCTGGGTTCTGAGTGAGGACAAGGTAATACCACTGCAAATTCAGAGAAGAGAAAGGCTGGCCATCAGGAGAACACTGCTTACGTTAGCCTTGGATACTAATGTCACAGACGGCTTTGCTTCGACTGGACACACTTCTCCCTGCACATTCGTTTCTAGATTTCTGGGATTCAACCATGTCCCTGCATAATGTCATTCTCCGTGGTCCTGAAGTCTTTTGCTAAACCAGCCTACTTAAGCCTCCTTGAAGAGCTTTCCTGATGTCATTATCATATCTGAACTTTGAATCCCAGGCTATGTTGCTCTTAAGAGTCACCAGTCTAGTGGGCTGGAAAGATAGCTTAGTGGTTAAGTGCTTGCCTATGAAGCCTAAGGACCTAGGTTGGAGGCTTGATTCCCCAGCACCCATATTAGCCAAATGCACAAGGGGTGCATTTGCATCTGGAGTTTGTTTACAGTGACTGGAGGCCCTGGCATGCCCATTCTCTCTCTCTCTCTCTCTCTCTGTCTCTTTCTCTCTGTCTGTCACTCTCAAATAAATAAAATAAACAAACATCAACAACAACAACAAAAAAGAGTCACCAGTCTAGTTTACTTGCATGAAACCACAGATTTCAGATCACAATACAGGCAGACTCCCAGTCACTAGGTTTTATGAACCTCGAGATGGTCAGACCCCAGCTTTGTTCTTTCTAATTTCAAATCCTCCATGCTCCGTTGACAACAGCCCAGTGTGATCTGTAGCTTGTATCTGAGTAAACATGATCTGAGACCAACTACCGGCATCTTGATTTCATTACAGGATTACTTAATCTTATGACATAGTCACCTTTCTTATAAACTCTTCTATTGACAATAGTAACACATGCGTATTATGGATGTATATACTGTGTTTTGATCACAATGCCCCCCGTTACCTTCTATACCCTATCCCACACTGCCCCTTCCCCTAAATCCCATCTTTCACACTAGTCCCTCTTCCAATAGTTTTTTTTTTTCATTCCAACACGATTCATGATGGAATGTTGACAGTCTCACAACTGTGCCGGTCTGATATAGGTAACGACAGTTGAGGTGAGGTCATCAATGTAAGGATCACTCTGTTATACAATCTCTTAAAACTTACATACTCACTGACACATGAGGAAAACGCCTGCTTAAAATGTGTGCCTATATTACAGAACTTTCCCCATTAAAGGAAATTCTGGTGCATTTATTTACAGTATTCTTGGGGGTTTTGTGTGTTTGTTTGTTTGTTTGTTTGTTTGTTTTTGTGTGTACTTTCCCTAAATACAAAGTTTCCATGAAAGGGTAAAGGGAACTAGACTGAAGCCCCATGCCTAACGATTGTTGGAGCAGACGTTAGTTGTCAGTAACCTGGGTTAAAATCCTGCCTGTGTTAGTGATAGCTAATAAATCACTCTAAGCCTTAATTTTCCCTCTGATAAAATGAGGATAATAAGATTTGCTAGTTCTCAGGTTGTCTGTGTAGAATAAAAAAGAGAGTTCTGAAGCATGCACTAGTACTTGACACACGATACCCAGTCAATAAACTGAGTTGACATTATTAGTCTCAGGCCTCAGCAATGTCAGATATTAGTTTAAAAATGGCAATTTGGGGCTGGAGAGATAGCTTAGTAGTTAAGTGCTTGCCTGTGAAGCCTAAGGACCCTGGTTCGAGGCTCGATTCCCCAGGACCCACGTTAGCCAGATACACAAGGGGGCGCATGCGTCTGGAGTTTGTTTGCAGTGGCTGGAGGCCCTTGTGGGCCCATTCTCTCTCTCCCTCTCTCTCTCTCTCTCTCTCTCTCTCTCTCTCTATCTATCTATCTGCCTCTTCTTCTGTGTGTCACTCTCAAATAAATAAGGAAAAAATAATTAAAAATAATTTTTAAAATGGCATTTTTTTTTGCAACCGGAAGTAGAATGACTAGTGTTTTCATTCACTGATTCTTTGTGGTAGAAAAGGTAAGGAGGCAAGAAGAAACAAAGAATAATCCTGATGAGACATAACCTAGCTCTGTGGACCAGTCTGCATTTCCTCCAACCATACCACAAAATGTTCTAACCAGATATGAAGACCTTACATTCTCCTTTCTGTCTTTTGAAACTGAAATATGCTCTTTGTTGTTGTTGTTTTGAGGTAGGGTCTCACTCTAGCTCAGGCTGACCTGGAATTCACTATGGAGTCTCAGGGTGGCCTCAAGCTCACAGCGATCCTCTTACCTCTGCCTCCCGAGTGCTGGGATTAAAGGGGTGCGCCACCAATCCCGGCTTGAAATATGCTTTTAATTTGAAATGATAAATAATGTAGTGAGAGACATGTAACCCAGCTTAAAGCAGTGTAAAAGTGTAAGTCTATTTATTTTCTTTATTCTCCTCTTGTTTGTCATGGAGGAGGTTTAATTGACCAAAACTCTGTCACTAGTAGGAAGGTTAGAGGTAATGGCATCACTTTCTTCAAGCGGCATAACCACACTGAGCAAGCCTACCACTACAGAGGACACCAGCCACAGGAGGTAGGCGCAAGGGTAATCTCCATGCCACATGGAAAATCAGCTGTGACTCCACACTGCCACCAGGCATCTGTGAGGACTTGCTTGTAAAAGACAAAGTCTCCATGTTCATTAAAAACAAACTATCTTTCCTCTCCTTCTCTTCTCATGAACACATACTTCTTTTTCTTTTCTCTGCATATGTTTACTAATGTTTTTCTTAGAATTTATTTTATAGCTATGATACATAAAACAATTTTAAAAGGTGACATGAGTGGTATTTTATCAGATTAAAAATGGATTTTGCTTACAAGAATTCTTCATAGAGAATATTTTATTAAGCAAATTTAGGTTTTCTTGATGTGGTGAGTAACTAATATAAAAATCCAACATTCTGATGCCTTTGTATTCTGAAATATTTTCATTTCTCTTTTCCTTTTTTTAAACATTTATTTATTAGAAGAGAGAGAGAATTGGCACACCAGGGCCTTATGTCACTGTAAACAAATTCCAAATGCATGTGCCACTTTTGGATCTGGTTTTATGTGGACACCGGGGAATTGAACCTGGGTGGCTTTGGTGGCAAGTGCCTTTAACCACTGAGTAATCTCTTCAGCCCAACTTCTATATTCCTTAATTATTAATTAACACACTTGAAATAAAAGACAATATGATAGAACATTTAACAACTTCATCCCTAACAACACAATTTAACATAGAAAGAAATGCTTCCAATTTGAAATAGGTATTTAAGGGAATGTACAGTGATGACACACATAGGATTCCTTATCTTCTTAAAGGACCAAATTAGGCTTTGAAGGCTAAGGATGCCGGTTCAATTCCCCAGGACCCATGTAAATCAGATGCACAGGGGGCTCATGTGTCTGGAGTTCATTTGCAGTGGCTGGAGGCCCTGGCGTGCCCATTATCTCTTTCTCTCTGCATCTTCCTATCTCTCTCTCTCTCTCTCTCTCTCACACACACACACATACACACTCAAATAAATAAATAAAAATATTTTAAAACGTGAATCATCAAAATGTAGTAAATGAACATGGTCGTACTCACAGCTCAGTTCAGCACTGGGAAGGCTGAGGCAGAGTTATGAAGACAAGACCATTCTGGGCAACAGGATGCTACATTTCTACTTCCCTTCTATGCTTCCCTCTCCCTTGCCACTTAACAGTGCACCAATGAGATGAGGCAGATGAGGATGGAGCACAGAAGTAGTTCTTCAAGGACAGGCAGAATCCCCCTCATGCAGACCTTTCTCTGAAATACATGCAGTACCCTCCTCAAATCAGGGCAGGTGAAATTAGTCACAGTTGACAGAAGTGGGTCAGGATGAGAATTGTTGACTCCTCCCCAACTCCTTTTATGAAGCTAGCATCACCCTAATACCAAAATCAGACAGCAATGCAACAAGGAAAGAAAACTATAGGCCTATATCACTAATGAACTTAGATGTATACATTCTGATCAAAATTATTGCAAATGGAAATCAACAATACATCAAAAACATTTTCCACATTGATCAAGTAGGCTTCATCCCAGTGATCCAGGGATGGTTTACCATACAGAAATTGGTGAACGTAATACAACACATAAATAAACTTAACCATAGGAACAACAGGATCATCTCAATTGAAGCAGAGAAGGCCTTTGCCAAAATACAACACCACTTCTTGATCAAAACACTGGAAAGCATAGGCATGCAGGGTTTATATTTCAACACAATAGAGGATAAATATAAAGTTCTTAAAGCCCAAACAATATTTAATGGGGAAAAATTCAAGGAGGTCCCACTGAGATCAGGAACAAGACACTCTCACCACTGCTCTTCAACATAGTACTAGAAGCACTAACCCAAGCAATAAGACAGGAGAAAGAAGTAAAAGGGATTCAAATTGTAATGGAAGAAGTCAAGTTAGCCCTATCAATAGCTGACATGATCCTATATATAAGTGACCTGAAAGTCTCCATCTCAAAACTTCTAAAGGTAATAAATTACTTCAGCAATGTGTCAGGAAACAAAATCAATGCACAAAAATCAGTAGCTTTTCCATATGCAATCTACAAAGATAAAGAAAATGAAATCAGTGAGGCTGTCTATCCCATTTTCAATAGCAACAATAAAAGTTACATACCTTGAAATAACACTAAGCAAGGATGAGAAAGATCTATATAATGAAAACATAAAAACAATTAAGAAAGAAATAGAGGAAGACTTGAGAAGATGCAAAGTTCTTCTATTATCCTGGATAGGTAGAATTAATATTGTGAAAATGGCAATTCTACCAAAAGCATTATACAGATTTAACACAATACCAATAAAAATAGCATCATTCTCCACAGAGATTAACAAAATCATTTCAAAGTTTATATGGAATGGCAGAAGGCTTCAGATATCCAAACATATCCTCAGGAAAAACACCTCTGGGGTATTGCCATACCCAATCTAAAGCTATATTACAAATCCATAGTGACAAAAACAGCATGGTACTGGAATAAAAATGGAAACATAAGCCAGTGGAACAGAAGTTAAGACCCAGACCTTAAGTCAAATAACTACAGCTGCTTGATCTTTGACAAAGGTATCAATAGTGTAGACTGGAGAAAAGACAGCATCTTCAACAAATGGTTTTGGACAAATTAGAAGATCATATATAGAAAAATGAAATTAGATCCATTCATTTGACCACATACAAAAATCAAGTCTGAATGGATTAAAGACCTCAATACCTGAAACTCCTCAACTACTGGGGAAAAAAAATGGAGGCACTCTCCATGGTATAAGACTGGGAAAAGACTTCTTGAACAAAACTCCAGTAGCCCAGGAAATTAAACAAGCACTCAACCAATGGGATCTCATGAATCTCAAAAGCTTTTGCACAGACAATTATACCATAAGCAGAGACAGTAGATTACCCAATGAATGGGAGAAAACATTTGCCAGCTATACCACTAATTTATAGAATCTACAAAGAACTGAAAAATCTAAACAATAAAAAAAATAAATCAAACAACCCACTCCAAAAGTGGAGTAGAGAACTGTACAGGGAGTTCTTAGAGGAAGAATTACAAGTGGCTAACATACACGTAAGAAAATGTTCAAAATACCTTACCATTAGGGAAATACAAATTAAAACAACTATGAGTTTCCATCTTACCTTAGTGAGGATAGCAAACATTAAAAAAATCAAATGAAAACAAATGTTGGTAAGGATATGGAGAAATAGGAACACTCATTCACTATGGGTGGGAATGTAAGCTGGTACAACCACTATGGAAATCAATATGGAGACTCCTGAAAATGATGAATATAGAGTTACCAACAGAACTTGTTATTCTATTACTGGGCATTTACACTAAAATCTCTACATCTCAGTTCTATTTGCTCAACCATGTTTATAGCTGCTCAGTTCATAATAGCTGCCCATCATTGGATGAATGGATAACCAAGATGTGGTATATCTACACAGTGGAATTCTACTCTGCAGTAAGAAAAAATGGCACAATGAAATTTGTAGAAAAATGGTCAGACTTGGAACACATCATTATAAGTGAACTCACACAATCACAGAAAGACAATTGTTGCATGGTCTAACTCATCTGTGGTTCCTAACCTGGATCTACCTGAGTTTCTGACATACTTGAATAGCATCTTGATGCTTGGGCAATAGAGAAGGTAGGGCTTAGGGGAAAGGGAAGAGTCAGAGGGACACAAAACTGCACCCAAATTTAACTGATACCATAGAATTCTTTATTCTGGAAGTCAGAATAAAAGGCAGAGCCCTCAAGAGAACCTTAAGGGGAGCACCTGAATCAAAGGGCCCTGAGGAAGGTGAGATGAATCCTAACCTTATATTTCTCCTGTTTCTCTCCCCCCCCCTCTCCATTTCCCTTTGTAGTGGCCTGTAATTCCCTGTACCAGGATGTGGTTTACCTCTGCAATGAGCTGTTGATCATAGAGACCTATTATATCTCTCAAAACAAAAAAGACAGACTTCTGTCAGAGCACTTGATTACCCACCAGAAGTTAATGGTCAGACCCTACTGCTGAAGACACCATATGCTGTTGGCACAGACCATGGAGAGACTTGGTTGCAATCCAGAAGAGAGCCAGTCCCTAGAAATTAGTCTACCTAGTGCTGGAAGGTGCAACATGAGCTACAGGGGAAAAGTGGCCAACATCTGTCAAAGCAACTCAAAGTCTAAGTGAAAACAAGTGCAATAGTGGCACACAGACATTCTGGGTAAACAGCTGCTCTTGAATTGGCTAACAGATCTGTTCAGTGGAAAGGAAACCATATCTGGAGCTGAGAAACAAGTGAGAAACATATCCAGGTAATGATTCTGCTTTCCATTGTCAAACTCCCACTAATCTTGGGCTATAAGAGGGTCTACACCCTTTAAATTCTCTCTAAATTAATAATGGTTATGCCATTTAACCGGTGCTGACTTCACTCTCCATTGGAAAATCTGCTTCTCTCTTTCAGACGGGAGCTGGACTTGAGGAGATAAATGATCCAGTGAACTCCACCCCAGTCCCAGCTGAAACCACAGAGGAATTAGGAAAATGAGCAAGAATGCAGCTTTCTTAGTGAATCTTATATCAGCGCAAGGGTGAAGAAAATAGACACTGAGGACACTCAACACCTACTAAAATAGAGATCCAGAGGCTCCTATGTGCCCATCATGGAAGTTGACTTAAAATACTCCCAGCAGGGCTCAGGAAGTTTTATGGAAAAGGGGGTGTAAAGATTGTTAGAGCAACACAGAGACATTGCCTCTCCCCCCATAACTGACTGCTGCCCCCATAATGCATGACCCACAATCCCCATGGGGTTGACCTGCATCCCAATGAGGAGGGCCTCTTCAGAAAAGGGCCAGGGAGGAGGGAAAGGATGGTACCAGCCTGTGTTGTTTACATATTAAATATGTCCATATCTAATAAAACAAAAATAAATAAATAAATAAGTGGAATACCTGAAAAAAAAGGTGAGCATTGTTTCTGCTCCATGCTTGAACAAAAAGGCATACATATCAATATATGTGGGCCTTATCCATAGCCATATGCAAGCTGATTTGATCTTTTAATGACAGCACCTCTTGTTGGTTATCCACAGTCCATTATTAGCGAACTTGTATGTTCAGATACAATCAATTCCCTAAACTGTCCCACATCCATTGTGAAGATTGCCCTCATTACACTCACCTACACAGGCTCACACTAACACACACACGGAATCTTTGATTTCAGGGTTTTTCTTTGTTTGTTTTTTGTTTTTTTTGAGGTAGGGTCTTCCTCTCGCCTAGGCTGACCCAGAATTCACTATGGAGTCTCAGAGTGGCCTCGAACTCACGGCGATCCTCCCACCTCTGCCTTCCGAGTGCTGGGATTAAAGGCGTGCGCCACCACGCCCAGTTCTGATCTCAGTGCTTTTGTCAACCCTGTTTTCTTTGTAAAGCAAATGAGAGGAATCCTATGTGTAGTCATTCTCTGATCAAGTGTGGTGTGGAACATTGAAACATCTCTAGTAGGACACATGTCCTACCTTATAAATAAATGTCACTCCATCACCTTTTAGCTCTGTTTCTAAACTCTAGACAAACATCTAGTCTGTCTGTCTGTCTTTTAACAGCATTGTTTGGGACCCAAGGCTGTCATCAACACCCTCGTTGACAGAGAAGCAGTTAAATACACATTCACACTGAGCCCCGGGTCACAGAGATTTTTTTTTTTTTTTTTTCGTGGACCAGTTTCTGATTGGACTTTGAGATGTAATGCTCCTCACATTTGAGATGTAACTCTCCTCACATTTAACCTGCTTGTCTTAAGTTACCAAACTCAGCACTCAAGCACTTGAATTGTGATATATTTCTTTTACTCTTTAGCTTTTAAAAAATAATTCTGTCTGCTGAAGCAGATGCCAGGCTATATTTTTGCAGAAGATGTTGGAGCAAAGAAAACATTAATATTATTTCCAATCTTTGATTTTTTTTTTCTGAATGTGTTAAAAACCTTGTCTTTATGAAGCAGTTCTATTAAAAGAATAAAGTAATGTACCAGGTGGCGGGAAATATATCAACAATTCTTTGTTGAAAAGATGTCAGGGTAAAAATAAAAACACAAGTTCTGTCTATTGTTTAGAAGGCAGATTGCATTTCCTGCAAGGTAGATCCTTGGTATTCAGTCTCACCAACATCTCCGCGGGCCAAGAGAGGTGTTCCAATTTCCTCTTTTCATTATATCATATAAGTTTGCCTCCAAGCATTAAAATTGTAATCACAATCTATACAAAGCAATGTCAATTGAGTAGCAATCCAGACAGCCTAGGGTGAGTCCTTGAATTTGGGGAAGGACATTTTTTTTTCTTTGCTTTTTAAATGACCAATTTATTTTTAGTTAACCTATACCCATGGAAATCTCCACCTGCACACCTGTCTATGTCACTTTCCTTTTAGTGATTCCATCTGATTGACAACTTCCATGCCCATATACAATGTATCCTGATAATAAACCCTTTCCACCAATTCCTTCATCACCCATCCCCTCCAGGGAATTCTTTTTTCTTTCCAACTAGACCCTCTTCAATTTTAATGTTAAATTTCTTAGCCTTCTCCATCATGCATGATAGTAGTTGGTTGTGTCCAATATTATGTAGGTCATGTGCAAGAAATGATACCAGCTATGAGGCCATGGATATCACCACCAATCTGTGTTTATAACACAGCATCCCAAAGCACCCCTGCCCATCCTTTGGCTCTCGCATTTTTTTTCAGCTACCTCTTCTGTGTTGTTCCAGGAGCCTTTCAGGCCATATTAAGTATATTTTTTTCCAAGGTCTTAAGGTGAATCACTGTTATTTCTTTGATCTCTTTCAGATTTTTTTTGTCGTCATCTACAGCTATAAACTTCCCTCCTAGGACTGTCTCCATTCTACCCCATAGACATTGCTGTGTTTTGTTTGCATCTTCATTCAATTCTAGGAATTTTAATTCATTCTTGATTGCTTCAGTACTTATCACTTAAATGTATATTGTCTCATCTCTGTTGAGCACATTTTTTGTACTCTCTCTTGTTATTTATTTCTAGCTTTATTCCCTTGTGATCAGATGGAATACAAGAAGCAAAAGAAACTCTGCCAGTGTGAAGCCTTTGGTCCAGCCCATGTTTAACAGAAATATACCTGGCTTGGGCTGTGCTGGTAAGAAAAGAGAGTTTTGCTGTCTATGTCATTTTGCTTTTTTTATTTTTTGAGTGGTTTATTTTATCTTAGAAAAAAAAATTTTTTTTTCTAGGTAGGGCCTTACTCTGGTCCAGGCTTACCTGGAATTAACTATGTAGTCTCAGGGTGGCCTTTAACTCTCAGCGATCCTCCTACCTCTGCCTCCCGAGTGCTGGGATTAAAGGTGTGCGCCACCACGCCCGGCAAAAAATAAATTTTGACAAATATTCAAATACAGCAAGTTAGAATTGGAGAAATGTAAACACTATTTGGAGATTTTGCCTTAAAGACAGTGTCTTAAAATGGCATGGTAACCTGAGCTAAAATGGTTCAACTGGAAGAGGAGCTTTTTCCATGCACAGTATACAAGGGCTATGTCTTATTCTATTAACCACAAGTAGATAGAATATAATTTCTTTCACAAAACTTTTGCTTTATATATACTTCCAATTCTTCTTTTTCAGCTCTTTTAATGTGTGTTCACCATGATTCATCTAGTGCATGAAATGTTGGCATCTTTTGTAAGTTGTTTCCTGCAGCTACCTCAGTGAGCTCCTTCATATTAGCCCAGGGAGGTGGCTGTGCAGGCCGTGTGTGTCTGACTGCATATTTCCACAGGATTGTGAAAAACAGAACCTACTTTCTCACTAAACATTGTTGTGAAACTCACTGAATTATATTTGCAATTTAAAATAAGCTCGTGTTGAATAACTCTATTGCACTTCAGAAGAAATTAAATGCACCACAGTTATAAGTCAGGGTCAGTTTAAAGTGAAGCCGTGTGTCTCCCCACCCCAGCCTGCTCATCCCCACAGGCCTGCACAAACCAGTATGTGGACTTCCCTTAGCTTTGGCATTTTAATGAGGAAGCTGAGCTATGTGATTTCCTAAGTACCTTTCATTATTTTTCTCCAGTGCTGGGATCAAACCCAGAGCCTTGCCCATGTTAGTCAAGGGCTCTACAATTGAGCTGTATCCCAAGCCTTACCTGTCATTTGTATTGATGTTTTGATTGTGGATAAGAAAGGATTTGCAATGGTATCTTCAGTTTTTGTTTTTCTTTTTAAAACTGAAAACTAGTTTATAGACTCTTAGATTTCAATGGTTACTTTGAAAAAAAAAAATGCTGTGTGCTCCACAGACATCAATATATCATGTAACTTTGCCCCAAGCATTGCCACTGGTTATAATTTAAACCTGAAGATTTTGCTTTCTCAGGCGGTTCTGCCACAACCATATTCTAGGTTCTGTTCCACAATGCAGAAGGCTCCTGGTAAGACACTCAAACGCGGAGATGAAAAGATGAAGAAAGGCAAACATTCTCCATCAGCGAAATGCAAAGTGTGTGTGTGTGTGTATGCATGTGTATGTGTATGTGTGCTTGTGTGTATGTGTGTGTGTGTGTGTGTGCATGTGTGTGTGCCCATGTGCACCTTCCTCAGGGATGAGGCATAGTGCATGAAATTGTATGATCAATAAAATGCTAGTTTAGTACTGTGGAGGCTGAGGCAGAAGGATTTCTGTGAAGTGGAGGCCAACATGGGAACATGGGGCATACCTGGAGAACTCCATGCCACTGAGCTGCTGAGTGAGTCCCAGACCTCCAGCCTGAGCAACACTGCAGCTTCTTCTCTTCCTCTCTCGGTCTCACACACACACACATATAGACACACAGACACACACAGACACATACAAACACACACAGACAGACACACACAGATACAAACACCCACAGACACAAAGATAAACACAGACACACACACATACAAACATACACACAAACACACATACACATACAAACACAGACACAAACAAACAAACACACAAGTGTTTTCTGCTCTAAAATATTTACAGTGTCTGTATGAGTGAATTCCTGTAAAATGTTCAATGTCCAGTTCTGGAACTAATAACTTACAGAAGCTTATTCTGTACTGCCCACTCTTTTCTTCTTCTGCCACCCTAGCCTAGAATAAGACCTCAACTTATTACCCTGGATGGCTCAAAGACAGAACAAAACAATCTTTTGAATTCAATTCTTAAATTCAATAACGCCTTTGCAACCTTGTTTGCATTCAATAGTCTATAGAAATCTATAGAGTATGTATACTAGAATTGAGTGTTTTAGATACTCATTGGCTGGTCTTTCTCAGGGACATAATTTCATTTTTTGACAGTATACTCCAACCTTACATGACCCCTACCATTTTTCCCATTTGAACTTTGCCATCCACTTTTTTTCCTGTTCATAATTGCTACTCTTTGTTGTCACCCTTAAGCCCTTAATTTTAGAATCACCCTTCCAAATTCTGTGTGCTTTGCAATAGTAAATAGAGTGAGCATGATTAATATACAGGGCTAGGATTGGAGCTCAGGGGAAGAGGAGCTACCCAGAATGTGTGAGTTCCTCTGTGAAGCACCTAGCAACACACACACACACACACACCCTGTGTTTCTGTCTATGAGTGTGTATAAAACTCAGTTCATACCCAAACACCTTTCAATGTATTTTTTGGGGGGGTTATATCATTCATTCAACACTTATTGAGGGCCACTGTGTGCCAGGAACTGTGCTGGGCACAGAAATATAGCGACGAGTAAGATACAGTCCATGCCCTTAAAGGTTCACAGTCTCGAAGGGCAGACAAACACGTAAAGAAGGAAAATATGGTGCGATAAGGAATGGGGTGGGAGGGAGAAGAGAAATACTTACAAGGTTCAGAGGAAGCCTGGAGGGAAGGGACAAAGGATGCCTTCTAGGGAGGAGCCTGGGAGAGGAGAACAGGTGTTCATATTCTCTACTGGTCACTTGTTTTAAATCACTTCTAACTATTGATGTGAATATATATATATATATATATATATATATATATATATATATATATATATATATATATTCACATCAATATATATCTAGTGTCCCTGTGACTTCCTCCGCTGCCCTTGTCTTTGATGGACGCCTCCCTGGGCATGGCTGGAGGAAGGCCTGTGTTCAGCCCTGAGTGGGGAGAGGTGTGTGTTCCTCTGGGATTGTGTTGTGTTTGCTGTTTGTGCTTCTGGGAAGATGCAAAGGTTCTAAGAAGGAAAAGTGACTGATTTTACTCACTGTGATTATATTTTACATCTTTTTAAAATTGACTTTTTTTTTCCATTTTTTTTTTATTAGTCAGTTCTCTATTCAGCAAATACAGTCAGTTTGGTACCATTATTAGGCTCATCCGTGACCTACCCCCTCCCCTTGGCCCCTCCTTGTTGAGGTATACGGGTCATGCATTGTGGAGTTAGCCCACAGTTATGGGTAAGCTAAATGTCTCTGCATATCATGACCCAACATGTGACTCTGACATTCTTTCCGCCCCCTCTTCCGCAAAATTTCCCTGAGCCATGTTGGGTTCATTTTTGGTCTGCTTCAGTGATGAGGTGTTGAGGGCCTCTGAGGCTCTGGCTCTCTGATTTGGTAGGAGTTGATTTTTCTCTATGCTGATCTGCTTCCCCCTTGTGCTGGTGTCCGGTTCATCAGGAAAAACAGCCCCCTTGCTTGTTTCTCGAAGTTTTCTTAGTTTCAGCCGGAGCCCTTTTGAGGTATGATGGGGTGGCTCTCTCCTTAGGGTCTACATCTATCTGAAAAAGAGAAGCAGATTCTCCAACGGAGAGTAAGTTAGCACCATGACAAATGAGATAACCCTTACTTTTTTTTTTTTATAGAGAATTTAATAGGTGTAGGCCCTCTTGTAGCCCACAATTGATAGTAGGTTGATACTGGAGAGTGGGCTTATGTTTGGATATGGTTTTGACTTGTTTCCCAGCTCCAGCTATGGGTCCCATACCAGTGAGGGGATCAGTTAGCCAAATTGAGAGCAGTTGGTTCCCCACCATGGAGAAGTAGGAACACTCATCCACTGTTGGTGGGAATGTAGGATGGTACAACCACTTTGGAAAGCAATATGGAGACTTCTGAAAAAGCTGAGTATAGAGATACCAACAGACCCAGTTATTCCCTTACTGGGCATCTACCCTAAAACCTTCAAACCACAGACTAAAGAGATTTGCTCAACCATGTTTATAGCGGCTCAATTTGTAATAGCTAAGAGCTGGAATCAACCCAGATGTCCATCACTAGAAGAATGGATAACTAAGATGTGGTATATCTACACAATGGAATTCTATACAGCAGTAAGAAAAAATGTCACAATGAAATTTGAGGAAAAGTGGTTGAACCTGGAACAGATCATTCTCAGTGAACTTACCCAACCACAGAAAAAAAATCGCCACATAGTCTCACTCATCTACAGCACCTAACCTGAATCTACCGAAGATACCTTACATACCCAGCAAGCATCTCCTAGATTAGACACTAGGATGGAAGGGGAGGGAGGGGAGGGCATCAAAGGGGTGGGAAACACAAATCTAGACCCAAACGGCAATGGTACCATAATCTTCTACTTACTAAAAGATAGACCAAATGGCTGATCCCTCACCAGGCCCTTACAGGGAACAACTGAACCACAAGACACTGGAGAGGGTAAGATTAAGACTAACCTTAGTCTCCTACATCTTCCCTCCCTCACTTCCCCTCTCCCTGTCTCTCTCTCTCTTATCTCTAACTCTTGTATATTAGTTATCTTTTTCCTCATTTTCTTAGTGGGCACTGACCTATAAATCCCAGAACCAGCATGGGGCTATCATCCACAATGAGCTTTTGATCAGAGAGACCTACAAGGTTTCCTAAAAGACAGATGGATTTCTGTCAGAGTACTTGATGACCCACCAAAGGTTAGTGGTAAGACCCTACTGCTGAAGATACCTTATGTGATTGACATGCAAATTAGAATGGCATAGCTGGAAGTTGGAAGAGAGTCAGTCCCCAGACAGTCAGCGCATCTAGTGCCAGAAGGTGCTACATGGGCGACTGGGGGAAATTGACCAATATCTATCAAAGCAACGCATGGTCTAACCTACTTAGCAGTAAAATTGACTTTTATAGGCATATTCATCCACACTCTTGGAAGCTTTCTCAAAGAAGCCCCAGGGATAGCAGGGAAGCCTGAAGTTTACACATGCCCAGACTTGGCTCTCCATTTATATGGTGAGGTTTGGAGTGCTTTGTGGACATGAGAGTCAAGTTCCATAGAAGAGGAGACATTGGGTCAAATTAAAATATTAGACAGTACGTTAGAGAGTATTTTCTGGGTTTTTTTTTTTTTTTTTTTTTTTTTTTTTGGTTTTTCCAGGTGGGGTCTCACTCTAGCCCAGGCTGACCTGGAATTCACTATGGAGTCTCAGGGTGGCCTCGAACTCAAGGCAATCCTCCTACCTCTGCCTCCCGAGTGCTGGGATTAAAGGTGTGCGCCACCACGATCGGCCCTAGAGGGTATTTTCTAAGTGAAACTAAATGATAGCAAATATTTCATTTCATCAAGCATACCAATGATGTCTTCCTCAACCATGGCATTAGTCCTCCTTTCTCTTCTAATGTCCCTCTTGGAATCTAAGTAACTTAAGAAACTTGACACTGTGACAATAAAAGTGGCAGACAACGAATCTTAAATGACTGCCAACCGTAAGCAGTTGGCATTGAAATCATGAAAAAAATACCTTAAACTAACTTAAGCAAGTCATTCGTTACAGTACCTAATCTTATCACATTTAGACTGCAGAAGTGATATGAAATACTCTCAGATATTTCATAATGCGTCATTACAGGAGACATCCAGAGCTGAGAAGGTGTGACCTAAGGAATGGGATGACAATTGTCCAGTTGTCTCACCGTCCCTGGAAGCTTACATTAATGACTCAGGTCACAACTGAAATGCTGGTTCAGGTCTACCTATAAAGGGCTTGAGCTCTGGAGTTAAATGTTCGATGAATGACCTTGCTTCTTTCTCTGAAGTGTGACTGCTACTTTGAGTCCATACCAGGTCTGCCATTCTGCCCACCCACATCTCTAGGGACAGGTGTATGGAAATGCCTTAACCCAAGACAACACAGGGGCAGAAGGCTGTGTGTTTCTCTCATGTAATCACAGCAGTTTCCTTGCCGTTGCACTTATTGTGAAGTAAGTTAGGAAAACAAATAAATAAATGAACACACAGTTTGCAGTTGTGGTGAAGATGGTCAGATTCTGGAGAAACATTTGCAGAGTTACTTAATGTGGAAGGACAGGCCTGTCACCAGGGAGACGTTTGCTTCAGCCTCTGGTACATGTGGGTTCTTCAAGTGACACGTTATGGCTTCAAATTCAGCTTTTGACCAGCTACATGCCTGTTCTCTTTCAAACGTATGTTTAGTTTCTTACAGGTGGGGAAGCTGTAGTGGGCCTGGTCAGAAGAAAAACCAGTAATGAGGGAAATGAACGTTTTGTCAAGTGGAAGTAGAAACAGGCTGTGAGCCACAGCCATGGAGTCCCTAAAAGTTTAAAACCTGGAGGCGACTTGAATTGCAGGGCTTCCAGGCTTGTGACCAAGGACAGGCTCCCAGCAACAACACGTGCCTCCTGCTTATTCTCAGCTGTGACTCATGCCCAGAACCACCGAACAGAACAATGATTCATTATTATTATTATTATTATTATTATTATTATTATTAGATTACATCACACAGTGAATGAACATTGCCACATTCCTTATCAGAACCTCAGTGAGGGAAAGGCGGTCTCCCTGGACGCCCAAGTTCCCTCCGCCACCAGGGGGCGCTCCCGCACAATTGTTTCCCAAAGATGAGGCTGGGTAATGAATTCCAGCTGGGAAGCTGGCCCTGGAGTCCCTCTGGGAGCTCTCAGAAGGGTGCTTGCCTGTGACTGGCTGGGCGTGACATTACCTTTGTGTGATTATTAATGTGTGAAGGGCGGGGAAGGAAATAATGCGATTGTCAACAAAAGGAGAGGAAATCATAGGACTAGGTTCTGGGAATATATTGTATTACAAAGCCAGCTTTAAAGTGATCCCCCAAACTCCCAACTGTCACAACTGAGTTCCGGGAGGACAAAAGGACGGAGTCGGGCATGACTTTGAGCTTTGCCCTAGATCAGGTCTCTCCTGACAGGTCTTGGTTCTCACCTATCCTTCCTTAATCCAACCTGGGAGGTCTTTCTGTCTATCCCACTCCAAGCAGCTTTCAAATGCCAGAACTGTTAACAGTTGCTTTGTTGCGTTCATTTATGTTTATGAATGTGGACAAAAGAGGAAATAAATACTTTTTCTTTTCAGAAAGTAAATGGCAAAAAAGAAAGATGAGTGTAGAAATAAAAAACGTGTGATGTTTTAATTGCCTGAACATTCACAATTCCATATAAATGGGTAAGTGTTCCTGTCCCCCTTCTTGGCTCCCTTCAATGCTTGAAGACTGTAGAGTTTTCCTTCCCTGAGGTCAGCGGAGTGATGAGGACACTGGGAGACAGTGTGTTGGTGTCAGTGGGTGTCTAGGTGCGGCCATTCTTGAGTCCACTTATCTTCCTTGCCTCACCCATGAACACAAAGGCTTTTCAATGCAAAGCTATGACGAATAGACAGCTGACTGAGAGGAAGCAGTCTCCATAGTGGGAGTGGGCAAGGGCCAAGGCCAAAATAAGTCCCAAAATTACTCAGCTCTACCTTTCAAACAAAACGGGCTCCTGTATCTTGAATGATTTCTGACTATGGTCCATTCACGGACTTGGCTTCTAAGGATGTCTTATCTTAATCTTCAGTTTAACAAAAAAAATAAAAGGAGTAAGGGTCTGTAAAGAAATAGATAGGAGGGCTGGAGAGATGGCTTAGCTGTTAAAGCACTTGCCTGAAAAGCCTAAGGACCCAGGTTCAATTCTCCAGTACCTGCGTAAACCAGATGTACAAGATGGCACATGCATCTGGAGTTCACTGGCAGTGGTTAGAGGCCCTGGAGCGCCCATCCTCTATCTCCATATTCTTTTCTCTGTCTCTCTCATAAACAAACAAACAAACAAACAAACATGCTTAAAACTCAGAAAGGAAGGAAAGATTTACCCAACTGCTGTTCCCATTTCCTGGCGTGATCATAATGTCCCTCCACATGCTTTCTCACAAGAACCTTGGAAAGCACAGAGAAAATATTAGAGAAGTAATGAGAAAAGAGAAACAAGGTATTTTGGCTCAGTTTTTTTGATGCATATAGACTCTAGCTAGTAGCTGCCTGAACAGCAGCTATTCTGGGGGTGGGGGGGCCGATTAGAAAATGAAGGAGAAATGAGAGATAATGTTCTGTAAACCCTAGCTATTGAGAAGACCAGGACTTAAAAGCAGTCAGAGGCAGGGGAAAATGGAATTTAGAACATGAACAAAGAAAACTAAAAAGTTGAGCACAATCAAGAAAGATTGGAAATCAAATGTATTGATTTGCATTTTGCTTATGAAGGAAAACCTATGAAGATTTATTTTTCAAATATATTTACTTATTTTATATGTGTGTGTGTGTGTGTGTGTGTGTGTGTGTAGAAAAGAGAGTGTGCATGTACGGTGGTCTCTTGTAATTGAAAGGGAACACCACCAGATGTTTGCTGGTGCCACTTTTTCCATTTGTCTTTATGTGGGTGCTTGGGATTTGAACCATGGCTGGCAAGCTTTAAAAGAAAGCACCTATAACTGCTGAACCATCTCCCTGGCTCAAATTTTGTACATTTTTTATACACTGCTTATATTTTTTCATCTGAAAACAAAATTCAGGACATTACCAAAATTAGGTATTCTTTATGATTAGATGATAGAGAAAATGATATTTTAGCTAAACAGGAAGGCAAGGGAATAGAGCAGACAGGTAAAATTGTAAAACATGGAATTTAGGAAGGTAACTATTGCCCTTTTAAAGTCCAAAGTCTCTGAAAAAAACATTAGTGATGTCCCTTCTTCAGATGAACGCAGATCTGGAGGAGACAACCTGCCCATTGCACGTCACCAGAGCCCCAGCTGAAACCATAGAGTAGTTGGGGAAATGAACAAGAGTGCCGCTTTCTTAGTAAACCTGGTGCCAGCACAAGGGTGAAGGAGATAGACACAGAGCACACTCAGCTCCTACTCAACCAGAGATCCAGAGACACAGAGGCTTCCAAGACCTCATCACTGAAGTAGACCTAAAAGAAACCCAACATGGCTCAGAGAGGGGGTGGAAAGATTGTTAGAGCCACATGTTGGGACATTTTATGCACAGAGACATTGCCTCTACCCCATAACTGATGGCAAAGCCCACAGTGCACAACCCACATTCCCTAAGGAGGAGGGTCCCTGCTGGGGCGGGGGGGGGAGGGACAAGGAGGAGGCTAACAATGGTACCAACATGGCTGTATACACACTGTGCACACACGGTGCACATAACTAATAATGATAATAATAATAAAATCTTGTCCTGTACAATGTAGTCAAATGCTGACCTACATGCTGTTGTGAAGGTATTTTGTAGACTTAATCATTGCACCAAGAGTAACTCTGAGATATGGAGAGTACCAGGCACCAGAGTCAATGTGTGAGGCCCATAGGGTGAAGCTGAGCAAGCAGAGTCCCCTGGGGACTGACAGAGCATGTTGCTATGTGAGTTGGGAGGCAGTGTCTCAGCTCCAGAGTTCCATGGCCTGAGCCTCCCCATAAAAGCAGTGAGCTTGAAGACAGACAAACAGTTTGAGGTGGGCACCATGCAGGCTGAAGCCTTGAATTCCACCCTCTTAGCCCCTGTGCTGGGTGCCCAGTTACACCAGTGATATGTGGTGAGGACATGTCGTTTCAGCTCCTTGGTGGGCATTTGTGATGATGACAACAGGAAGAGAACATACCTCCCTTACAGAAACTACAGGGAAAGGCAAAGGAGAAATGAGAGAAGGACAAGCTAGGGACTGCTGTGGGAATGTCTCCCACCAAGGGCACCACATTTCTGTCCCCGATTCCTAACATATCCACAGCATAAGTTCAAATCTGTCTCCTGAAATTCCCTAGTCATCTCTCAGAGCCCCTTACAAACCTTTGTGCTAGCCTGACTCTTAGGCCCACATTGGAATGTATTGAATGTCCCCAAGTTTACCTTTTAAAGAAGGATTTTTGACTTGTTAGATTCTCTCTTAAATATTCTCATTTAGAAAAGGAAACCTAGATTTTTTGTGGAATTTCATGCCTCTTTTATTATATGGCACTTTCAAGTATAAATTTTATATATGATGGAGGAAAAATTTGCGTTAAACCTATGACCTCTTTAAAAAAAACAAAACAAAACAAAAAAAACATTATACTTTCTAAGTCCTAGTAGTTGAACTACGGAGAACAAAGTGCCATAAGACTGGAAATTCCCTTCATTGTGTATGTGTTTGTGTTTCTCAAATAACAACCCCTCCGGTTGCTGACACTTTTGCTTCAGTTGGTGCTGTAAGTGTGTGGAATGTCAGGGGATTTACAAATCTTTCTATCATTCTTCTTGTTTAACTTTTGGCATCAGTGAAGGATTTTTTTTTGTTTTGTAGAATAATAAAGACACAGTCCCTTGCAAAGAAAACCTAACAATCTGCTCCCATCTCTGTGAAGTCAATGAGTAATCCCATTATTCCAATAATGAAAACAAGACAGAAATTCTCAAGGACAGATAAATCCAAACTTTATCATCCTCCCTTCCTGCTGTGTTTTACAGCCTCGCATTTTGCTAAGTGCTGCTGTGGCACTTCTAACGCCTTTGGAGTGAATGATAAAAGAAAATTAGAATCACACACAAGTTAGCCTCCCTTCCCTTCACTTGCCTCCTGGACATTGCTTCTGAACATATATTTCTTTATTTTATTGTATTTTTTTTTAGTATAGCCAGATTCCAGTTGTTATGAAGTAAATTAAAAAGAAGAGAGAAAAATCCTCTGATGATTTTTCCTCATCAATAACCTACCTGTGCTGACAGAGACTCGGGCTGAAGCACTCACAGGGAGCAGCAGGGACCTCACTTAACAATTACCCAAAGAAGAGGTTGGAGTAGGATGTCAGTGTGTGAGCTCCCTACCTGCCGAGCACTTTAGATTTCTCTATTTATTTTATGATCTAAAAATACCCCAAACACATCAACTATGACTGTAAAGAGAGACATTGGCAGGGCAACATGAAATCGGATTTTGAAAAGTATTCATTTGAAAAAGAAAAGTAGAGCTAAGGATTGTTTAAATAGATAGTTCTGTTGTTTTCCAAGTTATTAGTAGGCTATACACTACTTTTTTTTTTTTAAATTCAGACTTGCAAATCAGTTGTGTAGCTAATTCTTTTAGACAAATTGAGCATTTCAAGACTTCTCTCCCCACTTCTTTATTAAAAAATAAATTCCTCCAGGAATGCCTCTACAAGTTACTCTGAATACGGTTGTCTATGATAAGAGATAAACATGTAGCCATGACCTATCTGTATTTATTTACCTCTGGTCTAACACTACTAATCTCCAAACTTTATAAATATTTAATTTCCTATACTCAAAAATGAGACCCTTTATAACACAAAACAGAACTAAACACAGAGACAAGCAAGCACCCACAAGCTGCATCACTTGTGTAACAGTGGTCCTGATGAGGACCCCAGCTGGCAAAGGAGGTGGTCAGGATCTGTGGAAGGATTTCAGGTTGTATAAAATCATGTTTTATTAGGTGGATTCGAGTCAGCTACTCTTCTGCAAAGATTAGTAATCAATCACTGAAAATATATCCTAGCCACTTGAGAAATTCTGCCCTCTGAATTTCATATTAAACTGATCTTTAAAATCATTTGGAAAATTCCACCAGAATTTCACCTACCAGATGCATATTTTAAAAGGAAATTAGTACATTATATTATTAAAACTTAAGGTAGGCGGTAGGTATAATTTCCCCAAATGCCTAACTAACTCCCACAGAGTCACTTCTGGAATGAAAGAAGTGTGACTCAAGTACAAATGAACTGTTCTTGTTTTTCAATTTTATCATCAAATTTGAGTACAGATGACCTTGATTTGGATAAAGTTCAGTAAACAGGTGGATAAAACTCTGTTGTTATGTTTTTTTTTTTTTTTTCAGAAAAGTCTTTATATCATTTCTTTACCTCAATCATTAGTTCAAACTTAGGTTTCTATTTGATGGATCTACCGTAAAAGCATTAGAGTTATATGTACGTGGATAGATCATCAAATAACCTGGTGCGGTCTGGGAAGGGATTAAGAGGAACAATAATGACTCCTGGCTTTCTCTATAGCAGGCACTATACACAGCAGGCTATCCCATTTGATCTGTTTTCTCTCATAGTGAAGACCAGCTGGCAATATGCAGGAAGTCACAATGAAGAACCAGAATGAGGGGCTGGGGGCTCAGTGGGTAAAGTGTGCACCATGCAAGCAAGAGGACTTGTGCTCAGGTCTTCATGCTAGTGCCAGGCATGGCGGTACATTCCTTTAATCCCTGTGCTGAATTGGAATTCTTCAGATTCAGTAAACTACAGTGACCCCAAAAAACAACAAGAGTAACAAAGAAAATTGCCCACCCATTGAGCAAGATAACTAGTATCAACAAACCCATGGTCTCCACATGTGCCACACATACTTAAGAACATACACATACATGCACACACACACCACACACATGTACATGTAGTGCACACACACATATACACACTCATGCATACACACATTCAAATTTAAAAAGTATCAGTATACAACTGGTACACTCAACACACAAGTACCAATGCATGACTATGGAAAACATACAAATTATTACCTGATTTACTATGAGGTAGGGACCCTTCTCTTTTTCCCTCTGAGAGTCCTCTGTAGTTCCTGAAAATTGAGGGTTTGGACTTGAAACACCCAGTCAAGAAATCATAGTCTAGCCCTATTATTTTTATGCGACATGTCCCACTCTCCTAAGAATTTCATTTTTATTTTCAAAATAAATGAATGAATGCTAATTTTTCTTCTCTGTCACTTGTAGTCATAACAAGTACCTCTATTGTTTATCTTCTTCCTTTTCTTTTTCTTTTTATCTTTTCCTTCTCAGTGGACTCACCAATCCAGATGTATTTTGACTGAGCCTATCCTTGGGAATGCTTGTCCCTAATAATTTAGATCTCATTTTAGGAGTTACTACTTTGACATGGCTATATAACTTTAAAACATAAAACAAATCCAAGACTTGATTCTTTCGGAAATGCAGATTAAGATACTAGTGTCTAACAGACTGGTTAATAGATCCTTTTTTTTTAATATACAGAAACCTCTGTCTTACATTGAAAATTGTTCCAAGTTCTGACTCAGTCTTGCCAAAGTTTGCTAACTGCAAATAAAAGACGTCCTTGATGGAGCGCCCAGCATTGTCAGCACTCCCCTCTGGCGATCTACAGGAGCCCACACTTAGCGAGTCTGGGAGTTGGCTCAAGATTTCTGTTCCATAGATATTGGCTCAATTAAATGACTTTGTATTTGCATGTAAATGTGCCCATACCTGTGGTTTAACCTCAGTGAGGAAACCATCTCAGTATTTCTGTAATGAAAGGCATCCAGGTGACCATGTAAAAGTGCACTATAGGTTGTGAACTAGAAATGTGGTCTATATTAGAATAGCAATAGGATGTTTTTACCTAAAATATGGAATGGAGAAATGTTTTCTATGACCTCAATGACATATTAAAAATGGAAAAGAATTCAATAGTATTCTTACCCCAGTTATTTGTTGATTAGAAGGAAATAGGGAAAGAGAAAAAAAGTGAGAGAGCAAGAGTGAACAGAGAAAGAAAGGTTTAGATTCGATATTTCCTCACCCCTGCAGGAGTTCTTCCTCTCTGGAGGTCTTTGCCCAGCTTGGGACATTCTAAACCAGACACATAGTTCTTCAACACAGAGTGCTAAACCCTCTTCAACACAGACAATTCTTCATCCCCTAACTGTCCTGCAAGTCCCATCATGGCCAAGCTTCTCTTTCACATATTTATCAAGGTACAGGATTCTGTAACTGCTTTCCAGCAACAGGCTGGAGGAGCTGGGCTTAGAGAATCTGCTCTAGGCAGATCCATCCAGCTGCATGCTTCTCCAACCCTCACTCTCCCTCTGCAGAACCATGCTGGCATGGAGTTTCCAGAAGTCACTGGCAAGGGGCCTAGGCTCCATCGCAGAGAGACAATTCATGTTCTGCCATGCCCCAGCATCACTTGCTTCTCATTCACTTCCTCCTGAGCCTGTTCTTGAAGCCTGTTCTATGCCTGCGGTTTGAAGCCCATGCCACATCTCACCGAGAAACCAGAGCCAGTTGCAGACCATGCAACTTCCCATCCCAGGAACTCCATCTTGCTCTGTGTCTCCCCTGCTTTCCCCTTTATCATCAAAACTGCTGACTCTTAAGAGAAGCCCAGGGCTTACATACCCCATAATAAAATCAGTGACAGTCACCCCACAATCTTAGTGTTTTAATACAAATAGAAAGGTATTATTCCCTGTGCCATCTAACAGGAATGTGAGGGGAGAATGGATAGAGATGTAGTGGGAGACACCTTGGAGTTTCTGCAACAGGCTCCTCTACCTTCTTCAGTGTGAGGCTAACACATATGCCCCCGTCATGGACACCCCGCCTGCTTCATAGGTGAGAGACTTGTAGTAAGAGTATTACAGTGGAATTTCCATGGTGGATGTCATATGATCATATGATATATGACCATGTCTGAAGACAAGGGAGATTTTATAATATATATATATATAATAATGGGACATGCCAGAAAATTAATTACCTCTCTAGGATAGAATCTAGTTCCACTCATACATATGGTATATGTGGTATATTCTTATGCCTAGGGAGGCAGGGAAATAGGTATAGTGAGAAACTGACCAATCCCCAGCACACATATTACCTGTCACCTCAAACACATTTTTATTGCTTTTGCTATGAGTTTTGCAGCCTACTTGGAACATTGCTGCTGTATACAAAGTAAATGAAAACAGAGTAAATATATCTTCTTATTCTCAACAACTGCCTTCCTTACTTCCTGATAACAATATATGAGTATCTTTTTTTTTTAAGGAAGATGTGATAACCTCAAGAAGAAATGACAAATCAAAATGTCTTAATAATGCCGGGCGTGGTGGCGCACGCCTTTAATCCCAGCACTCGGGAGGCAGAGGTAGGAGGATCGCCATGAGTTCGAGGCCACCCTGAGACTCCATAGTGAATTCCAGGTCTTACTGTGTGCTAGATGTCATAGAGAATTCTTACTTGGTTTTATCCCTCAAAGTCTCCAAGAAATTAACACAATCACTGATCCCATTTTTCTGAGTGATCAGAACAGTTTGTTGAAGGTCTGAGGATCATCTGCTCATCTTGGTGTGCTGGGACTCTTGGCTGTATAGCATAGCCATTCATGTATTTTTTACCACAAGATAGAACCAATGATTTTATACTTACTTAATCAAAACTTCTTTTCTTGTACTCTAATAAAGCTGGCTTTTCAAAAGGATTGCAAGGGAAATTTTTCATGCCATTTTTTTAAATTTTATTTTTCCCATCTTTTTAAAACTTTAGAATATTTACTTTTTATCTCGCTGCACAATAAAACATTTAAGTGTCATTAATTGTGGCATTTATCCATGGGGCCCTCTATAACAACTTTGAAATATGACATTGAATGACATACCTCCAAGTAAAGGAAGCCATCAAAAATAAGCACAAACAGACCACAACCCCAAATTTATCTCTCCAATCTCACAAACTAATTCCTTTGAACAAGTATTATGATGGCCAGACCATTTCCTGTGAATGACTGTGGAGCAGAAGAAGGAGGGAAGGTCTTTGAAGAGGAAGTTCAGAGGTTAGAACATGTTGCACTCAATGCACAGAGTCCTTGAGGTTACTTGTTACCTAAAAAAAAGAAAAGGTTAATACCATGATCCCTAGAACTCAGCATGGACAAAGGAGGGATGGAGAGAGAGAATGTGTGTTGTGTAAGCTTGGAGGTTGAGACACACTAGATTTCACCTCATAAAGCTGTCATTTTTCTGCTTAGAACCTTTCCATTGTGTTTCACTGATATATAGATAAAGCATATAATCTCTCCCATTGACTTTCAAATCAGATACCATCTGTCTCAGAGTTCGGCTGTGAAGATGACCTGATTGGCACACATGGAAGTGGTTTCTAAATGAGTATATCCCCACCACACCACCCTCACTGCCTTGTCCTCAGCCGAGGAACCTGTTTTCTCCACGGAAGATACTGGCATTGTTCTGGGAGCTTTCCCATCACATTCACAACCTTTTAAACGGGTACTTAGGAAACTTTGGATGAAATTGCTTATGCTGAACCAGGGAGGACTTGCTTTTGAGAATGGCATTGTCAAGAGTCTGTTTACCGATAATCATCTATCTGACTGCCATTGAAGCCGGGCTATGCTCTTTTTCTTAATGTTCACAAGGGCTCTTTGAACGAATTTAACACTTGCATAAGGACTTTGGGATCGTGAAGTATATACATACTTAACCTTCGCTTCAGTCTGATATTTGAAGATATTTGACCCAATATTTACATTATTATCAGCTTCATCGCTAAAACATAGATCCTCTGGGAAACAGCTGCTCTGTCTTTCTGGTTTTCCCTGTCGCTGTGATATTCCCATGAAGTCAGAGCTGTGTCCGTTGTGTCTGCTACTACATTTCCAGTGTGTGACTGGGAGGCTCACAGCCTCTGGACACTGTGGTAGGAAACAGCTGAGTGAGTGCCCACCATCCCCAGTGGTTATGTGATGAGGACCAAAGAGAACAACAACTTTTGCACCTTTCATCAGAAGTGACTGTGTATGCTCGTGAGAGACTTTTGTTGGCTGCTTGGCATCGGGATTGTTGGAAGTCTCTCATAGAAAAATGGGAGTGGGGAGGATCATCAGAGATCCCAAGAGCCCTTATACCTGGCTATATGAAATGACACACGAGATCTCATAGCCTAATAGAGCATGTAATACGTGGAAGGTTAAGAGATAGGAAACCCTAACTATGCAGCAGCAAGGAAGTAGTTATTCATGCTGTGATGAGGGTTTTTGAAGCTATGGCTGCTATAGGGTCTTTGTGGCCCCATAAGTAGCCCTCACACATGCTGTGATAGGAAGCATTGTTGAAATGGGACTTTAGTCTGTCTTCCAGAAAGAATTCACACAAATATCGCCTGCTCCCTTCCCCTGGAGCAGCTAGCATGATGTGTTCTCATCTGTCTGCAGCTAGGTGGGTACAGAGAAATGCACAACTGTCCCAAGTGTGGATTGGGTTCTCTCATCTCACTAGTCTAAAGAAACAAAAAACCTGGGTTTCTATCAGCCATCGTGGGAGATGAACTTGGAAGCTCATGGGGTTTTGCAGTGAGGATATTTGGATATCATATCACAATGATCGAGAGGGGAAAGCCATTTCACCACAGGAGATAAGTAAGGGGAATGGAACAGTTATATGGTTATAAAAAAACAAAAACAAAAACAAAAAAACAAAACAAAACAGGTGACAGAGCTCAGCCATCCCAAGACAAAAAGAAAGCAAAGAAAGCTGGTACTTACGGGGCGACTGTGGTAGCTTCCCCCTCCTCAGGAGAAGCTGCTTGGAGACCCATCTGGGCTTTATGTTCCCGTGACACATGAGCACATTATCTTCCATGTTTCTCTTTTGTTTGTGTGACTTTGAATGGTTCTCTTTCTCTCCCTCCATCATGAGAATATCATGGTATCAGAAATGTGAGAAGTATCATTGGTCATAAACTTCCTTGTACTTTAGAATTGAAGAAGCAATGACTACTTAAATGTCCAACATCCACCACAGAAGTTCTAATCCCCACTGGTGATTTCTGAAGGTGACAGGTGCTTAGGAGGTAACTGGCTGCCCTATAGCTTTTATGGCCCAAACCAAGAACTCACATCTTTCTCTCTTAATCCATGTGTAATAGTTTACAAACATAGGCAAAGTCTATCTTTTATTCTAATTGAAGCCATACCCTACAGGAGAACAAGGGATTGTTACAGGAGGCTGATGAGCCACACTGTCTGCTCAATGGAAAAGTTCAGTGCCCTATCAGGCCCATGGTACAGGGAGTCTTCTTGTGCCACAATGGCTCAGATCATGCAGGTTCTGAATGGGACAGCATCAATACCCCCTTTAGGAGCCAGGAACTTGCCTTCACTGAGGGGTTTCAAGAGATACTTAGATAAATATTATATCAAAACAAGCAATATGGGGAATGGTGATATCTTCAGTGAGAGAAAGTGCAAAGAAAAAAAAAGTGGAGTCCCTAGAAAGAGAGAACAGAGAGGTTGGCACTTAGGCAGGTATTGAGAAGAAGGTAATGGATGCAGAGTTTCTCAGGAGACATGTGGTACGCATGAAAAAGTGAATGCTCAGGAAGAGAACAGAAGAAAGGAATTTCAGGAAAGGCAGGGTAGGGTGAGTCAAAAAAGAAATAAGGGAGACAAGAGGATTAAGAAGGATAGTTTGGGCTGGAGAGATGGCTTAGCAGTTAAGGCGTTTGCTTGCAAAGCTAAAGGATCCTGGTTCGATTCTCCAGGACCCATGTAAGGCAGATGCACAAGGTGGTGCACGCATCTGGAGTTCATCTTCAGTGGCTGGAGGCCTTGGCATGCCCATTCTCTCCCTCTTTCTCTGTCTCTCTATCTCTGTTTCTCTCTCTCTCTCTCTCTCTCTCTTTCTGTCCCTTTCTCTCAAATAAATAAATAAATAAATGAAATATATTAAAAAAGGAAGGGTAGTTTGAGGCCTGATCATGTACTCCTTTGTAAGCTATGCCAAAGACTGAAGAATGGATTCTAAGGAACAAAATAAGCCATCCAACGGGTAGGATTTGATTTATGCCTTAAAGGGGCTGCACATAGTGCAAGAACCAGCCTACAAACACATGTTAATCTGTAGTTATGAGGATGTCTCTTACTGGGTGAAATTCCCTTATCTTACACAAGTCACACCCTGTGAACCTTGGGAATGGTTGTTTTACTTGTCAAGAACACATGGCTAAAATTCATTTTAACCAGACCATGCCCATTCCAGAAGTTTTAGAAATGTGACTGTATTAGTTAGCGTTCTCTAGAGGAACAGAATTGATAGAATGAATTATATTCAAAAGGGGATTTATTGCATTAGCTTGCGCAGTCCAAAAATAGCAGTCTGTAGGCCTGAGAGTCAAAGAACTTGGTAGCTACAAAGTCCATGTGGCTGAGTGCCTCAGATGTCGCAATCCAGCACTGAAGGCCTGAAATTTCTTAGAGCCACTGGTCTTCAGTCCATGCCAGTCTTCAGTCTGTGCTCGTCTCTAGTCCTCACTGGTCTTCAGTCCATACTGGAAGGCAAAGGTGTTCATCACACCCTTGTCCTGGGGTGACGGTGTGAAAAAATTTAAGTCAAAAATGCTTTTAATACATCTCAGCTACCAAACCCTGTCCATTTGCAGGGTAGTCAAGGCATGTTTATTCTCATGATGGTGTATGATGGTCAGAGAGCTGTGACATGCTTCTGCTACCAACATCATGAGTGATACCACACCACACAGCATTATTTCAGGCACTGGCCTTGTCCAGTGTCCCCTGAGTACTTATTACTTTAAACCACTGTGCAGCTGAAAAGTTATAAGTTGAAACTTTGTAAGTCAAGGACCACCTGCATCTGATAAAACAGAAATATCTACATTCACATTTAATGATGAATATATAAAGAATTACTTAAAAACATGAATGCCTATATTCACAATGACCATAATGATAGGGAAATAATTAAGCAGAGTGAAGTGACCATGTTTACATAGGATGAAATTTGCAGCCTGGAATGTCACAGACTCTTTTCTGACTTATGAGCAAAGACCTGCGTGGATCAGCCATGCATGCACCTTTCTGCATCTAGATAATTATAGCCAGAAGGGAGGTAAAATGAACTGGTGTATAGATCAGGCATATAGGATGACTACTGTAGTGTAACTGGCATTTAACAAGAAAAGGGGCGGAAGAAAAAGCTAATGTCAGAGAGTTTGGTGGAAATCCAATCACGTGGGTCATGAAAGGAGGTTACATTTTTATTCTAAACTCAAGAAGCCATTATAAGGTTTCCTGAGGGAAGATACATGTTTTGAATTTTTCAACTCACTGTTAGATGGAGAAATTAGAGAGAGTGAAAGGGGGGTAAGATGGGAGACAAGGGATGAACTGGTATATGCTCAGTGGTTCCAGAAATAAGGTGAAGGGGATGGCTGGATGCAGAACATGTCCCTGTTCAGGTGCCAGCTATGAGTCCTTGGGTCCTCGGGCCACAGGTATCAGAAGGCGTCCAGGCAACCGTGGAGAGCAGGGTCTTGAGCTGCTGTGAATGCGACTCTAGGCCACACACCCTGGTGACGACCTCAGCGAGTAGTTCTCATTTATTCAATAGGGAAATAGGTTTATAAGCAGATGAGAGCGGGAAGAGGGTCCTAAGGGGATTGGTGGGTTCAAAGGTTGCTAGCCAATGCCTAGGGATGTTCATTCCAGCATGCTAGGAAGACAGTCAGGTGATACACATAGTGACTGGAAGAAAGTCCCAGGGGGATGGGCTGTGTGAAAGCTGCTGGCTAAAGCCATATAAGGAGTTTCCTAGGCAACTGGCCAAAGGTTACAGGGCTCCAGGTGTACCAGACTTGGAGGAGTGGTCTCATGTAGCCTGGGGGGGGGGGGCGGCTTAGCTATGCCTGGCAGCTCAGGCCTGTCTCCTGAAGGCTGCAGCCTGTTCCTGGCAGCGCCCGACAGAGAAGGAGCCAGTGGTGCCTCCATAGATGCTTTCATAGATGCAGTTGGTGGAGGATGAGAAAAAAATAACAGGTAAAAATGGATCTTTTTGTTTGATCAATGAGAACATGATGAAAGCCCATGATCAAGCAGAGGCCGGAGAGAGCACATTACATAGTCAGTGCTTTGCTGGACACAATTTAAATGATAAATAGTAAACTAGTCAAAGGTGGAAGGCAGCTTGGAATCTTTCTGGTATATGTACATCCAACACGGGGTCCGTCAGTACCAAGAACAGAATAGATGTAAAGTTTTAGAAATGTTTGTATGCTTTAAAACTAACAATGAAAATACTTGCTTTCATAGAAGGAACATGTATAATTTTTTTTTCCACCAATAGAAGCTGCATGACACAGAAACACATAGAAACAGTTGTACCAGCACACTTGTTAGAAATGGTGCTATACGTGGGCCTGTGTTCATGCATTTGCATGTGTGTTCATAGGAACAGTTTCACAAAGGAAACCTAATTTTTATTTTAAATAATCTTTTTAAAATATTATTTTAGGGAGAATGTGAGAGACAGAGAGAGAGAGAAACAATTGGAGCTCCAGGGCTTCAGCCACTGCAATTAAACTCCAGTCACTTGTGACACCGAGTGTGCATGTGTGACCTTGATTGCACCTCACCTTCGTGCAGCTGGCTTATGTGGGATGTGGAGAGTTGAACATGTGTCCTTAGGCTCTGCAGGGAAGCACCTTAATTGTTAAGCCATCTCTCCAGCCCAGGAAATCTAATTTTTAAACATGTTCAATCTAAAGAATATAAGAAAATTTAGTAATTCTAAAAGCCTCCATTTCTAAGATAAGTTCCACCTTTAGTGGCAAATTATTTTTTTCTATAATTTCACATATATTGCAGAGTTTGGGCTTTTTAAAAATAGTAATCTAGCAGTATAAATTTCTTAGACACATCATAGCAGATGAGCCAGGGACTGGCTGCCACAAGTTCACTGGAAGGAAAGTATATTTTGTTACACAAAAAGATTATAGTAAAACTCTGAACATTATGCAGAATTTTAAAGACTAGCACATCTAAGCCAATTATTGTTGTAGGCCTAGACTATCAGGGAGTTTCCCACACTTCGTTTTTAGTGCAAAATTAAGCTCTGTGTGCCAACAAAAAACTTCTACTAGTCTAGTGTCACACATTTGTGGTGAGTGATAGATCTCATTGTGTTTTTTGATCCCTTATTATTATTATTCATCAATATATTTCATATGGATTCATCATTTCCCTTGTGTTTTCCCTTGTCCCTGTCCCCATTACATTGGGGACCCTCCTCAGTGAGGCTGTAGGTATTCCCCATGGTGTTGTGGCTTATGCATTGTGGACGCAGCAGTCAGTTATATTTTGGGGAAGGGAATGGCTCTCAACCTGTTGTTCTTACATTCTTTCTACCCCGTAATCTATGTCAAGGTTCAGGAGACAGATCCCGAGGATACTCAACACCACTAAAGCATAGATCCAGAGGCTCCTGAGAGCTAATCACTGAAATAGACTTAAAATTCACCTACCACGGCTCAGGGAATATTACAGAAGTGGTCTCATTCTTATTAAGCATTTCCCATCAGCCCCATCAGTGCTGAGGTGATGTGTGACATCATCATTTTAGGTTACACATGTGTTTATGAGTCTTGGCTCACATTGGAAAGGCCTCTGATTAGAACCTGGATATTGGGTTCTAGACTCTTGACAGAGCCACCCAGTGTTGCAGAGTGGGCCAGGCTTGACATTTGACATGTTAGCTTTAGATCATTGTTTAAGTGACACTCACTTATAACACTCATAGTTAGCAGATGTTGGGACCACTGATTCAGTCCCTAAAGCAACTCCATGTTCAATTTCGAGAATAAAATGGGGCTGGAGACATGGTTTAGCAGTTAAGGCACTTGCCTGCAAAGCAAAAGGAACCAGGTTTGATTCCCCAGGACCCATGTCAGCCAGATGCACAAGGGGCACATGTGTCTGGAGTTTGTTTGCAGTGACTACAGGCCCTGGTGTGTCCATTCTCTCTCTGTCTGTCTTCTTCTCTGTCTCTCTTCTCTCTTGCTCTCTGCTTGTAAATAAGGAAATATTTTTTAAAAGAATAAAATGTTGGATGAAAGCCTTCAAGGACTAGCATAATTTATATGAAATAAAACATGTAAAATGTATTATAGATATGTATATGTGTATATAGACATTCACATGTAGATGGTAAGACATGAAATGAAACTTCTCACAGACCTGTTCTGAATCTTTTGTGGTAGAGCTTGGCTTAGGCAAAGATAGGATGACAGCTAGACAGATGAGTACAGGAAGGAATGTGGTATTTTCTATCACAGTACTTCACTTTAAGCAGAAAAGGTAAAAGAAAGCAGGGGGAATTTTGATGAGTCACAATTATAGCATTCTGGAAATAGCATAGCATGTGTGACAATAGAATTAAGTCAGTTTATAAGGCCCACATATGCTACTTTGACTCACTGCCTATGCTGCAGTCAAGAATAATGCTTCAAAATATACAAGAATTCCCATTATATTTCCTTTCATTTTCATGCATTCTTGTAATGAAATATTACTACCTAATACAGATGTGTGTCAAAATTCAAAAGAAAACATGTAAAAATAATTTCATTCAGAAGAAGCTTTGAGTGAAAGTGACTGATTAAGAGTTAATGTGATAGTTTTGCACTCACCTTTAGTGAAGAAATTTTTCTTTCTCTTATTCATTTTTTGACAAACATAGAATATATAATAATTTGATAATATGTACCCCACATTACCCTCTATTTTCCCTCTCAGTCCCAAAGTCCTCATTCATTTCATCACTTACCAATGCCCTGGCCATACAAGAGAGTGGTTCTGTCTCCCCCGGCAACCATTTACTGGCCTCAGGGATGATGAATACGACCCAAGACCCCCTTTCATATCAACCTATGAACCTTAAGAAGCGCATGGCCCATTGTCCAGTGCAAGTTTGACTGCTCAGCTCCCCCTCAAAAAATATGGGATTAAGATTCACCCAACATACCATTGCCAGCTTAGGAAGAGGGAGAGAGAGAACATTTATACACACTACTGTCTCTATTAAACAGGGTCCACATTCCAGTCAGTCATTTCATTTTCCCATCTATTCTCAAAAGGACCCACTGCCCAAAGCTGGCAAAGCAGTGGATTCTAGATAAAGCCTTGGCACTGTGGCCTCTGCTTTCACCTGGCCGTTTGCTGAAACCTACGTTTGGAGATCCATGTGAGACATATCATCCCCTACTCCTCCATGGAAGCCAGTCAGAAATGCTGGCTCTGTAGTCGCCAGAGGTGGTTATTGAGAGCGGAGGCCGTGCCTGCTGTGTGGGATGGAAAGTTACAGACGAATGCGTTGTTTGAAAATGCGATGTGCCCATCGGCTGTAGCCGTTGGGAAATAAATCACAGAATAGGGATGGAGGGCAGAAGATTCAGGAATGCTAGTGTGGGGAAACAAAGTATGGAAGTTGCCAAGGGAGCTAGCATTCTCCTTAGTAACTGAAATGTAATAAGCAGTTCACATAAATCTCCTACCATAGAAGGAGCTTTCAAGTGGGAAACCAGTAATTCTCTAGTCCACTCATGCTCACCTTATGATCTATTAACTGGTTTATGGTACATGATAACTTCCTCTAAGTGTGAGGACTAAGGCAACTATATAAACAGATGACTTCAGGTTTGAATTTAAGATACAATGAAAAGTCCACATTTGAACTCAGGATCAATTTTGAAAATGAATTTGTAAAAAAACATAAAAAATATTTTCTATTATCCCTCATATGTTCTACACTATTAGATTTTTAAAAAAAATATAGGCTTCCAAAAAATATAAGGTGAGATGGAAGATGATATTATACAAACCATCGTGAGCTAGCATGATACAATTTCAGCATGATTTATGACATACTTTGTTTCATTCTCTTACAGTAAATATATATAACTTACAGGAATATATTATTGTTGTGTTGGACATTTCTGAGAAAGCACAGAAACCTGCATAAGGGAGATAAAAGGTCACTGAGATCCTACAGACCAAAAATAAACACAAGGCATCTAGAAGTGAAATTGGAAATGAAACTACTTGTTAAAATACAACCCAGCCATAGAGATCATTTTTGTACAGTATATCATTGTGTGAGACAGAGATTGAGTGGAAGATTTGTTGAGGCATATGTCCTCTGGGAAAGGCAGAATAGTTTCACCAAAGTCAAGCTCTGTGTGTCCTTCTTTTTCTGTGTCTGGTAACCTTTAACCTTTAGGATTAACTACGGGCATCTTGAGGAATCTGCATGATTGTAGTAAGGGTGAAATTGAGAGATGATGGTCAAGGTTAGCCACAAGTAGATTTGAGCATTTCTCTCTCTCTCTCTCTCTCTCTCTCTGTGTGTGTGTGTGTGTGTGTGTGTGTGTGTGTGTGTGTGTGTGTGTAATGTCTTTTTCAGGAATTCTTTGTTGAAATTCCCAGAAAGAACTATGAGATGGATCTCCTAGACTTTTGCTCCTATCCATTTGATGTTAAGGAAACCAGTTTGGATGTAATGGGGGCATTTCTCCCCTTGAGTCCAAACCAAAAATAAAGTTGTGACAGCTTATGAAGTTAGTTAAACCATGTAGGTAGGGGGGACAAAAAGACGTAACTGAGGAGTGGCAGGGAGATCATGAAGCAACATGATAAGAGAATAAATAGCACACTGCACAGTCCAGGCCAGCTTATTAACGGGAGGACATGGGAGGAGTGACCGGTCCTGAATGGACTAGGACAACCCCTACCTAGCAGGTTAACCAAGAAAGCAATGTGTTTTCTTCTGCGAGAGGGTTGTCCTGTGGATAACACCAGTGAGGATGTACCTCTGAGCTCTTCTTTGTCCTAATGGACGGCTGTGCAAAGTCACTCAGGGATGAGATGTTGTGACCTAGAAAACTGAGTTTCCCTCTCTTACCTTGTTTTCCTCACGAGCGGGGTTCCTCACTGCAAGATAAGCTCTTTCTCTGACATCTGTTCACTGTTCACCTTGCTGACTTTGCTGTTGGGGATTGTGGGAAGGTGGCTCAGAGGACAAAGCACTCGACTTGTAGCACGAATACCTGAGTGCAGGTCCCCAGAAGTCATGTACAGCTGGGTACAGTAAAGAGAACTTCCTCCGTCTCTGTGTACCTGCAGAGAGGAGAGAGAGAGACACAGTGCACGGAGGCTAGCTAGGCTGGTGAACACAGTGGCAATCAAGAAGAGACCCCACCTCAAACAAGGTGGAAGGCCAAGAATGACAAACACATGTGTCACATGACACGTGAGTGCTGTATCCACACTCACATTCAGGACAAGTAGACATGCAACCACACTCATCACAAAAGAAAAAGCAAACAAACAAAAATACACAAATAAATAAAGAACCTGGTACCCTTTTGTTATCCTCTGGCTCTCTGTTCTCCTAAGGAAGGGCATTAACCTGGTCAGTGCTCCATGTGTGGGCTATCATTTCCTGAACTATCCATCACTCTGACTTGCCTGGGAAAGCCTGGAAAATTATAACGGCTGCAATGCCAGATCCATGCAAAGCAGGTAGCAGTTCATCCCTACTGGTTAGTTTTATCTCAAGCTTGTAACATCACCTTTTCCTCGTTAACAAATAACAAAGCAACAGAGTGTTCACAGGAAGAATGGAAAAGAGTTATACTTTGCCTCTGGGGATTTCTCCCCTCGGCATGTAAGTTGTTTTCCATATATATGTGTTTGTAAAAGCAACAATCAGGCATTCTATTGTTATTTTTGAATGCCATCATAATTTAGAAAATAATATCCGGCTCTAGAAGGTGTTTATTTACAAAATAAAATGTTAATTTATCTTGACTCTAGTTGCATCCAGTAGAACTGAAACATAAAGCAAATGGTGCAAACCATATTTTCTTGTATCTTACAGCAGTCATCCTGAGTTCAGTGGCACACTCCCCTGAACTGGGTGCCAGCTTTTACCGCATTGACCCCAGGTTCAGTGCCTGTTCAAGCATCACATCCCACTTTGATTTAGAAGACGGTGCCCTGAAGGCGTCTGTGTGCTGGAGGCTCCCCATGCTGAGGGACAGCAGTGACCTGATGCAGGGCCAGCAGTCAGGCAGTTACCATGCGGCACAAGCACTGCTAGATAGTACCTGTAAGCAACCTGCCAACTATTTCTATTGTTACCAGCTCCGACTTTCTCTACAAACTGTCCTTGCCGCTTTCCCTTTCTGAATCAATGATCCATTTCTTGTGAGTCACCTCTCCACTTCACATACAGCCTGTTTTGGATGGTTACTTTTCTATTAACATCTCTCTCTGTCTCTCTCTCTCTCTCTCTCTCTCTCTCTCTCTCTCTTTCCTAATGATTTTGTAACTTTTTATTCCTATCAGCATTTTTAGCATTTTGTTGTGGGTTCTGAAGGGAACATTATTGGATGATGTGATCTCTTTACCATGCACCTTCAAAAATTATCAGCATTTTTGTGTTAAAGAACATTAATCTTTTTCATGATTGCCTCATGAATATCCTATTCAAAGTATTGTTTACATTTTCTCTTACAGTATGTAAAATATTGTTTGGTTTCATTCCTTTTCTTCTTGTGCCTCTTAATTATTATTTTTTTAATTTTTTCTTCATTGAGAAAAGAATGAATTTAACTTCTTCATATTTTTAATTTAGTTTGATTTGCTATGTGACCTGAGGATCAAATTTGAATATTTTTTTAAGTAGCTTTACTTTCAAAGCAATTTTTTTGTCAATGTTTTATTTATTTGCATTATTGAAGCTCCTTCAATTACATATATTTTTCTATAACAAGTTCAAATTTTGATCTTCCTTCTATTCCAATGATCTATGTTCTCAGTCAAAATTATAGTTTGCTTTATAAGGAAATCACAAATAGTAAGTATTTTTAGGAGACTGAGCTCCATTAATTTTCACTTATTTTTTCAAATTGTTTGATCACATTTTTTCCAGATAATTAGTGCACTTATTTAACCAAGTTCACCTTAATATCTCATTGAATATTTTCAATTTAATTTTTAAAAATAAGTTAAGTGAAAATATCTTGGATGATTGTATTTCACTTATATCTTCTGAACAGAAAATGAATTACAAATTTGGCAGATAAACAATCTAAGTGTATTTAATCAGGTGTAAAGACAAAATTAACTTAGGTGTGTGTCACATGGTAAATTACTGAATACATCCTACTAAATTATCTTGAATGTGTGTTTGTTTATTCTTCCCATCCAAAAAACTTGGATATATTCGAACTTCCATTTTTTTATTTTTATTTTTTTGTATTCTTTTGTACTTTTGCTCCATTTGAAGTTCTGGAAAGGAATCTGTGTCATTCTCCTTGCAGATATTTCTTCATGTTCAAATGAATGCCATCAACTATTTCAAGAGAGAGCAAAGGAGAGGCTTACTACGAGGGTGAGGAAATTCAAAAGTCACTTCCCATTTGTTTTCCACAACACTGGTAGGGCTGCGTCAACAGTTCTCAGGAGTCATATGCGCTTTCAAAATTCAAAGTGTGAATGCTTTTGAAGTTCTTTTGCTCCTCATGTAAGGAAAATAAAAAGAGACCTTTCAACTTTATAGAGTCAAGGTCTGGACATTTCCTCATGACTGCTGTGGGTCTCCCTTCTTCCACACACAGCCACGCAGTCTGAATATGAGAAATGAGAGAGCTAAATTTAAAAGGTGGACTAGATTACATTACACACTTTAAGAATGTTCAGTTATTTAATGTTATTAATAACTTCCTAAAATTCTAAATAAAATGCCATGAATTTTTGGTGCTGGCTGTAAGATGGAACTTTTAAACCAGTGGAGGGAAGTTTTGAATGTTGAGAAGAAAACTGGATAGTGCTTGATCCTGTAAAGTTTTTAACACACTCAGAAAATACCATCAGTATCATTTCCAGAACAAGACATGCGGTAGGCTTCCTGTGTGCCAACTGCTCAGACGAACTCCAGATAATACATTGAGATAACATCATCGCCCACTTTTATGAATGAAGACACTGGATAATTGAAATGCCAGTGAGCTTGTTCGGATTTCCTAAGCTTTGTAGGAGGCAAGATGTACCTAATAATCTTTTCTCAGTTCTCAGAGTTCTAGCATTATTCTGTCTTGTTTCGTCTATGGCAGTAAACAAAAATAAGATGTTAAAGATAGACAGGAGAATATATATTCATGCAGCCCATCAGGTAAAACAATTTCATGGTGGCTGTAATGAGGAAGCATGCCTATGAACATACTTTATGATAGAAATAGTGACAAGAGATAATGACGTATTTCAATAGGTCAGGGAAACAAAGAGATGAACATTAGTCAGAACTTTAAGGTTATATGACTGTAAAGGCAATGGCTTCACTGCCTAAGATGAGGAAGTTGCAACTTCAGACTCTTGACCTTGACTTGCTCTTATGTAAATTTGTACTTACAGTGGGAATTCTAAATCAGAAGTCCCATTGGACAAGGATGGTGGAAAGAGACAGAAGTAGATACATCTTAGAATCCTTCACCTCAAGGTCAAGGGTCAAATATACGAATATACAAAGGTCTGCTGTGGACAGTGATAAAAACGAAGAGTGCCCCATCGCTCTTGTAGCTTGAATGCAAGCCTGTCTCTGTAGCAAACCTTATGCGTCGTGCTGGATGATCGAATTCTTGTCCTTCTTTCTCTGTAGGTGGGACCTCTTCATCTCAATTCCTAAGTTTGTAGTCAGTGACACATGTATCACTGCGTCTGGAGCTAGAAAATGGACCAAAATGTCTCTTTAATAACTTTCTCACTGTTGATATCTTTGAATCAATATGCTGAATTTTTTGAGTACATAACTCTTTTAAGTATGCATGTATTTGTTTAAAAAAAGGAACAGCCTCAGGACTTAGTGTAAGTTATTTATACTTCAGTTATATCACTGTCAACACAATAGATATTTTTATATTGTGGGTAGTTATTTATTTATTTATTTATTTATTCATTTTATTTAGCAACTATTTTGAGATCTCCGTTCTCTGGTGAGGGAACTTGCAGATATCACGTACTTAAAGGGCACCTTTTAGAAGAGGTGAGGTTATCCCACAAGTTATTCATGATATTTTAAAGTATTTTAAAGTACCATTTTCTTCTACTATGTGAGGAAGTAGCATCCCATTCTTCTGGAGGAGATATGCAGAGTTTCTTGAGGGGACCAGGCTACTCCATGCTCAGAGTTATTCCATATTGCCTAACACAAAGGCACTCAGCTTCTTTCTTACCCTGAGTGACTACATGGTACAAAGCAGCAGCTTGCCCATTTTCAGTGCAAAGGCTATGTCCCAAGGATCTGTGCCAGCAAACTGCTACCATCCATCGATTTGCCCAATACAAGCCATGAGACACAGACTGAGCAATAACAACTTATTCACCCTTATCAAAGATTGTCACCTATGAGCTTATCAAGCTAAGTCAGCAATGCCCGTGCTTATCAGAACCATACCCGAGAAATTAGGCCTCTGTGCTTTTCAGATGGTACAGCCCCTACATCTAGATCATGAAAAAGAAGGTACACCTAATAATGTTGGAGCACTGAAGCACCCATTGACCATTGGTGACTATGTCATCAGCGCAGCAGACAAGGGACACCTGAGCGAGTCTCCAGGGCTTGGTTATCTGCCTGGATGACACAGCCCCCTCAGAACTGCCCTCTGCCTGGGCCTTTGGCAAGTCTGTGCTTACAGAGGTGGGTGTCACCTGATGAGCTCCAGTGACTCTGTACGTCTTTGTCTTCTGGAAGACCTCTTTCAACCCTGTGACTGCTTGCTCCTGAGTGACTGTTGTTCTGTCACCTGTATGCTACCATGGGAATTGGTAATGTGACCTCTACATCATTCACATTAGTAAGTAAGAAAGAAGTGGAGCAGGGCCTGTTGGCTCAGGTCTGCAATTCCTGCTTACCTGAGATGCTGACAGAGGTGAGTCACAAGTTATCTTACCTGGGCTGTACTGGATGAGTTCAAGGACAGTCTGAGAAACTTAATAAGACATTTTCTTAAACAGAAATAAATAAATAAATAAATACAGGGCTGGGGATATATCTCAATGATAAAGCACTTATCTAGCGGGTACAAGGCCCTGAGTTGTTTACTCTCTCTCTCTCTTACTCTCTTTCACATTCATAGACACAAATGTTGGGAAATTATCATTATTATTATTATCATTATTAGTAATAATCAGATGGCTATAGACACAATCACCAAATATAATCAAAGACACTCAGTGACCTATAGTTAACACAGGTGATGTATTTTGCAAATGTGTTATTCAATAAATTGTGACACTATGGAAAGAAACACATGCACCTGTCTATGTTCATAGCTTAGCACACTTGTGACATTACTGTTCTTAGGAGACTACTCAGCAACAAAGTTTACCCAACATCATGAAATTCAAAGAGAAATAAAAGGAAAGCAGGCAATAGTTGGAAATTATGCAACTTTGTGTCTTTCAAGTACAAACATATAAAATCAGACAAAAAAGAGAAATGGAGAAAATAAAATGTCTTTATATCAAGGAATAATTTATTAAAGTTAGATATTATAGATTGAATTAGAACATAACCAGATAATTTGAGCTCTAAAAGAAAATGTTGATTGAAAGGAAAAAAGGGCTTCATATGGGAAAAGTTATAAAAGGGGGGGGGGCTGGAGAGAGGCCATAGCAGTTAAAAGGTGCTTGCTTGCTTGCAAAGCCTGACAACATGGGGTTTTCCCAGTACCCATGTAAAGCCAGGTTCACAAAATGGCATTTACATTTTGAGTTTGTTTGTAGTTGCAAGAAACCTAGTGTGCTCATTCTCTCTCTCTATCTTGTATTAGAATTAAATAAAATAAGAAGTTAAAAAGGAAAAATCAAACAAGAAAATGTTATTTTTTTGAAAAATACATAAACTATTTAAATACACCACTGGAATCTGGACTGAGAAGATACATTTTAAATACATAGTGGGCAGCTTACTGGGATAAAAACAAATCCTGTCATAAGAAAAATAGGCAGAATGGTGTGGACAGTATATTATGTAGGAGACAGTTCTCACTGGGACTATGTTTCTGATACACACTTCAAGATGTAACCAGCCCAATATTGGAGCCAAGAACCCTTAAAGGAAATTACCCTATTAATAAAAAAACCAAACCAAACCTGAAATTCCCCTTCATTTTAGAGTGCTGCTTACTTATAAATCATCTTCATTTGCACAACCCTTATCTCATAGCAATTACTCTGAGGAAATATGCTGAGGAAACTAGGCTCATTAAAAATAATAGGAATTAAATAGTATGGATTCTTTTAGGCCAATGTGTCAAATCACATCACTGGGCTAGTAAGATGCTTTTCCTAAAACTCGGTTTCTAATGAGAAAGCGGCCTATGGTGCAACAGGTTTGGAAGCTGCTGGTGATCACAGGTCAGGAGGTGACAGGCTTCTCTTTGTTCACTACATGGTTTTTCTTCAAACCATATGCAAACACAAAAGGATTCAGGGTTTCTGCTCAAAGCTGCTTTCTTTCATTCTGTGGAGATAAATAATGAAGTCTTTTATGGTTTTTCTCTCTTCTTCTCCTTACTTTATTGTTATTATTATTATTAACAACATATTTCGTATGGAGACATCATGTGTTGGTTCCTTCTTTTCCCTGCCCCCTATTCCTCTGTGGACCCTCCTCAGTGGGGTTGTAGGTATTCCCTATGGGGTTGTGGGTTATGCATTGTGAGAGCAGCCGTCAGTTATTTTTGGGGGGGAGGGAATGCCTGTGGGCATGATGTCTCAACCTGTGGCTCTTACAATATTTCTGCCCCCCTCTTCCACAAAATTCCCTGAGCCATGGTAAATGAGTTTTAAGTCTATTTCACTGATGAGCACTTAGGAGCCTCTGGATCTCTGCTTTGATAGGTGTTGAGTGTCATCAGGGTATGTCTCCTTCACCCTGTCACTGATTATCAGATTCAGCATGAAAGCAATACTCTTGTGGTCTCCCCAATTCCTCTGTGATTTCAGCTTTGGTTTGGGTTAAGCTTTTATTGCAAGCAGGACAAAGCACCACAGTAGCTGAGCTATGACATGGGATATCCTCACGTCACCAATGTCAGCAGGTGGGTGGTGAATCAGGTCATCTCAGCACTTAGTCCTTGTCAAATATGAGGAAAAGCTTGGCCCTACTTTCCCTACTTTTTTAAAAAAATTATTTATTTGTGAATGACAGAGAGAAAGCGGGAGAGAGAGAGAGAGAGAGAGAGAGAGAGAGAGAATGGGCACGCTAGGGCCTCCAGCCACTGCAAACAAACTCCAGATGTGTGTGCCCCCTTGTGCATCTGGCTAACGTGGGTCCTGGGGAGTCGAGCCTTGAACCGGAGTCCTTAGGCTTCACAGGCAAGCGCTTAACCACTAAGCCATCTCTCCAGCCCTTTCCCTACTTTGAAGAACACAGTTCACAAAGCTTAATCCATAATCAGAATTAAAACCCTTCCTGTTCACTTTCTGTTAACTCATGACATAAAATATCTTCTAGAGAGTCTCTTGAGATATCAGGATTGGAATTATTGCTAGTCCAGTTAGAACACACTGCTTAACCAATAAGAGAAATTTCATTGAGTCTCCACGGGCATCGTTCTGAGACTGCATTTACAAGTGGATGAGTCTGTGTCGTGAAGTCACTTAGACGCTGCATCCATGTTCATCCTTCAGGACTTTCCTGCTAACACAATCATGTTACTACTTCAGAAGGAAATCAAGCATGAATGTGTTGCTGAAGTTCCAAAGCCCTGGGCTGTGAATTCTGGTGGTGAATGGGTAGGTAGGGTAGAATATTCCTTTCCAACAGCCCTCTGTTTCCAGTGCTAGTAAAAGGTGGGCTAGCCTTGGGCTGGAGAAATTGTATAGAGATTAAGGAACTTGTTAGTGAAGACTAAGGACCCAGGATTGATTCCCCAGAACCCACATAAGCCAGATGTACAAGGTAGCACAAGCATCTGGGGTTCATTTTCAGTGGCTGGAGGCCCTGGTGCTCTCCTCATCTCTCTCTCTCTCTCTTCCTCTCTCTCTCTCTCTCTCTCACACACACACACACATAAATAAATAAAGTTTGGCTAGCCTTATTCCCCCAGAGCTTGACATATCTTTTCTTTCCAATGGAGCCTCCACCTTCTTCATTATATTAAATAATTAAATTACTACCAAAGAAGTAATCAAGGACCAGGCCACCTGTAGAATCTTTTACATTTTCCAGTCTGTATGTGTCTAGGACATATCCAGATCAACATCTAAACCAAGAGAAACCTTCTAGAGTCTCCTAAAATATCTAAATGCAAGTAAACCAAACTGCGGTGATAACTTTTGTATTTTCATGTCTCACCCTCCTTTGTCTGAGGCACTTGCATTACTTTATTTTTCTACCATAGACTTATTTTGCATCAACATGCATACTACCTTAATCTTTTGCCATCACATGCTGTGGAGCATTAGCATAAATATTCCTACTATTTCCTGCTGATTTCAAGGATGGTAAACTCAAGTCCCCCTCCTCCTGAAATGGGATGTTAGTTGTTCAGGGAAGTCCTTGAACCTTAAGCCCTGGGTTCATGTCTACTTCTAAACAAAGACTTGGGTAAAACAAGACTGAGAAGCATAGTTATTAAATTATTATATTTATTGAGGGAAGTAGAACCAAGGGAAGGAAAATGAATACACCCACATAGTATGAAAGCCCATGTGGTAGGCCTGGAAGAAACCAAACAAACAAAAAAATAAAGAGATAAATAGAGAAAGACAGAAAAGAAAGGAAAGTCCAAAGAGCTCCCACCATGTAGAGATAAGGAGGGGATAAAGAGCCCTCATGTGAGGTAGGGGTCAGGAGGTTCTCTCCTCATCTCAGACAAAGGGAAACTCATCAGGACCTGGAGGTTCATGAGTGAAGAGTGGGCCTCCAAGAGAGCTTGCCCGCCCCTGCTAAACATATTTATAACCTTATGGTGGTAGGCCCTAGCTTCCAGCTCAGGTGAGTCGGAGAGACAGCTGATTGGTCATGGCTTGGGGCTGTCTCGGGAACAGGATGCCACAACACCAAGTTCTGGGGGCTAAATTTTACCAACGAGAATGTCAGGATTAAATCCTAGGAGTGACCTCCCTCCCAGGTGGGGCCCAGGTTGTTTGTGGAAAAATATCTAAGGAAGAGGTGAGAAGCTATATCATACTTTGATCTCTAGCAAAGTGGATACTTTCAGGGTCCCAGTCACCCTAACTGCCTGAGAAAGCTAGCTGACCCACTCTCGTTCCCACCATCTTCCCTTTGCCCTTGGGTTTCTGTAGAAATCATATGAGGCTCTCTGAAACTGTCCCTTGTGTCCCACACATCTGAATTTGAAGCACTCTTTTCATTTACAGTCAGTTTTGTTTTAACTTTTAGGTATTCTAGAAACTACTGACCAAGATCTTTCAGCACTCTAGCAGTCTGACAGGTACTTGAGAATCTAGACATGCATGATTCGGATACCCAAGAGTCCCTGTCACTTTTAATCTGTTGTATTTAAGATGAAGTTATATATCTCTATCTCTATCATCTATCTATCTGCATCTTAGTTCACCAAAAATACTTTTCATGTGTGTTTAGCAAAGGGGGAAATCATCATAATTTTCCTTAATAAGAAATTGAGGTATAATACTTTTGAAAACACATTCAATATATATAGTCCAACTCTCAAATCTATCTGCAAAATTACAATTACAAAGGCCTAACTAGCCTTGGGACAGCTAAAAAAAAAAAATGGAAGGAAGAAATATCATGAAGGAGGATGAAGAGCCTGGGCTTGCATCTATTGTTGTGCTCTGTGGCTTCTCCATGTGTATTAGAGTCACCTGCTTGCCAACTCCAAGTGAAAATTAATTTAGATTACAATTGACATTTAGGTTTGGACAGAGAGGGGGAGAAGAAAGTCAGTGGTATGTGAGCGATGAAACTGTAAATTGTAACACGCGGAAATCCCAAACCTCAAATGCTTTTGAAGCATGTTGTAAAATCCTGGAAAAACACATTCAGCATGTAACAGTCAAAATAATCCTGGAAGGTTAGTATTTAGACCCAAAGCCTTGGGAACCACGACAGGATTTTTCTGTTATTGTTAGACTAATACTTGAATGCAATTTCTGGCATGGAAGACTATACATGTGTTAAAGAGAAGAAAAAAAATTGTGCTTCCTTTATTAGGTTTACTTTTAAGGAAGAACAGAAAGTACTTGGAACTTTTCTTTCTTTCTTTTTGTTTAATGATTTCATCTCATTCACCAAAATCAAGATACCAGAAATCACTTCTAGCTTAAAAATGCACCCCTCCCCCAAGGACCATGAAGGCACTGATTTGATGAATGTCTTCCAGTTAATCACCCATATAGGACTTCTTGAACATTGCTCTGATATCGAGTGCTGTCTCTGTGACTTAATGTTATAAAACCTGGAAGGCATATTTATAGCCCAATCCACATGGACCAAAACAAAGCGCAATTATTCCTTCAAAAGTCGACCTCTGCATACAGATTAAAATGGACTTCCAAGACTCGCATGGAGAAGTGAACAGGGCCCACCACTTGCTGCACACTCGTTAGAGCCCTCCTGGACTCCGTTCGGGACAGTGCTAATTAGTGGCATGTGTGCGTTAAAAGTTGGACTCATAGCCTGATTCGCAACATGGCAGCCGGAACAGTTGTTAATAAAAGTAATTACCGCTATCAGAGATGGGGCTATTTTAAAACAGGCTGGGAAGTAAAGAGCCCTCAAGAAGCGAATGGAAGTCATCTCTATTGACGAGACACATTCCCATGCAGAGACAAATCTATGTGGGGTTGGCCATCGCTAGAGAGAAACCATTTTATTCTGTCCCATCTAAGGAAAATAAGGAGACTTGTTAAGTTTGATTATGTGAGGACCTACAGTAAAAAAACTTCATGACTTAATTTTTATTTCTTTTTGCAATACTTAAGTGAGCAAGATTACATATATCTTATTCCATGTATCTTAATTAAAAGTAAATCATTATTTTTGTAAATTTATAGATTATATATGGGCTTCTTTTTAACATTTTTTAACTATTGCTCTTGGCTCTTTATTAGTGTTAAAAATATTACCTCAGCCTCCTCATCAGAAAGACTACATCCCAATACTTGCTAAGAAGAACCGAGGCTCCTGTACATCAAAATAATATCTTAGTTTATTTGTACCATCCTGAAGATGTAAAAACATGCAATTTTGACTGGGAATATCTAGTGAGTAAAATATTTTAACCTAAAGCATCTCTTTAGTTCCGAAAGAGTTGATCACTTTACTCATAAGCACCATAAATATCAACCCCACAAGTGAACCAGGAAATAAGGTTGTCAAGTGAGAAGACACTGCAGATATCTGTTTGTTAAGGTGGATATGTGGGAGGTTTGTATTTTTCCAGTAGCAGTTCCCCAGCCTTCTTGGGTAGAATCACCCTTCATGCTACATAGCAAGAGATTCAACTTCTTTCTGAATGAATTCCTTCAGCCAACTCAGTGTATTAGAACAGTGTCATGTTAGCATTCAAGATTCATTTGATTGCTTTTGAGAGTTTCTGGTGTTTGAATTCATTATCATTTCTTCCCTAGCACAGCAGAGTAGTGCTATGGTTACAGCCAGCAGAAGGTCAGGAAGGACACAGACAGCCTCCACTTCTCAGTCTTCCATGGGTGCCTTCTTGAGCAGCAAATGTAAAACGCAAGAGCAAAGAGAGGTGAAGGTGAGGGGAAGCAGCAGGGAGAAGAACTAAAATGACTTCGCCGGGAGGGGGTGGGGGTGTCACACCTGCTGGATGAGCTGGATCTGTGGGCCTGTTGAGCCTGAAGGTGTTTTAACATACAGTTTATATGCTATTCAAACCCAGAAATATCTTCTCTGAGTCTCTGCTCTGCAATAACTCTTGTGGAAATTCTTTATATATGGAGAAGAGCAGACCATGGCTCTGTTTTGCCTGGATTCAAAAGCAGAAACCTTTAATATTTTATTCAGCAAAATGCTTTACTGATGGATACTGAGCATTTTAAAGTGGCTTACTTATTAGTCACTCTTACAACAGTGATTTGCAAACTTAATATGCATTTACAATGCTTACTATCATATTAAAATATGGAAAATCCTTCACCTCTGAGTCCCGAGTGGTAACATGATAATGAGAGGGCCTTTGGTGGTGTAGACATACATGTTATTCTTCAGTAAATAAGCTCCTACACAGGAAAGTGTTAGTAACCCTAATTTAACTCCATGAGTAATATAAGTAATATATATATATATATATATATATATATATATATATATATATATATATATGCAAATAAACAAATAAGGCAGTGAAGTAAAGCAGGTTAAATAGAAACAAGAGGAGTAGCAAGGGGGGAGGGGAAGGGGAAAGAAGGGGAACATACAGCTCCTTAATTAGTAGGTCTTGGTCACGGGCTTGCATTCTGTACTCCAAAACAGTTTTTGGGTGCATGAAGGGAATATTAAGTAGGAAGAACTCAGAACAGCCTGTGAATTTCACTTCATCCTACTAACGCATACCTGGACTCTCAATCCAGAGCCAATGTTATCTCATGACACCTGCCACTCCTTTCACCTCTCATTTGTGAGGAAAAAAAAAAAAATGGTGTTGGTGTGTTAAGCCAAGACTTTACATTACTTACTAATACAGTAAGCTTAAGTGCACAGGGAGAATAAGGGGTGCACATATTGTCCGTGGGTAAGCAGGCCAGTGTTTCAGTGCTGACGCTGACTCCTGGACTGGCCTTGCCATTTAATTTCCAGGCTCCGCTTCCACACTTCTAAGGACTCCTGAGCGCGTTAGAAAGAAGGCAGCTAGCTCCTCCTGTGTAACGATGACTGGTCTGAGAAGTCAGCAGCCATCCATCTGCTCAGCAACCTCAGACACACTTCCTTGTCTCCAAAGTAACTTGCCTCGCATACTTGTAAATCATAGCATTGGCATATGCCCTCATTTGGTGTGAGAGAAACTGCCAGGAGTGTCTGATCCTCTTTTATTTTTAGCTTTCCATTTTCTTAATCCTGTCCCCCAGGCCTCTGCTCTTTCTGAGAGCTGAAAGAGTTTGGCCTCACTGAATATAGCCATTCGGATTAAATCTCACTCCGCCTTCTTAGCATATGCATGAGTCCCAGGAGGTCTGATGATTCTGACCACATGGCAGGGAACATTACATCAGTTGCAGATCTCGCCCCTGCTGTTCATAGAGCCTAAAGTCCAAGTTCGTGGGTGTGTTTAGCCATTAAAGGATTTTACAATATGGAACAAAAAGAATGGAAACTCAATTGGCAGCAGAATTTAAGAGCTCTTCACACCACTTGAGCTAAATACCCCCATCTTGCAATAGAAAGTGCTGAGTCCCGTTAATTAAAACCTTCACCTTTTCAATCTTAGATGCCATTGAATCCCAGAATATTTCTTTCCCAAAGGAATTAATTTTAATGGCTAGGGAGAAATAAAAGGCAACAAAAATCATGTTATTTCTAAGTTTTCTTTCTAATTAAGTTGTTATAAAGCAAAAAGGTACATTTCAAAATTAAATACTGGCTTTAAGAAAAGTTTGAAGCATTCTTACTAAGTTATGAGAAAATGAGGTTGATCTGCACTGTGTTTTGGGTGCATGGCCTAAATCCATTTCTAAGGCATGTGGCCTCCAACAAACTTTTATTCAGTGACAACCTCCTTGCTGTTAGAACTTTCTTATGGGTTTGAAATGTATTCTATGTGCTTAGTGATCCTGAAGCAAACTTCCCTGATTGCCACTTTATGTAAACTATATGAAGTTTGAACCACCAATGAATCAAAATTCAATCCCTTTTTTATAAGTGTCTGGACACTTCCATCATTCACCCCAGTTAGAATCAATCACCTTTCTCAACATTTTGATTTCCAATCATGTTGCTTTTCACCATGTCCTGGCTGTCACCTCTAGAAACGACCCTCTCATTCAGTTCTATTTTTATCTCTATTTCTCACATTTAAGAGTATTTTACAAAATGTACAACTTGTAAAATTTTATTCATAAAAACAGAAAGTGCACTCTCAGAAAGTTTTCAAAATGTAAACAAGTTTCCCAGTGTTGTTCTTACTTTTAATTTGTTGTTACATCACTGCAACAATTAAGTCAGTCTTTATTAATAGTTTACATTAAAACATCCACAGACATATGAAAAAATATGTAAAAGTTAAATATGCCTTCATGCAAATTTGGAATTATGCCCACAGGTCATAAATTTACAACCTGTCTAACAAAATGCCAATATCCCAAAAAAGCACATATTGATTCCCTACAGTAATCGATAGTAATACTGGAGGAGAGTAATTGGGTGAAAGTAAGAACAAGGGGCCCATTGTTGAAACCATGTTGCTTAGACTCCAGCATGCAACAGCAGGTTGTGAAGTTAGCCTGGAAAGCATTGGAAATAAACTTATCAGTGCTTGTGATGTGTGGAGTCCCATTTCTGAAAAGAGCTCAAGGCACTGCCCACGCAATTCCCAGTGTCATCGTCAAAATAATGACACTCATCCATGTCAGATCAACTCCCCACACATGTGTATCTTTGGAATTGCCTTAGGAAAACAGAGGCTTTTCATCCTAATTACCAGAATCAATATACATTTCAAAACTGTGCTGGAAAATTTTCATTCATCCTGTAACACATAAATGAGAAAGTTTTTAAGCTATGCACCTGTCAGGATTTACTTTGATGATAAAGAGATAAAAAACACAAAAGAATGTTTATATTTCTTTTCTTGTGCTTGATGAAGTAATAACAGTAGTTAGGCACTTATATTTATACTTCTAAAACAGTTCTTTTGAATTTTTTGTCCAATTCCTTGTTTAATTTTGGACTATTTGGAATTATATGATAGCTATTCTTTTTTATATTTTTATTTTTATTTTTTGGTTTTTAGAGGTAGGATCTTTCTCTAGCTCAGGCTGACCTGGAATTCACTATGGAGTCTCAGGGTGGCCATGAACTCATGGTGATCCTCCTCGCTCTGCCTCCCAAATGTTGGGATTAAAGAAGTGTGCCACTATGCCCGGATTCTGATAGCTATTCTTTAAGGACTCTTCATTGAAAGAGTTCTACTTTTTAAATTATTTTTTGTTATTTTTGTTTATTTATTTGAAAGTGACATACAGAGAAGAAAGAGGCAGATAGAGAGAAAGAGAGAGAATGGGCACACCAGGGCTTCCATCCACTGCAAACGAACTCCAGATGCGTGCACCCCCTTGTGCATCTGGCTAACATGGGTCCTGGGGAATCGAGGTCCTTAGGCTTCACAGGCAAGCGCTTAACCACTAAGCCACCTCTCTAGCCCGAGTTCTACTTTTGGATGGACACAATTGAAGCTCAACATGAAAGTATTTTAAGACTTAATATATACTTAGATAAAGTATCCTTGCCTTAGGACTCAGACAGGGGAAAAGGTGATTTAAAAATTTCTTCATTTTTTGGGCTCTGAAGATGATTTGCTAAGACATCCCAGGGTTTAAGTGATTGAAATATTAAAATGAGGATGGGTAATCTTTTTCTGCATTTTAAAATCATCCTATTCATTTGCTCATTTGTACAATTTATTTATGAATTCTATTAGTCATTAATATGTTGAGAATTACTGTTATATTTTCAGTGGTTAACATGTTTCTATGTTCCAAGTGTTTGTTTTTTTTTTCCTGGATCCAGTGGATTGAGGTAAACCTGAATAAACCCTTCCCACATAAGACACAGTGTCATACAATGGCAAGGAGACATTTTGAAAGCTCTGAGCATGTCATCTTGGAGCAGATGGCATTTTAACTGGTGACATTCCAAAGACAGTTATAGGCAGAAAGGAGGCAGAACACAACGTATGAGGTGCAGCATTGGAGAAGATGATCGTAGCATAAAGAGGTGCAGGGCCAGGCATGTTGGGGTGTATGGAGAGAGAAATGGAGGTACTTCCTGACATCTGTATTCTTTTTTTTTCTTTATTAGTTTTGTATTCAGCAAACACAGTCAGTTTGGTACCATTATTAGGCTCATCCGTGACCTACCCCCTCCCCTAGGCCCCTCCTTGTTGAGGTATATGGGTCATGCATTGTGGAGTTAGCCCACAGTTATGGGTAAGATAAATGTCTCTGCATATCATGACCCAACATGTGGCTCTGACATGTATTCTTTTTTGTTTCCCCCATTCACTTTTGATGCCTCACTCCCAACATCCTTTCTACCTCAGCATGAAGTAGGTTACCAGGGCACTGCCTGGCTTGAGCAGTAAGCACATTCTTCTCCTAAACATTGCCCTTAGCAGCATGTTGGCAACCTGGAACCCACATCTGCACCCAAACTGCAAGTATAACCCTTTAGTCTCCGTGAACTAGTTTTCTCCTGTCGTTAGTGACCTTTACTTGAGATCAGTTCCAATTCACATGTGCTGTTATATAGATCTGGGGATCAGAAAAACACACGAGCATTTTGGGAGTGTGTACAGTAATAAAAACTGTCTTCTAATGTAACTTGTAGGGAGAAGCCCCTACTAATATTATGCCTATGTGTAACTGGATGCATATGTGATTAAAATCAGAAGTACCATCGGAAGGAAGGTGTTAATAGAGAAAATGTTATATAACCCAAAGTGTCAGTCAAGCAGAATATCACATAAACTGTACCCCTGGTAATCAGTCTATTCCTGTCTAAGCATCAGGCCACCTCCTGGTGCTGGTAAATATCGAATACACTTTAATTAATTGGCCAATTTCAAGCCTTTACTATCACTTTGATCTTAAAAACAAACAAATTCTTGCTGCTTCATTGCAAGTGCCTTTCTTTAATTCTGTGAGCCAGATGTTGGTGACCATGGAAGCCTCCAGGGGAAGCCCACGAGTACCAAGCAGAAGCAGTGCTGTCAGAGCCCAGAGCCCAGGAAGATGCACGGCAGCTGCGTGGGTACCTCGGTCATGGGATTCCAAAGGCTCCTCGCCTATCTAAGTCTGAATGAAACAGGTGACACTAACAGCTTTTGTGTCTTCGAATCTTAAATGTTAACATCTTCATACTAGATCACTGAGAAAAATCACTACTTGGGGCCTGGAGAAATGGCTTAGTGATTAAGGCGCTTACCTGTGAAGCCTAAGGACCCAGGTGCGATTCTCCAGTTCGTGAGATAAACACGGTGGCACCCAAATATGGATTTCATTTGCAGTGGCTAGAGGCACTGGCACACACATTCTCATTCACGCTACATGCCTCTCTCTCTCTCTCAAATAAATAAATAAAATATATTAAAAATCACTATTCATCTGAACAATGTAGACAAGCTCCTTTTTCAATTGTTGAGATGTTTCTAAGGGCCACTTATTTCTTGGATCTTCTTTGCAACTAAGTCCTCAAACATAACAACTACTCAATAATATTTGTTTTATTCTGAGTGTTGTCTCATAGCAATATTTTTGAGCTGTTTCTTACCTCAGCAATACAGTTCACTGCTAACATGATGGAGAATGGTGCAGACGGTTTTATAAGACACTGATGGGTAAACACAGAGGATTCAGTTTCCTGTCTCATACATCCTTTCTAAGATACCAGTTTAATGGTCTTTGCATTTCTTAAAACTACAGTTAGAAAATATTGAAAATGAGAAAATCAATATTGTTCATGAAATGTGAATTCTATCAAGTGGAGATTCTATTAATCTCTTATGGACATGAATTTGTAAATTCACCTCATCAGTTTCAGTTGTAACACTTGAGCCACTTAAGCAGTTTATTGGTTCCCTCATTAATTAATTAGTTAAACAAATATTTGACATGCCTTCATTTTATACGTAAGAGCCATGATTTTGTGATAAGAATGTTGGCTAATGAAGGAAAGACATATTATTACTGGCTTTGCATCCTTCTGTCACCAGGATAGACACAGAGTAATTGTCCATACATACCACTCTCCTATACTGCTATTGTAGAGTAAAGGTGACAGAACATTTGTACTATTGTAAAAATAGTATGAAATCCAAACAGAATAAGCACAGAAATGAAGGTTATTGTAAAATCACAGGACACCTAATTCAAACTGACCAGGAGACATAATGCATGCACCTTTGTCTATATCAAACAGTGAGTCATCATTTTCTTTACATTGTCATCTCTCGAAAATTGGAATTTTTCGTAAGTTAAATTTAATTCTCTGCAAAATAATTTATTGAAAAACATTTCTAACTAAGTCAAATGGTATGTTCTTTTTTAAATAAAAACATTTATTTATTTCTAAGCAGAGAGAAAGACTGAATGGGCCCCTAGCCACTGAAAACGAACTCCAGGTACTAGGCTACTTAGTGCACCTGGCTTTATGTGGGTCCTGGGAAATCTAACCAGTGTCACTCAGTTTCGAAGGCAAATACCTTAAATGCTGAGCCATCTCTCCAGCCTGACTGGTATGTTCTTAAGATGAAAAATTTATGTTTGAAATAAAACAACTAAATGCTAAAACACTAAATGAAGAGAAAATCAGAGAGAGAGAGAGAGAGAGAGAGAGAGAGAGAGAAGAAAAAGAAGAAGGAGGAGGAGGAGAAGAAGAAAAAAAGAAAGTGGAGGAAGAAGTATAGGAGAAAGAGGAGGCAAAAAAGGAAGAATAGAAGAAACAATGACAGGAAAGAATGAGTTGTTGTCCCATCATCCTATTTAATCCTCCTCCTTGTGGGGGCAGTGGTGGAGAAAAGAGGATGTCATGCCAGGAACTATATTGAATTAGGAAAACAATCCTTTTATCCTTACCCCCTTTATATAATGAGCACCTGAGTAATTGCTACCCTTATCTTATTCATTAAAGAGAGACAATTTGTCATCTCTGTTTTCTCCACAACCTGCCACTTTGCTGGACCAAGCCCAACTTTCCATATGAGTCTTTTCTTAGATTAGTGATGAGAACATTTAATTACTGAACCATAACTACATTGGCATTGGCTTTGGCTATAATATTTATAAATTCAGATTAAAATAATTAAATGTTAATTGCCTTATATTCTATTTGAACACTATAGAATACTTGGATTGTTCTCACTAATAGGGGATTTTATGACTTAATATTCTAGCAAAACATTTACTTTGAATAAATTTGAAGGGGTCATTTTTCTCCATGTATCACTCAAAATAGCATCAACAACTCCATCCTTGAAGCTTCACAACTTTACATATGAACACACACATACACAGGCACTGTGAATGCCTTCTTTAAATGCCCAGTTATTGGCTAATGAAAGAAACAATCCCAAATGTGATGCTTCACGTGAAGAAAACAATTATACCCACAGATTAAAATCTATATAATTCTTCCTCAGTGTCAGATTGAGCAACTTGATCAGTTCTTCCCATTTGAATTTACAGGTTAAAAGAATTGAAAACCCAAGTAAATTATTTTATTTCTACAATAGCTAAAACCAAAGTTAGGATTCTCAGTGATGGAAAGAAAAACATAATACATTTGTCCTATGACTATTATGCAACTAACCAAATGTAACAGCAAACATAAAACATTTCTTTACAACTTGATTTCCAGATATCAACACCTATTTTTCTTATCACAAAAATATTAATAATATTCTACACATATGATCCAGAAAAGAGAAAAGGACAAAAATATTAAAATCACCAACAGTTCTATTCAGGATAAGTTATGTCACACAGGAATGTTTTATACCCATCTATGCATGATATTTTTATTTTCTCTTAAGGTTAATTGGTGTAATGAATACATTTTTCCCTTACGCAAAAAAAGTTAATCTTTAAGGGCTGGAGAGATGGCTTAGCGGTTAAGTGCTTGCCTGTGAAGCCTAAGGATCCCTGGTTCGAGGCTCGATTCCCCGGGACCCACGTTAGCCAGATGCACAAGGGGGCACACACATCTGGAGTTCCTTTGCAGTGGCTGGAAGCCCTGGCGCACCCATTCTCTCTCTCTCTCTCGCTCGCTCGCTCTCGCTCTCACTCTCAAATAAATTTTTTAAAAAAGTTAATCTTTAAAATCTGACCTGTGAGAACTGCAGACTTTATCATGAAGGTGATTCCACAGTGAATTAAATGATTTGTCCTCATACTTTTTTTGCTTGTAAATATCCTTCCCTTAGTAAATATTTTGTAATAATATTTTCTTAGCATTCCAGTTTTTGTTTATATCTATCTTTGAATGAGTTGCTATGTTTTGCCGTGATATAATCTTCCATGTAAATTTCTTTTGTCAAGTCTTGTTCCAAATTAAGCATTTTAGGTAATCAAGACAATTCAGAATATTGCCTTTTCAAAAGATTTTATGCTCCTACCTCCTGCCCAAAAGTCCAGCATGTGCCCTGTTTTAATGTCTATTGTTTCTGACTTTTGAATTGTCCTTTGAGCTCCTACAGAGATGGTGAAAACTTACTTCTGTGAAGGTCACTGCCAGAGCACACTTCTGAGCAAATGCACATACATTTTTCTCTTTGAGTTATGTTTGACAATTCCCTTGTGTTTGAAAATGCACTAATATCTTTAAGAACAACTATGGGTACTATAGATATTGTCCATGGACTCTTGATTTCCTGAGCTAATTGTTTAAAGTTTCTGAATTATCACCATCTAGTAAGAGCTTATATCTTACCAAAGATATAACATAATATAACAACATAATTTGTTATGTATATATGAAATTCAGAGAACATCTTTAGTGACAGAACCTATGGAATAAGGTGTGTGTTGTTGGTTATACTGATAGTGGCATTTGTAAATCAGCATTATCAAAGGGGAAAATAGTGATGGTGAGGAGACATAGACAGAAAAGGTTTTCTTGTCCCATGGTCCACACCACAATGCTCATCGGTATTAATGATGGGACCTTCCTGTGTCCTTACGGGTTGGGTTTGGTTACATGATGTAGGTGTGCTTTTTATTTTATTTCATTTTATTTTATTTTTTAGGGAAGTCTCACTATGCAGTCCATGCTGGCCTCAGCTTCCTGCCTAAATCTTGTGGACTCTAGGTTTACAGGTGTGCACACCACTGACCATGGTCTAGTTTTAATTAAGGGCTCCTACACTCACCAGTTCTGGCCTTCCATACTGCATTTGGTCGCCGAGGTGTTCTTGCCTGAGCTATAGATATGATCATTTCTCCTGTTGGGGATTCTAAATTAGGCTAGGTCGGAAAAACAAAACAGATTGAGACAGATAGCCAAAACCCATAATTATAATTGAGAAAAAGTAATCATACCTGAACCTATTATGTGCTTCTCCTGACAAATCAAAAGGAAAAAAAAAAAAAAAAGGAATTTCAAGTTCTATAACTTTGACACAACTTTCTAACTTAAATAAATATATTTGTACAAGTCTCACTGGTTTTAGACACAAAAGAGGATAAATGATGAATAAATGTCAGCGGGTGTTCCTCGATGTCCTCTGCAATGCTGGGTGGCTCTGGGTGCAGTTGTGTCCTCAGCAGTGACAGGAGCTCTGCTAAGCTTAGTGCATTTGTTGTTATCACGTATTGAATGAAATGTCCTGATCTACTCAGCTGCCTTCTGGGGCAACCTTTGTTAACCAAACGCACTTTCTGTAAGAAAATGATGCTGGAAGCAAAGCTTTAAATAGAACACAAAATGGTGTGGTAATATATTTCAATATTTTCTCTACAGCTTTATTTAGAATTGAATTAATACGCTACAAAGTTATACTGTAGTCACAAGGAACACCCTAGGTGCCTGAATTTTCCAATATTAATGTCCCCAAGTATCAGAAGGGTAATGCCAAAGGTCAAAATAAATTGAAAATACACCATGAAAAAAAAAAGGCCAAGAGACAAGTCTCCAGTAAGGATCTGCACAAGGGATCTCCTGATGTGATAAAGTGGGAAAGAAAGCTTCATTGATTTGCACATAGTAGAATTTAAGAGTTCTGATTGAGGGGATGGCTCAGGCTCAGCAGTTACAGTTCTTGCTTGCAAAGTCTACAGGCTGGGTCAATTCCCCAGTACCCATGTAAAGTCAGAGGCACAGATTGGTACATACATCTGGAATTAATTTGCAATGGCAAGAATTGCTGATGTGTCTATTCTCTCTCTCTCTCTCTCTCTCTCTGTGTGTGTGTGTGTGTGTGTGTTTGGATGTTACTCTCTGTGTTCACAAATATATAGATACAAATATTTAAAAGAAGTTAACTATAATAATTGAACTACATGGCTATCTTTTCTATGACTATCAACCTTGAAAACTGGTATGGTGGATAGAATGCCAATCAACAACAAAAGAAGATGAAATAGAAGAAATCCTTAGACCAGATAACTATTTAGAAGCCCCTGATCCTGTGTGAGTGATAAGGAAAGTTGTTTCACTATAAGTCAAAGACATACAAATATATTTTAAGAGTGTAACTAAGAAAAGAATAAAAAAACATGCTGGTTAACAAATCAGTTCTTTTAAAAAAGATTTTATTCATTTATTTTCAGAGAGAGAGAGAGAGAGATGAATGGGCACACCAGTCCTCCAGCTGCTGCAAGTGAACCTCAGATGCATGGGTACTGGGACCCCTGACCTGGGTTGTTGGGCATTGTAGGCAAGTGACTTAAATACTAAGCCATCCCCATAACTCAATGTTTAAAGCTTGACTTTTTTTTCAAAAAAAGTAGTGTTACTTTCTTATTAAGAACATACTTTGTATGAATACATCATGTGTTGATATCATCTCTCCCCTCCTCCCTGCCCCCTTCCCGCTGGGAGTCTTTTCATTAGATAATCTTGATATGATGAGATTTATTTTACCTTTCATTGTTACTTGACTATGCTGAGGGAAATGCAATGATAGCCATGCCTCATGCTTGGAGGAGGCTTTGAGTGAGAGTAAAGCCCACCTCAAATCACTCCCTGCTCTCCTGACTGCCCTCTCCTCAGTGGCTCCATCAGATTCCTGGCATCTTGCTGATGGGTACTTACCTGCTTTCTTTCTTCTTGCCACTTATCTGTGCCAGTCAGTTCATGAAACATTTCAGTAGATATTCCTAATCATTTCCACATTTCTATTGATCTTTGGATTCAGCTATTCTCAGCCTTATTTGCTTTCTGTGTTTGGATTTGAGCCTATCACTAAGTAACCCCTTGTGTGCATGGAAATGAAGCTCTGCCTTTTACCTTGTTTCTACCTCCCTGTGCCATCTAACACAAGACTTTCTAAATGCACAAACTCCCCAAAACTTCTGAAGGATGCCCATACAAGGTAGAAGTCTTCTTGTCTTCCAATACCATCTATCTATCTATCTATCTATCTATCTATCTATCTATCTATCATCTATCTCTATACATATGTGAATACACATATCTTTATATATATATATATATATATATATATATATATATATATATACATATATATATATATGTATATATGTATATATATATGTATGTATATATATAGCAGAATGTCCCAGAGCAAACATGCTTAATGCTTTACTCCTTTGCTTGTTTTCATTCAGGTTACTTCCTGAAAGAATTTGTTTACTCAGCATATGTAAGTAGAGACTATAGCTTTCCTGGGGCCTTATTTAATTTAATATAATATTATCATGAAATTAAAAAATTGTGCCAGGTGTGGTGGTGCATGCCTTTAATCTCAGCACTTGGGAGGCAGAGGTAGGAGGATCACTGTGAGTTTGAGGCCACTCTGAGACTACATAGTGATTTCCAGGTCAGCCTGAGCTAGACTGAGACCCTACCTCGAAAAAAAAATTAAAATTTATGAATTTTTTAATTTCATAAAATGTCCTCACTTTTCAATCTACATGCCAAGTGTGAGTTAATGCAACAGGGAACAAGCTCAGCTGGAGCCGGTTAAGTATGTGCTTGGAGACAGTAGGTATGAATGGTAAACTTGAGACCTATAGGTTCAAATGTGTGGCTTGACTGACATTTTCACAACTGTTCCTGATTTATAATTTAAAAAATATACTGAAGTTTTATATTGCAATCGTGCCTTGAATGTACTTTCCTATTTTGGCTTATGAAGAAATATCTATTAAAATATTTCATAAAAATGAAATTATGAAATTTGGATGAGGGAAATGGATGAATAGAACTAGATGGTAAGACCCTATTGCTGAAGACACCATATTCTTGGGCTGCAGGTCACTGAGAAACCAAGATGGTACTGACCTGGAGACCTCTGCCCTGTTGACTTGCTGTCAAGATGCTGGAAAGACCTAGGCAGCCTGTTGGGGGAGAAAAGTCATCAATAGTCTAAATCATAAATAAATAATCTAATAAATAATCTAAATCATGGACTCTGAAAGTGTAACGGCTGGCTAGACACGCCAAATGTGACAACTGGTTCTGTGGTAGAATGTCCCTGTAGGGGAATCTGACTGCTCTCTCTTTGGATTATCGGCCTGGGAGGGAATTCATGCTTGGCATTGAAAACCTAATAAAAAGCCCTAGGGGGGAAACTGCTACTGTTGTGTGGCTAAAGGGATATATTACATCCACCAAGATGTCCTGCAAGTACTTACACTTATGTCTATATATCAATGCTATTCTCACTTTTGGATAGAGAAGCTTCTCTTCAGGTGGTGATGACCACTGGGAAGAATCAAAATTCACCAAAGTGCTGAGAAGAAGTCACAGTGGAGTGTGAATTCCTAAATGAGACATCATTTTCACACCCTCCCAGGCTCAAGGGAACATGGCAGAAGAAGTGGTGGAAATAAAGTAAGAGCCAAGGGAAGAAGAGTATTGGCTTGAAATAATATCTTTCAGACACAAAGTGGCCACGGGTTTCATCACATCACAGTAACTGATGATACCTAAACAAGACATGCATAATAGGAGAAAAAAAATTATGACATCAGAATAGAATAGAGACTACTTGGTAAGAAGAAGCTATTCCATGGATGAGGGAATTTGAGAGAAAAAAGGTTTAGTTTAGTGGGATGGGATTATCACCATGGTAGTTTTCAATTTAAAAAATCTAAAAATGTTTAATAAACCTAGGAGCCCAGATTAATCACATTGTGACAATCATATCATGAATTGGTATCACCTCACCACTGCACATACTATGAAGAAATTTGATAGCATCCTCGTGCCTCAAGAATCATAGTACAAATTTCTATTATAGTACTAAATAGCAAGTGCAACATTTTGAATCAATGAAGAAGAAAATTCAAATAGAACATGAGTAGTTTACTGTTGACTAGATAATGACTTTTTTAATACATTAACAGCACATTATTTTGCAAGATGTTCATTAATTATTTGCAAAGTGAATATGCTATTGAAGAAGACTGATATTCTTAAGTTGTACATCCACAACAGACATTAAAATCTGATTTAAATTATACCTTGAGCTAAGTTCCTTTGATAGAGAAACAATCTGTATATCAAAGTTATGACAAAACTATCATAGTATCAAAATGTTTAGAATAATTGTGAAATTTTTAAGGTTAAGATTATTGCCTTACATATTGGAAAAGCTATCTTGGAAAATTCAATAGTTCTGCAATTTGTGTATCTGTAGTTCATTTCAGTTTCATAAGCTATAGGCTTAGGCAATCGGCAATGTGTCAATGATTATTTTCTCCAAAAGTAGGACAGAAGTATCGGGAATGAGACATGAATAACAAACATGATCAATATTATTATTGGGTATTTTAGCTGAAAATCCCCATTATGGAAGAAAGAAAGTTATTATAAACAAAAAAAAAATCAGAACAGGGTCCAGAAGTGTCTGATTAACTTCTGTTCAGTGAGTCACTCTGCTCATAGAATCAACTAAGTATACTTTAGGGGAACTATTATTCTTTGATAAACAGTAATGAATCTGTGACTCACTGTAATGATTTCAGTAAACTATACTATGCTTTCTGCAGAATACTGCTAATAGAATTCAAGTTTAACTTATTATTTTTCTATGTACTTAACCTAATGCATTTCTTTTTTATTCCTCTTTTGGTGTATCTATATGTACGTGTGCACATGTGTGTACTTGTGTACACGTGCGCTCATGTGTACAGGCCAAAAATTGAGGTTGAAATTCTCTTCAATCACTTTTCATCATATGTTGTAAGGCAAATTTCTCTCATTGAACCTAGAGTTCACTGATTCCATTAGTCAGCAGGCCCAAGGGTTCTCTTGTTTCTGTCTCCCATCAAAATCTATTTGTAAGTCATTGCATGCATGGTCTATTATATCCTCTTTGTGTTCCCAATACTCTGTCATCACTTCAACCTGTCTTTTGCAGATAAGGATGCTGGTTCTTGGATGGCTGGCTCCTCTAGGACACTTAGGATGCACTGAATTGTCTCATCAGGACCTTTCCCAAAAATTCCTGTAGACTTGCTTTTCCAGAGTCTTGCTTGCTTATCTATTATCTGGGATAGGTGACTTGCTATTGTTTAACTCACCTGGCCAGGATTAGCTTCCTGGAAAGTGAGCTGAGTAGCCCCAGTCTTCTTTAAGACAGGTTGTATTTGTTTTGAGACTCTTGCTTTTGCTATCTGAAATGAAGTCTTAATTTTTTAAACAAAACACCATGTTCTTCACTTTGTACTCAGGCCTGAGAATTATGTAGTCAATCCTGGAAATGTTGTTCATAAAGACTTAACAAAATTATATAATGTGAGGGACTATGAGGACCCTACAATACCATTTCTTATATCATACTCATAAAGCACTTAGTGAAATGCAGAAACACGTGGAATAGGCAAATGATACATTTATGAGGCATATTTAAGACCTTATGAAGAAAATCACCTCCATTTCAAAGTTGTTCATGGACCTTCAATTACAGGCTGTTAACAGGAAATATTTTCTGTGGAAAAAAAAATCAGAACCACAGTTGATAATAGAAAAGCTTCCTTTTTCCTTCCTCAGTCCACTTTCTATGTGATAATTAAGACCTACTTCTCTGAGGTATCCATTGTACAAAATCAATGAACTTCCCTCTTATGCATGCAGAATGGTAACATTATGCAGTATCCTTGGGAGAATTCAGAAAGTAATCACTCAGAAAATTTCTCATTGTATGTTCAATCCAGGAAGTCAGTTAAGGCAGTGCAGAAAGTGACTGGGAGAAGAAGACGCATCCAAAACCACAAGGTGAATGTTTTTAATGATGACCCTCTACAGCTGGGGAGTGCGGCTGTCACAGAAGCTGTGATCGCCTGCTCTCAGGGCATGCACACTCAGTCCATGGGCTTCACCGAGAGAGGACCTCAAGCTGGCCTCTCTCAGAAGCAGAGTCCTACCCCGGCTCTTCTTACTGGGACAGTCTGAGTCACCTGCTCGTGGTTATGTTTCAAGAAGAGCTGGAGAATAAAGAGTATGCTCTGTTGTCTGGTTTAGAAAAGCAGGCACCATGAAGTACGAAATGCTGTGTTGTCCAAATCTCTCACCCCCCCCCCACCACACACAAATGCACATGATATCATGGATGATGAAGAAAGAATGCAATAAAATTTAAAAAAAAATCAAAACACTAGAGGGACTGGTTGGTAGGAGGAATAATTCAGTGGATGGAATATGGGAAATTGGGACAAAGAGAGTGATGATAGATGACTATAATAAAAATACATCGTATGTATATACACACAATATGTATTTAAAAATGCTAAAAAACAAAAAAGATATTATTTTATTTGACAATACAAGTTGACAAGTTTAGAAATAAGTTTTTAAATGCACAGTAGTAAAGGAATAAAACTTTTTATTGTACTACTTCTTTTGCTTTTTCTTTATTTTGTTTATTTTAGAGAAAGAGAGTGAGGCAGATAGAGCGAGAAAGAGAGAGAGAATGGGTGCTTCCAGCCACTGCAAACAAACTCTAGACACATGCGCTCTCTTGTGTATCTGGCTTAAGTGAGTACTGGGGAATTGAACCTTGGTCCTGAGTCTGCAAATGCCTTAATTATTAATTCATCTCTGCAGGCAGCCATTTTATTTATTTATTTATTTTTGAGATAGAGTCTCTCTCTAGCCCAGGCTGACCTGGAATAATTCACTACGTAGTCTCAGGCTGATCCTTCTACCTCTACCTCCCAAGTTCTGGGATTAAAGGCATGCATTAGCATGCCTGGCTTAAAGATATATATATATATATATATATATATATATATATATATATATATATATATAGAGAGAGAGAGAGAGAGAGAGAGAGAGAGAGAGAGAGAGAATGGGCATTCCAGGGCCTTCAGCTACTGCAAACAAATTCCAGATGCGTGTGCCTCCTTGTGCATCTGGCTTACGTGGGTCCTGGGGAGTTGAACCTGGGTCCTTTGGTTTTTCAGGCAAGTGCCTTAACCACTAAGCAATCTCTCCAGCCCAAGGAATAACTTTTTAGTATAACACATTTTAACTGAGGATAACCTTACAAGAAGCATTGAGCAATAGGCTTGTCACCACCCAGGGTAGGTTGTGGAACTTATATCTGCTGCTATAGGAAAAGGATACCATTTCACACCTTACATTTTCATCCCCAGCCCACAGCAGTGATGCGCATATTAAACACAAAGCGTCAATAAAGGCATCCCACTTGCCGCCATCCCATCCTCCCTACTTGAACCCAGGTCAGCAGGCTAATGCTGCTACCCCCCCCCCCCGCCCACTGCCACCACTGAGCACGGACCCAGGGCAGCCGGCCAGTGTTTCCCCCTCCCTAGGCTCTCCTACCACAGGGGCCTCCACACCCCCTGCATGTCACCTGACCCACAACAGTCCCATATCCCCACCCTGCCTTGTCACAGGATCCAGTAGCCCCATCCACCCCTGCTACAGGGTCCCAAGGGATCTGCTGTCCCATTCCTTCACCCTTCAGCATCACAGAACCACCACACACTCCCATCCTCCCCCCTTCTGCAGCACAGCTGCTACACCAGTCTGCTTTGTCCCATCCCCTACCATCCCATGTCCCCTCTGGACACCTGACTACACAGTTCCATACCAGAATCATGGAACAAGAAGCCCCTTTGTCTGGTCCTTAGGCCCCCACCAGAGCATCAGGGGCTCCTTCCCTCTGAGCAGGCAGGCCCCATTGCCACCAAAAGCCTAGTGGAAGCAAGCATAAAAAGGGTAATCACTGAAGACACTTCAAGGGAAGATAACAACTTCCTCCTAAATTAAATAAGATTCCTACACTGTGTCAGGCAGACCACAGCCCAAAAGGAATAACATGAAAAATCAAATGCAAGTAAATCCAAAAATGTTGCCCAGTCCCACAATGTATGTCTCTAATCAAAACATAGAGGAGACAATAGGGTCAGGACCCCAAAATGAAGATACAAGCTATGCAACCCTCACCAAGCAAACAGCAGAACTTGCAGAAAAGCAACAAAGGGCAGATATTTGTTTGAATGCTGTCCTTGCTATAATAGAAAAGAACGAGGAAGGGTTCCAAAGACAGTTAAATGATCTGAGGAGGAGCAAAAATAAAAAAAAAAAAAGAAGTGGACCTCAATAACCAGCTGGCTAAGCTCAATGAAGACATAAAGGCAGGATGAATTCTAAAAAGCATTAAGAAAATCAGAAAATGATGTGAAAAGGAAAATCAACAGAGGGATGGAAACTATACATTAAAAAGCAGTAGAAAGCACAAACCTAATTGAACAAGCCCAAAACTCTATAGAAGCTCTCTAGAATAGAGTCAGTCATGTGAAGGACAGAAACTCAGAACTGGAAGACAAGACGGAAAAAGAAAAAAAAAAAAAAAAACAGTTCTTGAGTCCAAAAGTTTCATATATATGTATATATAGTAAACAGAACATGAGGGAACTGTGGGATACCCTTAAACGTCCCAACATTCAGGTCATGGAAATACCAGAAGGGAAGAAATTCAGACCAAAGGCATGGGGAACTTATTCAACAAAATTATGGAAGAAAAATTTCCCACTCTCTCTGAATGGTTCCTGTCATTTCCATGGGGTTTACACATAATGAGTTCTGGTGAAGGCAAAGGGTTTCTATTCATATTGGTATGCTTTTGGGGACAATGAAGTGTCTAGATTTTGCATTTGCTGCAGTCAGGTTATTGTTATTGCTTATTTCTGGGAAAAATAATCCAAGCAAGAGCAGCTTGTGGGAAAAATGGGTTTATTTGGGCTCACAGATCAAGGGGGAAGCTCCATAATGGCAGGGGAAAACAGTGGCATGAGCAGAGGGTGGACATCACCCTTTGGCCAACATAAGATGGACAATAGTAACAGGAGAGTGTGCCAAACATTGGCAAGGGGAAACACCCACAAGCCTTCCCCAAATAATATACCACATCCAGGAGGCATTAATTTCCAGTTGCCTTCAGCTGGGAACCGAGCATTCATAACACCTAAGTTTATGGGGGACACCTGAATCAAACCACCACAGCATTCTACAAGGAACTCCTTGGAGTAGGCACAATGGGGGTTTTCCAATCTGAAATGGATATTGATTCATTTCGTGTGAGAACTATGCCAGACATTATGCTACATGCTGGTATGTCATCATCCCACTTAACCTCACTGCCTGAGTTCAAATCTCCAAATTCCACACAAAACAGCTGTGACCCTGCATGTCTATAGTCCAAATCCAGCAAGGGACGAGACAGCCCAGAATCTCTGGGGCCTGGCCAGCTCAAAAACTGGTAAAAGGTGCCTCTCAGTCAGAACAAGACCAAGGAGGAAGAGTGATGGAGCAATCCAACCAGCTTCTACTGTGGCCTCAATAGGCAAGTGTATAGGGTGCCACTAGAGCACATCTACGTGCACATAACACACAGTGCATATTACACACACACACACACACACACAGAGAGAGAGAGAGAGAGAGAGAGAGAGAGAGAGAGAGAGAACAATAAAGAATTTCCTTGTAAGTCCTGGGACACAGGAAGAAGGAATATAGAATGTACAATAGCTACTGTCATGCTGGAAGCTGGTTTCTATCCTGGGATATCTGAAGACTCTTTCTGTTAGGTATACATAGATGGTAGGTGCTACTATGTTTTAAATTAAATCATATTTCCATCCTTATGAGTTTTCCATATTGGTTCACCCTGATACTGCATTAAGATATTGTTTCTGGGCTACTCCATTCCTATTTTGGGAGGATAACTACCTCTGAGTTCAGCATAGGTAGAGTAAGGAACACAGTCCACTCTACCCTCTTCATCTCTTTGATATTATCTACTCTCCTTACTTATTGCATACATGCACTCATGTCGCTTCATATACCACAGGTCACTGTAGAATCCTTTCATATTCAGGTTCCAGTGGCATTTTCATGAAATTCTCTGATAGAACCTAAGACTCACTCATGGACCTTTTCCTTCAGTGATTCTTCTGGAGTGAATTCAAATAAAATGTTTCAGTTACTGCTTTTTTTCCAGGATTGGAATCCTTAGCTCACAGGCCCAGATGTCTGTTATCCTATGATGTTTGTCTTGTGTTTGAATCTTGCCAATCTTTCAAATCTTTCAAGAATATTTGTTTTCTTTTGAATTAAGCATTTTAAAGTGTTTCTCTCTATCAATGCTAGTTTACTTGGGAGGCATGATAATTACACATGATTTTCTCAGAGGATTTTTTTTTTTGAGCTACCCTATAATGTGATTCAAATGACTGAAAAACATTTCTCAACATAGTGGCCGTATTGTTATTTGTAAAATATATTGTGATTGATATGTAATGCTTACATGGCATATTATCACATAATATCCCTTTACTAAAATGTTAAAAAGATAAAGGGGGCTTTGAGTCAGATAGAAAGGAGTACATGTTTCAGCTGAAGAGTAAAATCAGATGTTTACTGTTATAACACTTGCCTATTGCTCTAAGAGAAAAGGGAACATTTCTTATTTGAAATTGAAATCTTGAGCAAGCATAATATCCACACATCTATATATCTATATATACATACATATACATGTATTTAATAAATATGTATAGTGCCTTAATGAGATTGATCTGATGTCTTTTCTGTAATTATGAGGATTTACTGTGGATGTCTGTAACACATCCAGACCTCGTTCTCCACAAACTCGATAAACCACTGTGCTGGCTTACATGATTCTAGGGTCATCTTATCAATCCTGAGTATTGCTGCCAGATCCCTGTTCCGTGAAGCCACTTTGATCCTGTTGGGCCGCATTCAAGGCTTTCTGGTGTCAGTCCTCGTCATCTTTAGACACATTCTCTGCTTCAAATCCATGACTTGGCTTCATGCTGCACATCGGTCTTAGGGGTTATTTGTTGCATGAAACATAAAAGCACTTATGAAAATCCATGCAAAGTGCACACACAAGTGTACTCGCTCTGAGATCTCCCTTATCATGGATTCAGATCTAAATCTCCATGTGTGACATGGATAAGCTCAGATGCCACTGGTGCACACAACAAGGGCCCTCACTCTGAAATTTCCCTGTTATGGATTCAGATGTAAAGCCCCTGCTTAACATGAATGAGCTCAGATGAAGCTAGGGTTCAGGACTTTGTGGGCCTGTCTCTGCTTCAGATATCCTTCTCTTGCCCAGGACAGAGCCTGATCTCCATCAGCTAAGGGTTCTCAACAACTAGCCTTGGGACATGCATTGCCTCACGCCAACTGTAATTGCGTTTGGCAACCCCTGGAGAAGTGACAAATTTGGGGAGGTGGTAGTGTGCTTTCCTTGTAATACTTGCTGATGGAACTTCTATAAACAGATCTGTATTTCTATAGGCTAAAATAATTAAACTAAAATAAATAAAAAAACAAACATGAGCATCTAACACATTAGAAGTGGATAACCCAGCACAATTTGCTAGGCACTTGGTCCTCTATTCACTGGAATCTTCCTTAATGGAGAAAATATGTGTAGCTTTATCCCCTGTATTTACTCCTGATTTTAAAGTCTTAAGAAACAATCTACACCTTATTTTTTTGCTTGAATCATTGCTAGGGATCTGGCTATATAATGGCCAACTGACCTAGATATGTACTTTAATAACTAAACAAATGGGTCAACAAATAGTACCATCTAGAATTGCTCAACTTTACAGTTCTGTGTTCCCACAAAGTGTTCTATGTCCTAGATAATCATGACATATAAAAACATGATATATGAAAATAAATTCTTTTAATCTTTTCAGTTTTCTTAGGCAGGTGTTACATTGCTTTGACAAGATACCTTTCAGAAACAACTTGTAGGAAAGGGCATTTATTCTGGGTCATGATTTCAGGTATGTTAGTCCATATAGTCCATAGACAAATGGAACAAAAAGTGTAGGGGTGTGGTAGGGCAAAGCAAATTCCCACATGGCAGCCATGGAGAGAGAGATTGAGAAAGAAAGAAAGAAGAGAGAGAGAGAAGGAATATGTTTATTCTTCCTCAGCTCCTCTTTTCTTCTCTTAACCATAATTCTTTAAATTGATATTAAAAATAAATTTTGGAAAGAGAGAGGTGGATCAATGGGTGCATGTGTTTGCCCTGAAAGCATAATGAGCTTCATTTGATCTCTGATATCCATGTAAAATGCTGGTGAGACTACTCACGCCTATAAAACTAGTCTTTATGGGGTCAGAGAAAAGATGATTGCTGAGGGTTGCTGGTCAAGTGATATGACCAAAATGCAACTCCTGATTCAGTGAATGACTCTGTCTTGAGGACATAAAGTAGATGAGTATAGAGAAGAACCTACTCTGTCCTCAGCATGCACACACGGAGCAAAGATATCTGCATGCATATCCATACATACTCACATGTGTATACTGTGTGCTTATTATATATATATGTATATGCATATATATATATATATATATATATATATATATATATATATATAAGTAAAAATATAACATGTTTTAATAAAATCCCACTTCTCTGCAAATGGGCTTATTCAGATGAGTACTCTGAAAGAGTTAGGGATCTGCTCTGCTGCTGTGGTGACAGTATCCTTCTTTTGGTCCGTTTCTAGTGGTCTTTATTCCCTTTGTGGACTTCAGATCTTTTTTCCATCTCTTTCTGGAATAAGGTCTAGTCTTGTCATTTTGTCTCTTTCCTTTTCCAGCCATGAGAGATGAGTCTGACCTAGAAGTCAGACAATCTGTAGTTCACCATTTTACCAGGAAGTCCTCTATTATTTTTTCATAGTGTTAACTTGCTCCTCAGCTTTGGGTGCTACATACTTCAGAGCAGAAATCATAGATGAACTTCAATCACATGTCCTTGAAATGTTTTATAACACAATCATTCTGCTTTACACACTTATGACTTGCAAGCCGTATTTGGTTAAGCCAGATCACACACATTTAGAAAAAACTGGGTTTACTTCTGAGTTATCTGTAGAAAGATTAATATAAGATTATTGTTGAAAACATATTTAGTTTTTCTAAGTTTTTCCATAGTAACAACTTCTCACAACTACAACTATCCATGTAATTAAAATTCTTTACTATGTGATTGTATTTTTGATGTGTTTAAGTGTTCTTGAGACTTAATTCTGAGGTAAGATAATTTCTGAGATGAAAATGTAAGCTTTTGTCAGAACCATGTGAAAAAAGGAATGAGCTGGGATCACACTCTCATGCTGATAACATAGCATGTGATAGCGTACACCTCTTCCTTTAAAAGTGCTATTCTTAACATTGCTAATGCAAATCAAAGATCTGTAGCTACTAATTGTAAGTGTAGTAAATGTAAAACACAAGAAATAGAAGATGATATCTATAACCATACATTTACCAGTCTATAATCAGCAATCATTTCTTCTCATGGAGCATTGTAAAAGTTGCCTTCTTGTTGCTGGGAAAAAACACAGGACCACAAGGTGCTGAAGGGGACAAAGGGCTCAATTCATCTTACAGTTACAAGTAAAGCTTCATCATGGCAGGAACAGACAACAGGACGTCCCTTCCTGTCACATCATGTGGGCAGCAGTAGTCTAAGGACTGGACTTATAGCTGGACTACTAAACCTCAATATTGGACTGTAGTGACACGTCTCCTGCAGCAAGGAGCCACCTTCACCTCCCGAAGACGCTCACAGTTGGGAATTGAGTATTAGGTTTATCACAATCATGTGCGGCTATGGGGATATTTTACACTGGAACTACCACAAGCATTTACTACTTTGTAGGGGTTGTACAAGCTGCATGACATGGAGAACACATTTCACAATTACAACTACGTAAAGGTACTAGTATTTTACCCCTGGTGTGGCACATATAGTAGCCCCAGGATCCAGCATTTCGATGAGAGGATTTTGTTCTGCTGAATTCTAGTATGACCCAGCTTCATAGTAAGCAACTGAGCAGTAACTGGTGATGCTACAACCCATAGAACACTGTAGATTCTTTTTCTTTATTAGCTATGTACATATTCAGTGTGCAAGCAGCTATGTTGCTACCATCGTTACCCTCCTCCCTGCCTTCCTCCCTCCGGAGGGACCCTCCTCATTGGGCATTGTGGGGCATGCATTGTGGGGTTAGCCATCAGTTATGGCGAAGAGGCAGTGTCTCTGTGCATAATGTCCCAACGTGTCGCTCCAACAATCTTTCTGCCCCCTCTTCTGCAAATTTCCCTGAGCCATTATGGGTCTGTTTTAGGTCTACTTCAGGGCACTGTTGATTTTGAGAATGTTTACATTTCATCACATATAAATGATCCCATTACTGATTCTGACTACAATTAATCTAGAAACTATTATAGCAAAGCCATCATTTGTTTGATAAATTCAAATAAAGAAGGAACATTTTTAAATAGTTTAAGCTGTCTCCATCCTATTGTTCAAATTCATAAACTGAACTTAATGGCTCACAGGGCCAACTACAGATTTTTATGTACTTATTATATAATACCCTTTTTTATTAGTTTAGGGGAATTTCTTGGTGCAGAAAGGTCTTTTGAAACTGAATTTCAAATAATTGCAGAGCACCAGAGCACAAATAACTCTTGGCGTTTGCTAGTCTTGGTTTGGTTTAGACTAATTTGGAATGGTAAGGTACTTGTATAATATTATGATTTACTAAGATTTTATACTTCCAAGGAGTAATGAAGTTAAAAAGTCTATTTTCAAAACTGAAGATATATATCTAACTTCATTTAAACATCTGCTGGCCAATATGGCATTACATGTTTAATTTTGCTGCTTAATGAACTTGTTTTTTTCTCACCTCCTCCTGGGTAGATGGAAGAAAGATATCTCAGTCCATCTATGCAATTTTAGTGGTCAAAGGAGGGGAATTAGTGAGAAGCAGAAACTAAAACCATGCCTATTCACCTGTTTTGATTTCTTCAACTCTCCAGTTACAAATTCTCTCAGGTCACCTATAGGTATATATTAGTAAATATCCAACAAGAACTTGGAAAACTACTCGATCACCCAAATGAAAGGAAAACCTATTCAATCTCACAGGTGCAATGAGAATCATAAACACAATGCCGATTTTTTTCCATAACAGTTATCAAAAATTAGTGATCACACAAACCTGATTTTCTTACAAGAAATAATTCCAGTGAGCAAGGATCTCTGAGGTTCTTTGTGTTTCTTTCCTCCTCCCTTTCTCCCCTCCCTCCCTCCTTTCTTTCTGTCTTCTTCCTTCATTTCTCTCTTTCACTCACTCACTTCTTGTTTTACTTCTCTTCTCCTTTTGTTTTCTTCCTTCTAAAGTTTAAACACTCATTCACATGAGAAGTGATGTTTGACTGCTTGCAAGTAGCAGGGACCTAGATCTGTGGAAGCATGGTGTGAGCATGTGTGTACCAGCCACTCCTGGCAGTCTCTCTACATTACTGTAAACACCGGAGAGAACAAGATGCCACATATAGAGAAATGATTGTGAAAATACAGGAAACTTTGAGGACTGTTTTTTTTTATCAAGAAGGACATATTTGAATGATGCTATCTACAAAATCTAGTATATTAGAATGAAGAGAAGGTCAGTGATTTGTTTGTATAATGATGGAGAAATGTTTATATACATGCCAGTTAAATGGTGCTAAACATTTCCATAACTTTGAGACATAGGCAATTATTAGCCAAAATAGCATTAGTAAGCATCTCTGTTTAAATCCTTAATCTAGCCTAGGCTAAACTGCTTTATATTTTTCTTTCAGAAAAAAAGAAATCTCAAAATGGTAGAAAATGATTGTGAGCCTTAGTGGGTTTTCTCCAGAAATCTGCCAACCTAAACTAATTGTCAGTAATGTCTTGTGGTGCTCAGTGGAGAACACTCAGGATTTTCATAATGCAAAAGGCATGTGTGTTTCTCAGATATTATAAACACCCAAATGGTTGTGACTGGAGCACACTCAGGTCCCCAATCAGATCTTTATTCAACTTTAAGTTAAACCATTTGGTTTGTTTTCACTTTTGATTTGGGTTTTAATCTAACTGGACCACTCCCTTGGTTTTATTGCACTGCCCTTAATGTCTGGTATTTTGACCTTCCAACACAGCTCACCAGTGCCCCAGCAGAGAAGACATGCCAAGACTCTCAATCACTTGCCAGAATGTCATCAGCTTCCCAGCGATTTCAGTTCTTGACCATAGATCTCAGAGCAGTCCATAAATACATATATATATACATGCATATAATGTTCAAAATGTAATATACCTTTCTTTAAAGTAAAATGCATGAGTCAAGTTAAAAGCACGTGAGGTCTTTGAGTCAGGAAATTAATTTTCTTTTGTTGTATCAAAACCACACACACAAACCTGACAGAGATTTCTTGTGAATTACTAATGGGGTTTAAACCTAACAAGGCTTTATTTGTTCAAGAGTCATATCCCCGGTCTGGTTGCTCAAAAAGCAAATTATCAGAACATGTCCTGTGCAGCTGCTGACAGCCAAGGACACGCATGGCAGTTTCAAGGGGCCTCGAGAGCTCTCAGCACAGCACAGCTGCAAGCGAGGCTGGCCCAGCGCGCTGGAGAAGCCACGGTGGCACCTTGACCCCGTGGTAATTGAGGTTATGAAAAGGCTCTTGTTCTCAGAGCTGGCGGATGGACCCCTTCTCCCGGTGGGACCCTGAAACAGGGCAACCCCCCACCCCGCCCTGAACCGCTGAGCTTCCCAGCACCTCGGCTGGGGGCTGCTGAGGTCGGGTCGCTAAACCAACGCTGAAGAGAAGACGCCGGAGTGCCAGGCAGACCCGAGCTGGCGGCGGTGGGTCCAGCGCGTCATTGGCTACGTGCTCTTTTAAATCTTCATGCAGAAAAATTTAGTGGCAGAATGGAAACCTCCTATTACTTTCTCACCTGTGCCATGTGGGAAGACTCCTTCCTGGTTTTTTTTTTTTTTTTTTTTTTTTTTTTTGGCCATCCCTGGGACAGCAGGGCACCCGGTGCTGGAATTGCCAGGATCCGCAAGGAGAGATCCTCGCGACAAGCCCCGCTTAGTGTCAGGCAGGGAGTGATGCAGATCAAGTGTAAAGAGGTCCACTGCATCGCCTATCACGGCCAGAACCCTTGCCCATGGTTGAAACTAAATTAATAGCAATTATGAGGAATGAAAATTACCAGCAGCTCAGTGTGTCAGAAAGGTCAGGAATAAAATTGTATATTTGGCTTTAAGGGTAAGATCAAATGTGCATAGAGATACCATGGATGGGGCTATTTGTTTGATTTTCTGTAAATGAAGATATAGTATTTTGCATGCTACTTTTCACATTTAAAATGGGAATGAGAGGTGGCCAGGAAGATAGATGAGACTGTATCAACCTTGCCTCAAAGCATGAGGACCTGAGTTCGATACTCTGAAGACATGTTAACATATTTTTGAGAAGCTAGCTATGGCATTTTCTTGCTTTTAATCTCACTGCTGGGGAAACAGAGACGGGGGGACCCCTAAGGCTCAGTAGACTTCCAGGCTTGCCTAATTAGCAAGTTCCTGGTCCTAGGTCAAAGATAGAGCCCCCCTCTCTCAAAAACAAACAAACAAAAAGTATCAAAGGATGTGTATGATAAATTTCACCTGAAATTGTACTCTGGGCTTAACACACACTGTACACATGTGTCCACACACTCTTATACCTACACACACATGCACAAATACACACGAGAATAACATCAGCTATGTGTGTGTGGTGTGTGTGTTTGTCTAATAAAACTGCATGAATGGTTTCTTTTTTCACTCACATGACACACATGATGCTTCAGTCACAGTGCAGACACAGTAAGCAGGGATATTCAGACAGCCCAGGGATGGCAGAGCTGACACACAGAGCTCATTTTCTGTGCACATGCAAGTATAATGTTGCTCAGGAAAGATCATCTTCTATTTTCCAAAGATCTGAGAAGTTGGCATCATTATTAAAGGCATTAGGGATGAGGGGAATAAAGAATTATTTTCTAGCTCCTTTCTCCATAATATTTTAGTTGCTTATTTGTATTTATTAAATTATTAACTTTTAGGATTTTCTTTTTTTATATAATTATTTATTTATTTATTTATATTTGAGAGTGACAGACATAGAGAGAAAGAGGGAGGGAGGGAGGAGAGAGAGAGAGAGAGAGAGAGAGAGAGAGAGAGAGAGAGAGAGAGAATCGGTGCTCCAGGGCCTCCAGCCACTGCAAACGAACTCCAAACGTGTGTGCCTCCTTGTTCATCTGGCTAACGTGGGACCTGGGGAACTGAACCTCGAACCGGGGTCCTTAGGCTTCATAGGCAAGCACTTAACTGCTAAGCCATGTCTCCAGCCCAGGATTTTCTATCTATATTCTTTAACCCTTGCTTAAAAATTATCTTTTTGTGAGCCTTTTTACAGTTATGTTTTGAAAATGTATTCTCTCAAGTGCATGGAAATTTAGTCATTTCTTAGATAATGCTTTGTTATATTTTTTCTGAATTCATTTAATTTATATTTGTTCCTAATTTTAGGGCAGTTTTCTTTAATTTTAAAATTTCTAACTGAAGGTTTGTGGCTGGAGCCCAGCAATGAAGTTCTTTATCTGGCATATGTGAGGTCCTGCATTGGATTCCCTGTGCTACAAGAAAAATGGTCAAGAATTTATAATTCAAGGAGGCTTTTCATGCTCCCAAATAATGACTTTAGTGCTTACTTCACTTGCTGCATATTACCATCCTCTTCTGCTAAGTGATGGTTTCTCTGTTTGGGGCCAGGATTTCATTCATCATTTGATGAAATGGTACAATTTATTCACTATTTGCAATAATTCCATATAAATTTATTTACATTCTCTTTTTTTCTTTTTAAAAATATTTTATGTATTTATTTAGGAGGGAGATTATAGAGATAGATATAGAGAGCTAAATATGGACGTGCCAGGACTTCCAGCCTCTGCAAATGAACTCCAGACACATGTGACACCTTGTAAATCTGGCTTATATGGGTACTGAGGAATCGAACCTGTGTCCTTGGGCTTCATAGGCAAGCACCTTAACCACTAAACCATCTTTCCAGCCCGCAGAATGTTCCTTGAAACTAAATCATCGTGAATCCATTCGTTTAGACTGTTCTCAGACATCTCAGGAAGCTCTTATAGACTCTTCAGAACTGGAATGCACTTAGTCTTTCCGGTAAGCTCAACCCCATGGCTGGTACCTGTGCTGCCAATCCTCGCTGCTGCTCGTAGCCTGCATGTCCTAGCTTGCGGTGTGCATCAGTTCACGGGAGAGTCCTCATGTACCTTCATTTCTCATTGAGGGCAAAGTTTCTATTTCTGTGGGCTTTTGTTTGTTTGTTTATTTTCCTGTTTTCCTTTGAGGTTCAGCATCCATAGTCTTCATCTACATTTTTCCATTCATCCTTCTTAATTTTGAGGTTTTGCCTGTTGTTTCTTATCACAAACCATGTTTATTTAGAAATTAGGAAAAAGAATCCCAACTATTCCAGAAAAAAATATTTATAAGAACCAAAAATATGCTTATTGATTCTTGAAGGAACCATTCATCAATGTTGTATTGTTGGGAACATAGCCAGTTACTAGTTACACGCTACCAACTTGCCTTAATTTTATTTTTGCACTAACATGTCTTAAGGAAAACTGACCAATTTTTTTTTCTGAAGTTCTATTGGCACTGATTAATACATATTTGACAATTATTTTTTCAAACTTTATTGGCAAATATTTCCTGTGCAGTGTGTTTTATTTGCTTTTCTTGGATAATTGGACATAGTCATCTAGGTCTGGTAGTTGTCATTGGATATTATCTTTATCTTTTTGTGATATAAATAGGCCTATTTCCCAATTTCTCTTAATATATTTTTCCTTTAATTTTTCAGATGTCTATATATTAATAAATATTAATAAAATTGCATAAATTTTCAGTAGTTGGCCTAAGATTTTATAAAACAGTGATTTTAATGACTTTTGTTAATTTTATAATAGCACAAATTAACAATATTAATCATTAAACTCTATGATGCCATGCTGAAGTGTACACTAGGTTCTATAAAAATGCAATTTACAAACTAACTTCAGGGAAAATGCTTTATTATCCTTAGGTTTTAATATTACAACCAAATATCTTTATAAATTATTGATTACAGTTCATTATAACCTTAATCAAAGTTACAGAGAGAAGAGTATGAGCTGAACTTCTTAGCGATGGGAAAGTAGAAAAAGGGATGAAACCCAATCCTTGTGGTATTCAAAGCAGTATTTCTTTTTGAAATGTTTCACAGCGATATCTTCTGACATATGAAAATGGAACACAGACATATATAACATAATATCATAAGTTACACAAAATCATATTAAAAGGGGAAGTCATAAAACTTCAAGTTTTCTTTTTAAATTTGTTGTTCTATTTTATTGTTATCATTACTATTGTTATCCCTGGACATATTAAAGGTGTTTGTTTTTTGACATTTTATACACGTGTAACACATTTTGATAATATGTAACATGCTTTGCCTCCTTTTATCTCCTCACTCTCACTGTATAACTTCGTATCACTTACTGGGGCCTACACCAGGGGACAGAGTGATACACCTCCCCCAGCAGCCATTAACTCTCATAAACTCATCAGGGAGGGGAATGCTCTCTCAAACCTCTGCCCCAAACTGTAACAGATTGTTGACTAGCACCATCTTAGCAAATTTGGGGTAGGTAACCACATCTGCTGTGAGTTCATGAGTGTAATGAACATATCATATCAGGACACCAAAATGCTCCAGCCTTTCTTCCCTTCTTTCAGTTCTTACATTCTTTCCATTTAATTTTCCAAACCCTGGAGTGATGATGTTTATGTCTGGTGAAGGGCTGAACACTCATCAGTCTCTTATATTTAGCACTTGACCAGTTTTGATTCTTTGCATACATTTCATGTTTAAAAAATTTTCCTTTTAACTATTAGATGTAAATCTGATTATATATATATAATGTAATATATATATGGCATTGCTAGAACACATATGTCTTGATATTTAAGGGATCATATATCATGCTCATGTGCCTGTATGTGGTATGGATAGAGTTTAAATTGATGAGCATATACAGTTTTCATTTGAGTATGTAAGAGGACAGAGGTGCAAATACTAGAGTGAAAAAGAGAATAAAACTTACCAACAGGTTGTAGATGATCATTATCTGCTTCTCCTTTTCAGATGGATGCAGATCATGAGGAGAGAGAATCAGCCCATTGCACCTTACCAGGGCCCCAGATGAAACCATAGAGTAATTCGGGAAATGAGCAAGAATGCTGCTTTTTTGATGAAACTGGTACCAGCACATGGGTGAAGGAGGTAGTCACAGAGAACACTCAGCTCCTACTAATCCAGAGATCCAGAGACACAGAAGCTCCCAAGATCTCATCACTGAAGTTGACCTAAAACGAACCTAATGTGGCTCAGGGAAATTTGCAGAAGGGGAGGCAGAAAGATTGTTAGAGCCACAGGTTGGGACATTATACACAGAGACATTGCCTCTTCCCCACAACTGTTGGCTGCCCCCACAATGCACGACCCACAATCCCCAAGGAGTAGGGTCCCTGTGGAGGGGAGGGGGAGGACAGGGAGGAGGCTAACAATGGTACCAACATGGCTGTTTTCACACTATGTACATATCTAACCAAGAAAAAAAAATAAAAAGAAAAAAAGAAACATTCCAAATAGCTTACCATCATTTTTCTTGAACATAGAGTGTAAGAATCCTTCCCTTGTTTTATTGGCATTAACCCTGCTAGATGTCCTATTTGAAGTTACTGATCGCAATTATGTATAAAAGATAAAACAGTGGATGAAGGGGCCCGAAAGCATACATACTGCTAACATTTTGTCACCAATAATTGTCCCATTAATATGAGTTTCTCTTCACATGCAGATGGCCATGCACCATTGAACAACATAACTTTACCTTATTTAAAAAAAAAAAAAAGCACTGTGTTGTTTTCTTCTCTAGTCTTTTTGCTTTTGCTAGACAAACAGCAGTAATTATATCAAGAGTACCCTAAATGGACACCACATTAAATATTCATTTTTTCCTCCGTGTAATCACACACAAAGCCTGCTGTTATTTTCAGGACCAATATTTATTTTATTTATAAAAATTCCAAGACATAAAACTGCCCTTTTCTTTAACAGCTCATTGTGTTGTTTACTATGCCATAGAAGTAGATACATTAGTTGGCTTCGATCAAGTTCATGGTGTTACTCATTGGAATGCTCTCAAAAATAAGTTGTTTCTAAATTGTATAATTAACAATACAATTTTACTTAGGCAGCAAGACTTGGATGTAAATGTTTCTTTTTTTTTCTCATATGTAAAAATGAAAGTGGTGGTTCTAAACACTTACCAGGACCCTGATGGCATTTTTTGTGAAGACTGTCTAGGATGATTCTTCAGACATATTGCCATGTGAAGCTGGAACTGTTTCCAACTGCAGCTAGTCCCATTGAAAGGACGGCCTAAGAAAATACAACAAAATACAAATGGGCAGTTTCCCTGCGCTTGAATTCTGTGTGATTTTCTTGAGAAGGGAAAAACTAACAAAATGTCTTTTGAGTTCAGAAAAGCAAAAAACAATGTACAACCTAGCACCTACTCTAATTTCTGTCACTATGCCTGTAACCTCAGGTGCACATGCTTCTGCATGAAGTTTCTGAACATTCCTGGTTTACAGGAGAACTAGTAACAGGTAAACTAGTTATGACAGACACAGTGGCTGTGATACCTTCATAATAGAACAAGGTATTTACATGTAATGGGCTTAAAAGTTAACATATCAATACATTTTTTTTTTTTTTTTTTTTTTTGGTTTTTCGAGGTAGGGTTTCACTCTAGCCCAGGCTGACCTGGAATTCACTATGGAGTCTCAGGGTGGCCTCGAACTCACGGCGATCCTCCTACCTCTGCCTCCCGAGTGCTGGGATTAAAGGCGTGCGCCACCACGCCCGGCTCACATTTTTGTTTTTAATTCCATGTGTCCACTTGTACTGGTAGTTCTTGCCTGACAACTCAATTTCAGTTTCAGACAGACTGACAATCACACTGTGTCCCATTCTCACCAGGGAAAGTCAGATGGCTAAGCAGCCGGCTTGTGATGCCAGAAGCTGAAGTAAACCTCAGCCGTGGCCCACAATGCGATGATGACGCTGCTGTGGTGATCCCCTGAGGAGGTGCCACACTGGCCCGCTGTTTGCTCGTATCTGCATCTTGTCCCCATGGGGGTCACTGGATTAGGGAATGCCACATTTTGTTGATTCTTTTATAAAGCACTATGATTGTTGACAGGCAATACACCTACTAGATACTATAGGCTAAGGGACCTACTCACACTATTCTCTGATCTTTAAGACATGAATTACATAAAACTCTTTTGGAAATAATGTCACTACTTGACTCACATTCTCTGCTCGTACATGTCAATTATCTCCACACTATTGATTCTTGGTAAATAAACAACAAATAGAATGCCATCCTATTAACATTGTGTTTATATCGTTTTTTTGCTTGTATATATTTTGCTTAGCTGTAACCAAATACTGGAAGTTGGTGGGTGACTTTGAAGCAGTTTGCAAATGCCATGATTCACAGAACCAGTGCATTAAGGTTCTAGTTTTACGGTTGAAGATAAACCCCTCCCTCTTTTCTTTTTACATGTGATAGCTTGTCTACTCTTTTAAATTTTTTTGTTTTATTTTTATTTATTTGAGAGAAACAGAGAGAAAAAGAGTGAGAGTGAGAGAGAGAGAATGGGCGCGCCAGAGCTTCCAACCACTGCATACGAGCTCCAGATGCCTGGGCCCCCTTGTGCGTCTGGCTAACGTGGGTCCTGGGGAATCAAGCCTTGAACCAGGGTCCTTAGGTTTTACAGGCGAGCACTTAACCGCTAAGCCATCTCTCCAGCTCGCTTGTCTACTCTTATCACCCTAATATGCAAAGCAAGCTGTAATGGCAGTTTTGAATCTTACCCAAGCATCACCTATTCACAAATTCATTGTTGAGCCTACTTCTGAAACTGTCAAATGGAATGTTGCTGGGATTAATTATTTCCTGCTTCAATTGTTCCATAAAGCAGCAAGAAATTTGTGTCCTAAATGACAACAATTACTTGAATTTATAACCAGTTGATTATAGTATAACTTCCAATTTTTAACAATGCCAAAATTTATTTCTAGTTATTCTAAGGGTGATGGTGTTTTCATATAATATAATAGTACTTTCACAATTTTTACTTTTAAAATTAATTTCATGTTTTTTTTCTTTTACAACTGTTTCTCACTCCTGCACAAAATAAGGGTAGAGAGTTAGAAAGTTAGCCTGGAACCAGGAGAGTACACACCATATAATAACAAGATGCCTTAAAATGACAAAGAAATTGAAACTTCCAAACAAAAACAGAATTTATTGAATTATTGATCAAGGAAATGTTTTTTTTTCCTATTGTGTTGATGTTAACTAAAAATGATTTTCAAAGAAATAAGCCAAAAAATTCATGAAAATGTTAGCTATGAGTTATTTGAGAACAAAGTTGATTTTTAAGAATCACGTTTTATGGTTGACTATTGCCGGGCTCCGCCGGCGGGGGCAGGTAGTGCCGAGGGAAGGACCAGGCCCGCTGGTTCCTCCCGAGGGGCTGAGGAGGAGATGAGCGTCCGACGACTCAGACCTCTCCTGGCCACCGGAGAAAAACCACACTGAGTCGGGAGTCTTGTAGAAGCAGGAACTCGATTTATTGCTATGAACAGTTGCCTATATAATGTTGGGGGTGAAGGCGGGGATTGTAGGATGGTGGGGAAAGGTAAGGGCCAATAGTAAACTGTGACTATTGAAATGATAATTCTAACTCCCATGTGGAGGTAGCAGGTAAGAAGCCATTAGGCGTCTTGCTGAGTCACGTCTGGCCAGAGGCAGATCACCAAACTTTAGCTAGGCTCAGGAAGTTCCACTAGGCCTCACACCTGGGCCTTTAGAGGCCAGCATCTCCCCCTTTTGTTTTTGTAAGAGCATTAGTCACCAATGGCCCCTGTCTTAGGTTGTCCCCCTCTGGGGGTCTTAACCGTCATTGGGTACCAGGTGTTTAGCTCAGAGCATTCATCATGGCCCCTGTCTTAGGTTGTCCCCCTCTGGGGATCTTACCCGTCACTGGGTACCATGTGTTTAGCTCGGTGAGAACCCACCCCATGGCCTGTCTTAGGTTGTCCCCCTATGGGGATCTTACCCGTCATTGGTCACATGGAGGGCAGAGGAGGTGGCAGTGGGTCATCTGAGGAACTTAATTCCTGAGTTTCCAGCCTGTATTTTGACCTGATGAGGTTTTATTGCCTCTAGCCATTGGTGAATAAATTGTGTAATCTTATTAATTGCACAAGGCCCGACAGTGAGGAGAAGGAGAAGGAGAAGGAGGGGGAGGGGCCCAAGTAGAGGCAGAAGGTAGGGTAAGAAGTCATGTAAGCCCGTCCACAGCAGGTTGTCCTGGAGATCCCGCTGCCACCTCTCCAAGTCTTCCTGGAGCCTCTTAATCTTGTCCTGGACGATTCCTGATTTATTGGCGTAAAAGCAGCATTTTTCCTGTAAAAACAAACATACGCCTCCTTTTTCGGCCGTTAGTAGGTTTAGTCCTCTCCTGTTTTGTGGGACTACCTCAGCCAGGGAATCTAGCTGTTGTTGAAGATAGGTCTCCCTCTGATACAGGGAGGGCCTCATTTCCAGGGATGATATCTACATCTGGGATTAAGGTGGCTGGGGCACAAAGGCCCGTCCAATTGGTGGGCAGAAAGTCATAGGCCATCCCGCCTCCACAAACATAAACCATTCCAGAAGGTGGGCAGCATTGAGCATTGGGATCAGCTGTGTTAAAAGTACAGAAGGAAGGATGAATGTATCCCACATCTATACTGGAATTATTAGGGGAAGGCGGGGCCCAAATGCAAGTTCCAGGGGGGAAACATTGGGAAAAGCTGGACGGGGATGGGGAAGGTGGCTGAGTAATGTTTTAAGGTCGTACAGGCAACTGTACTGCAAGCAGCCAGAGAGGCCCAGATTGGAGGCAAAGCCAGCAATCCTCCACAAGGGAGGGAATTGTTTAGTTTAGTAGGGTGAAGGACCATTTTAGGAACAGTCCTCAGGGGTGGGACACTCCCTAGAGAAGTGACTGTCAGTGTCCTCTTGTTGGGACAAATATTTTAGGTCTCTCGCTGGTACCCAAATGGGTCTTTTTTCATCTTGAGGGAAGACACATCCAAACCCTCTCCCTGCTGTGAGGAGCGGATCAGGCCCTCTCCAGGCCCCAGTCAATGGGTCCCTCCATCTTACCCAGATAGAACTGTAGGTAATGGATGAAGACCAATGTTTTTGAAAAGGGGAGAGTTGTTTATCTTCTTTAGAAAAGTTTAAAATATTTAGGGTAAATAATGCCTTTTTTAGTTGGTCGTGTGGGGGTAAGGATTCCCCCTTTTGTTTTTGTAATTGAGACTTGAGAGTCTGATTATATCTTTCAACGATAGCTTGGCCCCGGGGGTTGTATGGGATGCCTGTAGAATGTGAGATTTTCCAGTTCTGGAGAAAATCTACAAAGGCCTTGCTTACGAAGCAGGGGCCATTATCTGTTTTAATTTGATCAGGCAGCCCAAGAGTGGCAAAACATTGAAGCATATGACTAATGGCATGTTTAGATTTTTCCCCGGCATGTGCTGATGCCCAGCAGGCACGGGAAAAGGTATCAACTGAAAGAAAAATATATTTAAGTTTCCCAAATGGAGAATAGTGTGTGACATCAATTTGCCACAGATGATTAGGGCGTAGCCCTCTAGGATTGCTTCCTGTAGTTTGAAGGGGGGGTACTTGGAGGAAGGGCTGACAGGACTTACAAGTCCGGACAATTTTTTTAAGGTCCTTGACTGGTACCTGTGGAAACCTGTGCTTGAAACCTCTCCAGTTGACATGGGTCAATAAGTGGAAGCGTGTAGCTTCTGTAATAGTATTACACTGAGGCATAGAAGCCATTTTATCAGCCAAATTGTTTCCTCGAGAAAGAAATCCCGGTAAGTTTTGATGACCCCTGAGATGTTGAAGAAAAATGGGGTTAATTCTTTGTTTGAGTAGGGAACGAGCTTGAATCATCAGAGGAGATATAGGGTTGGAGTCCAGTCTAATATGGGCCTCAACCAGGTTGGGTAATAAATTAACAACATAAAGGCTGTCAGAAAATAAGTTAAATGGCTCTTGAATAGTGTCCAAAGCTAGAACGACAGCAAATAGTTCTTTGAATTGTGCTGACCCCTCAACCTCATGAGAGACTGACTTTATGGGCATAGGCTCTTTTTCCTGTTTTAAGGGAGGGTAAACGACTAGGGAAGCCCCCAGGTGCCCTCCATCAGTAAACACGGTAAGAAAGTCAGGGTTAGGTTGAGACAGAAAAAGCCTGGGGGGCTTCCATTCTAATCTGGAGAAAGAACTCATCCATTTGTGGGGGCCATAATGGCAATCAATTTTACCTAGAAACCCCTCGAGAGCCATAGCAACTCTATTATTATTTCTCTGAAGCCAGGTGAAATCTGTTATCTTAAAGGGGGTGACAATAAGGTGAGGTTCTGTGCCAAACAACCGGACAGAGGTGTCTCTGCCCTTGATAATGCAATCAGCAACCTGGTTGGTTATAGAATAAACTCTGGGGACCCCACCGATTGAGAGGTGGACCCATTGGATGGGTTCACCTTCCTGGGCCAACAGTGCAGTGCATAATGTTTCCCCAGAGAAAATGTAGAGGGAGATGGGCAAATCAGGATTGAACCTCTTTAGGGTCACAGTATTTATAGCCTGTTGTACCTTATGAAAAATTTGTTGATGACAAGGGGACAAAATTACCTGAGAGGAGAAGTTAAGGTCCTTTAGGAGGTCAAATAAAGGGGACAGCTCTTCAGTAGTTATGGGTATCCAAGGCCTCATCCAATTAATTTCTCCCAAAAGCTTCTGGAGTTGAGGCAAGGTGTAAGAATCCTGAATATAAAGTTGTGGTTTAACAGGTGAAACTGTATCTAGGGTAAGGATCAAGCCCAAGATCTTAAAGGGAGGCACAGTTTGAACTTTTTCTGGAGCTACTTTAAAGCCGTGAGTATGCAGGATAGTTAGACATTGGTGGGTAAGGTCCTGGAGTGTGGAGGAATCTAGGCACCCAAGAATAATATCATCCATGTAAATATAAAACAGGGTATCAGGGAGATTGATAAGAGAAGAGAAAATGGATGACAGGTAATATTGACAAATGGGTGGGCTATTTGCCATGCCCTGAGGTAAGACAGTCCATTCAAATCTCCTATCTGGGCCACAAAAATTAACAGCAGGTACAGAGAATGCAAATTTTTCCATGTCTCCTGGATGGAGAGGGATAGAGAAGAAGCAATCTTTAATGTCAATGATAGTAATATGGTATATATTGGGAATAGCTGGGATCCATGGGAGTCCCCTCTGGGGAGTTCCGAAGGGGATCATGCGTTCATTGATCTTTCTTAAATCATGTAAAAATCTCCAGGACCCATTAGGCTTTTTTATGACAAAGACAGGAGAGTTCCAGGGACTAGTGGAGGGACGAATATGTCCGGCCTCCAACTGTTGATCAATAAGTATGTGGAGTTGGTGTAACTTAGAAGAAGGGAGAGGCCACTGCTCAACCCATACAGGATCCCCCGGTCTCCACTGGATTTTAAATGGGGGGGGGCTGGGCAGTGGCCCTTAGAATTGGGGGTGTTTATTGGAGTACTTTTGTCTGAGTTGCTCAAAGTAAGGGTCATCTCTATAATTGGGATGATATTCCCTCCCTTCCTCAGACTGTTGTTGATATTCTTTTTTATCTAACAAATCATTATAAAAGGCCTTATGGTCAGTAGTGATGAAAGCCTCAGCATCTCCAAGGATGTCTTGCCCCAGTAAGTTAGCAGTGAGCCCAGTCACCACGAGAGGGCGGACTTTTCCCCTGTCCCCACCTGGGTCAGTCCAAGGGAGCCACGTGGCAGTCTCCCAGGAGGTGGATTGCCCGCCAATTCCCAGTAGGGGAGGGCCGGGCACAAGCTGCCAGGAGGGGGGCACTTCCTCCTTTCTCAGGACCGTTCGGTCCGCTCCAGTGTCAATGAGAAGTTTGAATTTTTTATTGCCAATATTCAAAATAATTTTGGGTCTAAGGCCGGGGACCAGGGGGACGGTCCAATAGGCTTTGATGGTCTCTTTCCCCTTATTTAACGGGGCTGGGGGAAGCCCCTGGAGGAGTTTAAAGGCTTTCCCTGTATGTTAAACTTCCATTTACATTCCTTAGCCCAATGAAACCCTTTATTGCATTTAGGGCAAAGGGTGTGAGGGGCGTTGGTCGTCCCCCCAGAGCGCGGAGGAGGCTTTGTCCTGTTGGGGCACTCCTTTTTAAAGTGGCCCTCGTCCCCGCATCCAAAACATGTCAAGTTTTTAGAATTTAACTGTAATGCACAGATCGTATTGGCCAAATCTCTCTGTTTATTTTCCTGAAGGGCGGCAGCCATGGCCCTAGCCTGATGGGAGATAGTGCCAACGTCCTTGGTGGCTACAATCCATCTACTCATGGAGTTGTCCTTGAGACCTGCACAGGCGAGGCGGTGATCGGCCGTCATCCCATCCCAGACCAACATTTTAGTAAACTGATCCCGTAATGCCCCTGGGGGAAATTTTCTTTGGAGACTTTTTTCCACCCTATCTATAAATGTAGCCAAATCCTCAGATGGTTTTTGAGTAATACTCATAAGGGGAGTTTCAGAGGGTCCCTCATCAAGCTTTTTCCATGCCGCCAAGCCCAGTGCCCTGACCTGGTCCCTATACGGGTCAGGTATAGCCGCCTGTTGAGTGCCTGTAGCATATTGATCAGAGGTACCAGAGAGCATCCCAAAAGTTATCGGCACAGGGGGCTGTTGATTTTGGTTTCGTTCTGCCTGTGCATGGCATTCATCTCTAAAAAAGGCACACCACTTAATGTATAGGGGACCTGACAAGACAGCCCTGACTAGATTTTTCCAATCTTGGGTTGTACAAGGTTGATGGGCAAGGCCCTGTAATAGGGTCTCAGCCCAAGGAGAGTTGGGTCCATCCTCCGAGACCGCTTTTTTAAGCTCCTTAAGGTCCTGAGCTTCCCACGGATACCAGGCAGCAGGGCGATTGCCCCCAGGATTTAGATTGACGGGAAATAAAAAAGTAGCTTTATTTTCTGACGGCTTGGCTGCCGAATATGGAGGGGCTGAGGGGGTCTCGGCGGCCGAATATGAAGGAGGGGCCGAGGGGGTCCAGAAAGGGTTAGTTGATGGAGGAGGTGGAGGAGGTCCCCCGGAAGGCCAGGGAGCACTCTCAAAGGGATCGAGTGAGGAGCATAAAGATGCATCCTTTTGGGGTTTTTTTAAAGCTGTATCTCCAGGAGGAGTAGCTGGATTAGGCTGTATATTATCTTTTTCTTCTGTCTTTTGTTTATGTTTGGTTGGCCTTGGAGGGAAGCAGGCCTTGAGGGCTGAGATCATAGGGAGGACCCCTGAGGGGGGTATTTGACCCTTCTCCACATGTGCCCGACAAACAAGGGCCTCTACCCTATCCCACGTGTCCCAATCAAAGAGATTTCCTTCCGGCAGCCATGGCGCCAGTTTGAGAAGGCAATCCCAGGTCTGTTGAGCCTGATTATCAGTCAAATTAAGCCCTCTACTCTTTAGGAGTGCCCTGAGAGATTCTAAGGCAGGATTGGATTTACAGTTAGACTGTCCCACATTATAAAGTTGAGAGAAAAATGTCCATAAAATTAGGGCAATAGCAACCCACATACACATGAGTACAATACAACCACAAGGATCCAAAAGATATGTAAACATGCTGTACAAAAGCCGCAGATGTAGCTTGTCTGCAAACTAAAAGTGAAAGGAAAGAGAAAGAGAACAAAGAGACGTTGATCAACAAGTACAGGTTATAGAAGCAAAGTTTAGCACATTAAATATAAAGACTACTTATAGGGGTACGCTCACCCGCATATGTACACCGATTGACCTCCTCAACGAATGTCTCTCAGGGGGCACTAGTCTGCCGGATTCCAAGAGCCGCACGTTAGGCGCCAGATGCCGGGCTCCGCCGGCGGGGGCAGGTAGTGCCGAGGGAAGGACCAGGCCCGCTGGTTCCTCCCGAGGGGCTGAGGAGGAGATGAGCGTCCGACGACTCAGACCTCTCCTGGCCACCGGAGAAAAACCACACTGAGTCGGGAGTCTTGTAGAAGCAGGAACTCGATTTATTGCTATGAACAGTTGCCTATATAATGTTGGGGGTGAAGGCGGGGATTGTAGGATGGTGGGGAAAGGTAAGGGCCAATAGTAAACTGTGACTATTGAAATGATAATTCTAACTCCCATGTGGAGGTAGCAGGTAAGAAGCCATTAGGCGTCTTGCTGAGTCACGTCTGGCCAGAGGCAGATCACCAAACTTTAGCTAGGCTCAGGAAGTTCCACTAGGCCTCACACCTGGGCCTTTAGAGGCCAGCAGACTATGAGAGCAGTACATGTGGATGAACTTTTCTCTATGTTAAAAACTGATAAGTCAGACCTTTAGTGTACAGGGAAGTGAAATATTAATTTCCTGGCAGCTGATTCAAAGGAGAAGATAGTTGTAGCACTTCATAAATTACCCAGGGCTACCTTTTCTCTGGTGTTAAAAGCAGAGACCATTTCACGTCTAATATATTTATACAAATATATTAGTCTTGGCTGCATACCTGAAATGATTAAGCTGTACTATGGCACTGGGGTCAAATATAACTAAGGTGTACTTTTTTTTTTCTTTGTGAAAAGCTTCCTTTGAAGGAAGCCATGGGAGTGCCACTGAAGAAAAACACAGTGTTGGAGAAACAGCAGGAGTAAGCACCCTGGCTTGACCTGGGTGCTGCACTAAAAAAAAAAAAAAAAAAGTTTCCTTGTTTGGTTTGTGGATGTCACAAGTCTGAAATTGGCCTTGCCAGGAACTGGCAAGGAGCTCATGACGAGGAGTTCCCCTTGGACTCTCTAAAGAAGAATCTTTGCTTAGAATTTTTCAGAGTTTTGGAAGCCACTCATGTGTCTTAGTCTTCTGGGCTCCTGTTCTCCATCTTTGAAATCAGAAATGTCCCACCCTGTATTTCTCAAGCCAAGAACTCTCTCTTCCTTCCTTCTCTGCCTCCCCTTTCCACTTCTGGATTCTTGGGGTTACACCGAATTCAGTTGAATAAGTATAAAAGTTAATCATCTTTCTATGTTAAAACTCCTGGTTTTATTTATAATCCCAATTTTGAACATGCCTTGAAGTCTCATAGTAGGTAGCCCAAACTGTGCATAGGTTCTGGGGATATTAGGGTTCTTGTGAACCCTAGGAACAACAGGGGATGCTCTATATCACCATGGTGACCTTGAAGGTACCACTGAGTTTTAGGGAACATCATGACATTGTCAGTTTTGAGTTCCATTTTGGCCAGAAGCATGCGAGCAAGGAGTCTCCAGGAAGATAAAAGAAGGTTCCTGACGCTGATGTTGGGTATCAAAGTAATTGGAATAATGGACTGAGTTCCCTCTATGAAGGCAAGCTTGGTAGACCTTGCCTTTTCCCTCCAGTTTCTTGGGGGAGGAACGGCTTCTGCAGAGGTGGTCATGGAAGCCAGCCTGGCCTAGGGCTGGTGTGTAATAAGACACTTTCTTTCGGCCATGAGTAATCCCTGAGTCTCTGGGAGTCAGGGTGTGAGTCCTGGGAGTTGGGGTGTGAATCATGAGCACATATTTTCCTAATCTACTTTGAAGTGAGTGGGATATAAACTACTACTTATCATGAGTTTAGATTTCATAGAAGCTTATAATTCCATGCATTGATCTTCTACTAATAGCACCTTCTAAAATAATTCCCTTTTCTAAAATTAACTCTGATGTTGCTTGTTTTATTTTTAGCTACTTCAGAAACATTCTGCTTGAATCTATCCAACCCCAAATACTGAGTTTCAGATACTGGGGCTATTGAGTGGAGACTTGTGAGGAAAAGGGAAGCGCAGGTCTGCGTTGACAAGTAAAAGCAGGTTTCTTCCCATCCCAGTTGCTTTATTTGAGGGGAGGGGAGATGTCTCTGCTGTGAGGTACCAGCATGCATTGCTCTTTTGTAGCTAGGTAACAAAAGAAATAAACAAACAAAGAACCAGCCTGGAATCTCCTGAGATTATTAGAGGCAGAGTTGCCATTTAAACCAGTGGTTCCAGAGGTGTACACCTAAGAGACATGATAACACACACCACAGATACTTGCTTATGATTGTTATGCAATGTAGCCAAAACTCACCACTCAAATAACTTTCCACAAGAAATAGATAATTAATCTAGCATGCACCTACACAAAAGTGTTATTTATCCATAATAAGGCACAAAGTTGGGCAAAATCCTGAAACGTGATGAACATCAAAACCTCAAGATGAGCCAGGCATGGTGGGGCACGCCTTTAATAACAGCACTCGGGAGGCAGAGGTAGGAGGATCGCTGTGCGTTCAAGGCCACCCTGAGACTACGGAGTGAATTCCAGGTCAGCCTGGGATAGAGTGAGACCCTACCTCAAAAAACTTAAAACAAACAAACAAACAAAAAAACTCAAGATGAGTCAAAGGAGCCAGTCACAGGACACATATGCTGATTCAATTGCCATGAGACTTCAAGGAGACAAGAAGTAGATCTATCAGTAGACTTAGATCTGGTAGAGGGGGTAAGAAGGGTAGTTAGTAAGTGATAAGAATTTTCTAATCCAGGTTACAAAAATGTTCAAAAATTGACTGTGTTCACTGAACGGGTGAACTCGTTGCTATACAAGTTAATATTCCAAGGCTGCAGTTTATACACAAATTTATAAGTCCTGAAAAGCTTTAAATGCAAATATTAACATGGGTTTGCTTGAATAACAATATCATATACCTCTTAATTTCTACCCCACAACATTTTTTCAGGGTAGACTTTCAAATTTTTGCTATATGCATGTGATGCTTTCTTGGTTACAAAAAATAAATCTTTCTTAATTTTTTTTTTGAGGTTAAGTCACTCTAGTTCAGGCTAATCTGGAATTTACTATGTACTCTCAAGGTGGCCTCAAACTCATGGTGATCCTCCTACCTCTGCCTCCCAAGTCCTGGTATTAACTGAGTGCGCCACCACACCTGGCTTCATTCTTAAAATTTTACTTTTCATATTTGATTGCATTCTGTGGAAGTGTCTCATGCCTCTTGTTAACTAAGATCTGATATACACTGAATCTAACACTTCATTGAAAATAAAGAAGAGCAAGCATGGTTTTTGTAAACACAAGTAGTAAAAAACAGAGGTTATGATTCTATTGCTATGAGCTACATGAGATCTTTCTGGAGTGTGTTCCTGAGAGAAACCTGCACTATCCACCTCTATTAACCTGCGGCAGGTCAGATTATTTTACATAGTTCTACGTGAAGCTCCAATCTAGATCTTTCTTACATTCTGGTATTTATCGAAGAACATATGCAGACACTTCTCCTTGTGTGGAAATGCAGAGGATTAAGCTGCACAGGCATTCTCTGGCAGATTTTCTTGTTTTCCTCTGCCATCGTTAAATAGAAAAGGTGGCTCAGTTAAATGGAGTAAGCGCTTGAGTACTGGCTTTCCATAACCTGTGATGTGATGAAAAGTGATTTTGGGACTGAGTGTTCAAGAATAAGACTTCTCTTATCCAGTGGTTTTGAATATCACTTGAAGAGCAAATAAAATTTGGGGCAGATTCCCATGACATTGAGTTTTTATATGTTGGAAACAGGAAAATAATAGTAATTCCATAAAGCTCAACTTAGTGTAAACATGATGAATGTCTAATTTCCCTGAAGGAAATATTTTATCTCAGATACTGACATTATATTATTACAAAGAACAGTGATTTTTTTTTTTTTTTTTTTTTTTTTTTGGTTTTTCAAGGTAGGGTCTCACTCTAGCCCAGGCTGACCTGGAATTCACTATGGAGTCTCAGGGTGGCCTCGAACTCACAGTGACCCTCCTACCTCTGCCTCCCGGGTGCTGGGATTAAAGGCGTGTGCCACCATGTCCGGCTAACAGTGATGTTTTGATGAATCCTTCATTCTTATAGACAGTTTGCTTCCTGGCCCAAACTATAGAGATATCGTAAGTATACAAAATTATAATTATATTGATATAATCTTAGCATTACATCAATGAACTCCTATGAAAGTTAATTAGTTTTGTAAATACAGAAGTATCTAAAATTAATCTTAGCTTCTAAAGCTATTGAGTAATAAGGGAAAAGTAGAATTTTCAGTATCAGTCCTGGCAATTTTCAAAATAAGCCACTTACGTCAATAAGCAGTTGTGGGCTGTCCACAGCATAGCCACACCATGGGGGACATAGAGATGATTAAACTTTATCTCCTGCATTTACTTCACCAGAGAAGTAGACATGCATAACAAACAGAACCCTGCATGACTTTGATATATGTAGAAAGTACAGTACTAAGCTGCGGGTCATATGAGGATTTTGTTGCTGTTGTACATTTATTGAGTCGATTATTATAGGAACATAATGTAATTTGCTCCTGTTCTGATCACATTATCCTCTTTTGCCTATTTTTTCTCTGATGTCATTCCCTAAGGTTTGTTGGGGAGAAATTCATCTGTTGAAGCACATTTAAGGAGAAAGTGAAGGGTTAAAGAGAGGGCCAGGTGGAATAACTGCTTACCGAGCAAGTGTGAGCACCTGAGTTTCGATAACCAGAACCCACACGAAGCTAGATGGAGGTTGTAACATTAGAGTCGGTCATCCCAGCAAGTCTAAGCCAGCAAGACAGGTGCAGACAGAAGAACTTCCCACTGAAAGTGACCAACCTGGACAATGAGAGACCCTGTCTCAAAGGAAGGTAAAGTCAACGGTGGATGCCTGAGGTTGTCCTCTGATCTCTACATGTGAGCCATGCTATATGTGCGTCCACACTCACACACATACATGAACTTGCATGCACATCCTACACACAACCCATCAAAGAAGTGGACCAAAGGTGAGCCATGCTCATCTGGGGGCACCATTTCCGGAGCTCAGGTCCCATCCAGCAGTGAAGGCATGCTCCTGAAGCAGCAGAGGTCACAGCTAGTCAGCCTAAGCTGCCACTTTAACATCCTTCACATTTTGGTCAATGATGCTGAGTGAAGTAGCAATTTCTCCACGGAAGGAAATACTAGAGAGTTATGGTTTGTGTGAAAAACTCACAGTATACTAACAAAACATACATAATTAGTGAAATTGATTTTCTTGACACTTTAAAAATGCACACTGCAAGTTCACTCATTGTAATAAATAATCCTTTACATAAATTTCTCTTCCGTCATCTTTGTCCATCTTTTTATTGATTCTATTGGCATAGGCCTCAAAAAATAAAACCTTTAATGAACATAGATTTGCCTGTTGTTTTCAGAACTACTGAGGGAATTTTAATTCTTCTGGGAATAGTTAATGGTCTGATAACCAGATGGAATGGTGCAGGTAGATCTCTCATCCCAAGAAGGTTACATTCACATACAAGCAAGACACACACATAGATTTGACATGTACAAAATTTGCTAATAAAATTAAGCTGTTATTTTTCTATTTCGTAAGAATTTTGACTAAATATCATCCACTCACTCGCCATATGGAAGGTCAACTGTCCAGCTGTGTTCAAACATCCTTCCAGTCTCTCACCATCACCACCACAGATGTTGCTTTGTCTTTTGAAGCAGTTTCTTCAATTAGTTCTATCTCAATCCTCAACCACCCCTGACCAGCTCATCTTGAAGATCCATCATAAGCCAAAGCTAACATTCACATTTATTTGGCCCTTTCTCTCCCTATCCAAAATTCTTGCCAAAAACTTATTGAGTAAGCCGGGGCTTTCCCCTGTTACAAAAGGTAATAAAATACTCTGTCTTCTCAACAGGATACTTTTGTGATATTAAGGACCTGATTTTTCAATAAAACTTTTCTGTTGCTATAATGCTAGCCCAATGTCAGAAATGCAGAAGCAAGAAATGTATATTATAATGAAGAATAATCATTTAAAAAGTAAGGTTCCACCAAGATGAAAATTAATAATAGAACAATGATAGATCTAGACTTGTACATGAACAAAGGACATTTTCAGAAAACAAATGTCCTTAGGAAATGTAGCCACTGAATGGAAAGAAATGCTACTGACATGGTTACCGTGAGAATTTTGCCCATAACATTTACCTTAGGAAATCTATGTGTTGCCTACTATTAGACAAGGAATTGCTCAAACATTGAGAGCACTTACTTCATCTTGACGACAGCCCTGTGGATATTTTCTAGTACTGTTCTCATCTTACAAGGAGTCACAGAGAGGTTGTATAGCTGCTCAGGCTCACACAGCTGCTCCAAGTAGAACTTAATCAAGCGTTCCACACCTGGCATGGCTTCCCTGGCCTGTAAATACCACTTGGTTAGTTCAGCCATAGAGAACTTAATGCACTTCTAGAGTTTGTCCAAACTTCCAGGCACCCATCCCTTTAGAAAGCCTTTCTAGCTTTACTGCCTTGCAATATAAAATAGCACTAACAGGAGGCTGTAGAGATGGATCAGTGGTTAAAGACACTTGCTTTTAAAATCTAATGTCTAATACTCCATTACCAATGAAAAGTCAGATGCAGCAAATGGTGAATTCATCTGGAATTCTTTTTTAAGAAAATATTTTGTTAGTTTTATTTATTAATTTGAGAGTGACAGAGCAAGGAAGAGGCAGATAGAGAGAGGGAGAGACAATGGGTGCACCAGGACCTCCAGCCACTGAAAACGAATTCCAGACATGTGTACCCCTTGTGCATCTGGCTAACATGGATCCTGGGGTGTTGAGCCTCGAACAGGGGTCCTTAGGCTTCACAGACAAGCACTTAACTGCTCAGCCATCTCTCCAGCCCATCATCTGGAATTCTTTTGCAGTCCCATCCTCTCTCTCTCTCTTTCTCCCTCTCAAATAAATAATTATTTAAACAATCTAGCAGTAATATAATGGCTGCCCCTTTGTGTGTGAATTATCATTACTGGGCAATGTTTTCTTCTCTTCCGCTTGTCTGATATTCAACATTCTAAAAATAGATCATTTAATTGATTGAGATGTTAACTAATAATTCCTATTACTTTAGAATTATAGGACCTAAACCATCGGTGAAGCCTATAGATCCAGGTTTCATCCCACCATAACCACAGCACCAAATGTACAAGGTAGCCCATGTGTCTGGAGTTTATTTGCAGTGACTGGAGGCCCTGACACACCTATTCTATCTATGTAGCTGCTAATTCCAATCTCTCTGTCTCATAAATAAATAAATAAAACAAATGAAGTAAAATCAGGGTGTGCTAGTTCCATTTTCTTCTTTGCCGTTTATCAGTTTCATGAACCATGCTTCCATGTGTCTGCTTAACTGGCTTGAGGAGGTCAAAGTTGGTTGCAATGTGGCTGGAGAGTTGAAATAAAAGACACACCCTGGATAATGAAGAGCTGCAGACCCTGAGCATCTTCACCTGATTGCCCTCTGCACCTTCTTCCCCTCCCTATGAAAGCTCATTTGCATATCTCTGTTCCCCAGTATAGCTTCTATAGGAGGACAGTAGCCTCCTCACACCATCCCAGGGCACTAGTCTTTGAGAACAACTTGATTTCCTTCCCATCAACTTTGGTACTAAAGTATTGCTCCTGTACAGTGAGCAGATGGACTTTCTTCCCAGGGGGGGGGAAAAATGATTTCTCTAGTAAACAATGTTTTTCCAAACTGAAACTCTCTCTTGGACCTTGATGTGGAGCTGTAGTATGGAAAGCCTTCTCCTTGGGTGGCTACTCTTCCTGAAAAGCCTTTCAACTTAGTTTAATTTGTGTTCCTCTCTGTAGAAGCCTCTGGTAGCTTATATCTTATGTTCATGAACTAAACCAAAAAGACTTTACTCCACATCTATTTTTTTTAAATTTTTGTTACTTGGAGCTTTAATATATGAAAATACTGTTAACTGGTTGTATTGTCCTCTCTCCCCTGCCCCTGTTGCACTATGAGTTTTCCTCATTGAAACATCGATAATCACTGTGGAGATATGACAGTTCTTTTTACTATATTAGAGAATATATGAGAAAAACAGACCTGAACTTTTTTCTACATGAGAGAGCCATGGGCATTTTCTACTATGTGGACAATCCAACTCACTCGCTCCACCTTATTTAATCAGTGACTGTGAATGGATCTTGGTGTTCTTACAACACAGTGATATATATATATATATATATTTTATTTCTTGTAGGCATCTATACTTGCCTTGACAAATTAATTTAACTCTAGTATATGTTGTGCATATTTTAGGTTGTGTGTGTGTGCACAGGTATATTCTATGCTCATGTGTGTGCAGTTGTGTATTTGTATGAGTATACATCCATATATGTGTGAATGTGTGCAGAGGCAAGAAGACAGCATTTAGAATGGTCCCTCAGGTATGCTGTCAATCTTTTCTTGAGACCAGATTTCTCACTGGCTTGAAATTCACAGATTAGTCTACAGTGGAGGCCAGGGAGCTCCAGAGATTCTCTGGTTTCTGCCCCCTCAGCACTAAGGTCGCAGGCACATGCCTCCATGTTTACCTTTAACATGGGAATCTGAACTCAGGACCTAATGTGTATGTAGCAAGAGATTTACCTCACTGAACCATCTTCTCAGCCCTTTATTGCCAATATTTAAAAAAAATAGTATATCTTTTATTAAGATAACACCAAAGAACCCTGTGTAATTTAATTTATGTTGAGAACATTGTAACTAAAAAACATCAGTATTAAAATGCTTCCTTCACGACATCAAGACTGACATCAGAAATGTCCCTTTGTATACAAAATTCTATGGAGATTAAGTCTTAAATGCAATTCCTTGCCCCCTCTTTCCTCTGACATATCATCATATACTGTACCAAAGATGCAAATGTGGTCTGCCCTGATCAGAAATATTTAAGGAAATTATCTGACTTCTCTACCAATTGATGCAGTTCAGGGGAAACAGTCACCCTACTAGGTTAATGAAACAGAGTTGATACATTTTATACCTAGTGGTTTATTTCATGGCTGAAATGAAACAGAAAGGATTAAGCTAGTTTATGTGAGTTGAAAATTCAGTTTTGGAGAAACATGCATCCTTGGAGATAGACTAAACGATATCACCTTCAACAGGAGTAAGGAGGGAAGACCTGAAATGAAGGGCTTTCTAAAGGGTGGGATGAAGCCTAACCTTATTATTTTTGTTTTTTCTTGTCTCTAGCCTGTAACTCCCAGTGTCATAAATCTGCTGCTACCCATAATAAGCTGTTGATCGAAGATACTTTTTAGATCCCCCAAAACAAGACAGGTTTTTCTCAAAGCACTTGATTACCCACCTGTGGCAAAAGATAACACCCTATTTCTGAACACACCATAGGCTGCTGACACAGAGCATTAAGAGACCTGGCTGGAATCTGGGCTGGCCAGTCTCCACACAGCTCGTCCAGTGCTGGAAAGCGCCACATGAGCTCTATTGGGGAAAAGTGGCCAGCAATGGTCAGAGCAACCAGAGGTCTAAGCTACTCAGAAGCAAACACTCTGACAGGATGTACTTTGTAATTTCAAATCAGGAAGCCTCTAGTTCACAATTTCATCTTCCCAGTAGTTGAGTGGTCCATGGAGTCTGCTGGGATTATAGATACCCCGCCCCATTTTGGTAAGTTTTAACATCACAAATATAATTGGGGCTTGTCTTAATATGGCGACAATTGTATGCTGAAATATAATCATTATTTTATTTTTATAGAGTTATATCACTTTTCTTTGTCAAAATTTAAATCAAGTTACATTTTGACATATTTGTTAACTTATCTATGTTGAGGTATGTACTAGGAAATACAAAACTAAATTATCTTAATAAATCTTGATATTTATAATACTGTCTTCATACATTCATGTACATGGAAAATATATGAATCCTCCGGAAGTCAAGAATTTCATTTGAAATCAAGTATTGTATGTCAGCTTCCTAGATGTGTGAACACTGACTTCATTTCATCCTATTATGCCTTATAATTCCCTCATCTATCACTCTATACAGAAAGTCCCAATGGTGGAGACTATGCTGTGATACTTGACGACACAATGACAAACAGTGACCAATATGCTTACATGTAAACGGTTAAACTAAGGAGCAGCGCTTCATTCACATGTTTTTCCTTTCTTTTTTTCCCTTTTTTTTTTTTTTTTTTTTTTGAGGTAGGGGCTCACTCTAGCCAAGGCTAACCTGGAATTCACTATGTCGTCTCAGGGTGGCCTTGAACTCAGGGCGATCCTCCTACCTCTGCCTCCTGAATGCTGGGATTAAAGGTGTGCACCACCACACCTGGCAGTTTTCCCATTTTTATGTTTGACAACTACTGAACCCTTGTTTTAATGTAATGCTTTTTTTTTGTCTTTCCTGCTATTTAAAAGATTATCTGGCATTTCATAGGAAAAGCATATGCAAACAGAGAATATCTTGCAAGTAATACTCAGCCACACAATCTTGGATAAGCTTCTTATACTTCTAAATCCTCAGTTTCTGTTTTTGAAAAAAAAAATAGGGATAAAATACCCATTAGTGAAACTTGTAGAACAAATTAGAAAGAGACCTCACATGGTGTCTGCAGAGCCTGTGTGATTAAATGTTATCAGAGCTGAAATGCTGAGATACTGATGGCAATCATATCATCTACCATTCACTGTTGTTTAGTTATGCCCAAGTTATTCAAATTAGTATCACTTAGATCTATTGAAATAAGAGATTTTACATCTACACTAACCATCTTACTGACTTGCTATGTAGAGTAAGCAAACCCTTTAGGTGTCATGTAACAACAGAAATATGAGCTTCATTGCTGCAGTCAGGTTCACATTGCTGGTTGCAATCACCCAACAAAGAGCAGCTTGTGGGGGAAAAAAAAGGTTTATTTTGGCTTACAGGCTTAAGAGGAAGCTCCACAATGGCAGGGGGAAATGATGCATGAGCAGAGGGTGGATACCACAACCTGGCCCACATAAGGTGGACAACAGGAACAGGAGAGTGTGCCAAACACTGGCAAGGGGAAACTGGCTATAACATCCATAAGCCCACCCCCAAGAATACACCACCTCCAGGAGGCTTTAATTTCCAATTGCCATCAGCTGGGGAACCTAAACTCCAGAACACCTAAGTTTATTGGGGACACCTGAATCGAACCACCACATTCCACCCCTGGCACCCATAAACTGATATCCATACATGATATAAAATACAATGAATTCAGTATGACTTTAAGAGTCCCCATATTTTTTTCAGTCCTACTGATGTTCAAACATCCATAATCCAAGATCTTTTTAAATACTTATTTATTGAAGCACGAGAGAGAAAGAGGGAGAGAGAGAAAGAGAGAGAGAGAGAGAATGGGTGTGCCAGGGCCTCCAGCCACTGCAAACAACCTCCAGACACATGCGCCACCTTGTGCATCTGGCTTATGTGGGTCCTGGGGAATCAAACAGAGGTCCTTTGGCTTTGGGGGCAAATGCCTTAATGGCTAAGCCATCTCTCAAGCTCCTCCAAGATCTCTTAACTGAGCCATAATATCAAAAATGTCCCCCACAAAACCCGTAATGGCACAGAATAAACATCCACATTGCAAAAGATGGCATTGGGCATAGCAAAAATATATTCAAGTAATACAAGATTTAAAACAACCAGGGCAAACATCAAACTCTGTAACTTCAAGTCTAACAACTGTAGTCAATAACAAGCCTCTGGAATTCCAATCCTGCCCCTCGAGCAGGGCTACTCACAGTCCTGCACAACTGAACCTGGGCCGGCAGCTCTCCATGGCACGTCACTGCAACCTACGGCTCATCCTCACGGCCCCACGGGGTCTCCAGGCAGGCAACCAGCAAACCCACTTCACACTGCCCATGGCCATTTCCAAAATGCAAGACCGCACTGCAAACTCAATGACCCTCTTTTTCCTGCATTTCTCATACTCCGCAATACCAGGTAGGGTACCAATTTGTTAATCCAGGGAGGGATAAAGCAGATGTTGAGCACTCAGGCCCCTTCAGAAGAGTCTATATTCTTCTTGTTGCCCCAGTGCAGATCAGCTGGCCCAATCTCAAAGGTTGTAACCTTGCAGCTGAATGGGCGGTAGTTCACCCAAAGTTTTTTTTTTTTTTTTCTGTGCCATATCCCTCTGCTCACACCAGTTCATTTCTATGCAAAGCAGCCCTGCACAACGTCTCAGGATATAGGCATAAGAGCAAGCTTCTCACACAAACTGCTGGCCCAGTCCAAGCAAAGCTTTTTGTAACCCTCATAAGCCAAACCCAACAGACCATAGTTCTTACTGCATTCAGATCTTTCAAGCTGTACTTACAGCGCTGGAAGGCATCTCTTAGGCCAAGGTTTCAAATCCTTCTGCATTCCTCTTGAAAATCAGCTCCAAAAGGCCAAAGCCACATAGTCAGGTGTCTAGCAGCAATCCCACTCCTCGGTACCACTTTACTTTTGCAGTCAGGTTCGCATTGCTGGTAGAAATCACCCAACCAAGAGCAGATTGTGGGAAAAAGAGGTTTATTTTGGCTAACAGGCTTGAGGGGAAGCTCCACGATGGCAGGGAAAAAATGATGGCATGAGCAGAGGGTGGACAACAGGAACAGGAGAGTGTGACAAACACTGGCAAAAGGAAAGTGGCTGTAACACCCATAAGCCTGCACCCAACAACACGTCCCCTCCAGGAGGCATTAATTCCCAATCTCCATCAGCTGGGAACCTAGCGTTCAGAACACCTACGTTTATGGGGGGACACCTGAATCAAACCGCCTCGCTCACATTCCTTTGTTTTGTCTCATATTCTGAACACTGAGGTCACACAGATATTTCAGTGAATATGTAGTTTTGTTTTCTTTTTTTGTTTTCTTTTTCTTTTTTTTTTCTTTATTAGTTAGTTTTGTATTCAGCAAATACAGTCAGTTTGGTACCATTATTAGGCTCATCCATGACCTACCCCCTCCCCTTGGCCCCTCCTTGTTGAGGTATACGGGTCATGCATTGTGGAGTTAGCCCACAGTTATATGTAAAATAAATGTCTCTGCATATCATGACCCAACATGTGGCTCTGAAAAAATGTTTAACTGCATGAAGAATTCTATCTTGCTCTATAAGATAATGATGGAAAATACCATTGGGAATTCTGAGGCAGTAAACACCCAAACTGTGGCTCGATTCAAAGAAGTTATCCTGAGGTTTCCTTGTGATATTTGCCACCCTTTCAACACAGGATGAGGTCCAGATTTTCCACACTGTTCCTCTTGTTGTCTAGTGCTCAAGCAGATCATGTGCTACCCAAGTTCTGGGGATTAAGGCAATTGAGAAGTGTACAGAAAGCATCGAGGAAAATCAAGCTCCATTGAGAACAATGTGTAAGGGAGATACTGAGAGCCTGGGATTCTGGGTAGATCTACTCATTACATATCATTGGGTTTACACAAGGTCAGAAGGAGGTAGCACAGGAGGCTGGAAAAAGAGAAATTGAACTGTGAGTGTATAAAGATTATCATTATAAGTAGATTTAACAAATCTTAATCTGCTGGTTAGTTTTTTTATAGGACTAGGAACTAAATTATTACTTGTATATAGTTTAAACTGTATCCACTGGAGAAAACTCTATGAGTTTGGGGAGGAAAAAAAGGAAGAGTTCTGGAATATTTTTAGTAACGGATAAAGCCAGATAATTGAACAGCATGTGTGTGTATGTGTTTGTGTGTCTGTGTGTGTGTGTGTCTGTGTGTGTGTGTGTGTGTAGATAGGAGAAATGGCAAGACGTGTGTACACTATATCTGTAAGTCTTCTAGGAAGGCGGATATTTCAATATCAATTGTAAGTAATACGTTTCTCAAAATATATGGAAAATACTTCCCAAGTGGAATATTCCATTTAGAGCCTACCTAAGTTGGGAGCTGGACTTTTACAATGGGTGTTACAATGCACCCTAAAGGCAAATTGTGCTGCCAGCCTCCCACTGATGCCCATGCCATTCTCTGCCTACAGTTTCCTTCTGATAGCTAAGCTGTGCTCTGCCCACAGTTGCTATCCCATGGCAAATCCAGACCCACCCCTGGGCAGATGCTCCAACAAAAATAAATGCATGAATAATTTTCAGAGGGAGGGTGTGCACCTTGCCTTGACTAATAGCAGCTGTGTTGGCATCTTAAAATTTATTCAGGATCCACCTGAGCCTATGTACCCAGACTTCAAATCAGTTGGATCATTGAAGTGATTAGACCTACAGTACAAAGATTCCATGAGTGTGTAGGTTTCTTTTCTTTCTCTCTTTTTTTTTTTTCAAGGAAGGGTCTCTTTCTAGCCCAGGCTGATCTAGAATTCACAATGTAGTCTCAGGATGGTCTCAAACTCACAGTGATACCCCTACCTCTGCCTCAGTGGGTACAGTGCTGCATTAAAGGCATGCCCCGTCATGCCCAGCTCCATGGATGTTCTTTGATGCCCCCATACTCTGAGAGCCATTGCCTCAATCTGAGAAGTGCACTGGCTCCTCTGAGAATATAGCCTGGGCAGCATGATGCTTGGAAGGCTTTAAACTCCTAATTGTTTTTTGTCATCCTGACACTTAAAAGTATATTTTTAGCAGAAAACAGTGTAATAATGAAATGGAAGGAGTTCTCTTATTAAGCCAAGTTTTTGAACCTTTAGCAAAAAGGTATGTACGTGCAGGTTGACCACTGGTTAGGATAAGGCCCTCGAAAGAAGACGCCCTGAGATGATCTCAGTCAGTTTTTGTCACAATATGCACAGACATGTATGTATTCCAAGAGCCCACGTAGCGTATTTGCATGCATGTGGTTGTCCTCTAATGGCAAACAGCATTTGGAAATCGAAACTTGAATTAATGAGCAAAATAAGAGAAGAAAGAGCTATCTCTTCAACTGATCTAGATATTTCCTGAAGAATATGACATCTAAAATCACTCATATTTTGACTTAAGTAGGATCTTACAGGAGTGCAATTTCCTGTTCTGTTAGCTTGAGTGTCCATACTACACTCAACAATATCGACTGAATAGAAAACATGATTGATTTGTAGGTTTACAATACCTAGTGAATTCTAGGACTTTTAAAAACAGACTTGCACAACAATCCAAACCTCTACAATACTTCACAGTTACAAGAATATCCATAAGAATGTTTCTGAAAAGCTGCGTGAGTGAAGTCTAAGTGAGAACTTTTAATTATTATGATGGCCTAATACGGTTATCCTTCTGAACTAACTCATGATCACGCTAAGCTCTTAGACCCAGAGGAAACAGTGACTATGCCCCTATTATTTGTTTTATAATTTCTTGGCTCACTGAATATAACTTGTGCAAACTTTCATTATGTGTTCACGCCCCTTCACTCTACCATGCTGTGAGGGAAGAGAGCTCTTTCTGTGAGGGTGTCATTCAGAATGCAAGAGCCAGGCTTCTCCCTCTCATTAATAATCAATGGAAGGGAATGTGTAGGGGGACATGAAGGTTGCTTTTGAAATGCTTGTTTCTCAAACCTTCTCGAAAAGGAAATCTCCAATTACAGCAGTGTAATCCACACACAGGGCAGTGAAATGTCTCTACTTGCTTTCCTTCCTGTGATCTCATGTCTTACCTGTGTCCCTGTTACAAACTCTGGAAGATCTGGCCCAAAGCCTCATAGGCATTGTGCAGAGTGTCACTCCTGACCAAACACACAAGGTAAGCAATGCAACTGATTTCAACTGCTTCTTTTGTTTTCCATCTGAAAGAATAACTTGTGCTAGAATAACTTCATGCAATGAGAGTTCGTTGCCAATCAAGAGTAATCTAAAGGTGGAAGGAAAGGAGAATTTTCATCGATGCTATTACAGATTAGCTTTTCATTTTAAATAAGCAGTCAATTCCAAATTATAGTTGTTCATTTCTACTTACACAACCCAGTTTCAGAATATAGAATATCTCAGCTGGGGACATGGCTGCGAAGGTAAGAATGCTTACTGCTTAAGCACGAGGGCCTAAGATTGATGCATTTGATTGCATAGCACCCACATAAACAGCATGATATAGCCACACATGCCTATAAACCTAGGCTATAAATGTAGGAGACAGAGAAAGAAGAATTTCCTGGGCTTGCTGCTTAGCCTGCCTTACTGAAAATGCCAGCCCTAGGTTCAGTGAGAGAATCTGTCTAAATAAAACATCTTGGGGCTGGAGAGATGGCCTAGTGGTTAAGGTGCTTGCCTGAGAAGCCAAAGGACCTTGGTTCGATTTCCCAGAACCCACATAAGCCATATGCACAAGGTGGCACATGTATCTGGAGTTTGTTTACAGTGGCTGAAGGCCCTGGCATGCCCATTCTCTCTCTTTATCTCTCTGCCTGTTACTTTCTCTCTCTGTGTGTCTAATAAATTAATAAAGTATAATAAAATAAAAAAGTGGATGAACAAGAAATGAAGATACCCAATGGAATCCTTTGGCCTTGTGGTACAAGGGTTTCCAAGTCACACACCTCTGACATGTGTACTTGCCCCCCCCTCCACTATATATATTCATGGAATATAAAAAATAACATGGTAAAAACTTATAAAGATGCCAGAATCTGAAGGTGCTGCTAAGGGGTTATGTAACCCCGTACTGGACTTGAGATGTCTGAATTGGTTGATTTCCTTACACTGTCAACAGCAACATAACCCTTGACACACATCTTTATTCACTCCTGACCCATGTTAGTCCTTGGAACCAACCCTCTGCAATCAATGTGTTGGTGAGGAAAAGAGGCACACTGCATCTTCCTATAGATTCCAGTGCCCTGGTTGACATAATCCTCCCAGTGAATGCTGCCTTCCTATAAACATAAATCAACTAGTCCAAGAAGGCAGGTTAGAAAGTAGGTTGAGTGTTTTCCACAGGTTACATTTGCCCAGCAGATTATCTGTAGCAGCATTAATCACCTTTACTGCCTTTTCATAGTTGTTTAGAAGGAAAGGGAGCAATAAAACCTTTTATTTCCTTGAATACTTATTTTCCTCACCAGTAGTTGCAAGCCTTTCACAATAATATCGAATTGATGATCTCATGTGAGTACAGCAATATTTAACATGTCTATATTACTGTGTTGGCTAAACCTCAGATCATATATCATGTATAGGGAGAACCAGTATTTGGAAAATCTCATTTAAATGTTGAGTGACATACAACTAATTCTCAATTATTTTTGCAGCTCATTTCTGATTGCTCAAATGGTTAAGTATTTAAATGAACATGAATCAGACGTGTGAAACAGTTTCTCATTGCTTGTGTTTTAACCAAAGCATGTTCAGTTACAGGAAAAGAGATGGGGAGAGATGTAATGAGGAAAAAGTACATTTAGAAACACGGTGGTTCAGTGACAGCCTTTTTCAAATGACAGGCAGCAACCTTTGAGCCAGAAGCCTGTATCCAAGTCGCAGTTTGGCTCACCAAGTCGGGTGAAGAGGTGATCCGCAGACCTTACCAAGGTACAGAATCAGAAACCATGGATGTGATGTTAAACCATCCATCCCCTGATGAAACACTGTGAAAAGAACTCTAAAAAGTTTCTGGAAACCAAGCTTTGTGGCTCATGTGTATAATACCAGGACTCAGGTGGCAGAGATTAGTCAAGAGAATGAGGCTACACAGGGACTTGACAGCCAGTCAGGGTTCGCATGAGACCCTGCTGCAAAATACGACAAACACAAAAGTTCCAGTATGAAGACAGAACCTGTTGTTTCATTTGAAGTGCAAAGGAATTTCCAGAACTTACTGTAATGGATCTCCTCTTGATAAGGGGAGGCCCACGTTTCTGTTTAGACAGCATCCCCTCCCCTCACCGCTCTCCCTCACCAGGAGACTCGAAAGCTCATTGGATTTACATAAATGGGGAGTCATGAGGTCATTCAATTATGTTAAAGACTACTGCTAAGGCATTAAATTACAATGCTGAATTATTATAGACAATAACATATTTCATGAATCCACACGGTTCAATGTATGCCAAGCAGTTAGCATTTAAGGAAGACTTTACAATTTGAGTTACCTAAACTTTTTAAGGACACACATTCCTCCCTTTTCATTTTCTAGAAGTTTTCTGAGTACTACAAATTTAGTCTGATTAGTTTTAGTATAATCTATGACAATATCAAGAAAGTTGTGTTAAAATTCAAATTAACATTTAAATTATGCCGTAACATTAATGGTTTTTCCAGCATGTAAAAATGGCAGATGGTGATGATCTAGTGTTCAAGTCATCAGTTAACAGGTACAAGAATAGAACAGGTGTGGCGGCACACACTGCAATCGCATACTGTATATAAAGAGTGTCTGAAGGGGCAAAAAGAGAAATAAGGAACATTGTGTATATTGTTTGTGTATGTGCACATATATTAACCACATGAATATTGACAAAACATTTATAGGCCATAATAGTTTAGACAAAAGATCAGCTTTTAGTTACTTTATTTGGTACATAAAAATAAGGTGATTATAAATTAAGTATGAGTTGCCCATAGCTTTGTTTGAAATTAAAATGAAGTCATGTCTTGTAAAGCAGAAATTCAGAAACACTTATGAAGAGGGAAGTGAAATAGTGAAAGCGGTTAAGACAGGAAGTGGTGGCTGGAAAAGAGCCCTTGGCCTGCAAGCCCTATTTGTCTTACAGAAGCTCTCTCCACAGAAACCTCCATGGAAAGTTGGGAATTGAAGAGAGGGCCTTCTGAATCAAATAATTGAATCTGTTTTAGGAAGGGTACAAGAATTAGTTATTTAATGAAGAGCTATACTCCTTTGTTCTCTCAAATTTGGCTGGTGGCATTGTTGTTTTGCCAATTAATTGTCCCTAAAGAGCACTCAGTCCCTCCTCTGGTAAGTAAAGAAAATTCTACGTGCCATCTGTTTATCCAAAGGAGTAGCAGTTGTATGTTTATTTAATTGGAATGAGCACATCTTCTTGTTTAAAGTAATGGCATTTCAGGTGCACTTACTCACTTCTTGCCAAAGAAAAATGCAAAAAGTAAAAAAGAAAAAGATACATAGAATTTTGTTCAGTTAGAGGAAACATTCTGGTTTGGAAACAAAGTATGTTGACAACCATGGATCGCTCAATAGCACTGGTGGAATTGAGTCCACCTCAATCTCCATTCTCCACATTCTTCCTCTGGATGCTTACGTGAGTGTGAGTGGATGCCAGTGTGTGACGTAGTGAAGAGAGAAGAAAAGCGATGCAAGAGTGACAGGGTGAGGCAGGCATAAAGCACAGACGTGTTAGAGCAAAAGCAAAGACAAGAGGGACGGAGGAAGAGAATGGATGGAGTAAGGCAGGGGGAGGGAGGGAGGGAGTGCCGCGAGGTAGCAGACACTGGCAGAGATGAAGACAGAGACGATGGGAGACATAAGCACACATTCATGCTCACACACACACACGAATGGGGAAGAGTTCCGAGTAGAATTTTGAACATAGTAAAGGCCTAATGTATGGTTGCAAAATGTAGCCGTCCCTGCAGTGCACACTCAAAAACCCTGAGGAGCACACATCCAGCTGGCACAGTGAAGGTTTTGGTTATGAACCAAGGTGCTATAAACACTTGCCACAGAAGAAGGAAGCCCTGGGACTCAGTCTTGGCTACTTACTGTGACACCAAGCTTTAACGGCACATCGGGACTAACTCTTCTGTAGGGACATTGCCACCCCCCTTCAATGACAGTCATGAAGGAAGCCTCTATCCCTTTCTTTCTCTATGATTTAACTTCCAGAACTCCACAATTCCCTCACCAAAAAGTCCAAGACCACTTTCTAGCAAGGCCTTAGATCCAAGCTCAAGGACAAGCTAGATTCCACTGGATGTGAGTGTCCGGTGCTGAGCAGTCAAAGGAAGTGGGCACGTGTGTACCTTTCTGGACCGCACTGTCCACACACACACGTGATTCAGAGGACAGGACAAAATTGGGAGAAGCAAGAATGATGGACAGATTGCTATGTAGGGGTCATTCATACTTTATGAGAAAAATCTCATAAATCTCTAAATGTTAAATTTGAACTTGGCTTTCCTTTGGGTATTGATAAGAACAAATTTTCTCAAGGTAAAATGAATGGACAGAGGGCCTGGTCACATAAGGCATAAATTTATAATATGTACATGTATTTTATGTGCCCATTCATTTCTCCTCTTGCCCAACACTGGCAAATGCCTGTGGTGGGGTTTGATCTGGAAGCCTTTAATACAATGAAATCCCGAACATCAGCCTTGACCAGTGAGTTGAAAGTCTTTCGAGTTGAGAAAGGTTTGGCTTATAATGATGCCAACCTGTCTCCTGGCTTCTACCCACTCACTGATGAGTGGGAAATGTCACAAAACAGGTTCACTTTAGTAACCTGGCATTTGAATTTGAATACATGTACATTTCTTTAAGCACAACTCACTGACCAATTGAAACCAATCATTTCTTACACAGTGTAAATGAAAAACTTGATATGAAATAGGAAATTCTATTAATTTGAACACTGTCTTCTCAATTTAATTTCACAATAGAAGACAGTACTTTAAAAACAAAAGACGCCCACACTGAATCAACTCTTTCATTGTTCTGTAAAAGCCACAGTTCTATTGGGGAAAAAAAAAAAGTTCACACTACTTCTTAGCAAGTAAGAATCCCAAGGGGGATAAAGAGGGCATTATCTGGATGCCTAATTAATTTCAAAAAATATTATTCAGAAAACTGTACTCATGTGATGCCTCACTGTCTCAAGTTGAGAAATCATGGCATTGCAAGATTGGCAATTGTGCAGGAGGGTAGGAGGGTCATCAAAGGGAACGTGTACCGCTCCAGAAGTACAGTGCCCAGCTACGTCTGGATCAGCTGCATCAAAGGGAAAGGAAGCTAAAAGTATTGCACCGTAGCTCTTCCAAAACCCTGACACTGAGAAAGAAATGTTTCAGGTAACTGATTTATCAATTATAGGTTTATGTCGTTTTTGGAATTCTACCTTCCTTAGCTGGGATATTTGTATTTAGAAGTCCTTCTGATTCATCTTATGTTCACTGACCAATTGCAAATATGATAATAAACATCTCTTTGAAACGTGCTCACAGTCCCTGTTTGGGAGAAGCCAAGACCCTTTCACAGAAAATATGAGACCAGGTGTGAATAGCTCTATCCTTCTCTGGTTTGTATGAAATGAGTTGGGTGAGGTAATATGACTTCTATTAAAATATCAATAAAGAAAGTCATTATTTTTTTCCTAGTGGGCATAATCATCCATTTATATGTCTGTGCCACCCTGACCCGATGAGCAATACTGAAGATCCTTGTGACTCCCCTGCTAAAGATGCTGTGTGGGTAGGGGTCAGTGGACTCTTCTGGTCAATGTAAAATATTGGGCTAGCATTTAGGAGTTGATATGCTATGGGCCTAGAAGTCCACATCTCCAGTGAAATCAGCCTCTGAATCTCCCAAACCAGCCATGTAATTCACTAGCATTCAATTCACACTGAGGCTGACATATCAATGTACAATTACTGATCACTCTGAAAATCTCACCTACTCTACTCCCTGTGGCATGTTTCTGGTGCCACGTGTTCTGCCATAACCCCGTGGACTACTGCAACCAAGATTTGGAGCAAGGCTGAGACATGAAATCTTGAGCAAGGGAACATAAGCTTGTCTTGCATTGCTCTTGTAAAATTCATAGTATGGAAAGTTCTTCCTATGTTCATAGGTAAAAATTCAGAAAAAAAATCCTCATTACTTTTCTGATGATAAGTACTTGGCAAAGATGTCTTTCCATAAATTTAGAACCATAGTAAAAATTTCAAAATGTTCCTTAATTGTCCATTCTCTTGAACTGGTACAAGGATTTCTAGTTTTTTAAAAGTATTTTATTTTTATTTATTTATTTGACAGAGAAAGAGGGAGAGACAGAGACAGAGACAGAGAAGGAGAGAGGGAGACAGGGAGAGAGAGAATGAGTGCATCAGGGCCTCCAACCACTGCAAACAACCTCCAGACGATTGTGCTCCCTTGAGCTTCTGTCTAACGTGGGTCCTGGGGAATCAAACCTGAGTCCTTTGGATTTGCAGGCAAATGCCTTAACCAGTAAGCTATCCCTCCATGCCAAGGATTTCTATTTTTAACATTGGACTTGCATTATCTTTCCAAATACTGGATGGGTCACATCCTGCCTGAAAAGAAGCAGTGTGGTTTTCTTATTCATAATGCTCATCTTCCTCACTAAGTATTATTTCTATTTATTTATACATGAATGGAACATTACTAAAGAATATAAATGGTATTAAATTATTGACTGGCCAGGTCAGATGAACTCATTGGTGCAATTCATGGCCTATTAGTTATGGGGTAATCTTTTGCTTTCTGGTTGAGTATGAATCCCACTCCACAGACCAGGACTCACACTGGGCATGACAAACCTGGCCAAGAGTTTGCGATATTGAATGTTCTAGGTCCTGGTTCAGAGTCTATTTTTCTGGTAAAGGTACATTATAATTCTGTGAAATTGCCATCTAAATATGTGTGTTACATCTACAGATTCGTGCTGCTGTCAACTCTGCTCAGAGTTGCAGCAGGCAGTTAGTTTTCCTTGTGAAAATGCCAAGAAAAAGTTACTGCTGAGTGTTCAACCCTAAATGAAACATCTCTGAAACCCCCCCCAACCTCCACACTCAAATAACATTCATAAAGGACAGGTACAAAAATAGATGTGAGACAGAAGAAAAGGTGTAGCTACTGGTAAGTTTAAGCTGTGAAATTTTATGAATAACTCCTTCCTCCTGATTGTGTAACTGAACCCAAATCAAAGTCAGTCATTGGTTACCCTCACCTCTGCAAAACAGTGTATGAAAGTGGAATGTATATTAACTACTACTTGGAAAAAGGAGATCAGTAGTGGTTGGAGAAGAATATCAATTTATCATATATCTCTCATCAATTTATCAACAATATATTTTCTAGGTATCTACAAATCTATCAACCATATATTATGTATGATTTATTTACTTATCATCTATGTCTAGGTAAACATATGCATCTATCTATCATCTATCTACTATCTATCTATCTGACTATCTATCTATGTATCCTCTATTTACCTGTCTCTCTATCAGCTAGAGAGTCTGTGGTAGAAACTGTGGCAGATACATGTATCCCGATAGCATCAGCTTAGATTGTTTTAGATGCGATGAAACAGATCAATTTGTACTCACATCATGAGTGATATAGTTTGGTGTACAAAAATTTTTGGACAACTCTATACATGATGGATTCGGTGAAGGTAGGGCAAAGTATGGACCATGATGAAGATGTGAATGACATTCAGCATGTCATAATGCAACTGCCAAGATCCGTTTGTGAGTGATCTGGGAAAGCTGTATTACAGCAGGCTAGTCATGGGTGATAGAATGTCAGAGCTAAAGGCAGTTCAGTTGGTCAAGGATTCTGACGTTAAGTGGTTGCTGTAAATCTTGCTATGGCCCATTCAGAGAACAGAGTGGTTAGCGTCAGTGGACCAGGGGTAGATTTAGTAGCTGTGGTGGTTTGATTCAGGTGTCCCCATAAACTCAGGTGTTCTGAATGGTGGGTTCCCAGCTGATGGAGATTTGGGAATTAATGCCTCCTGGAAGGAGTACATTGTTGGGGCCGGGCTTATGGGTGTTATAGCCAGTGTCCCCTTGCCAGTGTTTGGCACACTCTCCTGTTCTTTTTGTCCACCTTATGTTGTCCAGGGGATGATGCTCAGCCTCTGCTCATGCCATCATCAAATTCTCCCTGCCATCGTGGAGCTTCCCCTCAAGTCTCTAAGCCAAAATAAAAGTTTTTTTTTTTTTTTTCTTTCCCCACAAGCTGCTCTTGGTTGGGTGATTTCTGCCAGCAATGTGAACCTGACTGCAACAGAAGCCTAAGTCATTTCTCTGTGGTTTCAGTGGATGCATTGTGGTTTGAAATGGCCTAGACCTAATCCTACATCTGACATATGATGCACTCTGCAAAGGATCATGCAAAAGCAATACCGTTCTATAAAGATTTCAGAGATAAATACCATACTGGAAGATCACATCTTTCATAAGGTATATTAATCAAGCACATATATTTTATTCACTTGTGCCCAGTTGAAGGTGTGTTATTTTCAAGAGTTTTACTTTTGAAGTGAATATCAATTAATTAAAATAATATGTCCCAACACTGAACAGAAAATTAAAACCATATGACTAGAATATAAATGTGGGTGCTACATATTTGATAGTAGGTTTTATTTATTCATTTATTTACTTATTTTTCTATTTTGTCAGCATGTTTGTTCCATCCTTTGTGAAATATTGGCAGTTAAAACACGAAATTCTGGAAGGGAAGGATGAGTGGGTACTTTGATATGAGAAGTGCTTTTGAAACGGGTATTTAAGAAGTTATTCACAGGAGTAGATTGGATAACATAGCGACATACAACTCCAAAGTGGCTGCAATAGCAGCTTCCTTGCTCGCTTCCAGTGGTGGGGAAGCACTTATGATAATCACTACACAAGTGGTAAATTCACTCCGTTGGAAGCCCAAGATTGATTTCCACTTCACCCCACCCTGAGCATTTCATATTTGTGTCATTATATCATGTCTTTAATATCTTTTAGTTATGATGCAAATGAACAAAGGTGATTATTTTTGTGTTCTGAATCGTAACATGAAATCCTTTCATTTATACAATTAACATATGATGGCTAAAGAGAGTCCAAAAAATAAAACAACATTAATGTAATGTATATCTTGGGAAAAATAGAAATTAACAGACTTAGTCTATCATCAAATGAACTTGACAGTTTTGATGATATTATGTGAAAATGTCTGCCCAGTATGTAGTAACCATATATTAAGCATTTGTTGAATAAATAAATGAAGGCTGAAACATATGTGCCCATTAATTAGAGACAATCCCCTACTGGTACAAGAAGAAACATGTCTGCACTAGCAAAAGAAAATCTCTGTTGAAGACCACAGTGTCTATCACTTGGGCTCTCTCTATATATATCTCTCTTTTCACTTGATGATTTCTTACTGACTCCCCTGCCTTCAATGCCTATTTAAGATTCGGTGAATATCTTGTGTTTGCGACTTGGCAACGCAAGCCATGCGGCAGTAGTAAAGGAGTGAGGGCTAAGGAACAATTTTGGCAGTAGCGTCTTAGAAATGAGGCAAAAGTTTAGTTCTAATCGTAAGGCTTGTGAGAACTGTAATCTCTGGAAATAGAAGTCATCCAACATCTGGAAGTGAACAGGGTTTAAAGGGTTTGGGAGTGGCGCTATGATCACCATGTGCTGGTCGGCACACCCGCACACACACTTTCCATACTCACTATTTAAGCTTATGCCAGATCAGGGGCTCACTCTGTATAACTTCCTTGACATGAATGCTTTGTAAAACATGTATTTTTCCTGTAATTTGCCTTGGCCACATACAATATTTTACCTCCTTAAATAGAGTATACTTTATATCTGAGTAAACCCTCAAGCCTCTTCTTGGCAGATGGCATTACATTTTTTTAACCAAATATGTGCAAAGGATAGCTGTTGGAACCAATGTTCTCTTTGAGGGCTACTGTCAAAAGTGGATAAAATGAATCATAAAATGTAAAGCAATGTGTTAGAGAAACATTGATCCTACCAGAAATGAAGCCATAAAGAGGTGAGAGGGGTTTTCAGACATGTAGACAACATTCTGTAAGCTGCATTTCCCTGGGTTGAGAAGCTAGAGCCCAGGCAAAGGGTAGATGCGGAAAGTCAGAGACATCAGTAGAGCTATTAACAAGTTAAGACACATAAAGAGGGCTGGAGAGATGGCTTAGTGGTTAAGCGCTTGCCTGTGAAGCCTAAGGACCCTGGTTCGAGGCTCAATTCCCCGAGGACCCACTTTAGCCAGATGCACAAGGGGGCGCATGCATCTGGAGTTCCGTTTGCAGTGGCTGGAAGCCCTGGCGCACCCATTTTTTTTCTCTCTCTCTATCTGCCTCTTTCTCTCTGTCTGCTGCTCTCAAATAAATAAATAAAAATGAACAAAAAAAGACACATAAAGACAAAAAAAATATAAGGGTGTCTCAAAATGGCATTGAGAAGTTGATAGGCAAATGTCACTTAATGAGGGAGTGGATATAAAAGAATGATAATTCAATAGTTTCTCCCTTAATGTATTAACCAAATTTTAATACTTCAGTGGAGAAGAATCTAAGTAGCTAATCAACAAATTTGGTCTATTTCTTCATTGGTTCGGCTGCCAATATCACTGGAAATTAGTAATCATGCACTGATACAGTGCTAACATTTTAAGCATAAGTTCTACAGAACTGTATGTTTGGCTAGGCGTGTATAAAATGTTCATACCATCAACATTCATGATTTTTAAATGTGAGAGCTATCCAAATATACATAAACTAATATAAATGGAGTGAATATGCTCATATAATACTCACACAATTACACAAACACAATGAATTAGCCAGTATAAGGAATTATCTCAGAGGCTGAATTCTCAAGGGAAAGAAAACAACAAAAAAAAAAATCACCAATTTGTATGATATAAAAAGTAATGTTTCTTATCATACATGTAGTGTGTGTTCACATAGTTGGAATTAATGTTTATCTAATACATTTATGTGGGCATGGCAGACCACACCTATTATCCTGAAGTTTCTGAGGATGAGCCAGAGGGATTGCAATAAGTTCAAGGCCAAGTGGGCTACATACTAAGTTCTTGGTTAACATGAGATGTAGACTGAGACATTATTTCATAAACTATAAACAAAATAAAAGCCTTATCGGGGCTGGAGGGATAGCTTTGCGGTAAAGGTGTTTGCCTGCAAAACCAAAGGATCCAGGCTCGGTTCCCCAGGACGCACATTAGCTAAATGCACAAGGTGGCACATGCATCTGGAGTTCGTTTGCAGTGGCTGGAGGCCCTGGTGCACCCATTATCTCATCCTTTCTTTCTCTGTCAAATAAATAAATAAATAAAAATTATTTTTTTAAAAACAAGCCTTATCGTACAAAGTTAGTTGTGAGTATGCTGGTGTCGTTGGGAAGCTTGGCTCTGACTGGGGAGATATTAAGGTGATGGCATAATGATTACTGACCCTTCAATTTGGTCATGTCACTCTCATGTGATTGGTGGACCTGGCTATATTGATGTTAAGCTTTTAAATATAAGCTTAATGTGCATTAGGGGAAATTTATCTTGAACAATAGAAATGAAACAGGAGAGTTACATTGTACTATAGCTTTCCCCTCTTTCTCAATGTTCATATTTCAACATAACCTAGTTGTTAACTATTATTGTCGAGACAAGAGTTTACAAAAGATGTGGGATAAGTAGCAGGTGGCTTTGCTTTAGTGTGACACATATACATAAGCAAAGCAGAAGTGACATGCATGACCTTGCCAAAAGTTATGGAGTCCATGCAGAGCAAAGGTAGTCAGATGGTTACAGTGGGTGTGCTTGCATGAATGTGGAATTGGACTTGAAATAAATTTAAGCCATACTAAGAATCTACCTTCCCTTGCTTAGAAACTATAGGCATGAGAAAAGTTAGTGTAGGGTAGTTTTTAAAAGACTCATAAGGAGATAGCAATACAAACAATCTAACATATTCTAATAAAATGAGTTAAAAATAGAATTATTTGGATATTAAAAACCTAAGAATTGAGGTTAGGGCAACATTTCTGCGGTTAAAGGAATTTATTTATAAAGCCTGCTGGCTCAGTTACACATACAAAAAAGTGGCACAAGGATTTAGTATTTATTTGCAATATCAAAAGACCCTGACATACCAACCACATAAACAATTTAAAATATAATTATTTAAATGCTCAAGAAACTTGACAACCTTAAGGCCAAGAAAAGGCAAATTTCAGAGCTGGATATCATTTCAATAGATTTCCAGGTGGAAATGAGGACATCTCTTTGGGTGCCAACATTGTGGAGAGAGTCAAAACAGGCAAGCAGTGTCTGAAGTTTGGCTAAATGACCACCACTGAACTAAGGGCTAGCTCTCGGTGTTAGATGTAGATATACTGGTGATTGGGGCATCTGGGTTCTAACCAGAAAGGCATAAGATGGTGTATAATTAAAAACATTATAAAAATGACAGAAGTAAAAGATACCATAAAAGTAAAGAAAAACCTCAAATGATATGTGCTTTATAATTATTTAAGAAAGATCATACATGCTCTAAAATCTAGATACAGAAGCAGCCATAGAGAAAGAAGGAAGTATTAAACCATAACTAATGTGGGAGACTCTGGAATTATGTTGCTGAAGAGTAGGAACATGTTTTCCACCAGTTGACTGGAGGGAGCACTCATTCTTTAAGTTAATCGTCAACTGAGAAATAACATGGAGACTTGTGTGCCTTAATATCAGATTATAGTAGACTTTTATAGGAAGAAATATAGCAATTATGCCAGAATGGCTGCAACATATAAGAAGGGTAGATTACACATGCAAATATGCTTGATGATAAGATGTGGAATCTCTGTCGTGAGATGCTGAATCATAGGGTTTTCCAAGCCAGTAATCAAATGCCAACCTTGTATACTGTTGTACTTTTCCTCAAATTATATTTTATACTAACTTATGAAGGACTTTCTTAAGAAGTTGTAAAAGTCCAGAAAATAAAGCTACAACTCAATCTATTTTTTTTAAATCCATGTGATAAAATGAGTTGTAGATATAGCTACTCACAACGTAAAGTGGTAAACAAGTGACAAGTTAGTTATATAATCCAGACATTAAAAATAGGAAAAGTGTCATGGAGAGGTTGTTCAATTAAGGAGCTCTTCATGGGAAATGTTTCACGTATCTTCTTGAAAAGCAGTTGTAAATTTAATGAGAAAGACAGACTTGGATTTTCTAGACATAAAGCTATGCATGTAGGCATCCATCAATGCATGAGAAAATCACAGTGTGACACAACAATCTTAGTTGCCAACTTGTAACATTTTCTGTTACTGGTAGTAAGGGACTAGTAAAAGTTCAACCAGCCTTCACACACACATGTATTTAGGATGGACTATTTCCTGTGCAAAAGCACTGGGAAGCTCACCTTTGGAAAGGAATTTGGCAACCATATTCGTGAACTTAGAAAATTTGCCAAATTCTGAGAAAGTGGCAAAGATGTAGAAAATGCTTACATTTACAGTGGAAGTGGGAAGACAGCTAGAAAAGACATTTTATTTATTGGAGGCTCAATGATAACCATTTTCTTTCTTTTTTTAATTATTTTTATTTATTTATTCGAAAGTGACAGACAGAGAAAGAGGCAGATAGAGACAGAGAGAATGGGCGTGCCAGGGCTCCAGCCACTGCAAACGAACTCCAGACGCGTGTGCCCCCTTGTGCATCTGGCTAACGTGGGTCCTGGGGAATCAAGCCTTGAACCGGGGTCCTTAGGCTTCACAGGCAGGTGCTTAACCGCTAAGCCATCTCTCCAGCCCAATCATAACCATTTTCAATCACATGCTTTTGGGTGTCCTGAGGGATTTACAGGTGAGACCAAAACAACTCAGAGGCACCCACAACCATCATTGGAATATATAATGTTATAGTTCATAATCGTTGTCAACTTGATAGCATCTAGAGACTTGCCAAGAGTCCAGGTAAGTTTGTGAGAGATTTTATTTTGAGGTAGGGTCTCACTCGAGCCCCGCCTGACCTGGCACTCTCCCTGTAGTCCATAGTGCCTGGCAAGTTTGTGAGATATGTTATAGAGTGGGCTAATTGAGGTGGGAAGAACGACCTTAAATGTGGGTAGAATCGGTCTGAGAACTGGAGTAGGGGAAGAGAATGGGAGCTGAGCACCAGCATTCGTATCTGTTTCCTGACTTGTTACAGTGTGGCCAGTTGCCTCATGCTCCTGCCTCTATGAGTTAGTTCCCCACCATGGTGGACTGCATCCACAAACTGTGAACAAAAGCGAACCCTCCCTTACTCATGTTCGTATTGCCAGGTATTTTCAAATAGCAATGAGAAAAGAAACTAGTGTATCGATGGAAGCAGAGCATCATTTAGGGTAAGATGCCTTGGAGAGAATTGCCATAACCTGTGCTTGGGATAGCACTTGCCTTAGTTGAAAGGTACGAAGTGGATTTTGCAGGAATGGTACTCTTGTAAGACATGGAGAAAAGAGACCATGTGCTAATACAAAAAGACCAAAAAAAATTAATAATAACTACAGTGAAAAAAAGTGAAACCTTTTGAATCTTCTTATGGTGAGGATGTTGTGAAGTTTAGGATAAACTTCAGCTGTGAGAAAGGAGGCCAAAGTAAAGACAAGCTCCTTTCCCAGGGGAGAGAACCATGTGCCAGGGGTATATTAAGAACAGTGGCCAGGAGCATGAATGGTCTGTGTGAAGGGCATGTGTGCAGAAAAAGCATTTGATTCTAAGAACTAGGATTTTATCAATTTTCTTCTAAATTCAGGAAGGTAATTAGAGGTATATCTGTTGAAAAGGGGTTATATTCTGTTACCGCTTCATTTTGTTGTGATTTAACTGTTAAAAAGTAAAGTTAGAAAATTGTTATTTTCCTGAATTAGCACAATTTTATTGTGAGGAGGCTTAAAAGTTTTTTTTTTTTTTTCATATGTAATGGTCATTTTTTCATAATGACAGGCACTGATTTTCTTTTAAACAGTATGCATTGCTTATCGTGTAATACAACAAAAATACAATAACAAGTACAATAAGTGTACAATTATTATAGATTTTGTAATTACTTTTAGTAGTGTAGCAATGCAATTTGAACTTATTTGAAAGGCAGTAAATTCAATGTGCTTTGCTCTGCTGCAAATTTCATTATGAGCAAAGTTGAAACCAATCTTCATCCCAGAGTGACAGTGCCAAGAGTTTCAAATGCACTTGGGGAAAACCTTCTGGAAGACGGAAATCAAACAAGTAGGAGGGCCCCTAGCACTTACAGGGATGTGGTATAAAACTACGCTGCCTACAGAATATAACATTAGTGAATTATAACATAACAAAATCCAAATGCAAATGCATAGGAGAGATTTGGACTTCTTTTTCAAGTCCATTGTCTTCAGAGACACCTTGGAAAACATAGCATAGTTCCAGATTTGTCTCGTATTTCAAGAAACAGTGGCATGATAAGGGATACCTGGCTGAGTGTAGGATTCTCCTTCCACTATCTGGAGACTCACAAAGGGGACGAAGAGGAAAGCCATCAGCACATGTAAGCTAGTTTCTCTGGAACTTACACGTTTTTTATTTCAATGGTCCCCCATTGTTAAAAAAAATATCAGTTAATCTCTCAGTTAGGTAATGATTCCAAAAATGAATTAAAAATCCATTTGGAAGATAGAACTATCATGACTCATTCACTTCTCCAAAGTACCATCTTTGAACTCTGCTGTATTAAATACCAAGCCTTCAATGGGTAACTTTATTTATTTAATTTTTTTATTAATTAGTTTTGTAATCAGCGAATACAGTCAATTTGGTACCATTATTAGGCTCATTCATGACCTACCCCCTCCCCTTGGCCCCTCCTTGTTGAGGTATATGGGTAATACATTCTGGAGTTAGCCCACAGTTATGGGTAGGATAAATGTCTCTGAATATCATGACCTAACATGTGGCTCTGACATTCTTTCCGCCCCCTCTTCCGCAAAATTTCCCTGAGCCATGTTGGGTTGATTTTTGGTCTGCCTCACCTTACTTTACTCAATCTCTTCCCCTGACTTCACATAGGCCTTTTCACCCCCATTAATCTGTTCTGCTTACATATATACAATACCATACTTTTAAGCACCCCCTACCCCCCTTTCCCTTTATATCTCCTTTCTAGCTTACTGGCCTCTACTGCTGAGGTTTCTTCTTCCTCACATTGTAGTCCAGTTATTTGTAGCCAGGATCCACACATGAGAGAGAACATGTGACATTTGGCTTTTTGGGCCTGAGTTATCTCACTTAATACAAACCTTCCATATGTGTGTGTGTGGGAGAGAGAGAGAGAGAGAGAGAGAGAGAGAGGGAATTAAAACTGGCATGTCAGGGCCTCCAGCTACTGAAAATGAACTCCAGATGATTGTACCATCTTGTGCACATGTATGGTCTTGCACATTTGTGTCACAATGTGCACCTGGCTTATGTGAGACCTGGAGAGTTGAACATGAGTCCCTAGGCTTCACAGGCAAGTGCCTTAACCTCTAAGCCATTGATCCAACCCTCAAGAAGTAACATTTGAGGGTAACTAAAGTTCTGAACCATAACACCATGTACATATATTAATAAAATAAATGCAGTATGTAATACCACAAAAATATTCAATGTTAGGACTTTAGATCTTGATACATATACATATATATATATATATATATATATATATATATATATATATAATATGCTACATGTGTATCAAACATAATACTACTTATTGATTGATATATCTGTGATTAAATTTTCAGGTTTTTGACAACATTTGTCACTATAGTATAAAAAGCATATTTTCCAAATGAAAAAAAATTAAGACATAAAATTATATAAACCTCAAAGCTAAGAGTTAGAATCATTCCAGATGTCCACAACTAGAAGAATGGACAACGAAGATGTGATATATCTACCCAATGGAATTCTACACAGAAGTAAGAAAAAAACAACACAATGAAATTTGAAGACACATGGTTTAACCTGGAACAGATCATTCTCAGTGAACTTATCCAATCACAGAAAGATAATCACCACATAGTCTCACTCATCTACACCAGCTAACCTGAATCTATCCAGGATGCCAACATACTCAGCAAGCATCCCGAGGACCAGACAATAAGGTGGGTAGGGAGGGAGGGGAGGGCAAGGGACGGAGTGAGGGACACAAATATAGACCCAAACAGCAATGGTTCCATGAAATTCTACATTCTAAAAGGCATTCCAAATGGTTGAACTTTCACTTGGCCCTTAGAGGGAACACCTGATTCACAAGGCACTGGAGACGGTATGATGAAGACTGACCTTAATCTTCTACAGCCTCTCTCTCTCTCTCTCTCTCTCTCTCTCTCTCTCTCCTCTCTAACTCTTCTATATTAGTTACCTTTTTCTTCCTTCTCTTAGTGGGCACTGACCTGTAACTCCCAGTACCAGCATGTGGCTAGCATCCACAATGAGCTTTTGATCAGAGAGACCTACAAGGTTTCCTAAAAGAAAGGCAGATTTCTGTCAGACTACTTGATGACCCACCAAAGGTTAGTGGTAAGGTCCTACTGCTGAAGACACCTTATGTGGTTGACAAGTAACATGGAGTGACATGGCTGGAAGCTGGAAAAGAGTCATTCCCCAAACAGTCAGCACATCTAGTGCCAGAAGGTGCTACATGGGAGACTGGGGGAAAATGACCAATATCTGTCCAAGCAACTCATAGTCTAACCTACTTAGCAGCAAATAACCTTTCATGATGCTGTCACAAGTGCAATAGTGGCCACAGCCTTGGTGGGAAACCAACCACTCTTGATTTGGCTGCCTGATCCACTCAGTGGAATGGAACCCATAGTTGAAGCTGGGAAACAAGTTAGATCCATATCCAAAAATGAGCCGACTCTACATTATCAAGCTACCACCAATCATGGGCTACAAGAGGGCCTACACCTATTAAATTCTTTCTAATAAAAATAAAGGTTAGCCCATTTATCTAGTGCTCACTTACTCTCCATTGGAGAATCTGATTCTCTTTTTCAGATAGATACAGATCCCGAGAACCACCCTATCATACCTCAAAAGGGCCTCGGCTGAAACTAAGAAAAATTGGCAGAACAAGCAAGAGTGCTGTTTTCTTGGTGAACCCAGTACCAGCACAAGGGTGAAGGAGATCGACACAGAGAACAATCAACTCCTACCAAATAAGATATCCCAAGACACAGAAGCTCCCAAGACCTCATCACAGAAGCATACATCAAATGAACCCAACATGGCTCAGGGAAATTTTGAGGAGAAGGGGGCGGTAAGAATGTCAGAGCCACAAGTTGGGTCATGATACGCAGAGACATTTCCTCCTACCCATAACTGAGGGCTATCCCCACAATGCATGACCAATATACCTCAACAAGGAGGGTCCTGGGGGAGGGGGGAGGACAGGGAGGGAGGAGGCTAATAATGGTACAAACTTCACTGTGTTCACTGAGTACAAAACTAATTAATAAAAAATAATTTAGAAAATTACATTAACCTAGAAAAAAACTCTGTGACACAATATAGTCTTAACAGTTATACAAATACTAGACCTGGGAAGTAATTTATAATATAAATAACAAATGCATAGGGTAGGTGAATAGCTGTGTTAAATTGTCAAGAATAACACAAAGTGGATCAATTCCATATGAAAGTAATTGGCAATCATGCCTATGACTAGAAGTTAGTAAACATTAAAATACACATATGTACTTATAGTTAATTACTAAAGTTCTCATTCATATTGAATGCTACTGAGATTAAACTGTCCACCATTGCTCACAATTTAGAGTTACTCTTATATATTTTTTAAGAAAATTGAGGAATTCCTTATAGAAAGTCCACTAGTAACGAGTGCAGGCTATAAGCTTGGAAAACTCATCTTTCAATTTGCCTTGGGAAAATATCCCTATGTGGGTGCAAAAGAATTGATACAAAATTCATTTGTCTTGGAGCCTTAAAAATAATGAGAATGAAATAATGACAGGGAATTACTTACTGTGTGTAGATCCACACAGAGACAGCAACCAATTATAAATATTGCCACCTAAAAACATAAGGGATATATTGGTGAAGAAAATTTTAAACGTAGGAAATGACAGAATAATTTGGTAGAATAATGCCTATCAATGAGAAAAAGTACGAGAGAAGAGAATTAGGCAGTATTCAGAGTTGAGAGTTTTGAGAACTGAAATTCTAATAGTGTTAGAATGCTGTCCTTGGGAACTTTGTAAGCAATAATCAAAACCAGTTGATACTAGAGAGACTGAGAGTGGCAGGTTAATGTGTGAGTTCATAGGCCTGGTCCCCATCTGTTGCTTAGGGGGAGACCCAGAGGCCAGTGTGGCTGAGCTTGTGAGACCAGAGACAGGATGTGGGAGTCACTCTGAGGCAGTTAAAGGAATGTCAGTCAGGAAGCTGATCTTGTTGGCTATTACGCACGTTCCCTGAGGAGGATGAGACATAATTGGAAAATGATAAACAGCAATGAGTCAGGTCCATTATGCAGCACAATATCTTAATGCTGGCTTGGACATGAATCTAAGGTGGCAATGAGGAAGTAAAAAGATACTCTAATGATCAGTGTTGGAAGAGAAAATGATCAGGTTGGGATGGCAGCCATGTTTGTGGAGAAGTGGTCCATTTTAGAGGCAGAGCCAAGATCATCTGAGGACTGAGGATCGACGCCATTCTGTGGCCAGAACATGATCTGTGCAATCACTGTATATGGAGAAAAATCAGTCTGCATAGCCAACGAAGACAGGCTGTTACTGTACATGTGCAAGGGGCTTGGCGGGACAAATAACCAGCTAGAGGTGCCGTAAGCAGGGAAAGGAATGCAGACTTTCAATGTCATGCACATTCCTTCTGATGTATTTTGACAGACTGTGTTTTTAAAAAGTATGATCGTGTAGTGTTCTGTTTGATCTCCACTTATCCATGAAATTCACTTTTCTAATTCTTAATCGACAAGAGAAAGGCACTGTAATTTGAGTGTTGTTCCTGCTTAAAGGTTGAGAGAGGGAAACCAGAGGTCTGTTTTTGACCCAGGAAATCTGAGGTTATCAAAACTGCTCGTGGAGTGGCCCCAGTAGGTGTCAAGGTTTGCTCACGGGAAGAAGAAGAGACTGGACACATAAATTACATCACTTTCGGGGTCATCTAACTGTGAGATAACTGAAGGAGTGAATCATTAAAGAGCAAAGGGAAGCAAGGTTAATCTCAGAGGTACCCAAACATGTGAAGTTGTGCAAATGAAGGGGAAAGAGCAGAGCATGTTGGGAAGAAAGGCCAGTGAACATTAAAGATGTAAGCTCACATAGAAGGGGTCTGCAAGAGGGCCTAGCCTCACACTTACATGGTGACCCATGTCTCATTTAAAGGATGTTTGAAAGTACCAATTTAAAACTCACTCAGGTGAAGTGTGAATGGTTTATGACCTTTTAGAAAATTATGAGACTTAGAACTGGGCCATGAAAATTCTCTCTGTGTATGATTTTGCCATTTTAAACAGATACCTATCTTGTGTTTCTACTTGTAAAATCAGAATAATGAAAATTAGAACAAAATCTTTTGAACTTTCATGATATGAGCTGGTAGAACATAACAGTTTTTTTTAAGATTAAATAAATCTCAAAGTGAGTAGAGGTTAAAATTTGTCATAGAAAATCGAATTTCTAAAGAACTGGAATAAACAGGTAATAGTGTTACATGGGTATACTCTGATTAATTTCTCCATGAGATGTCATCTTAACATTACAAACATGTACTAAAAGTGATGCCCTCCATTGAACACAATCAAATGTAAAGAAGAAGAAAATTAGTATTTCCCATAAAGAGTATCCTTAGAAATATCTATATTATTTCTTTATTTTTTGTGGGGGGGGCGATTCAAGGTAGCATGTCACTTTAGTCCAGGCTGACCTGGAATTCATTATGCAGTCTCAGGGTAGCCTCAAACCCATGAACTTGCAGTGATCCTCCTACGTCTGCCTCCTGAGTGCTCGAATTAAAGGCATGTGTCACCATGCCCAGCAAAATAAGTATATATTTACAATGATTCTAATAAGGGCTTATTACCCTTGCCACTCAGGTCTGGCAACCTCCTTCTGCAATTGCACTGCACATGCTTTAAACACAAAAATGTATCCTTTATAAAAGTTGGACTGATGGCCACACTTAACATCTCAGGATTCAGGAGCCTAAGGTAGGAGTTTTATTTTGAATTCAAAGCTTACTACTCAAGCTGGAGAAGTGGAGTTCAATTCCCAGACCACGTGTACAAACAAGGATCCACGGTAGGCTTCTGTAATCCCAGAATAATGACACTTAAAGTGAGATGAGAGGCCAAACCAGGAGAATTTCCAAGAAGCATGTGGTGAGCACAACCAACAGCAGGGAAAGAACCCTGGGAGAGAAACCCCAACAAGGAAGACAGGTAAGGACCACCCTGAAACCCCAGCTGACCTCCATGTTTGCTGTAGCACGTGTGTGTCTATACTCATGGACCCACATACATGACCCCCCCGGCCACATACACTTGAATGTGCATGCACACACTCTACAGGTAATCACATTAGGGTGGGAAGTGCAGGAGTTGAATATTTGTGTTTTAGAAACTGCAGGGCTATACACTAATCCTGTATACAATGTTTCTTTAAACTTTTCTTTTTAGCAAAAAAAAAAAATAATAATAATAATAATTTCCCTCAGATCAACATCTACCTGTGATATTTTGATATCCGACCACCTAAGGTGTTGATAAAGAGACATTTACATTTATATATCATTAGCTTGATGTACCAGTGGTGGCTATGAACTCTGAGGACAGGATTTCTGACTGGGGTTATTGCTTAAGGGAAGAGTGCAGGCTCAGCATGCCTAAGAAACAAGGCTCAGGATCAGATACTATTAACAAAAACAACAACAACAACAAAAAAAATCAGTGGAAGGTTGTAAAACAGAGTTCCTAATGTCTTCACGGATTTCTCTAAAAGTTCCAAATTTGGCACAGTAGTTGGTTTCAAAGTCCTATGTAGAATTACTGTAATTACATTCTGGGTATTGTGACACTTGACCCAAAAGATTGCAATTTAACATGATTATATAATTACTAGCCAAAGGCATACACATAATGTTGGATGTCACTTGTCTAAGTTTTTTTTTTTTTTTTTTTTTTTTTTTTGACAGAGAGGAAAGAGAGATAAAGAGAGAGAAAGAATTGGTGTGCCAGGGCCTTCAGCCGCTGCAAATGAATGCCAGACAGCTGTGCCCACTAGTGTACATATGTGACATTGTGTGATTGGTTCACTGTGTGTCTGGCTTACATGGGATCTGGAGATTAGAACATGAGTTCTTAGGCCTCACAGGCAAGCACCTTAACTGATATGCCATCTCACCAGCCCCCCCAACATGTCTGATTTTTAAAATTACATTCATCCTCTGATATAGCATGTCTCATCAATTTAAAAATTTGAAAAAATTGAAAATAATTATAATAGAAGGAGTCTGAGGTTATTTGGATGACTAATAAGATGGAAAACAAAGATATCTACTTGCAGGGTTAAAATATGCAAAGTGCCGTAAGCTCTTGACCTTGAATGTACTGATTCACTTGTTTAAAAAGAAAATCACCAGTTGCCCTTTATACCAAGTTGCATTTACAGTCAGTTTCTTATACTTTCCAAATACAGCAGTGCAGTGAACAATACCCAAGTGACCCAGTAACTTAATTTATGCACATTATACTCTAACTTTAAATTAGGAAGTGATTAAGAGTTTCACAATAAAAAATAATATGCACCTTATATGTGACATCAGTAAAACTCTAATGCAATGTCTTGTCCTTTTATCTTTTTAAATATTTTATTTTATTTATTAGAGAGAGGAAGATATATAGAGAGAATGGGCACACCAGAGCCTCTAGCCATTGCAAACAAACTCCAGAATTCCAGACAGATGCACCACCTTGTGCATCTGGTTTACATGGGTACTGGGGAATCACACCTAGGTCCTTAGGTTTTTCAGGAAAGTATACTAACCACTAAGCCATCTCTCCAGGCCCCAAGTGCATCTTTTTATGTTTAGTATTTATTGTTAAATTATTAAGAACATGTTTTGTATAGATATACCATGTGTTGGTACCTTCTTTTCCTCACCCCTGTGCCACTCTGTTGGGGATGCTCCTCAGTGGGGTTGCAGGATTCTACATGTAGCAAATGTTCTTTCTAACTGTACTAGAAATGGGAAAAGTTAAAAAAATCTCATTTAATTTTCTGTATTACAACTATAGGAATAGTATATTGATTAATATTGTTGTATATGTAGTTTAATGATGCAGAATATTTGATTTTGCTTATTCATGTGAAAAAGATCACTTCCATTGCTTTTGCTCTTATGTATTTTCATTATAATACAATCAGGAAATTACAAATTTAACTATTCAATTACAATGTTTACTTTATTATTTTGTTGATGCCTTAGCCTGTATTATTTTAGTACTAACATGAACTTCCAGAACACTTTACGTATTCTATTAGACTTTACCCATTAAAATAAACCCATTAAAACTAAGATGATATTTGCAAAATATTTTATTTATTTAAAATAATAAATAAATGCATTTATTGTTTGTAAGAGCTATTTTCCTATTTTCTCATCTTTTTAAATATTTTATTTTTTTTATTTATTCAGGACAGAGAGGGGGAGAGAGATTGAGAGAGAGAACGGGTGTACCATGGCCTCCAGCCCACTGCAAATGAATTCCAGATGCATGTGCAGTCTTATGCGTCTGGCTTATGTGAGCCTTGGCACATAAAATTTGGGTTCGTTGGCTTTGCAGACAAGTGTCTTAACTGCTAAGCCATCTCCCCAGACTCCTATTTTCTCATCTAAGGAAGAAAACAAAATAAAGCTGAACTTTACCAAACTTTTTATTAATTATTTCAAATATAGTAACAATTATTTTTATTAAAATGGTATCCACAAACCTAGTGTTAATAGTAAGTTATTATTTTGCCTTCATTCTAAGTAAAATAATCTAAAACTTTCTATTTTCTTTTTCCTTCAAGAATATATTTTATCCATTAGTCTAATCTGGCCCTGACATGTGCAGTTATTGAAATGCAATTTTTTCTTGAAAGTCAATTCTATTTATACAAAATTTATAAACAATTAAAGTATATGGACATTTTCATGGATTTTGACGAGTGTGTATATAACAACCAAAATCACAATTGAGGTTGAGATTTTTATTTTTTTCCTTGATACTACTGGTTTTCCAAATAACAATTATTGGGTCTCCTATCTTCCTGGTGATAATGTAGACTAAAACTAAACAAAATTGTCTAAATGTTTTCCCTTTTCTTTCATTTTTGTCTTTATCTTAACCATTGGACATTCTGTAGGAACAGGAAAACAAAAGTTAAATTTGGAATTAGATAGGGCCAATGCAAACATTCACATGGTCACACAGACTAATTCAAGATTTTGTTTTTTTTTTGGGGGGGGGGGCTGGTCAGAGGACAGAGAAAATTTTCTCTTCAGAAGTAACAATAGAATTAAAAGGAAAGATAGACTGGAGTTAGCTATATAAGATTGGGATATGCATGTTCTGCATTTGAACACAACATGTTTAAGCCCTCAAGGGAAAGCAAGGGATGAAGCTCATGTGAGTGGTGTTCTTGGGGTAGACTCCAGGCCTAAGGTGCAGCTTGTCAGCAGGGTGCTTAGGGAACACTGGAGGCTGTGAAAATAAGTAGGGCATTTATGTGAAGGCAATGGGAGTCTCTGAGTAGAATTGTCTGACAATATGCAATTTGACTTTTAAGAAGATAACTGGGTACAATGTAGTAAATTGACTGAAAAAGGCTTGGAGTAAGGGTTACATGCCCGGATAACAGCTTGAATTATTATTTAGTCATTCACTCAATGGACCCCCAGCTTTTAGTGTAGGAGTGAGAGGAATGGACACACTGCTCTACAGTCTGTGTGTTGGTGAACTGGGAGGAGATTCTCTGGCTTAACTAGCTCCAGAGTGGTGAAACACACTCACATATGTGGGGTTGACTAGGAATACTCGAGACTTCTGATGAGCTTCTGGGTGTCCTTTATTTACTAGCCTTATGTTGGTTATTCAGGGACAAAACAGATGGGGAAATAGTGTTTTCTATGTACACATTGGCCTGTGAGACTGAAATTAATGCTTGCTGAAGTGAAATATAGATAGATGGTAGACACAAAATTATCTTTATATGTCTTCTCCCTTTCTCAGGGTAATGTAAGGCTTCCTTTTGGGGGCAAAACTCCTGGCCAGAAATAGCTTATGGAAGGAAAGTACTTTTGTGTGTCTTGCAGTTTTGAGGGGTGGTTTCATCATTGTTGCTTGAGAGGAAGATTCTACTTTCAAGTAGTGACCTCTTGTCACCGTCCAGAGGAAAGCCTCATATAAGGACAGCAGAGGATGGCCAGAGAAGGACACTGGAAAACTGATTACTTCCAGTATGTTACTTGGCTGTGGACACATTACTTTCTTCACAAAAAAAAAAGCTCTCATACTGGCATAACATATGCATTTTTTTTTTATTTCTGTGGCCCTGGTTTGCCTAGAACTCACTTTTTCATTTTATATATTATTTATTTGATAGGAAAATAAAAAAGAGAAGAGCAAGGAGAGAGAGAGAGAGAGAGATAGAGAAAGCATGCCAGGGCCTCCAGCCACTGCAAATAAACTCCATACACATGCGCCACCTTGTCCATCTGGCTTCCATGGGTCCTGGAGAATCGAAACAGGATCCTTTGGCTTTGCAGGCAAATGCCATAATCGCTAAGTCATCTCTCTAGCCCCAAGAACTCACTTTGATACCCAGGATGGCCTTAAACTCTTGGCAGTCCTCCTGTCTAAACTTCACAAGTGCTGGAAATATAGGATGCATTTCTGTGTACAGTTGTTTACATATATATATATATATATATATATATATATATATATATATATGTGTGTGTGTGTGTGTATATATATATCTTGGAAGGTTCTGTACTAGGGATTAAATCTTCAAAAAAAAAAATAAAACTGAGAGATCTATGAAAAGAAGGGAAATAAATCCACAGGTATATATGAGATTGCAGAAGGGAAAATTAGAGTGTGAATAAAATAGCTGTAGAGGAAGATTGATTGCCTTAGAAGAATTATTGGGCAGCTAGAAGAGCAAGATCTTCCAGAGACAATAGATTAGTAGTCAAACAATTAAAAGGAATGTCAGTAATTCCCATTCTGCATTCCCTCATTGGCTTGTTAGACATTGCTCACTCCAAGAAATTTCTCTTATTAAATGTCTCCAATCATTATTCATTTTATACTGTATCATGATTTGTGGAAACTTGCAGTTTCAAAAAAAATCATTATTGAAGGCCTGGAGAGATGGCTTAGCGGTTAAGCGCTTGCCTGTGAAGCCTGAGGAACCCAGTTAGAGGCTTGATTCCCCAGGACCCACGTTAGCCAGATGCACAAGGGGGCGCACCTGTCTGGAGTTTGTTTGGAGTGGCTGGAGGCCCTAGCATGCCCATTCTCTCTCGCTCTCTTTATCTGCCTCTTTCTCTCTCTCTCTCTGTAGCTCTCAAATAAATATATAAAAATAAACAAAAAGTTTAAAAAACCGTTATTTAATATTAATGGAAAGTTTGTATTGCTTTCTTAATGATTTTATTTTTATTGTTTTCCTGTATAACACTAAAATGTGTCTTTCCTTAAGTCTTGTGTATTTTGTGCTGCCTCTTTATACTCTCTACATGATTCTCTTCAGCTTTCCAAATGCTTCTCAGAAGTCCTTGTTCAAATCCCAGTCCTTCCATAAAGTTCTATGAAGCTATTCTCAGACTTCTGTCTTCTCCTAAGACCAATAAAATTTTAGTGTATTTTTTAATCATGAAACCAACAGTCACTCATATGTGTTGTTCCCTCACAGCTTCATGAATATTTATCAGTACTCTCAGGCAAATTTTAAGCACCGTGTCTCCTATTTTTCTTTTGGATTGCAGAGAACATTTAGTAAAATGTTACCCAAAGGAAACTTGCTCTACTAGGTTAGAAAAATGTTGACATAGAAATTTCTAGCACAGAATTTCACAAGATACCCTCAATCCCATGGTGCTTCTCATCCAAGAGCGTTTTCCTCTTGTCTACTATGTCAAAAGTTTTACTCAGAATTCTGTTGCTTCCGTACATGACTTCTCTGTGGATGGGTTTTAATATCTAATGGATAGGGGAGCAGCTAACTTTTCCTTGGCTGGGCAAACATATCATACCAGAAAGAGCATAAGGAAAGGGTTTATTTTTGCTTGCAATTCAACGGTGATATTTCTTCATAGTGGAGAAACCATGACATGATCAGAGCCTGGAAATCGCAACCTGTATAGCAGCAGAAGAAAGTAGTCCTGTGTTGGATTCTTAAGAACACCCAGTAGGACCACACTGATGAATCTCAAGGACTGCCTAAGTGACTCACACCCTCCATCAAGGCTCCAGATCCCAGCTCCCAGCTCCTGAAGGGCCTACCAGCTGTGAACTGAGAATGAGGTAAAATCAGACACTCACGTCTACCAGCTGTGAACTGAGAATGAGGTAAAATCAGACACTCACGTCTACCAGCTGTGAACTGAGAATGAGGTAAAATCAGACACTCACGTCTACCAGCTGTGAACTGAGAATGAGGTAAAATCAGACACTCACGTCTACCAGCTGTGAACTGAGTATGAGGTAAAATCAGACAGTCACGTCTACCAGCTGTGAACTGAGAATGAGGTAAAATCAGACACTCACGTCTACCAGCTGCGAACTGAGAATGAGGTAAAATCAGACACTCACGTCTACCAGCTGTGAACTGAGAATGAGGAAAAATCAGACACTCACGTCTACCAGCTGTGAACTGAGTGTGAGGTAAAATCAGACACTCACGTCTACCAGCAGTGAACTGAGTGTGAGGTAAAATCAGACAGTCACGTCTACCAGCTGTGAACTGAGAGTGAGGTAAAATCAGACAGTCACGTCTACCAGCTGTGAACTGAGAATGAGGTAAAATCAGACAGTCACGTCTACCAGCTGTGAACTGAGTGTGAGGTAAAATCAGACACTCACGTCTACCAGCTGTGAACTGAGTATGAGGTAAAATCAGACAGTCACGTCTACCAGCTGTGAACTGAGTGTGAGGTAAAATCAGACACTCACGTCTACCAGCTGTGAACTGAGTATGAGGTAAAATCAGACATTCACGTCTACCAGCTGTGAACTGAGTGTGAGGTAAAATCAGACACTCATGTCTACCATCTGGGAACTGAGTGTGAGGTAAAATCAGACACTCATGTCTACCAGCTGTGAACTGAGAGTGAGGTAAAATCAGACACTCACGTCTACCAGCTGTGAACTGAGAATGAGGTAAAATCAGACACTCACGTCTACCAGCTGCGAACTGAGAATGAGGAAAAATCAGACAGTCATGTCTACCAGCTGTGAACGGAGTGTGAGGTAAAGTCAGACACTCACGTCTACCAGCTGGGAACTGAGTATGAGGTAAAATCAGACACTCACGTCTACCAGCTGTGAACTGAGTATGAGGTAAAATCAGACACTCACGTCTAACAGCTGTGAACTGAGTGTGAGGTAAAATCAGACACTCACGTCTACCAGCTGTGAACTGAGTATGAGGTAAAATCAGACACTCACGTCTACCATCTGTGAACTAAGTATGAGGTAAAATCAGACACTCACGTCTAACAGCTGTGAACTGAGTATGGGGTAAAGTCAGACACTCACGTCTACCAGCTGTGAACTGAGTGTGAGGTAAAATCAGACACTCACGTCCACCAGCTGTGAACTGAGTGTGAGGTAAAATCAGACACTCACGTCTACCAGCTGTGAACTGAGTGTGAGGTAAAGTCAGACACTCACGTCTACCAGCTGTGAGCTGAGAATGAGGTAAAATCAGACACTCACGTCTACCAGCTGGGAAGTGAGTATGAGGTAAAGTCAGACACTCACGTCTACCAGCTGTGAACTGAGAATGAGGTAAAATCAGACACTCACGTCTACCAGCTGTGAACTGAGTATGAGGTAAAGTCAGACACTCACGTCTACCAGCTGTGAACTGACTGTGAGGTAAAATCAGACACTCACGTCTACCAGCTGTGAACTGAGTGTGAGGTAAAATCAGACAATCATGTCTACCAGCTGTGAACTGAGTGTGAGGTAAAATCAGACACTCACGTCTACCAGCTGTGAACTGAGTGTGAGGTAAAATCAGACACTCACGTCTACCAGCTGTGAGCTGAGTGTGAGGTAAAATCAGACACTCACGTCTACCAGCTGGGAACTGAGTGTGAGGTAAAATCAGACAATCACGTCTACCAGCTGTGAACTGAGTATGAGGTAAAATCAGACACTCACGTCTACCAGCTGTGAACTGAGTGTGAGGTAAAATCAGACACTCACGTCTACCAGCTGTGAACTGAGTGTGAGGTAAAATCAGACACTCACGCCTACCAGCTGTGAACTGAGAGTGAGGTAAAATCAGACACTCACGTCTACCAGCTGTGAACTGAGTGTGAGGTAAAATCAGATACGTCTACCAGCTGTGAACTGAGTGTGAGGTAAAATCAGACACTCACGTCTACCAGCTGCGAACTGAGTGTGAGGTAAAATCAGACACTCACGTCTACCAGCTGTGAACTGAGTGTGAGGTAAAATCAGACACTCACGTCTACCAGCTGTGAACTGAGAGTGAGGTAAAATCAGACACTCACGTCTACCAGCTGTGAACTGAGAGTGAGGTAAAATCAGACACTCACGTCTACCAGCTGTGAACTGAGTGTGAGGTAAAGTCAGACACTCACGTCTACCAGCTGCGAACTGAGTGTGAGGTAAAATCAGACACTCACGTCTAACAGCTGGGAACTGAGTATGAGGTAAAATCAGACACTCACGTCTACCAGCTGTGAACTGAGTGTGAGGTAAAATCAGACACTCACGTCTACCAGCTGTGAACTGAGAATGAGGAAAAGTCCGACAGTCATGTCTACCAACTGGGAACTGAGTGTGAGGTAAAGTCAGACACTCACGTCTACCAGCTGTGAACTGAGTGTGAGGTAAAATCAGACACTCACGTCTACCAGCTCTGAACTGAGGATGAGGAATAGTCCGACAGTCATGTCTACCAGCTGCGAACTGAGTGTGAGGTAAAATCAGACACTCACGTCTAACAGCTGGGAACTGAGTGTGAGGTAAAATCAGACACTCACGTCTACCAGCTGTGAACTGAGTGTGAGGTAATGTCAGACACTCACGTCTACCAGCTGTGAACTGAGTGTGAGGTAAAATCAGACACTCACGTCTACCAGCTGTGAACTGAGAATGAGGAAAAGTCCGACACTCACGTCTACCAGCTGCGAACTGAGTGTGAGGTAAAATCAGACACTCACGTCTAACAGCTGGGAACTGAGTGTGAGGTAAAATCAGACACTCACGTCTACCAGCTGTGAACTGAGTGTGAGGTTATGTCAGACACTCACGTCTACCAGCTGTGAACTGAGTGTGAGGTAAAATCAGACACTCACGTCTACCAGCTGTGACCTGAGAATGAGGAAAAGTCAGACACTCACGTCTACCAGCTGCGAACTGAGTGTGAGGTAAAATCAGACACTCACGTCTAACAGCTGGGAACTGAGTATGAGGTAAAATCAGACACTCACGTCTACCAGCTGTGAACTGAGAATGAGGAAAAGTCCGACAGTCATGTCTACCAGCTGGGAACTGAGTGTGAGGTAAAGTCAGACACTCACGTCTACCAGCTGGGAACTTAGTGTGAGGTAAAATCAGACACTCACGTCTACCATCTGTGAACTGAGTGTGAGGTAAAGTCAGACACTCACGTCTACCAGCTGCGAACTGAGAATGAGGTAAAATCAGACACTCACGTCTACCAGCTGTGAACTGAGTATGAGGTAATGTCAGACACTCACGTATACCAGCTGGGAACTGAGTGTGAGGTAAAATCAGACACTCACGTCTACCAGCTGTGAACTGAGTATGAGGTAAAGTCAGACACTCACGTCTACCAGCTGGGAACTGAGTGTGAGGTAAAATCAGACACTCACGTCTACCAGCTGTGAACTGAGAATGAGGAAAAGTCCAACAGTCATGTCTACCAGCTGTGAACTGAGTGTGAGGTAAAGTCAGACACTCACGTCTACCAGCTGGGAACTGAGTATGAGGTAAAGTCAGACACTCACGTCTACCAGCTGGGAACTGAGTATGAGGTAAAGTCAGACACTCACGTCTACCAGCTGGGAATTGAGTGTGAGGTAAAGTCAGACACTCACTTCTACCAGCTGTGAACTGAGTGTGAGGTAAAATCAGACAATCATGTCTACCAGCTGTGAACTGAGTATGAGGTAAAATCAGACACTCACGTCTACCAGCTGTGAACTGAGTGTGAGGTAAAATCAGACACTCACGTCTACCAGCTGTGAACTGAGAGTGAGGTAAAATCAGACACTCACGTCTACCAGCTGTGAACTGAGTATGAGGTAAAATCAGACACTCACGCCTACCAGCTGTGAACTGAGTATGAGGTAAAATCAGACACTCACGTCTACCAGCTGGGAACTGAGTGTGAGGTAAAATCAGACACTCACGTCTACCAGCTGTGAACTGAGTGTGAGGTAAAATCAGACACTCACGTCTACCAGCTGTGAACTGAGTGTGAGGTAAAATCAGACACTCACGTCTACCAGCTGTGAACTGAGTATGATGTAAAATCAGACACTCACATCTACCAGCTGGGAACTGAGTGTGAGGTAAAATCAGACACTCACGTCTACCAGCTGTGAACTGAGTGTGAGGTAATGTCAGACACTCACGTCTGCCAGCTGTGAACTGAGTGTGAGGTAAAATCAGACACTCACGTCTAACAGCTGGGAACTGAGTATGAGGTAAAGTCAGACACTCACGTCTACCAGCTGCGAACTGAGTGTGAGGTAAAATCAGACACTCACGTCTACCAGCTGTGAACTGAGTGTGAGGTAAAATCAGACACTCACGTCTACCAGCTGTGAACTGAGTATGAGGTAAAATCAGACACTCACGTCTACCAGCTGTGAACTGAGTGTGAGGTAAAATCAGACACTCACGTCTACCAGCTGTGAACTGAGTGTGAGGTAAAGTCAGACACTCACGTCTACCAGCTGTGAACTGAGTGTGAGGTAAAATCAGACACTGACGTCTACCAGCTGCGAACTGAGAATGAGGAAAAGTCCGACAGTCATGTCTACCAGCTGCGAACTGAGTGTGAGGTAAAGTCAGACACTCACGTCTACCAGCTGTGAACTGAGTGTGCGGTAAAGTCAGACACTCACGTCTACCAGCTGCGAGCAGAGTGTGATGTACAATCAGACACTCATATTGTAGAGGGGCAATTTTCATCCATACCAACACAGGCAGATAAGAAAAAAAAAAAAAAAAGAACTTCATGCTGCTAGTGCATAGCAATTCTTTGGGGGTAGGACCTGATGAAATGTATGCTTCCCTTCAATTTTTTTATGGTTAAAGTAAATATTTCCAGTTCAGTAGGAAGTAACCAACTGCCAAAGCTTGTGTTGATGTCACAGCACAAAGGCTTCGGCATCTTCTTGCTTTTCTGTCGTCTGTAGCCCTTTGACTTTGCAGGTAGATAACAGATGAGGTAAACAAGAAAAAGGTTGCTGAGTCCATTTTTTTTTTTTTTTTTTTTTGGTTGGTTGGTTGGTTTTGTTTGGTTATTCGAGGTAGGGTCTCATTGTAGCCTAGGCTGACCTTGAATTTACTATGTAGTCTCAGGCGGCCTCAAACTGATGGCAATCCTTCTACTTCTGCCTCCTGAGTGCTGGGATTAAAGGAGTGTACCCCCATGACCGGCTTGTTGCCTCCTTTTAACAAAGATTCATGAGACCTTATTTAGGTCCACTAGGGGTTACAGGTAACCTGTCCTGCCCATGCAAAAGTGCTTCTCTCAGTCAAATCTGCAATCACATTTTTTCTCTATATGGTAATATTTAATATTCCAGGGATTAGGAACTGATGTTTTTCAACACATTGCTACCTTTGTCCTTCTACACCGTTCCCTCACAGATAACCACTAAGGCTTATTTTGAAAATTTAAAAAAGTGTAGACATGCCTATTCTTTGAAAACTATTTTTAAATTTTAACATTACTTGTTAGACACAAGGTTTAGAAAGTGAACATATAAAGATACCTATAGAAAAGTCTATAATTCATAGTTGCTTTGTAATAATTTTCAATAGATGATAAATGCTATACTTACTAAGAGCTGACATTAGTTGAATAAAATCTCTATCATCATATGAAAATGGGATCATCACCCTTCAGTGAGAAATGACAGATTAAAAGAATAACAGGAGACAGGTGTAATGATGTGGACCTATCATCCCTCTATTGTAGTTGGGAGGCTTAAGAACAAGCATGATATGTTTGAGGTGAGCCTAAGAAATTCATAAAGACCCTATTTCCAAATTAAAACCCAAGCTATAATGGCTAGAATGCAGTTCAGTGTTAGTGCACAGGCATAACATATTCAATTCCATGAGTTTGATTCTGAGGAAAAAGAAAAAAAGGGGGGGGGGAAGAAATGCCAGGAGGGGAAGGAGGAAGATGAAAGCAGAAATGAAGAAAGAAGGAAGAGGAAAATGCTAAACAACTGTTATAAAAAGATATCTTGTAATTTTGAACGTACTTATCTAAAGAAAAAAATACCAGAATCCCATGAGAAGATACCTAATAACACATTAGAAATACCAATGTTATACTAAAGAAAATTAACCACAAATTTTTTAAAATAAATGTGAAATTATGAATTTATGACAGCTCCTGTTTTTCTTCAAAATAATTTTGAAGAAGAGAATCTTTGCTTAAATGTTATTTTTATTGTCTGAAAAGTGTTGTATTTATTTCTTTGTTATACTTAATCTGTAAATATGAAAAGCCCACAGAAGTTGTGAGCACACTGTTTTGGACCTAAACAATTCAGTTTCTTTATTGCATCTTTCATTCATTTTTTTTTCCATGAGATTTACCTCATGTAGACTTTATTTTCTATCTATTATATATTTTAATATATTGTATGATTTATTTATCTTAGTATAAGTTTACTTCAAATGACAATAAGATTAATGGTATTCAATTTTTGACAATCAAAGATATCCTAAATTAAATATTAAATTACAAATGAAATGTTAAATTTAACATTAAGCACCTACATATGTCAGATTACATATGCAAAATATTATATTAAGTAAGAATAGTATAGGTAAAAATATTTCATTAAAATATTTTCCTTATTGAGCCAATTCTAGCTTGAATTGTACATTGTAGCTCTGTGTTAATTGGATGTGAAAATTCTGAGTTAGAGGTAAATATCAAGTACTTATGACCCTGAACTGCTGAACACTAGTGGCAGATGGCTTCTGATATGGGTCCTGAGAAAGGAGAGACGACCATGATTTAATATCACGAAGGCTGTTTCCAGAATGTGGGAAGATAATTTCCGCTCTTTGTGCTTTTCTTGGACATGTGGCCTGTCATATGAATCCAGATAGGAGCTATGGAAAGATGTGAGAGAAATTGCCTTGATGCCTGACCAAGTGAGGTCTTTCTTTCCAGGTATGGATGCAGGAGCTGATCTGGTTTAGTATGCCTTGGGCCCCAAGCTCATCACCCATAAAGCAGGGTTATTTATTCTGTCGAAGCATATTGCTTTATCATGAACAACTCAGTTCTTGTTATATAGAAAATGTTTTATCGTCTCATGGAAGTGATTAAACATGATGTTGTATAAGCTGCATCATATCCAAACTTCATTCAAATTAAACACTTTACATTTGCATGTATGTTTGTTGATGATAACAGTTCCCAAGAGACATTGACATGTTTGACAAGGAAAAAGGCAGAAAGTAAGGAATACTTGTTTTCCTGAGGAAAGCAGTAGGTCTTAAATATGGTGCAGAAAATAAAAAGAAAAGACTTATGCAAATGATGGGAGATTTTGTCTTCTTCAACATGAACATTCCTTATGACTCAAAGTATCTTGGTGATGTTTTTGCATAATTTGATGAAGTTGGTTCCTAATTCTTAACTCTTTACTACAGGTTTAGAGCACTTCTCTTAGGTAAGAAGGGATATCAGAAAATACGCAGGTCCTGGGGTGGGGAAAAGCGAACTCAAGGTAGCATTCCCCTTGTTCAGCCCTCGTTCATCCGCACCAGTGTTCTCAAACCTGTGGCAAGTCAATCTTCTCAGACTCACATTTATTGGGTTGACTTATATATTGTTGTCATAATAACATGTATTTCATAATAATTCTGTGTGAATGAGGTTACATTCTAAAATATTTTACAATGGAATAAATACAGTTATTTTTAGTAGCAGTACAATTATACCCTAGAATTTATTTGGTATCAGTCACCTTTTTTGGTTTGGATAAGTGAAGCACTTTTTTGAGAGCTACAATTTCAATTAAAGATTATGGATTCAGTAAAGATGCTAATGTCAGTAAAGGTGACAATATGTAAAATGCTGTTCCAGAAGGAAAGATATGGCTCAATCATGAGCACTATATATGTGATAAATCGAGTTAACCCCACCCATCATTTCCACACATGCTTGATTTGTTCAAATCACCATCTCTCAATTAGCAATATGTCAATATTGACACCCTTCTTTTAACAGAGCAGTTACAAAGATTCTTAAAAGTAAGCCAACGTGATTTCCCTGTTTAATGTTCCCCCTACCATGGCTTCAAATTACACTGAATATAAAGATCTCTTACATATCTTCTCTTAATGGAATAAAAAAGAATGATGGATTCTCAACACCTTTCTTACAACATCACCCTTCCTTGGGCTGCTTTCCTTACACTGTGGAAGTGACAAGGATCCTGACTTAAGACCCAGGGTGAGACACCCTCATCTGTCTATAAAAGTCCTCTAATATGAATCCTTTTTACTTGAGGCCATGGAAAAAGAAGTCAACTCCGTTACTTTTTCTATCAATATAATCTTATAATGTTCTTTCTTAGCCTTTCACACACATATCTGACATCAGGGTGTATGTTACTGTGGTGGTTTGAATAGAATAGATGGACCCCAATATATTCAGTTGTTTGTTTGTAGTTTGCATCTGCAGCCACCTGGCTGGAGTCAGTGCCATTCTGTGGATCTTAAGGTGTGGTGGTGGGTTTCAGATTTCAATCTAAAGATATGCAAAGTGTGCCTAGCTGGAGTTCCTGAAGTGTGCTGTGGCTTTTTAGGCTTGTGCTCTCTCTCTCTCTCTGCTTGGGCCTGTGAAGGCAGGCCAGTTTCTTCTGCTTTTATGGAACTTCCTCTGGATCTGTAAGCTCCAATAAATCCCTTCCTCCATAACTGTGCCTGGTCTGGAAGTTCATCTCAGCGAACCTGAAGCTGTCTGTTACAGTTACAAATGGACATAACTCCTTGTTCTTGTTTTCTCCATTACTATGTAAATAAAAACAACAAAAGCTAAGACTAGGGCTACATAGATGGCTTAGTAGTTAAGGCACTTGCCTATGAAGCCTAGGACACAAGTTCGATTCCCACTTAAGCCAGATGCACAGTGTGGAACATGCATCTGGAGTTCATTTGCAGTGGCTGGAGGCCCTGATGTGCCCATTCTGTCTATATTTCTCTGCCTTTACTCTCTCTCCATCATATATATATATATATATATATATATATATATATATATATGTATATATATATATATGTATATATATATATGTATATATATATATACATATATATATACATATATATATATATATATATATGACAGATTGTTATGGATCGCTGGTTTTCCAGCACCATGGACAGCACCCACTCCATTTCCTTTCTAAGCATTTATTGAATGGAAAAGAGTTGGTTGTTCGTACCCACATGAGCCTCTTCCATGCTATTGTTCTTTTTTCATTTTTACACGTTGCCTCTAATAGATGTTTAAAACTGAATAAAATAAATTGGCTACATATAATCTTAGAACTCAGGGAGCATGTGCCATCTGCTATGATAGGGTTGTCCTCGTACTGCAGTTTCCATTTATGTACACATCCAATTAATTGCATGACAAGGTGGATAGCTGGAAGTTGCCAGCTGTCTCATAGCTTTGCAGTCTCTTGACATTGGCATTGAGAAATAAGACATACTCATCTGTTTCTATCAACAAACGGTTTTTAAAAAGTAGGTTTTAATTAGTTTGTAAATTGTGGCAATTTTACAGTTTTTACTTTAACAGTGTAAGTGCTGATTTATTTTTCATATTATGAAATCATCTACTATTAAATTAACTAGAAGTTATACTCCTTTTATGTTCAAGAAAGAGCTATACTTGGATTTTATGCTTTTAATTTTGTGACAATGCTAACAAAAGAATATCATACAGAATATGTTTAATGCAACTATTGCCCCAATATTTTGTCCTGTAAAATTAATTTTATACTTATTATTCTAGAAATGTAAATGCTTCTTTTAGATAATATTTGTGCAATCAATCTGTTTAAGGAACAAATAAAGTCAGATGTGGTAGAAGAGATGGTTGCTTATTTTTAAAATAAAAGACTGAGGCTTGGCTGATGATTTAGTGGCTAAGGCACTTGCTTACAAAATCAAGGACTCAGGTTTGACTCCAATGCCTATGTAACCCAGATACACAAGGTGGTGTATGCATTTCGAGTTCATTTACAGTGGCTTGTGACCCTGGCTAGTAGCCCATACTCTCTATACACTCCTCTCTCTCTCTTAAATAAATAATAAGTAAATATGTATATATATATATATGTGTGTGTGTGTGTGTGTGTGTGTGTGTGTGTGTGAATATACTTATATGGAGATTCCTATAAAATAGTTGTTCAGGAATATGTTGCCCAGGTTGGTATGGGTCATGAAATCTTACTGCTAGAAATTACAGGTTCTGGGGCTGGAGAGATAGCTTAGAGGTAAAAGCACTTGCCTGCAAAGCCTAACAACCCAGGTTTTATTCCCCAATACCCACATAAAGCCAGCTGCACAGTAGTGCATGCATCTGGAGTTCATTTGCAGCAGCTGGAGGCCCTGGTGTGCCCATTCTCTCCCCCCCTCACTCTCTCTCTCTCTCCTCTCTCTCTCCTATCTCTATCTTGCTTGGAAATAAATAATGTTTTTTTTTTTTTAATTGTGGGTTCTGTTTCAAGAGCATAGGTTCTTTTTCATTATTAATCTCCAGTCCCACTGTCTTGGTTGGACACTCATCACTGAATTTGATAAAACCAAGGGACTTATGCTTTGTTTGACTGAGGATACAACTAGTCTTTAAGGAAATGTTCATATTACCTCAAAGGTGCAATTCCCATGACCCCCCGGGGTGATGTCTGGATAAGGAGGCACAGGTAGCTGTGTCACACAGTTCTCTTCCAGTGAAGCCAGTAGAATTTCCAACAACATTTTTCAATTTCATTGGTTTTTGGGTTCAATGATCTTAGACATGAGACCCCAAATGTTCGTCTTTCAAAGAAGCAGGATGCTGGTTCTGCTGGTACACATCTGCAATCCTAGCACACGGGAGGTGAGGGCAGGATGATGGAGATCTGGGGGCAAGCCTATGCTCCACCGCAAGGCCAAGGCCAGCTGTGCGATAAGGTGAGAGTCACGAAAAAAATAATCTCGTCAGATGTACCACATGACAGCAGTATGCCAGTCTGTCCTTAATGCATGTATGTGATGACTCCTGTTTGTTTTCATGTGGTCTATTATTCAGTCTATAATTTTGATGAATATGAACTCTATTGAAAATATCTTTCAAAGTGTTTGTTCAATTACCATAAAATACTGTAATTTAGTAGCTATGTATTGTTTTCACCAGCACTGATCTTTCAATATATAAAAAAAATTCTTTAAAAATGTGAAATGACCACTATTGAGTGAAGAGCAAAATGGAACAAAAACTTCATCCAGCACTTTTATTCTATGTAGTTTGCACTTTTTTGTTTGTTTGGTTTTTTTGAGGTAGGGTCTCACTCTAGCTCAGACTGACCTTGAATTCACTCTGTAGTCTAAGGGTGGCCTTGAACTCATGGTGATCCTCCTACCTCTGCCTCTCGAGTGCCGAGATTAAAAGCGTGTGCCACCACACTTGAATAATGTGCACATTTTTAACATGCTATAAGTCTTGTCATGAATAAACCAGAGAAGCAGGCAAGCAACAATAAAGTTAGTTTTCTGCACAGATGAAAAAGTATTTTTTTTCTACTAAATTTCATTTCCTCTTCTCGTGATCACTTGTAAACCCAACGTAGGCATCACATATCTCAACTTGTGAACTTTTGTCATTAATCTACTTACTGCTTCTAACTCCTTCCTTGTCTATTTCCAAGATATTTTTCTTACTCCAAGTAACAATACCTACAAAACCCTGTGTACACATTCAGGTGTAAAATAGATGCTACTTTAAGTATTATATTGATTTGATAATTTGGACTTTTCCAAAGATAATATTCATGCAACCTTATTAGAGAGAAAGATCATGTGCACTATTTCATAAGGGGTTAGATCGGATTGTACTAGTCTACGTGAAATGATCATTATAATTGTAAAGTAATCTAAAAGTTTAACTTGGGTCACACTTGAGAAGCAAATCACCACCTATTCTCTTTGGTTTCCCTGATAAACTGTTTCAAATACTGTAAATTGTATTGTGTGATGTTAAGTTCTAGGATATAGAGGGGGGATAGGAACAGTTCCAGAAAACATTTTTCCTTCTTATTATTTCTCTAACAACTCAACTTCATGCAAAATAAAAAAATTAATATTTTGGGAAATGAAACTCCCCAAGTTAATAGAAAGGATATTTTATTCATAGACTTCTGTACATTAAGCCCTATTTTTGTATTCCTAGACTTATTAGAAAGCAAATTTTACTGATGTTGTAGAAATTATGTTAAAGCTACTAATTGAATAATGCATTTTTCCATGTGAGTAATAATGCCTTATAGATATTTTGATACATTCCCCACACAAGTCCCTTTTGTTCAATGCAACCTGGTTAAGCCATATACCACTTAGTGCTATAAATCACTTCGTTTTAGAATAAATTATCCTGAATACATTTGCTGATACATTATTTGCCACAGCATTTTAATGGATAAAGGGGATTCATATTGAAATATGCTCCATACCTACAGAGGAAACAATTGTCAATGGGTCTCATCATATTATGAATACAGTGTGCATGCAACTTTGTCATAACTGAAGATTTCATCATATTATGAGTATAGTATAACTACAACTTCTTCAAGACCATAAGGTAAGAAATCATGAAGCAAACGCATCATCTCCTCCAAACAGCAAGGGTCATATCTCAGTGTTGATTAAATTACTCCCTAGAGATTTACCAATGATCACCCTGTCTCTAATGCTTTAATGTGAAAAATGAAGCAGGCTCCTCTATCTCTCATCTCCACTTCTGCTTTGCACACTGCCCTCTCATTCCTAACAGTATCTGTTTCCACTTGGAAAGCTGTCCACTGTCGTCCTCTTAAGGATGTGTAAATGAAGCTTCCCTTTGCCAAGCCTCCTGCCAAGGGGAATTCTTTTCTTTTGCAATATGTTCGGCCTTTGGCCTTCCACAATATGCTTAGTTCCTTCACGGAATAATTTTTACAAGTCCTTTTATGTTCAATTGCATACAGTTTATATTTAACATTGATGCATTTAATAAAATGCCTCTCAAGTCAGCCACTAAAGAGAGAGGCCCTGGTAAGGTGGAATGCTGCCTGTAACCCATCGACGTTAATGGAACCGGCAGCATCTGCAAGTCATGTCTGAGGTCTTATTTTAGGAGGTGCATGTTTATGTAAATTTTGTGTTATGCACTGGGAGCACATGACTAGCTGGCATTGTTACCAGCTTCTCTTTCTTTCTCCTGATGCATCTGTGTACGACCTAAACACATGACACTGTGGAATTTTTTATTTCTCCATTTCTTATAGTTAGTCAGGTCTGACGAGTATTTTGCCTGACAGCACACCAACAGAATCTGTACCCACAAGTCAAGAATGTGTCCTGAGGAGCAGCAAGGCAGAGATAGGGTGTTCTACCTTGTATAAAGTGTTTTGCTTATCTTCACTTCTGTGGTGTCTTAATACTGGTCAGAATTCTTTATGGGGATACTTCCTAATCAACTTTAAAAAAGGATGGGGTTCAATTTCCTCCACATATTCTTTCTCTTTAAAACAGAGGATCTTAATTCATCTAAGACTAACAATTTACATTGCTGTCCAAATTATTCAAGTGAGTCATCCTGTGCCTGTAAATAGTTTCTTCTCTTTCTTCTCATATGTGTGTTGTATGTGGGTTTGCATGTGGGCACACAAGGGTGTTTGTGACAGTGCATATGAGTGTGTATACATGTGTAGTCCAGAAGTTAGCTTTGGGTGTCTTCCTTGACCACCTCCTCCTTCATTTACTCGGGCAGGATTTAGAAGTTGTTCCCAGAGCTTGCCAGTTCAGATAGTCTATCTAGTTAACAACCCTTGGGGAGTCACCACGTTGACTTCCAGAGTGCTGAATTACAGACAGACTACCATGCTGGTCAGAGTTACTGTGGATTTTAGGGATCTAAACTCAAGTCATCACACATGTGAAGCAAGCATTTTTCTGTTGAGCAATCTCCCCATCTACCCACCCCATCTAGTTTCTAACAAAGAAATTAAGAACATTCATCTTGAATTGTTCCATAAGTTGTTAAGAAATTTAAAGTGAGGCAGTTGAGAAGTGACTGTGTGGTCCTCTATAACCTCACACTCGGATCCAGGCATACTGACATGACATCTACCCTTGTTTCTGAGCATGCTCAGTTTCTGAGTCTGTACAATCAGCTTCATTTAGGAAATCTACTCTTTTCCTAAACCAAATCCCCTCTTTCACTCTCTAATGGGAAGGCCCACTGAGTCCAACTAGTTCCATGTATTTGCTTCTTAGAGACCTACAAACACAATACCTGCTCCATCTGCAGTGACCCACACTCAATGTCTATGAAATTCCATTTTTCAATTTCCTAAACTCTAAGGGCCCAGATGCTTTAGAAATCCCACCCAGTTGCTCACCACCAAGAGGTGGATGCCCTTCTGAACTCCTTGGTGCCTACATTTCTAAGGAAACAATTCAATAGTGACCTACCTCCTAATAGAACTTTCTTAGGTACACCAAAGATGCTCAAATATGTGGATAGAGAAAGGAGGCAGAAAGTATCGATCTCTCCCTAGGGTTTCCATGGTAATTGTATGAGTTACAAAGCAGACGAAATAAGCTGGACATAGAAAGGAAACACGAGCCCTCTCTCCCCATGAATAAATCTTCATCCTCCAAGGTACTGCAGGCTATCCCTACCAAATGGATGAAATAATTGTCTTAAAATCATTCCATTCTCATTGTGTTATGCCCATACAGAAAAACAGTTTAATTTGTTTTCTTATTTTACCTTTTCCTTATCCCTCTATATAATCTTAGAAGAGTAGCTTTTGTGAGAAAACAGTCCTTTGTATTTCCTGCACATTCATTACTTAAAGATGCATTTTCACATGCTCATCTCGGTAGAGGACTGTGCTTTAATCATAAACTTTAATTCTGAACAAAAGTAAGAATAACTAAGAATCTTAAGACTACGTTATATTATTGTTTATTTTATTTCTTTGTACTGCTTGTCTTCCAGTTATATGCCATAGGAATTCTTTACTCATTTCAACCAATTGCTAGAGACTTCTAGTATGTTAAGCTGTTTTCATGTTCAGTCATGTTACTGGAGTTTTAAGTAAAATCCCATCTAACAAAGATGTTGCTTTGTATTTTCTATCTACTTGTATTCCCAGATATCTCTAGAGAAACTGGGGCGTCTGGAGAGATACCTGAATTTTCCTAGATTTGTTGTTTAGTAAAAAAAAAAATCACCTCAATCTTTGCATATTTGTCTTTCAAAATAATAAAAAGAAATCATTCCTAGTTTTTATTTCTATGATGCATATTTTCTAATGACAATGTAAAGTATAATTTGTGACATTCTTTTTCCTTGAGCAATAGAAAAAAATATTGCAATATATTTGCTAAAACTTAATTTAAAATATGTTTCCAGAAACGATACATTCTGGATAAAAAATACTTTTGATGTGCATGTGCATGGGGTACAAAAGTGTATATATGTATGTTAATATGCGTGTAAGAACATATATGTTTGCAGATTCACGTATGTGTGTGTCTGTGTGCATGTGTAGAGGGTTCAAATTGATGTTTGATGCTCTCCTCAATTGCTCTTCCACCCATTTTTCTTCTTAAGACAGAGTTTCTCAATGGATCCAGTAATCAACAAACTGCTAGATAATCTATCCTGGAATCACAGTGATCCTCCTGTCTCTGCCTGTCCAGTGCTGGGATAGCAGGTGTATGCCAATTTACTCTGTGATACATATCACTAAACCCAAAATCATTTTTTTTTAGTCATTAAAGAACATAGGCTTTCAGAATTGTTAAATCAGGAGCAACCCAAGCTGATTTGAAAAATTAAAACTGTTTTACAAAGTAAATGAGAGCAACACAATCAAGCACTTTAGCTTCCTCACAGATAATAATGTTTTCATGAGCATAAGTTGTTTTTATTTTAAGATTGAGTATAATATTATGAGTATTTGAGAAGAAAACTATAGGAAGGGAACATTGTAAAACCCACTGTTGGAGAGAGGAAATTGAATAGTAGGAGGAGAAAACCATTGAGTTGGATTCCACAAAGTAGCCAGGTCCAATAGCATAAGTCAACACTCTGCTGAACGGGGGCATGGAGTGCGAAGGACGTTTCAGAAACAATGAGGAAATCCATGGTCTGCTGAAGCATGCAGGAAGAGAGAAAAGTGAAGGCCATGCTTCTTGAGGTAGAAATCAAAAATACCCATGATAATATTTTATTTTTAAAACACTTGCCTTCATATAATTATATAAAAAAGTAGGAGCTCCACTGCTGTTGTGGGATGGCTAGCATCTTTTGGGCATGGTAAATAAGTGGGGCTCCCAGTTCAACAGCTCCTGATTGCCTGACTCCCAGTCCCCCTGCACCAGTGAGTGGGTGCGTGCAGCTGGGTAAGCCTGGGCTCCCAGTTCCATGGCTCCTGGCTCACCTTCCACTGGTGGGGGCTGCTGAGACCTTATATGGCATGTGGTATCAGTGGAACTTGGCTCCTTTTCCCCACCTACCAGTCCCTCAGCTCCTGGCCCCCCTGCTACTGGTGTGCGGTGGCTGAGATCCTACATGTGTGTGCAGTGAGAGTAAGCCCTGGATTCCTATTACCTGCTGGGGTGTATAGGGGACCACCAGATCCTCACATGTGTTGTTGGTGCAGGATGTGAGGGTCCCCCCAGAATTTATGAGCACTAAGTTTTGGGTTCTGTCCTATCTTTAATAAATAGGTAATAAAGAAAGCCTGCTCACTGGGAACAGGCAGCCACAGCATAAGAGCTTATTGGGGTCAGGGAGCCACCAGGGAAAGCCTGCTAGCAGATGCCAAGTAGACACAGGTGACCCCATGTCCATCCAGCTTTAGCTATCTGCTCTGAATGGTGCCAGGCCACACCTCTGTCTGACTCCACATTCCCACATTCCTGCCCTGTCACCTTTACAGACTGACACCTCTACAGCAGCCACTTCTGTGGACTCTCCATCGGGCCTGCCTGTGGAGCCCTTCTACTGCCTCCCCTGCTGTACACATCACCCACCCCTTGGCACCTTGCTCCTGCCCCTGTCCTAGAGGAAGCATCTGGCAAGCCCAGGGGCCTATCAATGAACCTCCACAACCTGCTCATCTGGGGAACAGTGGGCGAGAGTGGAAAGTGATACTGCTCCTGAGCACCATGGGTAAGGCATAGCTGTGACCTTTGGCTGAAGAGTTTCTGGATCTTCAAATAAGCTCTGGTATCTTGTACCAGCTGATTAACCTTAATGAAGACATGATCAAATGCAAAAATGAATTCCAGGAAGCATCAAGAAAATCAAACTCCCACCTTAAATTGGACCTCAGAAAAGATATGGGCATAGTGTAGGGAAAAAAAAAACACAATAGAAAACAAAACAAAACAAAAATAGGGGTTTTAAAAGCCCCTAGAAGCCCTTACTAACAGAATCAATCATGTGGAAGACAAAACCCTTGATCTGGAAGACAATATAGAAGAAACTGACCAGGTGTCAAAATATATTCATAAGCGCAAAACAATCATGTAAACAGAAAATCAGGAATTGTGGGATACCCTAACATGACCAGCATCCACATAAGCAGTGTACTGGAAGTGGAAGAAATGCAGGCCAGGGGCACAGGGAACTTATTCAACGAAATTATTGAACAAATTTTTGAAATCTCAAAAAAGAGAGGTCTATCCACATACAAGAAGCTAACAGAACACCAAACACACAGGACCAGAGATGAAATTTGCCAAGGCGCATCATAGTTACAACTCTAAACAATGAAAGCAAGAGTGTTAAAAGTACCAATAGAGAAACAACTCATTACACGCAAAGGCAATTCCACCATAGACCTCACATTTTTCAACAGAAACCCTGAAAGCCAGAAGGGCTTAGAACTGAGTATTTCAAAGACTAAAAAATTATGGCTCCGACACAAACTACTACATCCAGGAAATTCATCAGTCACTTAACCATTGGGATCTCATGAAGCTGAAAAGCTTTTGTACAGGCAAACATATAGTAAACAGAGCCAATAGGCTACCTAGAGACTGGGAGAAAATATTCACCAGCTATATCACTGACAAACAAGCTGAAAAGCAGCAAAATAAATAAATAAATAAATAAATAAATAAATAATCCAAGCCAAAAAGAAATGGGGTCAAGAACTGAATAGGGAATTCTCAATGGAAGAAAGGCAAATGTCCCACAACCCCCTATGAGGAGGGAGGAGGATCCCTTCAGAGGGGGAGGATAGCAGGAAGCTAACAATGGTACTGGCATGGCTGTTTACACACTGAGTATGTACATGACTAATAAAAATGTATATATTTAAAAAGAACTACAAATGGATGCTACTCACTTAAAAAATTTCAACATGGAGGGCAAATTAAAACAACTATGAGATGCCACCTTACAACCAAAAGCATGGAAATCATTAAAAAATGAAATGACAATAAATGTTGGCAAGGTGTGGGGAAAGAGGAACCCTCATTCACTGCTGGTGGGTGTGCAAATTTGTAAAACCACTGTGGAAATCAATATAGAGAGTACTGAAAAAAGATGAAAATAGAGCTACCAAGCTGCCCCTGCTATCTCTCTATTGTGCATCTACCCTAAAAGCTCCACCCTTCATTGCAGAGTTATGTGCTCAACCATGTTTATAGTTGCTCATTTCACAGTAGCTCAAAACTGGAATAAACTCAGTTGCCCATGGTTTTACTATTGGATACTTAAGTAGATATACAGACTAAAAGATATAACCTTCCACAGGAGCATGGTGGAATCGTTGGATAAGAAGGGCCCTAGTGAGGGTAGGATGAAGCCCAACCCTAAAAAATTTGGATCTGGCTTTAAATAAATTAAAAGTTAAAACAATAAAGGATAGGATAATTGGTATGGGTTGAATTGTTTCCTGACAAAATATGTTGATAACCTATCATGCACACCCCTCACCACAGCACCTCAGAAGATCTCTATGAAAACATCTTTGTTGCTGATCAGATAACGGGACATGCTCAGGAGTGGTATTTTGATAAAGAGGGCGTATGGGACACACAAGCAAATATAAAAGGAGTCTGCTGTGGATACTAAGGCCAACAATTTGATGACACACCTCTGAAGCAAGAACCGTAAAAGATGGCAGTTCCTTGGTTCATAGGGAAGCTGGATGGAACCAGTCCCTGCCCCCCCACAAGGTTCTCAGATGTCACCAAGCCAAGGTGGCTTTGGTCTGTAACGTTGGGTTCTAAAGCGACAGAACATGGACTCCTTGTGATTTCAGACATCCAGAGTGCAGTGTTCTATCCAATTTGCCCAACTAAATGTGCACTGCAACTATTTTTCAAGTTGGATACTTTTGTCTGTTTCTACCTCTGGAGAATTAGTATGGGACTTCACACTGTAATCACATCCTGCCTCTCTGTTCCCTTTGGGTAATCAATGGAATGTGCATCTATAACTCATCATTTTTGATGATTGTAATAGTTTTCAAGTGTAAATCATATGAAGACTTATTTGTGCTCTTAAAATCCTTTAGATTTTGATGTTTACTATCAGTATCATTTCAACAATCAGAGTGTTTAGATTTGGGTGGAAAATAAATACAATAATTTATTTACATACCTTTTCATATATTTTTCAGATAATGAATATTACATAAACATGTTTCCCAACTTTACTATGGGCACAGCATTTTTTAATATTTAATGCTTTATTTATTTAGTTAATTGAGAGGGAGAGAGAGGGAAAGAAAGAGGGAGAGAGAGAGAGAGAGAAATGGGTGCACCACGGCTTCTAGCCAAAGCAAACACATTCTAGATGCATTTGCCACCTTGTGCATCTGGCTTAAATTGGAACTGGGGAATGGAACCTTGATCTTTAGATTTCACAGGCAAACTTCTTAACCACTAATCCAGCATATCCAGCATAGCATAATATTTTAAAGCAATTAAAACCAACAGATAAACATATTTGTCTAATAACTTTGGATTATGATTTCATTATATTCCTACATGCCTGTGTGTTGCTATTAAATATTAACTGATCAATTAAAGGAATGTGCTAAGTACAATATATATTATGATATAAACCAGGAACAATATTCTGAAAATGTAATTTATCAATTATTAGTGAACTTATGTATTTTAAAAATGCTCAGAAACGATCTAATTAGCTAGCTAGTCTCTAAACATAAGTGCATGAGTTAAATGTTTACCAAAACCATATTGTTTCAGTGTCTTTGATGTGCACCATTTTTGTCTTCCAAAGACATTTATTAAGTCTGAAACTAAAGTAGGTTTCTAAAGTAACACTAGAGATGAAAAGGGTTTAAATGGACCACCAAGTAATATCTTTAAAATCTTTGATCCGAACAGCTCAATATCTCTGTGTTCTTCCATTCCCAAACTGCACAGAGCTGTCAGGAAGGATCAACTCAGAAATCGGGTGTCATGCTTCTGCCCTGGGTGGTGATGAGATGTTATCAGGGTACAGAGATTCAATTTCTCTCTCTCTCTTCTTTTGTTGTATTGTAAGTGGGAAATGTATTACAAAGTCTTCAAGTGTAAGCAATGCTTAAAAAATAATAAGACATGTGAAAGAGAGTTTCTAGGTATTTTTTCACTCTGATCAAATTTTATAGCTTTTCCTTGAGAACCAAATGTAAGCATTCTGATCGATGAAAACGTATTAAGAAGATAAGAATCATTTGGTTTCCCAAAGCTAGGGTACTCAGATTAAAAACTGGCTTCTAACATGTAGGCACAACATGTCTTTACCGGAGATTGAGCAAAAATATTGGTATCTTCCTGTATCACATGTTGGTGTCATGAGAATAAACCTGAGTATATGTTTCAGGGGGTTCATTTATTCTAACTCATTCAAAAAGTTGATGGAATTTTTTAATTGAATTTTTAAAATTTTTCTTTCATTTTATCTGAAAGCCTTTATATTAAGGCTTCAAGTTTATACCTGTAACACTACCCACTTCTTTACTACTAATAAACTTTTTGTTTCACTATAAGGGACCTATGATGTTGAATCTATAAAGAAAAGGTTCATAATTCAGCCTAGTATATTAGGTTTAATTATATGAACCATAAAAATTCTTTGAAAGAATTCCTCTGAAGAATGGTTGGTTTGTGATAGATGTATGATCTTTTAATGGCATGATGAGTAATGCACTAAATTCAGATAAACAACCTAACAACATGACTTGAAGTAGGCAGTGGAGAAGAGGCTTATAAAATCATATTGGCCCATCACAGTGTTAGTGGATCCTTCTCATCGGGATACATGTGGTTTTCTTATTTATTTTTAGTTTTATTCTTGCCAACTTTTACATTCTATTTTTTAAACTGTCTTCATCTGTATTTTCCAAACATATCCATCCTCTCTTCCGTCCCTGCCTTATGTGTGACCATACAATAAAAGTTATCACGTGTCCTGCATTTCTTCCCTTCTGTATTATATAATACAGAGATTTTTATCTACTCAGTCTTGGCAATACATGAAGATTTCAAATTCATACATTATAATTCTTTCTTTCTTGATCTTTTGTAATGGACTTCAAATGAGCCCATCTGTTCCAAGTACTTCCAACTCCAATTCATTCTTAACATTGCTGCCAGGAAGCATATTTTTTTTTCTTTATTCCACCTCACACATTATTGTCTCATTTCCCTACATGAAAAGCAGTTATCTTGTCCTCAAGGTCCATTCTCCATCTGTCAATAATATTCGCTTCAATGGATGCAGATATGAAACAACCTGTCTACTCGTATTGGAAATCATCCACTCCCATAACATGTCAAGGTATCCTTATGTCCCTATGCTCAAGCTTTTGTGATAGGATAATGCTATTATGCCTCCTCCAACCTATAAAATGTTTCTTCACAGTCATTTTGGAAAGGCATCATTTGAGAGAGAGAGAGAGAGAGAGAGAGAGAGAGAGGCACACAGAGAGAGTATGGGAGCCTCCTGTCACTGCATATGAATTTAAGATACATGTAGCACTTTGTGAATCTGGCTTTAGGTAAGTAATAGAGAACTGAACCCAGGCCTTCAAGCATGAAAACAAGGATTTTAACAACTGGCAAATCCTTCCAGCCCTGGAGGTGTTTCTCGTTATAATTGAAGTGACTACTGAGAAAACTGAAACTTTGTCAGGGCTGAAATTACATGACTATAGTGAGCTCTGTGCCAAGGGAGGCATTTCTGTCACACCTTGAAGGCTCAGGGAGACTCGAAGGAGAGCGGAAGAAAGGAATATAAGAACCAGATGATGGGAAGGAGTGTTGTGGAACACTGGCTTCCAGATTCAACATAACTTTTATCTTCAAGACCATACAATGGCTTTCATTTTTTGCACAAGAACAGTCCAATATTGAACCCAATAATATTCTGTCACAATGGACAGAGGTTAAGAAAAAAGAAGCCAAAGTGTATGAAGGACTAATTAGTTGGGAAAATGTATGATTTCAGTGAAAGTTGGTCAGAGGAAAGGAGTAAGAGAACATACTGAGAGGGGCTATAACATGACATGCATTTATGAATAGTGTCAATAAAATGTTGAAAATAATCGTTATAGCTACTGATGGAGGTGGATGAGAGAGTCGAGTTCATTGCTCACCTGTATTAGTCAGAGTTCTCTAGAGAAACAGAACCGAGAAAATGAATTGGTATTAAAAGGGGAATTTATTGTATTAACTTATGGCAGTCCCAATAAAGGCTGTCTGCAGGCATGAGAGCCAAGGAACCCAGTAGCTGCTCAGTCCACGTGGCTGGATTCCTCAGCAGTCCTAATCCAGCACTGAAAGCCTGGAGGCTTCCTGGAGAGCTTCTGGACTTCAGTCCATGGCTTAAGACTATGGAAACTGACGAAGAATGCCTGAATGGGAAAGATGCACAAAGAAATGAAGGCCCTCACTAGCAAGTAACACAGGCAGCCAGGTGGCAAAAGGGGGCCTGTTTCCTCCCAGAGGTTTTATATATAGAAAGAGAGAGAGAAAGAAAGAGAGAGAGAGAGAGAGAGAGAGAGAGAGAGAGAGAGAGAATCCAACACCAGGAGTCCCAAACACTCTGGAGAAAGACTGACTCTGGAGGATGGACTTCCACCTTCAGTCGATCCGTCCTGGAAGCAACCTCAGAGACCCGCCCAAGAGAAATGTCTGTGGATTCCTAATCGGATCAAATTGACCACAGAAGGAAACCACCCCATCACCTGAGTTGCCCTGAGTGCTCTTTTCTCCACACCCTGCTGTGTACACTTCCTTCCAGACCTTCCACTGCTCAGAGGTCATTAGTCCTGAACTGGGCAAAGTCCAGCGACCTACTTGGGATCACAGCTGGATGATCTGAATCCAAATGCCACGTTCTTTCCGCACTGCTGGGTTCCAAGCATAAGGCACTAATATCTAAAACCCTAAGTAGTTATCAAGAGCACAGATGCCTTATTTTGGCAGAACTACACAGAGAGACTAGAAGTTCAGGCCTGTTTGTCATCATCTTGATGGAAAAGGGTTAAAAGAAACACCAGAGGCCTTAATTCCTCATTTCTCCACCAGAAAGCAATAGCTGGACTTTGAATTACCTTGAAGGCAGGGAAACTCATTTGATGTTTGCTGAAGTTTATTCTGCTAGCTGTGAAGCATTTTAGTATGGCTGCTAAACCACTCTGGGAGTGAGCAATCCCACATCCTCCCATTATGTAAAACACATTTCAGATACACCAGAAGTTCTTGTCTCTTTTCTCTAGCCATTATCTTCTTCTCCCCCCTTGCCTTGACTGAGGTGGCATGCGGAGTCACAGAATTTTTGTGCAGAGCATGCTCCCAATTTTTATACATAGCACTACAAAATATTTAAAATATTTGGTAAGATTCTGTACTCTGTATTTGAACCATGCCATGCTCGTGAGTGTCCCTAAGAGCCAGGTGTCTGACCAGGCTGTTCTGTGATGTGTCATGGTGAGGCAGGAGCTGGAGTAGAAGAGAGGGGACAGAAGGATGTAGGGGCTGACTATGGTCACAGAATCATTTCGGATTACACATGGAACTTCTGTCCAAAGCTGAAGCCTCAATCAAGGCTCACAAATAAATGTCCAATGGAATCCAGCTTCTATTCAGTTCAGCAGTGTAATGTCACCCAAACAGTGAAAATTGGTTTTTAAATGCACCAGACATATTACCAACACTTTCTTTTTAGAAAGAATAAAATGTTCCATTGTTTCATCTCCAAATAGCAAAGGAGAAATGGATAAACAAACATATTTTCTGCCTTTTGTAGAGTTTGCTGGGACTTTTGTGTCTCTATTAATAAAACCGCAGTAAAAGTCAAAAAGTCCATGAGTACTGGGTTTGGATGGAAGACGCTTATCAATTGCCACAGATAGGGTACCAGGGTTCTGGCCATAATGATGGCGAAGCTGTGTGGAGGTTTGCAGAAGGGTAGCATGAGTATGTGTCGGTTACAAGTGAAAAGTTTCCCATGCCTGCTTATGGTAGCTGTATCAGTTATTAAATACATGTCCCATCACTTAGTTGGATGTTAAGCTAAAATTTCAACCCCCTCCAGCCTGGACCCTAAAGCTATTATTTTACTTTGGGTTGCAGGTAATATAAATTGAAAATAAGATGAAATCCATGAGATAGTAATGAACTTTCTTTTGATTTTTTTAGAGAAGCTCATGTATAGATAATGTCCACATCTTTCATTGTCTTTACTTAAAAATATATATATATATATATATATATATATATATATACTTATTTGCAAGCAGAAAGAGAGAGAGAGAGAGAGGGAAGATAGACAGGCAGAAGGAGAACGGACACAGCAGGACGAACCTGGGTTCTTTGGCTTTGAAGGCAAATGCCTTAACTGTTTAGCTATATCTCCAGCACTGCCTTTACATGCTTTGTACTTCTAATATCTATCATCTATCTATGTATTTATCTATCATATATCTATCATCCATTCATCTACCTATCATCTTCTTTGATTTATCTGTAGGGAGGGAGAGAGCCAACAACATTGTAAATCACATGTAGCTTTCAACCAGTTTCAATGATAATCGGCTTGTGACACTTCTGTTCCAGGTCGACCCCCTCCCAGCCCCAGGATTTTTGTGAAATTTCCAGAGACCTAGTCTTGCGTTGGATGGAGTTGATGAGATGTATCTGCTGAGATCCAGGTGTGAGATTTCTGGAAATGAGAATAGATGTTGGCAAACACTGGAGACAGGTCAAGGCAACTGAGAATTTGGAAAGGTCGAAGACCATAGAATGCCTGGCAGAGCTGACTACAGCTGTGGCCAAGCATGTTTGATGCAGGCCCCTTGGGAAGACGCAACCTGAACCAAATTAGTGATGGAAAATGTCAATGAGCCACCAGCAATTCCAACAGTAACTGTTCTGTAAATAACCTTGATAGTAAAGGAGAATTAAACCTCACTGTTCCTCAAGGACAGTGTTTCCCATCACCAGAGAGCATCAGGGATGACTGAACACATGGCAGCTGACTTGTAGAGACTGAGAATGCCTAATGTCTTCACACAAGCACATGCAGATACAAACACACATACACACACACACACACGTATACACACACATACACACACATGTATACACACACACACACACATGCACACATACACACATACACACATACACACATATGTATACACACACACACACACACACTTCTTTCAGCATCTGTCATCTGTGCTTAGTGCTACTTGTACTGAAGGTCTTAATTTGTGCCCCTAAAATACCCTGAATACAATGAACTGTTTTTTAAACTTATTTTATTTATGTGTGTGTAAGAAAGGGAAAGAAGTAGGCAGAGAGAGATAGTGAGAGAGAGAATAGGTGCTCCAGGACCTCCAGCCACTGCAAATGAACTGCAGATGCATGTGCCCCCTTGTACATCTGGCTTATTTAGGTCCTGGGGAATCAAACCTGGGTCCTTAGGCTCTGCAGGCAAGCACCTTAACTGCTAAGCCATCTCTATTTCTGACACAAATATGAGTGTTATACAACAGGAAACACTTAACAATATAATTTAAAATGACCAGGGGAACCAGGCATGATGGCACATGACTTTAATCCCAGCACTTGGGAGGCAGAATTAGGAGAATCATTGTGAGTTTGAGGCCAACCCCGAGACTACAGAGTGAATTCCAGGTCAGTCTGGGCTACAGTCTGGGACTCTACCTTGAACTATCAATAAATAATAAAATAAAATGACCAGGGGAAATGAGCTATGAAGTTGCTTCAATGATTACAGTCCTTTTGATCCTTAACATCCCAATATCACTATCCTCTCATATTGCATAAGAATCTAAGTGGAGATTAAGGACACATGCCTCTTCAAAGCAGGTTAAGTATACAAGGTTCTAGGAACAGAGCCAGTATTGAAACTAAATCCTGGAAATCCCACTATTGATTAACTTAATCACCTGTATTTTCTAACATGGGGTGGACACAAAATGCATGGATGGGGAAATGGGTATCATACTAAGGTACATTCGACTAGCAAGTGTAAGTAATGGATAAATGTCTTAGATTTGAATTTGAAATATTAACATTGTTCATAATGCTAGAAGCTACTTTCAAAATCACTAAAAACATTATGATCTTACATATGAAGTGATTAAATTTTTAACAATACAATAATTAATTGGGAGGCAGAATTTATAGGATGGATCACAAAGTGAATCATTAGCATATTTAAGTGTGGTAATAAAAAATAATAGACACTTATAATGGAAATGTAATTCAGACTGTTACTATAACACTTTGATAATTTTTGTTTTGTATCAAATCTACTGCAAAATGTAGTCCCCATTGTAAATTCAGTGCATACTTTTAAAAGTCAATGGAGAAAAACTAAGATGAAATAGTGAGCAATTAAAATGGCATTTTACAAGATTGATCTTCTGAGGCAATAGTGGCATGACATTTGTGGGGTAAACAACAGCTGCCTGATTGGATTAGAAGCATGTTCCAAAAAAGGGGATTCGTGTCTGATAATGAAAACCAGGTCACAGGTTCATAGCTGGGGAGGAATTAGACCCTAGGGAAGAACCCACAATTGATATACTGCTAAAATATGTTGTTAAACTGACTCTTCCATATTTGTCTAAATGTCCAAATATCAGTTGTGCACTCAATCTGAGTCACAAAAAAATTCATTTTTAAAAAAAATTTTCCAGTGGGAAATTTTAAAGAACAGAATCATAATTTCATATTGGGTTAATTAGTGACAATCAACTACTATTGAATGTTTGGATGTGTGCACGACATATACAACAACCCCTCCTGGGATCAGGCAGCATCATGGAAGATGGGTTGGGAAGAATGTAAGAGTTGGGAGATGGAGAGGAATGCAGTGGAGCTCTGGTGTAAAGGCTTCTCAAGTCTATTGCACTCATGAATTCTCATGTGATTATCTGCACAAAACCTGAATATGATGGGTCAGTCAACATTTGTATAGGTAGGAGAGAGGCTTGGAGGCCTCTCCCATTCCTGTGGAGCTAATGACAGTCAATGATCTTCAAGAAAGGGGAAGTCATCATCTTCCACAGCAGTGACCCTGTGACCAAGCGAGAAGTAAGAGCACACTTGGCCTTGGGAGGAAAAGTTGGGTGATGTGGGGTATGCTTGATCACAAAGTATGCAAAATTTCAAAATAATGAAAATATAAAATAGTAAAGAAAATAACATGAACAAACAAACAAACAAAGTCATTTTCACTGAGAGAAGTATTTCTGGTAAAAAGCTTAAAGAAGGATTTAGATGCATCCAAATCTCAACTGTAAAGCTTCTATTTTTATTGTTTGGGAAAAAAATAAAGCATGATAAAAATGAATAACTTAAGACAAAACGATGAGCATATTAGTTTTGTACTGTTCAATTTGTCATGAATCACTGCTCTATTTAAAAAGAATTATGAGAATCATGGTGACATGGCATACAATTAAACCCTACTGCAAAAAATACACTTTATTTTAACTCTTTTGAAATTCCTTTAAAATTTAATTAGCTTATAAATTAATAAATATTACTAAACACTATTTTACTTGGTTCTAAATTAAGGTAATGCCATAGTAACATTGCTCCTATGTCATATTTTTTTTTCCTTATGAATATCATCTGTTTTTTAGTTGAGCACTATAAAACCATAACACAATGTGAGCACACAGTCTGGTACTGATCACTAAACAGTGTTGGGTCTCATGAAAAGAATGCTAAGAACAGTGATCCCAAATACAAATACACATTGGTTTGCTCTAACCTAAGGTCTCATACAGGTTACTGTTGATGGTCAGGAATTTCACTAGTAAAAATATAGTGCCTGCTTGTGAGAGGCACTTTTGGAGCTGAGTCAAATGAAGGTTCATATAAACACTGAAGGAGTTCCGTAATGTACATTAACAAGTGAAGACGTGTCACCTGTAGCTCCATCTGACACCCAACTCAAAGAAAAGATTCTCCGGAAATCTTAAGGTGCATTGCATGGGATAATTCTGCCCCCCCCAACCCCAATTCTGAAATTCTTTAATACAGCACAGCTATACCATGATTGAAATCTGCCTTACTCCCATGAAATATGAACAATGTTCAGAGCGGTGCAGACGGTACAGCAGGAAACCATACTGCCGTCACAGTAATTGTATTCTGTTTTATATGCTTTGCTGGACTCCATTTGGAAAGTGTATGCGATTTGTTTCCTATAATCTGAAAACCTTTTACCAATAGGACTTCCATGGCATGAAGCATTTCCATCAACACACTGGTGACTTTCCTTCATATTGCAAGTCAGTGTCAAGTAGCCAGAGACCTGGCTCACCCACTCACCCAGGAGGTGATTGGCAATGTAGCCCTCTCGAAATTTGCTCTTGTGTTCTTAAACAGCATCCTCTGTGAGGTTATCAAGAGTAACCTAACAGAAGCAAATTACATTCACTGCAGTGCTTCATTTTTTTTAAACATGGAGAGTATTGATTGGGAGGTTATAAAGATAATGGAAGGAAGATTGGTCTCTCCATGAGTGCAGATCTTTTATTTGCAAGGAATAAATGTGCTCTAGCTTTGAGTTTCTCCCCACATTCTCAACTGTGCCATTTATGGCTTCCATTCTCTCTTGCTTTAGGACCTAACGTATTTTCAGAAGAAAGAAGAGGAAGAGGGACTGAAAGAAGCAAGAAGAACATGAGGGGAGAGTTCAGAAGAGATGAATGGAATTGAATATATTTTTCTCAACAGCACAAAATTCTCTTGTCACTGATTTTAGTTTAGAGTGGATTAACCTGTGAGGAAATACAAAGCGTTACATTATTTAAATTAGCAGCAGGACATTGTTATGATAAAGTCCTGTGATCTGGAACCAGAGGCTAATTCCACAGTGAGACTATTGAAATATGAAGTTAATTGTACTATACAACTTCTCAACATCAATTCCACTAATGTGATTCTCACAAGTTATTTTCTAATCAAGCTATTTTACTGTCTTACCTCAATTAGGACAGAAAGGACCTTATAACAAGAATTTCTTATATGATTATTTTATTAAATAAAGGGATAAATGGAATGTGTAACTTCTGTATCTATTTTAAATACCAAATATAAAAGATATATCTGTGTTAATGGGCTTTATTATTTTAAAAATTATGTTTCCTAATCTTTGATTCCAACATTCCTTGAAGATAAAGTCTTTGTAGGAGAGGCTGAGAGACTACTGTTTCATGAAACTATGCCCTGTCTGTGTTATGTTCCACTTCTGAATGATCAGGACGATGAGCTCAATACATTTTTGGCTGTCCAATGTAGAACCATAGAGCCCATGGGAAACATTAGCCTAGAGAAAACATTAAGTTTTAATGTTTTTGTAGATTTATGAAATAAAGATCTTTTTTTCTAAGATAAAATAAAGTTTTGGTAAAATAAAAGGTGTCTTCTTAAATTAAAGCTGACTACTGCAATATGATAAGCAATCCTCACTTTTATTTAGCCATTCACTTATAGCATGTATGCAAAAGCACAATAGTTTAATACTGTATCATATAACTAGACAGGTTTTCGCAATGATACATTCAGATTAACTTGGAGCACTGAGCACTCTGGCTTTCTGTAGCATTTCTTATCCTATGTTGATTGAGTAAGACTTCAAAGATGTGCAATAGATCAAAAGGTATATATCTGTAAGAATTCAGACACACTCAAGTGTTTTCAACATCTTATTCCAGTTGAAACCTGACAAAGATACCATCGAAGAATTGGGTATGTATAACATAACAACACATTACCCTGTACCCATTTCTTCATATTTGCCTCACAATAACCTGGTTACTTTGCCTGACTCTGCTCAAAGGTGAGAGTACTTCTCTCTCTGATGCCCTTTGTCCCACCTGTTGCAGAATCTGTTGCATCTGGCTAGAGCAGAGGGCACTGTGGGTGGGGAGGAGCCCAAGGCATCAACTGATCTCCCTTCTTCACTCCTGAATGAAGCAGGAGCTAGCAACCTTCTTTCCTAATTCAAGTGAAAAGAGCCATTTTCAAAGAGGTCCCACAACGTTTATAACTGAGAGTGTTTCTCCTTATTTATTTTCAACAATACAGGGTCAAATTACTTTCTAGATATTGAATTCATACTGCATTTGAATAATTCTATATATGGATTTCAAGTCACAAATTGGATTCACACAGCTACTGAAACATGGAAATAATAAAAAGCAAGGTTTGGAAAAATGTATTATTACTATTTTAATATTTCTTAGGTATGATTCCACCATGTGGTCCATTTTCATCTCAAGTCACTCTAGGTAGTTTTTTTTTTTTTATGGGAAAGTCCCATGGACACAAATGCTATGGCTTCATGATTAGTTCAGTAAACAAAATCAAAATAAATTGTGACAATTTCTCCAGACAGTACAATCTTCAAAACCCAGACAAAACTTCACAGTCATGTTTGCTGCTATTGTTTTGTATCTCTATGTTTTTGCTTCATTTTTATATTTTTTCCCCAGTGTTGGGCAGTTATTTCCTTGGATAATCATCTGAATTAGCAGTGGCTTGCATTTAAGGTCCAGTCGACCTCAAAATACCTATCTATGGATGTACCATCCTCCTTGGTCCTGCCAGCAGAATAATACTGGGTGTCAAGTTGGTATTGACTATGACAAGATTTCACAGAGCCCTGCTGCTCTTCTCTGGTGAATCTGGAGGGATAAGTGTATGTAAGGGAATCATTTTACCAAACTAAGCAGATTGTAGACATTTTACTTTTTGTTCCTTCTCTTTAACCTTTCCTTGTTCTTCAAACTTACAAGCTAACTTGAAATGTTTTCATGGAGCATGGATGGATCTTAATGTTGCACAAGGTAATATTGTTCTTATGCTCAGCATCTATCATGGTAACTTCATACTCAGAATTCTCTACCTACTAGGTGACAAACCATGACTTATTTTTAAGTCACTAGGCTTATATGTGTAATTGTGGTAAAAGTTTTATACACATTATCAATTTATTATTAACATTTTAGAGACAGGATAAAATGAAAGCCATTTTCTAGGTGAGGTATCAAGAGGCTATCACTGATTTCCAAAGTCTGTAATTGATGAAGTGAGCATACAATTTAATTTGCTTAAAAGAAATGAGCTTTGGGGCTTAGGAAATGTTGTAGTGGTTAAGGTGCTTGCCAGAAAAGCCAAATGATCCAGGTTCTATTCCCCAGTACCAACATAAAGCCCAATGCACAAGGTGGAACATGCAACTGGAATGTGTTTGCAATGTGTAGAGACCTTGGTGTGCCCATTCTCTTTCTCTTTCCCTCTATCTCTCTCTTTCATAATTAAAAAATAAAATATTTAAAAGAGGGGCTGGAGAGATGGCTTGGTGGTTAAGGCATTTGCCTGCAAAGCCAAAGGATCCCATTTCAATTCTCCAGGACCCACATAAGCCAGATGCACAAGGGGGTGCATGTGTCTGGAATTTGTTTGCAGTGGCTGGAAGCCCTGGAGCTCCCATTCTCTCTCTTTCTCTCTCTTGAATAAATAAATTAATTAAAAATAATTTAAAATAAAATAAATAACTTGTAGGAAAGATTTGAGGCGCAGTGTGTGTGGCCCAAGGAGCAATGGGAGGGGCTGCATGGGAGGAAAGCTAAAGTCAGCGGGCAGGCCACAGGAGCAATGGGGAGGGCTAAAGAGGGGGGTGGTGAGAGCCTCAAAAACAAAATAAATGCATTTTATTTTGTTTTTCATAAATATAAACAACCTCAACCATAAATCAAAAATTATGAAATTTTATTCCAATAATAGTAACTATTATATACTTTAAAATTAAGCTTTCACTAGTATCTGGTGTTTTAGATGACATGAACTGTCATAAGATAAACATATTTCTGTCTTCATATAAGTTAAATTATTTTTTGATAAAATGATAAATAAGAAAAAATGTGAGGGCTGGGAGTATTTTACAGTGATAGAGCATTTGTGGAGCACAAGTCCTGGATTTCATCCCCAGCATGCATGCACACACACATGTGTGCACACACACACACACCACCACCACCACCACACTTTATAAGGGCTATGGAAAAATCAGTGAAGGAGGGTGTTGGTATCAAGGAGTGGTGTCAATTGATGCTAGACACCTGACTATGTGGCTTTGGCCTTTTGGTGCTGATTTTCAAGAGGAATGCGGACGGATTTGAAACCTTCACCTAATAGATGACTTGCAGTCCTGTAAGTACAGCTTGATGTATTATTCTGGCCAGAGTTGAAAGATCTGAATGCAGTAAGGACTATGGACTGTGAGGTTTGGCTTATGAGGGTGAGAAAGAACTTAGCCTGGACTGGACTAGAGGCAATTTGTGTGAGAACTTTGCTGTTTTGCCTGTGTCCTGAGAAGTTGTGCAGGGTTGCACTGTGTAGAAATGGACTGGTGTGAGCAGAGGGATATGGCATGGAAATGAAATCTTTGGGCTGAAATTTCTGCCTGTTCATCTGTAATTATATGAGAGAATATACAACCTTTGAGAATGGGCCAGTTGACCTGCACTTGGGCAACACAAAGAATGTAGACTTTTGAAGGGGCTTTAAGTGCTCAAAGATTGTCTTGTTCTTCAAAGTCTGCCTCCCCCTCCCCAGATTAACAAATTGGTACCCTACCTCATATTATGGAGCATAAGAAATGCAGGACAGCATCACTGAATTTGCAACATGGTCTTATGTTTTGGAAATGGCCATGGGTAGGGTGAAGCAGGATTGCCTGAATGGAGACCTGTTGGAGCCATTAGGATGAACTTTTTGTTGCAGTGGAGACCTAGTAGAGATGCCTGGACCATGAGATGGTTGCTAAGGAAAGCAGCCAGCACTGGATGAAGTTTTCCAGGACTGTAAGTAGCCTCGTTGAGGGGTGGAATTGGAACTCCAGAGACTTGTTCCTGGTTACAATTATCAGACTTGGAGATTTGTCACTGGCTAGAGTTGTCAGACTTGGAGCTACAGAGTTTGATGTTTGTCCTGGTTGTTTTAAATCTTGTATTTGTTGAATATTTCTTTGCTATGCCCAATATGATATTTTTTCTGTGGGAATGTTTATTTTGTGCCATTGTGGCTCTTTTAATTTATTTTTGGCATTATGACTCAGAAATGGCCTGGATATCCATGACCTCATAATGCCTGACACTACCTACACAAGACCATCATAATGGGAGGAAAAGATGATGTCATCAAAATATAAAAGAGAATGATTGAGAGGGTGAGGTGATATAGTGGAGAATGGAGCTTCAATGGAGAAAGTGGAGGGAGGAAAGGAACTATCATGGGTTAATGTCTATAATTATGGAAGTTGTCAATAAAAAATTAATTAGTTACAAAATTTAAAAAGAAATAAAAAGACTTTGGATTATGGGGATGTTTGAACACCACTGGAAATGATAAAACTATGGGGTCTTTTAAACTTGGACTTAACATATTGTATTTTACATCATGTATGGTTATCAGTTTATGGGGGCCAGGGGTGGAATGTGGTGGTTTGAATCAGGTGCTCCCACAAACGTAGTTGTTCTGAATGCTAGGTTCCCTGCATAGATAGAGATTTGGGAATTACTACCTCCTGGAGGCAGTCTATTATCGGAGGCAGGCTTATGAGTTTCCCCATGTCAGTGTTTGGCATTACTCTCCTGTTGCTATTGTCCACCTGATGTTGGCAAGGGGGTGATGTCTATCCTGTGCTCATGCCATCATTTCCCCCTGCCATCATGGAGCTTCCCCTTGAGTCTGTAAGCCAAAACAAACCTTTTTTTCACAAGCTGCTCTTGGTTGGGTGATTTCTGTCACTAATGTGAACCTGACTGCAACAGAGGGGATGTGCTTCATGCATTGGTATATATGATGCATGATTGAGGTGGTGAGGCCATAATGGGAGATGAACGCTAAGCAGGATAAGAACTGAGCTATCGTTGCAAAGCCAGCATTTTGTTGTTTTGTAAATAACATGGTAAATGTGTTTTGTCATACAAATGCAGCTGTGTCTGCAGAGTAGCACAAAGATGGGTTGAAGGCAAAACTGGGTTTCAGTGAAGCTGCAGAAGGAGATGGAATCCAAGATCTGCAGAAAACAACTGCAATGGCTTTTTAAAAAGTTATTTATTTGAGAGCAACAGACAGAGAGAGAAAGAGGCAGATAGAGAGAGACAGAGTAGGCACGCCAGGGCCTCTAGCCACTGCAAATGAACTCCAGATGTGTGCGCCCACTTGTGCATCTGGCTTACGTGGATCCTGGGGAATGGAGTCTCAAAATGGGGTCCTTAGGCTTCACAGGCAAGCCCTTAACTATAAAGCCATCTCTCCAGCCCTGCAGTGGCTTTTGCTTTTACAATAAGTGAGCTGAGAAGCTACTGGAAGATTTGACACACCTAGGTTGCATACTGTATCTTGAATATATTGAAAGAATATGTTGCATGGCGTGGTGGTTATTGTTGGGAACTAACTCCTTGGAACTTTGAAATAAGACAAAAGAAGCAGGATGATGTTTCAATAACCTGTAAAAAAAAATCTTCCTAGACCACAGCAAGAGGGAAGGAACCAAATAAATAAAAAAATGAAATAAAACCCCTGGAAAGACATTATTAAACAAAGGGCAGTCCCTAGAAGACTACTAGTCGGACATTGTAGTATCAGGCAGAATTATACCAAAATGAAGAGTGAGGCAGTGGTCCAGTCAAGCCAGTAGTGAAGAGATGAAGAGAATCTACCTGGGGGACTTGAAGGAAATCTACAGGGGAACAAGCCGGTGAAGCTGGAGAACTCACCCTCTTATCCTAAAGATCTAGACCTTTCAGTGCTTAGACTTATGGAATCATTCATGGGGGCTTTTGTGTTCATACAGTATGTTCTAGAGAGAGAGAGAGAAATAGGGAGGAAAGGAAAGAGGGAGGGAGGAAGGGAGGGGGGGAGGGAGGGAGGAACGAAGGAAGGGAGGGAGGGAGGGCACATGCAACTGTTCTAGACAGTGAGCTGGTGGTGGAGCATTAGAGTTTAACAGTTAATGGCCAATCAAATTGTGTATTTTCTTTCATCTTCCACCCAAGTGAGTGAGATCAGACTGTGCCCTGCTCTAGCTTATTTTTATTGTATAAACGGTGGTGTTGCAGCCTGGCCCGTGCCATAGGAGACTATTTTTTAAGAAGCACGTGTTTCCACTTTTAGTGCAACTGCAGAAGTGGAATTACATTGCCACTCACTATGCATATAGACCCACCCCTGCCTGCCCAGCACCACCCATGAGACATGGATTGATAACCACATTGTGCCTAAAGGTAAGTAGATACAAAATAGAGACTTATAAAGGAGAGTAGAGGCCTATGAGCACACTGCCCAATTAAAACCATCCATATAAGAGGACTGGAGAGATTGCTTAGAGGTCAAGCACTTGTCTGTGAAGCCTAAGGACCCTGGAATGAGGCTCACTTCCCCAGAAAGCAATCCCCATGTAAGCCAGATGCACATGGTGGCACATGAGTCTGGAGTTTGTTTGCAGTGGCTGGAGGCCCCAGCATGCCCGTTCTCTCTCTGTCTGCCACTGTCAAATAAATTTTGAAACAATTAAAAAAAATACAAGAAAAAAAAAAAAAAAAACAGGCCAGAGAACTGATCAAAAGCATCAGACTGAGGAAAGGGGACAGGACTTTCACATGGACCCTATGAAGCAGAGGACATATAACATCGGGATGGCAATAACCCCCAAGGTCTGTCATCTGAAGCACTGGTGTGTCCTCAAGGGAACAACAGGCCCAGAAGTGCTGACACTCCCAGGGCTTGAGCGTGACTCTGACTGGCCGATCACATAGTGTACTTTACCTTCTACAGTCCTTTTATCTTCCAGGCTCATTGCTGTTTCTCATCTCCAAGCTTTCACAGCCCTGAACCTCACTTAACCCTGGGGATGAGCTCAATCCCAGGAACAAATGTTTTTTTTTTTTTTTTTTATGGTAACAGAACAAAAAGTCATAAATTCAAACATGTTTCAAAATATGTCAAGCAGGCAGGTCATAGCCAAGTGGGGAAAGCTCTGCTACTGGCCTCAGATGCTCTCTGATGACGTTCTTAGCTTTCAGGGTGGCGCGTACTAGGGGGCTTTGCTTATTCTAAAAGATTCATCTAATAGTCACAGGATGTTAAGCTGCACACAGAAGTGAGCGGTCTATGTGTTCTTAGGGGTGTAACAAAGTAAAATACTGACTCAAGTTAATGTGGCTGCGCATGGGTGACATCCCAACTGGAGTCGTAAGCAGAGGGTCAGCCTTGCAGGGGCCTTTCTGGGACTGCAGTTTACAACAGCAGTGACTGGCTTTACATCTCTATCTGCCTCTGCATCCTGTCAAGCCTCCTTGAACTCTGTGAACTCTGCTGTGGCCTGCAACACTTTAGAAAGCATTTTTTAAACTATGTATATGTATATGTGTATGTGTATGTGTATGTGTATGTGTATGTGTATGTGTATGTGTATGTATAAAGAACATATAGATACCATTACTGTGTGATTGGTAATATGAGATTTGAGTTAGTATTTATTATTTAAATTCAGATTGAAATAAAGGAGGCTGTGTTTAGCAAGGGTCAGCAACCATGAGAAACTGGAAAATTTCAGCCAACAGAAGGAAAATTGCTTGAAGATTTTTTTTATTATTTAATAAATTCTGACATTGTGGAAAGACCCAATCACATCTGAGTGTTTCTCACACAGTATGCACATGACTTTGGCTATCTTGCATGACTGTGCTACATAGAGCATCTTACTGCTTTGCAACAAGAAACTGAACATCAGTGGGAAGTAACTTCATTTTCTTTCATCTATGAGTCATATTCAACTGCTCCATACTTCAGCTCAATGAATGAATGATTCAACACAGAAACCACTCACCTAAACTGAGTGATGCACTTAATGGAAAGAAATAGAGATCCCTCCATTAGGGAGCAATGTTGAGAGAAGGAACTCAACATAGATGAAAGCTACAGTCTGTGCCTCACGATTTAAAAGGCTACAGCCTTTACAGTGAAATTTCTTACAAACTCTGCAGTGGTCTGAGCTTTGGGACAAATATATACACTAAGCCTTCAGACAGTGTCCTATGAATATTAAAGCATAAATAGTACTTCGTAATGCAAGAATTCAGCAAACCAGGAAGCTGGGGTATATAAACATAACATTGGAAACATACCTAGGCCTCCACACTCAGCTCTGTTTCTTCCAGAGTCAGACTCTTGTCTGGGTGATTTTTCTCCTTCTACTTCCTATCCACATTGTCGCTGGATCTGACATGGAAAGATGAGAAGATGAAAGATTCATATTAGTTTAGAAATCTCTAGATGAAAAGTCCTATAAAGCATATATTTATATATTTCCACCAAAACACTATGATTTGGACCTATGGATAATAATCTAGAGACTCAATTTCTTCTTACACACACACACACACACACACACACACACACACACACACACATGCTGAATCTTTAGAAATGCATTTTTCTCCAATTAACAATACCTTGTTGTTTCTTGTTAACTTTAGAATTTTGAATATTTATTTTTGAAAGAACTTTCTTTGCTCTTTTTAGAATAGCTTTCTAGTAAAAGGAAAAATAAGGCATAACAGGTCAGCCTAAAAGTATCTTTAAATGCACATATGAAAATACTGACTCCTTTCAATAGAGGCTATTTCCACAGTTGAAATTATGCACTAACACATATAAGTTTATCAGTTCAGGTATTTAAAATAAACTTAAAATTACCTTATTACATTTAAAAGTAATAAAAATCAGTATAAAATTGGAGTTCTGTAATGAAAGGTCTAATTCACTCAGTGCAGATTACAAATCTTGTTAACTTCAAATTTTTTGTTGTTGTTGTTTTTTGAGATAGGGTCTTACTCTAGCTCAGGCTGACCTGAAATTCACAATGTAGTCTCAGAGTGGTCTCAAACTCATGGCGATCCTCCCACCTATGCCTCCTGAATGCTAGGATTAAAGACATGTGCCACCACGCCTGGCTGGAATCTTGTTAATTTTGTTGTTGTTGTTGTTGTTGTTGTATCAAATAAGCTTAGGAGTTTACTTTCATTCTATTCCAAACCATTCCCACTATGACTTTCACAGCTTACTCAGCATTGAGCTATTAAAATTGTCCGTTTCCTATGAAATACTTTCTTTTCCTCTGAGAGATGGTTTCACATTACTCATGTTAATCAGTTTTACATAGTGTAAATCTATTGTAGCTTTTTAATTTTTATAACACATATGAGTTTAGTATGCTCAACAATTAAATCTCAGAGATGAGAAAATATTTGGGGGAAATACTTCTTCATATACATCCAGCTAAATACCTGGCATAAATCAGTGTCTCAAATGTCACACATGAATTTAATATATATGCAATATTTATCAAATTATAAGTGTTCATTTCAGATTGGGTAGACACAGATCCAAATCAAGTTAAAGTGTCTGAGTGGCTGAGTTGGTAAGGCAGCATCATACTGAGTTGTCATTGGAGAAGTCGCACTCTGACCTGCTGTGAGCATAGCAGTGAGTGTGCAAAGAAGACACATATAATTCTTCCTGGAGAGAGCCAGAGACTTGTAAAGAGTACTTTGAAATCCTGGCTTTGTATTGATTAACTTGGTATCCCTTGATAAGTTATAGCTTCTTCCAAGTTCTAACAATGCCCAAATGTTTATGATGTCAGTATTTTACATTTTTAAAATTTATTGTATTTATGAATGAGAGAGAGAGAGAGAAAGAGAGAGAGAGAGAGACAGCAACAGAGAGAGAGAGAGAGAGACAGAGAGAGAGAGAATGAGAATGCCAGGATCTTCAGCCACTGCAAACCAATTCCAGACACATGAGCCACCTTGGGCTTCTGGCTTATGTTGGTACTGGAGAAATAAACCTGGGTCCACTGGCTTTACAGGCAAGAGCCTTAACCACTCGGGCATCTCTCCAGTCAGATGTCATTTTTTTTTTAAAGAGGGATAGATCCTGTTTAATATTTTATTATTAAAAATAGTAAATATTGCTTTTTCTAGCAATTTAGCAACTATTATGTACCACAAATATGAAATAATACCAATGAGAAAGAAATAGTGCAAGCAGATTGTGGAATCATTTTTGCATGTAATTCATTCTTTCTTTCATCTGTTAGCTTTTCTTCTTATAACACTTGTTCTATTAATTTCATGATAGGCTAAGTTAATATTGGAATAAATACATCTGTATTTCCCTTTACAATGACATTTCATTAAATGTGAAAAAAAAATCTGAGGATTAGGGAGATGTCTTAGCACTTAAGGCTCTTAACTATAAAGCTGAAAGATCCAGGTCCAATTCCCTAGGATCCATGTGAGCCAGATACAAAAGGTGGCATATGCATCTCTTCATTTGCAGTGGCTGAAGACCCTGGTATGCCCTTTCTCTTCCACTCTATCTCCCATTTTCTATCTATCTCTCTCAAATAAATAAAATAAAAAAGTTAAAATGATTTTAAAAATCCTGGAATAAATATATAGAGAGAGGGGTTATGATTATAAACTCCTTCAAATATAGTCAGCCATATTTATTTTACTTGTGAAGTATATATTTTAGAGCTTTGGCATTAATTATACATCTAATAAGTATTGATTATAGCAAATTCTCAAATTCTCTCCAGTTGTTAAAAACTTTTATCCATGAATATGTTCCTATATACAAATAAACAGAGAATATCATAATCACACTTTTTGTAGATTGTGTCTCTTTGGTCTGGATATAATACTTCAATTACTTTACTTTGGACTTTTTTGCATTGCATAAAAATACTATTATGATTTCCCATCCCCAACAAATGGTCAGTATTTTACTCTTGCAATGATAAATATAGAAATATATTTATTTGGTAATTATGAATATCAAAATATATTAATTATTTTAAGTTAGTTAAATATTAATTACCCTTGCAATCCCTGAAGGCTACCCACTTGGGAATTCTCTACAAATGGAATCTATAAGCTCAGCATCCATAAGCAAAAGAGATTCATAATTGTTAAGCAAGTATGATATACCAGAAGCCATTTACTACTTTGTTGCATAGTTATGTTATAAAGCACCAAAATTTTAAGTTCAGAGATAAACTTCATCATGACCAGCTGCATTCAAATATCAGAGAGGAAGCATTATTTGGCCATAATAAAAAGTTTAGATCTGTAAAATATTGTTTTTTCTTCCATCATGAATTCAGTCTCTCCTCTCTCTCTCTCTCTCTCTTTCTCTTTCTCTCTAACTTCTGTGTGTTATATTTTTATTTCATTATTAAAATGGACACAAAATTACACCTTTTTCCATATCCTTCGTACTTCTTTTACATTAGGAGTGTGCTTTTAGATATCCACTTATAATGTTTTGTGTGTGATCAAATGTCACAGGTATTGTGAAATTCTATAATCTGTATTTCGGTTTTAGATTATACTTTTGATAATTTATATTATATATTTAGTAATTTCTTGGTAAGCTTCATCTGTATCTTTTTTAGTTCATGACCTGTCTAAAATTATTTAATTCATAGTACTCCCTTCCTTCTTTAGTTTAAGCAGGATTTGCATGCTCCGACATAATTTTTGGTTACAGGGTCCTTTCTTGGGCTCTGTAGATAGCTTGACAGTTTTCCAAGCACTGGGTACTGAAGGCAACTCTCTTCCCCACAGGACAATAAGATGTCTTCTCTTGGAAGATGCGAAGGACTTCAGTGTTTGGCACATGGGGTCAATGCGTTCATATTCCATTTATAGAGTCTCAAAGAAATGTATAAATACAGCAATGCAAGAATAATTCTTTTCTAAATAAAAAACCAGGGAAGCAAGTGAAATATGTCATAGCACTCCCTCTTTTAAATTGATTATTTTCTACATGACTAAGTATACATGTAACAAAATTATAAACAAAATGCATGACCACCTTTCTGTTTGTTTCACATCCTTTTCTTTTCAGGAAGGCTATCACTTAGACCTCAATGTAACATTTAAATCATCATCCAAGAATATGTCTAACAATTATGGCACATGGATAAACACATACCCTTCAAAAGATAACCAGGACAACAAAATACATACAGTTGACTCTGCAACAATCCATACATGTGTATACATTATAATGACTCAGAAAACAATTGTAGTAAAAGCACAGTATAGAGCCCAACTATAAAAACGTATTCACAAAGATGAAAGTAATTGAATACACGTGATGTAAAATAGAAACATAAACTGTTTGAACGGAGCTGTGGGGCCAGCAAGAGTGAAAGTCGATGTACAGGAGATAGGAAAGGACAGGGAGGACAGTAGTGAGAAAAGAACAAAAGGCGGTATGTGTGGAACTGCAATAAGAAAACCATTACTTTGTATGCTAACCAAAGTCATATAAGCAAACAAAAACTAAATAAATGCGTCCACAATCAACCCTTGAATGCATTTTCACAAGCATTGTTACTTCCTATGTTAGAAACTAGAAGTGCCCCTGAAAAGCCATAGACTGTAGGGCTCTACCTATAGCTACGTATTTTCTTGTTAAGATCCAAGGAATGCTAAAACCGTACATTGGAGTTTCCAGACTCTTCCCTCTTACAAGCCACCACAAAAAGGGACACACTGGACCTAAGTTTTCCTGGCCATCTTTTATTGTTTCAAAACCTCTTCGCTTGTTGCTGCCATGACACGTCTGTACTTCGAGATCTCCTGCTTACTATCCCCAGAACTCCTCTTTCTGCCTACAGAGGTCCAACCCAACCACATGTCTGTACCTCTAGAGCTTCTGCACTTCCGTTCTAGTAGTCATCCCTCTGCCTACAGAGATCGAGCACATTCTTAAGACTGACTGTGATGGGTGCCCTTTTGGATTCTGCGTTCCTCATTTTTCTTCTTGGTCAGCCAAATCCATTACTCTTCTCCCCACTAGGGACTCAACAGTGTTTCACAGTTTTGCCTCCCATGCTTTGACCCCATAATGATATTATCCTCTCAGTGTTTCATGGTCTTATTTTGTATTGAAACACTACTGTGAGTTCCCTGAAACTGAAACTCAAAAAATGTTTTCATTATCTCATTTTATTTCCTTTTCTACAAGCTGCTGTTCATTTCATTTTTTTTTTTTTTTTTTCGAGGTAGGGTCTCACTAGCCCAGGCTGACCTGGAATTCACTATGGAGTCTGAAACTCAAGGTGATCCTCCTACCTCTGCCTCCTGAGTGCTGGGATTAAAGGCATGCACCACCACATCCAGCCTATCATTTCATTGTATTTTTTTTTATGGATGTGTTATTTAATAATAAAATTGTGGGGATGGAGAGATGGCTTAGGAATCGCCTGCAAAGTCAAAAGACCCAGGTTTGCGTCCCCCGTACCCACGTAATCCAGATGCACAAGGTGGTGCATGAACCTGGACTTCTGTTTAATATTGATGATTTATCTTTTGGCTGATGGCTGGGAGATGTTACTTCACTATGGTTTTGTATTCCTCTGGAGGTGACCTTGAGTTCATGTAGAAAGCTTTGCATTCAGATTACTGCTGGGATGAATACAGCCTATAGTGCCTTATGGACAAAAAACAAATAAATAATAAAGCTTCTTCATTAAGTAGATGTTTCTAGAAAAAAAAATGCAGAACAAATACACACTTTGAAGGTCCGAAGACCAGTCAGAAGTATGCCACTGTAGTCAAAGTTGGTATGTCCAGATTGAAAAATGCTGATTTTTAAGGACAGCAAAAAAGGGGGACATCTTGAATATTGTAAAGGAATTGTTAAGAATCCACTTAGAGAAGATTTCAGAAATGTGAGGGGGAAAAAATCATGTGTGTCTGGACAGTTTGAAGATCATCTTTCAGAACTTGGTTTGAGGACTACTTAAATGATCTCCTACAGAAAACTGTTGATATGAGACAGACTGTAGAAAAACTTTACATTAAAATTTGGTTTATGCTTCAGAAGGCAGAATGTTGACTGACCCCCCTCTACAAAATATCATCATTTATGCTTTTATAGGATTGAAATTTAGCCAGTATGCACTGTTAGCTCAACATAGCTACTTGGATAATCGTCATGGAAAAAAATCTCTGAACATGTATGTAAGGGATTGCTGCCCTTACATTATCTGAGCTGAGATTACCCAACCTAAATGAGGGTGGCAGCAGTGCATGGGCTAAGTGTCTGAGACTGCACAGAAAATTAGAGAAGGCTTTTGAGCACCAGCTTTCACTGCTCTCTGCTTGCCACATGTTCAACAGACAACATATCAAGCTTAACACCCCAGGTGATAAAGAATTTAATAAACATTCCAAACAGTATCATGCAGCCTAGTTCCTGCTGACTTGAAGGTTATTCCACTTATAGTTATTCATGTATGATAAATACTTCTGAAAGGAAGCATGCCTTTCTACCAAGTGTATCTTAGTGAAATCTGGACAAAAACTGACCAAGTATCCATCTTAGAAGTCACTCACATAGAGTATGTGCTGGCTCCTGGTCACTACGTGATGGTGAAAGGTGTTGTCATGTCCACAGGTAGCTGGAATTGCTCTGTGCTATGCCCTTGACAGCGATACTATGCTATAAGCACTGATGCTATTTAACAGATCAACTACTGATACCAGGTCCTTCTCATTTTCTTGGGCATATTTGTGTTATCTAATTGGCTGACCTTACAAGATACTAGATAAGATAGAACCTTCTATGTGTCCCTTTAAAAGATTCCTAAATGATTCTGAATTTTTCCTCTGAATTTATAAAAGGAAACCAACCAAAAAAAAAAAATAATAATAATTACCAGTCTTTCTGGGAAGCCATGTTTTGAACTTGTTATGAAAGATTGTAAATACAGTTGATTTAGTTTCAAAGATGAAAGCATGTGATTTAATTTCATGTAATAAAAGATTACATAGAGGGCAAGAGGTGCGAATGGATCATGAATTCAATAAAACTGTACATTCTTCTTGTTCACTGTTATTTAATGTACAATTTTTGCTTGTTTTGCTGTGTGTGACAATGATGATGCTTATATGTCGCTTGTCACTGCACACAGAGATTCATACTCCATGCTGTTCTAGAATTTATTACTTACATTTATGATATTTATGGTGTTGAGAGGCATGCGCTTCAGTTTTCATTGTTACTTTTATGCAGAAATGATCCTTTTGTGAGCTCCTCATCCCATGGTTTTGATGTAGAAATATAATGCCTAGAGATAACACAAAAGTACATATAAAAGTTTACACCTAAGTGTTGGACTTAATGGTAGAGTAATTCCCTGATGTCTATGTGAAGCCCTGTGTCAATCCTAAGCACCAAGTGAGCAAGGAAATAAAGATAAATAAACAATATATAAACTATACCAAGTGTACTTCCTATGAAAGACGGGATATTGTTGTAGAAGAAGATGACCCATAAAGACTAAAGTGTGCATCCATAGGTATGTTTTACGGTCCTTTCATGTTAATATTACTCATGTTGTTCTCACAATGTAAGGTGCATCTCCATATGAGAAAAGGGGAGGAGAGAGTGGAGATTGAATGGCCTCCTTTGCAGAGACACTACCAAACAATTATGGGTGATTTTGTCTGAATGCCTATGTAGGAAACTTGCAAAATATTAGAAAACAAAGGAAGCCTTAGGAAGAGTTGAAAGATAGAGTATTTACTTCGTGGCCCTACTGACATCATGTTTCCCTTCTAAGGGGACCTTGCTCCTTTCCAATCAAAGCCTTGCATTTTAAGTGTAAGCCTCCAAAAGCCAGTCAGCTTTGACTAAGTAAAACTGGTGTATGAGGATTTAAGACCATAAGAGCAAGGGCAGACCAGCTGAAGTCCCTAAAATGACCTGTGCCCACCCACTCTCAGGTGATTGTGGGCCCATGAATGGTACCAGCAGCAGTCTACCTCATCTGTTTCACATCCACATTTATGATGCTCAATATTAAGAATAAATGTGATTTTTATAGATTTGAGTCAAATCTCATAAATGCAAGCCTATGGATTTAGAACATTATTAGTAAGGGAAACATTTCAGAGAAGTATATGGTTACTATAGTTGCTCTGGGAGTGCTTTTAAGGTATCTGGGAAAAGTGTTCAGTGGTTAAAGGTGCTTACTTACAAAGCCTGGCATTCCAATTTCAGTTTCCTAGACACCCACATAAAGCTGGATACAAAAATTGGCAAAAGTGTCTGGCATTCATTTGCATGAGCCAGAAGGACTGGTACACCTCCATGCATAATTAATTAATTGACTACTTAATTAATTAAACATAGGTCAGGCCTAGCTATCTATGTCTATCACCCTTTTCTGGATGGCCTAAAGTATGAGCAAAGTCTAACTGATGAAGTTCTGGAACACATTTTTAGTCTTCATTTAGCAAAAGAATGAACAGTGAGAAACAGGAGTGTTGATGTTTGCTTGTAATTATAACACAGGGAGACTGAGTCAAGAGAATCACATCAACCAAACCAGCCTGGGCTCCACAGAAAACAGTCACCCTGAGATACACAGCAAGCCTCTATTTCATAACTAAAACAAAGCAGAGAGATACATGGTTAATCGAGTAATAAGACTTAGCAAGTCATACTAGGATGGATTTTCAGGGGATGGCTCTGCTGAGCAGAGGGCCTTTGGGCTGTTGTGTTCGATGCTTTTATAATGGGATGAAGAAAATCAGAAAGAGATGATGAATCTTTTTACTTCAAAGAACACAATAGGAGCATTATAAGTTTGCCTCTCAGTCTGTGATCCCCAATCTAAGATTTACCCAGTAGTCACTAACTTTGCTCGGAGATTACAATGGATTATTCATGGTCTCTCCTGTGTGGACATAGAGAGTATAGTTTTACTGTCCAACTTTTCTGCAGATAAACTGAGCTGCTGCCTCTGGTGAGTTTGATGTGGTTCTCTGATGAAATGGACTAGGAGAAGCACTCAAAATGGCATGCCCTCCAGCATGGAGCTGCATAGTCCTTCCTTTCCATATTTCTTCCTCATGGTATCTGAAGACATTTCATTTCCCTTTCTTCTAAAAGTCTTGATAGTAAACTTGGATTCCCTTTAGCAACCTCTAGTCTTGCTTTTTTATTTATAGTGGATAAAGAAATAGGTAGGGACACTATTGGTGATAAATGACAACTATTATATCCACTTTTGCCATGGAGATTTACAATATGAATTTGCTTCTGACGGCCTGCTACTTTAGGATGTATGTGAAATTGCCTGCATCAACATTTTCCCATGTGGTTGTGATCCTCATCATTGCAATCACCCTCAAGTTTTCAAAGTGAGTGTCAGGGACCCTTTCCTTAGAAAGAAGTGACACTATTCCTGGTATAGCACTCTGATTGTCAAGGTCACCCAAAACAAACTTATTACAGTATTACAGGCACACTCTTATGCAGCTCTACAGAGAATACACAGCTGAGTGAATTGTCTGATGACCTTTTGAAACACAGACACACCATACCACTTGATAAGTCTGGTCATACTTCAAACAGTACAAAAAGTAATGTTGATGGAAATGTGTAAATATTCAGCATATACACACATATATCAAGATTCATTTTATTCTTGTGATGACAGGATTTTCATTATATGAAATCTGACTGCTAATATATATCTTACACTAAAACCCCGCCACTATAACTATAGCATTGAATATGCATTTGATTATAAATACGCATGTGCAATCAAATTATTATAGTCTGCCAATGAGAAATAGAAATCTTTCAGAATTTAAAATAAGTTGCCTGTCACTTTATGCTGCACTTAAACCTGTTTCTTTGTCCTTGACCCCAAAGTTGTGCTATACTCTTTGCTCATCAGGCTTAGCTAACGCCTGAAGGAGGCATGCATCATTCTGTATCATTGGGAGTCTATAGAATTTTCTCACATTGGAACCACTCAGAAAGGATTAAATGCTGCCATAAATTCTACACCCTACTGTGACTTTTCTTTGTCACCTTGAGGGTGAGCAAGCTAAGTGATAAGAGGGGAGAGTCATCACCCTGATTAAGATATTTTTGACAAAGATGAGGGCTAGTCACTATTGTGATGACATGAAGTGTGTAAAACTCTGCCAAAGCCCACTGTTTGGCTGGTTCTGAATAAGTTCCCTGGCCTGCTTTGAACAGGCTCCATGACCAGAGCCTGAAAGCAGTCTACAGAAGCTGTCGGTCACAGGCATCAGCAGACAAGCACATGTACCTCCTGTTCAAATGAGACGAACCTCACCCTGCCGTTAAAGCTTGGCAGAAGCCGGAGAGCCATGGCATTCATGAATACTCCAGCCGGCACATTGGCTCCAGGATTTCAGTTTTGTGAAACACTGAGAATAGGTTCTGCCTTTTCCTTTTGCATAATCCGAACTCAGTACATGGGAGACAAAAATGTATATTTTGAGCTGTTTGTAATATGTTGTTGAGTAATCGAAAATATACATTGTACATAACCTCTCTGCTCACTTCACATCTTTCTTTTTGTTTCTTTTTTTTTTCTAAATGGGTACAATTTTATTGTTGTAATAATTTCATGGTGTTGTGTATCAGTTAAAAATTCAAAACTCATAATACACAAATCCATGGTGTATCCTCTCCATTCCACTGAAGAGGGTGTTCTTTCTTTATTCTTCCTGTAATTAAGATATATATATATATATACACACACACACACACTGTTAAGAGATATAGTGGATAGGATGAAGAAAATTTAAGATGCTCAACTACTTTTGTCCAAGTAAATGTCTCTAAAGTGGACTATTTTTCTTGTTCAAATCAAAAAAGCTTTTTACTTTCATATGGTGGCATTAAGTGTTTTTTTTATATTTTAGAAAAAAATCATTGTAGAGATCTTTAAATCCTCATTTTGTTTTAGTTTAATTTCTTACTCAGAAATTAAATGGACAAGATGATTCTTTGGACACTTAAGCACCCCACTCTACTGTGAAAGGAATTTTCATCGGTGAGTAGTAGATTAGAGGGAATAAGGACACAAAAATAAGAACCAGAGAAGTAGAAAACATTAAATGCAGTTTTGAACGTTTTAGGTGCCCAGGTGAAATCAATTTTATTTTTTCCACCTTGAAGAGAAAGGAAGACTGGCTAAGGCTATGACTTCTCTATCAGACTTCTCATAGTGACATCTGTATCATGGTGATAGCATTACACAGATGGAATATGTATCTTGGGAGCACTAAACTATATCATTTGGGGCTGATTGAGTTTGAAATGGCATTAAGAAAATGTGGTACTGTTCCTCATGTGGTAATTAGAAATAATTTATACATAGCTATTAAAAAATACACAATGAAATCACATCTTTTAATTGCTAACTATTTTACTGAATAGATGTTAAATATTTCAAAAGTATTCTCTATTTCTGGCTCATCCTTACCTATTCCTCTAATATATTTCATGAATAAAATGAGATAATTACTAAAAATCACCCTGGAGAATATTTTGCAGAACATTTTGATTTTTTGGGCTCTCTGTGTTTTGCTATTGAGGCTCATATCTGCAGAGGAAAACAGAAGGAAATCACTATCTTGGTATTACTTCTGAATGTTGGGAGCTGTTTAGATCAAAGTTTGCCATCCTTAGGAAAAAAAAAAAACCAAAACCATCCATTTTATAAAAGCAAAAAATAAAATAAAATAAAATGCTAGTCATTTAATCTTTTATAACTAGCCTGAAAGGAAATATTATTTGTTTGTAATTAACACACAGAAAGTAGTCATCAGCAAACTTACTAATAAAATAAGAAGTAATGTAAGTTAAATACATACTAAGATGATAAATGAAAGTACTATTATAATAAACATTTTAATTTCAATTTATTTTGCTGTCTGATAGATATCATACTAATTTCCAAATGAAAAAAAAATCAAAAACTCAAACAAAATACTATTGAACAATGCTTTGGGAAAAATTATCTTGATTATGTTTTGATTAGATGAATAAATGTAAAAAAATATTTAAAAAATGTTTGTGAGGTGGCTATTTTGGTTTAATTTTTGGAACTTCAGGACAACAGGCAAGTCAGGTGAGAATTGAAATTAAACAAATGACCACGTATGTGGCCAAAATGTCCTTGTGAAATTTTATTATCTGTATCTAAAGAAAATAAAACTTATTGTAATAACACAAGCCAATGACATGCTTCACTGTGTTTACATAATATAAAAAAATCATATATTTTAAGTCTAGCCCCTTCATCTATGTTACTCAAGAAGCAAACGTATGATGCGTGAATTAGTCTTGAGTAGACACAGGGATTTGGAATTTGTTTAGAGAGGTTGATGAGAATGCTGAGGAGGAAGTAAGGAAGTAGTAAGAACGGCACAGTAAGGAAAGCTTTGGTCATGCGGTAGGCAAACGGGTAATGCATGTCACTTCATTGGCTCTGTGTGCCTTCACCACGAGTCACTAGTGTGCGGTGTACCCATGCTTGCTGTTCTCCAACCCTGCAGCAGTGACAGGTTCCTTTCTCAACTCAATAATCAAAGATAGTTAAGAATCGCATACTTATAGTTGTGCTTTTGGCATCTAAATGAGTACATATGCTTTCATATTTCACCGTGCATTAACATTTATCACAGACAGAAAGAAAAGCAAACATAAGCAGTATTATAAAGACTTTTGATGAAACATCAACCTTTTGACCATAAAAAGTTGTACAATGTCTATATAAATGTTTTTCAACACATTTAACCAATGGAAATTGCCAGTTTATGTTGGTTATAACTTAATGTAAGTTGTAATTTACAATATTTAAATTTACTTAATAATTCACTGAAATGTGTTTCAGATGGTATTTTATATGAAAACATAGGACTTTAGACAGTTTAGGTAAAATTAAAACATATACATGCTTAACAAACTGAAGCGCAAATTCACTGAAACCTACAGAAAAATTGTTAGAATGTTGTTAGAAGTTTGTTTTCTAATGGAGAGATGTAAACAGAGTATTATTAACTATTAAATATGCCTGATTATGAAAATACTTTGTAAAAACCATGTATTAAGTAAAATATCAAAATATTTTTGTTGTAATTATAAGGAAAGTGAAATCAGAAGACAAATTTATGCCTAAATGCTGTAATTGTACCCATATATTCACATATTTATAATAATATATACTGATACGTCCTATTAATTATATATTAAATTTAAATTATTACCCAAATAGAATGTTCCATCTTGTTAAAATATATCTAGCAAATGAAAGTTAAAGATATCTGGCTCAATCAAGCTGGGATGCGATTCAGTCAGTAGAGTGCTTGCCTACCATGCAGGGAGCCCTGGGCGGCACCTCTACAGCCTCACAGAACCGAGGCCATAGTGCGTGCGGACAACCGCAACACTCAGGATGTGGTGGCAGGGGCATCACGAGTTCACCTCATCATCGAATCTTCCCAGCCTGGGACTTGTCTCACCACCTCCAACAGCCAAAACCATGCCTCAATCAAAGTCATGTTTGGAATAAAAGAGTGGAAAAATCAATGTATTATTATATTGCAGTGAGATCTCCATAGAAGCCAATCATGTTCTTCAGTTACTGAATTTCGGCTGTCCTTCCAAACGCATGGAATTTCAGTAGGCCCACCTCTTCTTCAGAACAGGAAGCAAAAGCAGTGAGTGCAGAAATCAGCACTACTGCGCTTTCTCTTTGCCTCAGTAGAACCCACCTTAGGAACTTCCATGCCTATATGAAAAACATTAAAAATCTAAATATAAATATGCAAATCTCAAGTATTTGTTTTGTTTTCTAATATGTGTGCAGAAACCACTTTATAAATAAAATTTTAGGGCTGGAGAGATGGCTTAAAGTTTAAGCGGTTGCCTGTGAAGCCTAAGGACCCCCAGTTGGAGGCTGCATTTCCCAGGAACCACGTTAGCCAGATGCACAAGGGGGCGCATGCATCTGGAGTGCGATTGCAGTGGCTGGAGGCCCTGGCGCGCCCATTCTCTCTTTCTCTCTATCTGCCTCTTTCCATCTGTCGCTCTCAAATAAATAAATAAAAATAAACAAAAATTAAATAAAATTTTAGTACAGAATCATCCCAGTACCGGGGAGGCCTCTGCTAGGATGTCATTTCCCTCTCCAAAACCCACAGTGCCCACGCTGGAGGTGCTCAGCACCTCCTATGGACAAAACTGGACGTGTCCAACCTGACACCCAATTCTTAGGCTTCTCTTAGCTTTCTCATTTCCTTTGATTTACATGTAACATTATTTCTCACTTTCCATCCTCAGCATTCTAGAGTGTTCTGTTTCCATAAGTCCAGCCTCTCTGTTACCCCAAGTTTAAGCCTGGCTTTCTATTATATGCAATAAACTATAGACTAATGCCCTATATGAAGGTAAGACAACAATAAGGTAAGATTTTTTTTTTAAATCTGGTAACTATTTCACATAAAAATTGTTAAAGCTATCATATAGTATTAAGATACTCTAAAAGATGTTGGTCTTCTATTTTCTTTTCTTTAAGAGACCATTCTTTCCCTGTGCAATGGCAGCTCCTTCTTATTTAACACACAGCAATCTTGTGCTGACCCTGTCATTAAGACACCTTACTTCCTTCCCACACAGCAGGTGGTCCTCTACAGCCTACAGCGGTTCTGTGCAGAGGACAGGAGACCGCCCACCGCTGTGCTCTTCTGTGTGACTCACTTAACGGCATTCCATGCTCAGCCTCTTCCCCCACACTGTGAATACCCTTCATGAAGGACACAGCACAGGCTTCTTGAGTGCCCGTGGAGGTGCCCCAGCTCTCTGTGAACAGAGGTTATCAAAAGGCATGCTTTAATAGCAGAAGAAAAAATATCGAACTGACCTCAGGCATCCATTTAACTTCCTAGATGCTGATTCACCGGTCTCAATGGGACCTGTCAGACAGCTCGAAGGCAAGCTGTTCTGCCTGTCAGTTTATAACCATTTGAAGAAAATGAACTTCTCAGAAATTGAGCCCAAGTAGGGATCAGTTCTGACTTATTCTCTTCTGTGGCAGGGCCTGGCTATGCACTATTGCTTTCTTCGATTGTAGCATTCCATCAGGAGACTAAGTGCAAGGGATAAAATGGTTCCAATTGTATACCAGAGCATTTTCTAATAAAATTCTTTCATAATTGTGTCACACACACACACACACACATACACACACACTTCCCTTTAGATGCTGAAAGCAGATATTATAAAGTACAATCAATAACCATATTTTAATGCCAATGACATATTGATCTACAGGGCAAATATGACCAGTATGAACTTGTTCAGACATCAGATGTTACTCAGCAATGTACCAAACAAAATGAAAACACTGGCTTCCAGAAAGAAAAACAAGTTCATATGACTGGGAGTCTGTATAACAACTTAGAGTCTGTTATTTATAAAATTAGCATTAGTTTTTCCATTGACTACTAGTTTCCTTATTCCTAATAGTGGTATAGCAACAATGGAATAAAAATATTTTGAGAAAAAAATATTGTAAAGCTTGTAAAAAATATATATAAATTAACACAAATAAGATACTCTAATTAAGGTAGCCTGTCTAGAGGTATAGTTCTGGAAAGAACAACTTTTCATGAAATGGAACGTACAATTTTAGACCAAATGTTTTAATGATAATTATTTGCTATATACATGGCCAAAAGATATTGACTTCACTTCATCATTTATTGAAATGTGCTAGAAGTAATGTGCATTTTTGCTATGAATGTCTAGGATGGTAGTTGCATGTGTACCCCAAAATTTTAAGGATTTCAGATGAGAATAAGATGTCTGTCCATGCAAAATTTCAACAAAATTACTATATTTATCATGTGTTGATATCTACTGTGGTATTTTTATACATTATGGATGTGTGTAAAAAATAGTATTAACTGATGTTAAATCTTTCAGATTTTAATGTCTCTCGAAGCTTTTTCTCAGTCTCTACATAATTTGTTCATCCTCCTCTTATTTCACATAGATTTTGAAAGACAGATGGCCTTATAAGTTAGTTAGTGTGTCCATTTCCTGCAGTTTATATATCATTAGTAACAATCGGTTCCCAGGATCTCCACACATACAGGATGACTTGTCTATTTTCAGTATCGTCTACGCTTGGACTATTTATCCAAAGACATTCTCTTATCATCATCATTGATATATTTTAGAGATAATTTGGACCTATGTGCTGTTTTAATAATATTCATTTCAGTTGTTGGTATCAGTTGCTTTAATATGTTATGAGGAGACGGAACAAAACACCACTGCTCTTCAGACACAGCTCCAAGAGGCCATCTGTGTGGCGGCTTGCTGAAACCCTGAGCTGAAGATTCCCTTCAGGTGGTACATGTGTCCCTGGTCTGACCTTCTGAATGTCGAGGGCCAATCTGGTTGAAGAGAATCGGCTATCCCTGCTTGGATACAAAAATGCTACATTGGCCAGGATACCACTTCATTCTGCACAGATCTGGATAAAAATGTCAATAGGAACTGAGCAAGGGAATAATGAGGTGAGATGGACATAGAATAAGTCTAAATGCATAGAGTTTACTTTTGCTTACACATCTAATTTTTAATTAATAATTAATTAAATTAATAATTAGAATAATTTTTGGTTTACTGAATTGTCAGAGGAATTATACATAACATATATTCAGAATAAAAAATTAGTTTAGTGTAGTAATATATAATGTTACTTATTCCACATATTATATATGTATATTACATATTTTTAATTTGTTAATTAAAACTAATATTTAGGTTATTAATTTCTTTTGAACATGGGTTTCTGTTATTCTAGCATCACCCTGCTAATTTTTTTTATTTTTAAAATGTATTTTATTTATTTACTTATTTAAGAGAAAGAGGCAGAGAGAGAGAGAATGGGCACCATGACAGGGTCTCCAGCCACTGCAAATGAACTGTAAATGCAAGCACCCACTCATGCATCTGGCTTACGTGGGTCCTGGAGAGTAGAACCAGGATCCTTTGGCTTTGTAGGCAAGTGTCTTAACCACTAAGCAATCTCTCCAGCCTCATTTTCTTTTCAATAACCCTGCTATTTCTCTAAAGACTTGGATTATAAATAGAACAGAAACAAGGCTCATTGTACAGAAACTTAACCAAGTTAAGGAGACATAATTTTTCAAATACATTAGAGGCAATACTGGATCTAGGGAAGTGTGTCCATGGTGGAGATACCCCAAGTGTTGATACAATCTTAACAGCCACAAATCAGTTTCAAAGAGCCACTTTATTGTGAAAGTAGATTTTATGGGCTGGAGTGATGGCTAAGCGGCTAAGGTACTTGCCTGTGACCCTGAGGACCAAGGTGCTTGCATCTGGAGTTTGTTGGCAGTGGCTAGTGGCCCTGGCACACTACTTCTCTCTCTGTCTCTCTTTCTCTCTCTCTCTCTCCAACTTTCTCTCTTTCAAATAAATACATAAAATATTTATTTTTAAAAAAAACTAGATTTTATAAAGCTTTAGGAATAGTTACAAGGAGTGACAGAGATTATTTTATGCTGCTAGTATAGATAGATTTAGTGATTAGAAGTGTTTTGGGCGTCCTTCTTTGGTTTTAGTATATTAGTTGTTGTTAAGAAAACCTGATTTGGAAGAATAATAGGCACATTTTGTCATACATATCCTCCTTTTAACAACTTTGTACTTGTCATATTGATGATTTCATGAAACAGAAGCGGAGGAGAACAAATGTGTAGATAAAAATGAGTAAATGAGCAGGCGGCGGTTCACGAACTGTGCAACGTGAGTAACGTGCCGGCCTTACTTACAGTGTCTGGAGAGACCCTGAGCGGGCCGGGAGGCGGCCCAAGTGTGCAGCGGAGAAATGTCAGGCGTTCTGGAACCGCTGTGCTCCCTGTTTCCTTTCTGCATTTTTTTTTTTTTTTTTATTTTGCCAGAAGAATTTCAAGCTGAAACTTTTTTGTTTAGGATTTTCCAATGAATGCTCTTACTTATTAAGACAGAGCTACTTTAATTTTCTAAGCTAGCAGAAGTTATTATTGATATGATTGTATAAATAAAACTATGATCAAAGACAAAACCCACAGTGAATGACTCCATTCATAATTGACCAAAGTTTTACCAAACCAAGTATTTTGACACTGGAAGATCAGAGCTTGTAGCTAACAAAAACTGTGATAAATTTTACTTTCTATGTTGTCCTTTGAACTTCAACATCATGAACCTATCAGTAATATTTGCTTGTCAAACTGTAATAAAGTAATGGGATGTATATATATATATATATATACATCCCATTACTTTATTACTTACTATATTATATATTACATATATAATATTACAATATATTATATATATTAATATATTATAATATATATTGTATATTACTTACTTTATTATATATATATATATATTTGCCTATTTTTAGTAGCAGTACTTATAGTTATAGAATTATTATACCTAATATTGTAGAAATAATAACACTTTACAAAGATAAAATGGTCCCTTTTTATTTATATTTTTATCTTTTTATAAAGAAAGGTAACAGTGAAAAAATATTTTTGGCTCACACTTCCACATTTTATTTTGCTTTTGAATACTTCAAATAAACATACATTAGCTTAAATTTTGTGTTAATATTTACACATTTAGATATATTCCCTAATTATTTAATTCTACATGATTGTTTAAAATCATTCTCTATGTGTGTGTGTATGTGTGTGTGTGTGTGTGTGTGTGTGAGAGAGAGAGAGAGAGAGAGAGAGAGAGAGAGAGAGAGAGAGAGAGAGCTATCTCCCTAGGTTGCATAGAGGGCCTTGAAGTTGTTTTCCTCCTACCTCAGGTATAGGCTTAAATTTAAGTATCTTATGGTTTACATTATATTGGTGACAGTTCATTTAGCTATCCTAACCCTATCTTTCCAGAAAAATTCCAACGTTTAAGTTTTCAAAGCAAGAAAACCTTTGATTAAAGCAATACTTTGAATAAAAAATATGTATTCTTTCAATAAGAAAAACTCAGTACATAAACTTGACAAACATTTTCAGTCTACATAAACTTAGCTTGGTTGTTTTGAAGTTATTGCATTATGCAGAATTATGACATGAAAACTCTGGCTCATGTTTCCTACAAAAATAAATAGCAAATTAGTCAAAGAAAAAAAATTTACAAAATAAAATAAAAAGTATCAGTTTAGTTTCCCCTTAAATCTGAATACATGAAGGAACTGTGTATTAGCTCAAGACCTATGGTGTCTCTAGATCGGTTTCTCCTCTATGATCACCTTAGAAGTATGAAGGTCTACTGCACCTGTAGGGCCCCATTCTAACGACCATGTGATATTGGATATGTTGCAAGGCCTTTACCTTCTCCTGTGTCCTTGTATAATATCTATGATAATTTTCTGAGAAGTGATGTTAGCATAAGATAACTGAAGTTTCACATGTTTAGCATAACTGTAAAGAAGTCAATGAAATCATCTTTCTCCATATTACAGGGCGTCATTTACATTTTTGAAGCCTTGCTAAACTTATTCATTAAAAGTTTTAGCTACATATTGATATTTTTCAAATTGTAACAGGAAACTTTCTTGAAAAATGGCACGTGCTCCTCACTCTTGTTAAATACATCATAACAGATCATATCTACTCACAAATTTTTTTTATCCTTTCATTTTTTGTTCATGTTATCATTTTCTGGACCCACAGAAGATATTGATTTTTAAGCTTTTCCATTATTGTTACCAATATATTTAGTTTTCAGATTAAATGCAAGTAGAAAATGCCATTCCTGGGAGTCTTTCCTCTAGCTCCCATTAATTGATCTATTTCAAAGACCAGGTCACATTTCAACAGGTAAACTCACATCTCCTTTTTAAGGTGTATGAAGCAGACCAAAAGGTGTTTGGGAAAACTTCAAACTTGGAGCTTTCTAAGCACCTTACTTAATAAAATCAAGACTTCCTGAGTTTGTTCCTTGTGTTACTATAAAAGATACCCTGAGAAAATCAGTGTAAAAAGGGAGAGTTTTACTATGGGTTCTAGTTGTGGAGGTTTCTGCTCATAATAAGGTGGGTCTTTTGTTCTTCTAGCCATGGGAAGCTGCAAAGGGTGAAGTGGACTATATGTGGCTGAGGTGGACAGCTTATCTCATTCAGGGCGGAAAGGGACAGAGAAAAGTAAGGGAAAAGTAACTGAGTCACTTTCTAGGGCATACCCACAGTGCCCTAAATTCCTGAAATTACACCTCACGTCCTTACATCCTGCTAACTTCCTGTGTCATCCTAGGCTGAGGACTAAGGGTTTATCAAAAGGCCTTTGGGGTTACTCACATGCCATCAAATTCCCCTTACATGTTTCTTTTTACTTTTCCCCACATTTTCTCTACAAGTCAGTACGTACACCATCATTTATCCATTATTTTTGACACTGAGTCACCTTCTCTTGCAAACGCGTCATTCTCTGGAAGAAATTTTCCTACTATAGCCTGGCTTCATCTCTGTCGCCTGATGGTGAGATCTTCATCCCTTGATTTTCGTGGAAGCCTGTCTGCCTGAGTCAAAACGTGGATGTGAGTGCCTGCATACGCAGACCTTCCAAAACTGCTGCTGTAACCACTGGGGCATTTGAACCATGTGGCAAAAAGCCAACGAAACCGTGTTCTGCAGAAAGCAAACTAAGCACTGCTTTGGAAGGACCTGTAATGGGAAGGCTCACGTGTGCTCCTCAGCCCTGTCCAAACACATAGTACATTTAAACTGTGTGATGCACCTTTTAGCCAGATCGCATGTATTTTGGTGATTCGCCAACAGAAATCAGCTGAATGCTCATTGCAAACGAAGTCATGAGGCAAGTTCGCCAAAACATCCTACTTTCTTTTCTTCTTCCCACCTGGGCTGAATTTTAAGAAAGCCTGGGAAGAATTATGGTTCAAATTGAAGTCATGCCTAAATTGGTGGTGGTTTAAACTAAAGTCCTATGTAAATCCCATTTAATGTGAATTTTTTATAACCAAAGCCTACAACTGGTGTCATTTTTCCTATAAGAGGGGAGAAAAACATTTTTCTACTTGCACTCAGCATACAAAATAAAAATTGAGAAGAAAAATCATGCAATAAAATATTTATTAAATATGATTTCCACAGAGCAGTGCAAATAATGGCTTGCTGAATGTATGCTAATATTTTAACTATCCACAGATTGAGTGGGAACAAAAGATTTATTTCCATAGCATTAAAATTGGAATTTTCATTTAATCAGATTGAAAAGGGCACTCAAGGAAAGGTAAAATTTAAGTGATATATTTATTTCCTTAAGTAAATGTAATTTTTATACTTACTTAATTAGATAGTTTGTTTTTGATATCTTTTAAAAAATAAAACCTAATGAAAAAATGGCATAGTACATGTTTTCCAGAGTTGTTAAATGAAATATACCAACTTAGTTCATGGGAAGTTAGTTAATATTTACCTAAAGAGAAAGAAGGAGAATAATTACTATGATTATGCTATATTGATAAGAAGTTAAATCATTTTCGTAGTTGTATTTCAAGCATGTAACTTGGAAATTAAAAATATGTTTAAGTTATGTGATTTAAATAACTGTATAACTAATGTTTTGTGACATTAGGTATGGTAATATAAAACTCCATAGTAAGAATCCCAAAAAATCATATAATTATAAAAGACATTTATCAAAGTACACTGTTTGAGCTTAAAACCATAAAATCCTACTCATATACACATAGAAAAAGTCCTACATATAAGAAAGAACTAAGAATTTTATTCTAGATAGAAAATCAATGATCAAATGCTTCTTTTTCTTTTACTCAGGCCACAGTATTTTAAACACAAGCAAATAATTTAATTCATAAAACAAGAAAATCATGTAGCATTAAGAAGCTAATCTGCAATGTAAAAGGAACAGTGCCCTGTATCTAATCATAATCTCATTTTTCATGGGGACTGCCACTTCTACTCCAGATGAAAGTTGAAGTGATCAGGGAAATTTATTTCTACTTCAAGTAATTAACTCTAAACAGGCATATGGAAATATTTATATTTAAATGATTATCTTTGATACTAAGATACATTCCTTGTTAATGTTTTTGTCTATATTTATTTATTTATTTATTAGAGAGAGAGAGAGGGAGAGAGAGAGAGAGAGAGAGGCAAGAAGAGAGAGACAGAGAATAGGCACGCCAGGGTCTCTAGCCACTGAACACAAACTCCAGATACATGTGCTACCATGTGCATCTGACTTACGTGGATACTGAGGAATTGAACCTTGATCTTTAGGTTTTAAAGGCAAATGTCTTTACCATTAAGCCATCTATCTAGCCTGGTTTTCTATTCTTACTGAAACCTACATCCATGAAATCAAACTGTATAGTTGCCAGTCCTTGTAATCCCAGTACTTAGTTGACCCTAGCCTTGTTTCTTTATGTGTATTCTTAAAGTGTGCATGAGATGGGTTAGCACCAATTTTCTTGTACCCATACCGCAGGTTCTGACGTCGTGAGAGCATGTGCAAACCCCTGTGAATCTGCTCAGCAGTTTAGACACTCTGACTGCCACAGTTTGCTAACATTTTCCAACTGTTCAGCAAAGATTTGATGTACATATAACAGAGTGAAAGTGTTTAAATCTTAGCAATGTCAAATTTCTGGTGTTGAACCTAATGGATATAGGTCATTTCACTCCAACCCTTTCCTTCATGAAGAACTAAATTGCTATTATTAAATTTGAAAATCCTACACCAGGAAAACAAGTGAGTAGGAGACATTAAGGGAACCATGGATGATCTTTTAGTGTCCTGGAACCTTGACCCAGGGGATGTCACATCTTCTGTAGAGGATATGGTAGCACCCTTCCTTGAGGGCTGTGGAGAGGCTGCCATGCAGTGTGAGGGGAGCAGGACATGTGGCTTTCTTCTATTTGATGTTGTTTGTAAGAGTGAACATCTCCTGGAATACATTCAGGCATATGAACCTTCAATTTGCTTATTTCTTGGGAAAAAGTTAAATAAAAAATTCTTATCATCAATTTCTTATGAATTAAAATGTATTCATAGATTATAAAACTTAAAATTTAGTTTATATGTTTTATATGTTTCATAGTCTTTCTTCTAAATATCCAGAGAAAAGATAATTAAATATACAGCTAATATAGTAAGTATGTTTTATTGAATCATATATATATGTGTGCTTATATATATATATAAACATATATGTATGTATGTATGTATGTATGTATGTATGTATGTATGTATGTATGTATATCAGAACTATAACTGAGAAATTTGCTCAGTGGATAAAGGTACTTGTTTACAAAACCTTACAGCTTGATTCCATTCCCTAGCCACCCACCTAAAACTATATACAAAGCAGTGCAGGCATCTGGAGATGGCTTGTGGTTTCTGGAGGCCATAGGATACTCATTCATATTCATTCTCTCACACACAAATTAATAAAAAAAAATCTTTTCAAAATAAGTCAGAACTGTGTTAACTTTCAGCCATTTAGATTCATATTAGAACCTGGTGTGGTAGTCCATGCCTTTGATCCCAGGACTCTGAGGTAAGAGGATCAACGTGAATTCCAGGCCAGCCTGACACTACATAGTGAATTCTAGGCCAGCCAGAGCTAGAGTGAGACCCTACCTCCAAAAACAAAAAAATGAACAAACAACAACAACAAAGCCTGGTGGATGTCGGACAGAAGTCATGCCTTGCTCTCTCTTTCCAAACTCTTCGTATTTTATTTAATGCTTTCTCTCTTCCAAAAAAATACAAAATATACACATTTCCATATTAACAACAGAAATCATTTGTGTTATAATGTTGTATGGGATTAGATATACCCTGTGAGACAGAACAAGGTGAAAAGAAGACCTTCGCTTTGTACACTTAATTCAAATTCTCCACTAAGAGCAGGGAGCATGTGTCATGTACAGTGGATCAGAGCTGGAATGCTGGCTTCACTGTAGGTGGCTGATGTGAGAATTAACAATGCTGTTCTCCCAAAATTCCCACAGTTTTATTCTCCTCTTGAAAGCTTCCAGTGAGGACAAAAATTCATTCCAGTCTTTTGATATAATGAGATGCTTTAACTTTAGTTTCAAAAACAATTAAGCCCTTCATACCATTCTTATGGGATCTACTTTATTTACGTAAACTTGTGAAAGATATCAGCTATGACATGGATAGATATTAGCTTTCCTCTACCCAAAATGCAAAATGCAATTACATAATTAATAGTAACTTTCCTTGAAACAGCCAAATGTATTTTAAATAACAATGCAATTTTAATTGAAAAAAATCATAATTTCTACTTTCATAGAAATAGTCTGTGAAAAATTGCAGTTTATATTGAACCAAGGACTCTGCTCAGTGTTCATATTCTCAGTAAGATTGTGATGTTAATTGTTTTATTGCCCCAATACAGCCTTTCGCTTCCAAAGTTAGCTTCCCACCGATATTTTATAGTATAACCAGTGACATCAAATATAAAAAGCAAATCGTTTAAAGTAAATAAAAAATGCATTGCTGTAAAAATTTAGAAAAATATATAGGGCATAAACATAGTTCATCAGTTAAAGGCACTGGCGTGCAAAGCCTGTTGGCCTGAGTTTGATTCCCCGTTACCATGTAAAACCAGATGCACAAAGTCTCATATAAGACTGGAGTTTCTTGAAAGTGACAAAAGGGCCCTTATGCTTATTTGCCTCTCTCTAATTCTCTCTTTCTCTCTCTCTCTTCCTCTGCTTGCAAAAAAATAAGTAATAAATAAATACAACAAAACAAAAAGTAAAGATATGTCCATTAAATTTGGAATTCATTATTGAAATGATGCAGGGATAATTTTGGGTTATGCCAATGTGTATGAGGTGACTTGACACTATATTTAAAGATATTTTATCTTATTTGATATACGATTTCTTATGAGACTTACTGTTTAGCTGTTTTAAGAAAAACATTACATTCAACGGATGACTGAAAAGACAGGTGCTGAATGATATGTTATTCCCTTCCCTTTTTCCATTAATTGTCTACATGTTAATGACATGTCCCTAATATTTCCATGAAACTCCTCCACAGTGTTTCCTTTAAAAACAGGGCAACAAAGTCTTATTAGAGTTAGTGAAAAGAGACTGCCTTTTTTCTTTGGTACTATTATACCTAGTGTTTACACACTTGGCTTCTCATTATTTACTTTCAAAATATAGTTTCTCCCTCTCATTGTAATGTGATGTTACCTGAAATCCTTACAGCATGAATTGTATGTATGAATATCCTATAAGTGTTTTTTTTTAATTTTTCCTTTAAGAACCCAACATGGCTCAGGGAAATTTTGCGGAAGAGGGGGCGGAAAGAATGTCAGAGACACATGTTGGGTCATAATATGCAAATATTTAGCTTACCCATAACTGTGGGCTAACTCTACAATGCATGACCCGTATACCTAAACAAGGAGGGGCCAAGGGGAGGGGGTAGGTCACAGATGAGCCTAATAATGGTACCAAACTGACTGTATTTGCTGAATACAAAACTGACTAATAAAGAAAAGAAAAGAAAAAAAAAAGAATTCAGTGTTTACTTCTCTACCTTCTGAATCTTCTTTGACTAACTTGTCCACATCAGCTCATAACAATAATATTCTAGAAAACGTCTAAAGTTGATGCATTTTTATGCTCCTCTTTCAAGTTCTCAATGATGACCAAAATCTTTCCATTCTTCTCTACTTCTTGTGAATATACATGTTCCCAGGCTTGGGAATCTACTCAGATATGTGATAACTATAGTCACATCATTTACATATTTCATGTTAGAGACTTAATAATACTGAGCTCATAGAGGTAGGAAAGACATTGAGCTGTAACTATAGTCTGATTCAATTCAATAACATGTCAAAAGAAAATATTCATTGAATGCTTGGAGTAAATTGTTATCCAAGACAGCAAGGAGGTAGTCCAATAAAGACAGGAATATATCAAAGGGATGTCATAAGACGCTTTCTTGGTCAAATCTGGAAGAATTTAAGCATCAACACAAATTATAGCCATGAATTATAACTATTTGAGTACCTTTATTTTAGATTCAATTGTATCTAATGAATTAATGAATTCATCTGAAAATGTCATAATCAACTACATTCTCAGAATTCTGTCTATGATAGACTACAAAATCTGGAGATAGAAATATGAAGTTTTCACACAGGCTCAATTGCTAATTCTCATTTCCAAAGTCTAAGTCAATTTCTGAGTCACTATTATTAGAAGAATCTATAGAATTACAACATCTATAGTTGCTATATTTGTCAATTAATTTTTAGGCAGTCACTCAGGATTTCAGAATTATATATTTGACTAACTATTTTGTGTTTTTTATGATTTTTACATAATTATACAAAGGATAGAATAGGAAAAGATGGGAAGAAGTAATATATATTGATTAAAATTGGACTCATCCTTTGCCTGTTTTTACCTGGAAGTATAAGCAACATTTTGTGTGTGTGTGTGGGGGGGTGTATGTATGTGTGTGTTTAGCATCAACACTGGTGGAAAGATTGAGTGAAGTATACACATTTATACATGAGAAGGAAATAATTAAATATGAATCATAAATCTTTAGAATAAAAAAATGATTTGGGGCTGGAGAGCTTGCTGAGTGGTTAAGGTTCTTGCCTGCAAAGCCAGAGGGCCCAGGTTTGATTCTTCCAGGACCCATGTAAGCCAGATGCGCAAAGTGGTGCATGCATCTGGAATTCATTTGCAGTGGCTAAAGGCCATGGCGAGCCCATTCTCTTTCTTTTTCTTTCTCTCTCACTCTCTCTCTCTTTTTTCTTTTTCTCTCTATCTGCATGTCTATCAAATAAATAAGTACAAACAAAAATATTTTTAAAAGATTTGGAACTCCGATGATTGCCATGGAATAGATGAACTAGTTCTGTGTCAAAGCCTTCTATTGTCCATTAGTCCAACTTTAGTCTAGAGGCTTCCATCTGCAAATTGCTCTGGTTTAAAATTACAGAGACTGGGAAGGTAATCTCAGTGGTTATAGATGCTTGCTTAAAAAGCATTCCAGAATGGGTTTTATTCCCTAGTACCCACATGAGACCAGATGCACAATGTACTGCAAGCATCTAGATTTCATTTGCAGTGGCAAGAGGCCCTTGGTACCACACAAGTTCTGTCTGTCTGTCTGTCTGTCTCTCTTTATCTCTCTCTCTCTCTCTCTCACACACACACAAGTGAATTTGAACAAGTAAACATAAATTACATTAACCATTGAACTAGGAATATCTAGGTACTTTCAGCTGTTTTTGACTACAACTTTTCCCTCAGTGAATACTTAGTGAAAAGTAAGATTATACTGCAAAAAAACAAACAAACAAACAAACAAACAAAAAAAAAACATACAATGAGATAGTGAAACTCTCCTATATATGCCATCAGATTTGAACTAGAAACACTACACAATGAAATAATTGGTCCACTGTTGAGAAGAAAGCAAAATTAAATATCAGTGTCCTATTTTTAATCTCAGTCCTATTTATTTATTTAATGTTCATTTGTTTATTTTGACTACTATGTTTTTGTAATTTTTCTAGGTCAGGTACAAGGGGCACACATGTCTAGAGTTCGACTGCCATCGCTGGAGACCCTGCATGTCGGTTCTCTCTCTCTTTCTCTCTCTTTCTCTCTCTTTCTCTTTTGCATTAAAGAAAAGGCAGTCTGCTGGGCTTGCTTCAAAATAAACAAATATATAAATGATTTGAAAACACAGTATCAATTCTTTGTCATCTCTATACCTTTTCCACCTATTTTCTTCTGTGCATGGATGTTGGTTGACATACCATTCCAAGAGGCAATCAATCACTTTGAGCCTCACATAACCTTAAATATGGTATGCCAAGGACATACAGCAATGGCTATTCTTTACCTAGGACTTTGCCCATGACAGTGTTTGCTAAGAAAATCTCAGAAATTTGCATTTACCAAAGCTAGAATAAAGGATTTAGAAATTTTTAACATTAAAAATATGCTAAGTGCTCAGTGAGACAGATATATTTAATGACTGAAATATTACATAATATTTACATGTATTGAAATATCACTTGATAACCCATAAATATGCACAATTCTTAATTATAAAATACATCAATCAATCAACCCAGTCAGTATAATTAACTAAATAAACCAATTTGATTAAAATATTTTGAAATTAACATGAATTATACTTAAAATACTATGATTAACTTATTATTTTATTAAGAAAAGTGGAGGGACAGCTAATCAAAATCTAAGAGGATATAAATAAAACATATGTAATCCTACTTTTTTGGACAATGGAACACTCAGGAGCCATAGATTGTTCCTAGAAAATTTTCAGTGCCAGGGATGGTATATCTTCCAGTGAGTTATTGGCCACGGAGGTCCCTGATGCCCCCAAAACATTATAGGCCATTGCCGAGGCCCTTGGTTTCCCAACAGGAATAGATGGTAAGACCCTATTGCTGAATACTCCATATACTTGGGCTGCAAGGCCACTGAGAAATCCTGCAGGAACTGAGCTGATAACCTCCTCCATGTAGACCAGCTGACAGAAAGCTAGAAGAAGCCGTTCTGCATGCAGTTCAATGGGAGAAAGAGAAATCACCAGTGATGATACTCATCAATGGACACTGCAAGCCATATAATTAGCCAGCCAGGCCAAATGAGCCAACGGGTGCAAGAGTGGCACGTCTGTCATGGTGGAAACCAACTGCCCTCTAATTGGACTGGAGGCCTGCTCCATGGGAAGGGAATACATCCCTGATACTGAAAATTTAAAACAGGGGTATTCATGAGCCCTAGGGGTGTAACATCTGATATTGTCTGGCCAAATGTATATACTATGCTTATCAAACTGCCCAGTAAGCACTTCTGTTAATGTTCACACTCTTATATTAATGCTATTCTCACTTTTGGTTGAGAATTTACTCTTTTCAGATGGCAGTGACCATGGGACGACTCAGAAGGTATCATGGTGATGTTAAGAAATGACCACAGTGCTCAGTACTGCAATATCTGTATCACACCTTCCAAGGTTCAGGGTCCAATGTGGAAGAGGTGGTGGAAAGAATGTAAGAGCCGAAGGAAGGGCAGGACTCCATACAACAAGCTCCCTCCAGACAAAAAATGGCCTGAATATCCATGGCCTCACAGTGCCTGACACTACCTGCATAAGACCATCATAAGAGGAGGAAAAGATCAAGACATCAAAAGTAAAAGAGAGACTGATTGAGATGGGGAGGGGGTATGATGGAGAGTGGAGTTTTAAAGGGGTAAGTGGGGGGAGGGAGGGTATTACCATGGGGTATTTTTTATAATCATGGAAGTTGTTAATGAAAAATTTAAAAAAATTAAAAAATATTATTTATTTTTCTTTTTTTCTTTTTTAGTTAGTTTTGTATTCAGCAAATACAGTCAGTTTCGTACCATTATTAGGCTCATCCGTGACCTACCCCCTCCCCTTGGCCCCTCCTTGTTGAGGTATATGGGTCAATGCATTGTGGAGTTAGCCCACAGTTATGGGTAAGATAAATATCTCTGCATCTCATGACCCAACATGTGGCTCTGACATTCTTTCTGCTCCCTCTTCCGCAAAATTTCCCTGAGCCATGTTGGGTTCATTTTTGGTCTGCTTCAGTGATGAGGTGTTGGGGACCTCTGAGGCTCTGGCTCTCTGATTTGGTAGGAGTTGATTTTTCTCTGTGTTGATCTCCTTCCCCCTTGTGCTGGTATCCGGTTCATCAGGAAAACGGCACCCTTGCTTGTTTCGCCAATTTTTCTTGGTTTCAGCCGGGGCCCTCTGGAGATATGGGGTGGCTCTCTCCTTAGGACCTACATCTATCTGAAAAAGAGAAGCAGATTCTCCAACGGAGAGTAAGTCAGCACCAGGACAAAAGAGATAAGGCTTACTTCTTTTATAGAGAATTTAATAGGTGTAGGCCCTGTTGTAGCCCATGATTGATGGTAGCTTGATATTGGAGAGTGGGCTTATGTTTGGGTATGGTTCTGACTTGTTTCCCAGCTCCAGCTATGGGTCCTGTACCACTGAGGAGATCAGTTAGCCAAGTTAAGAGCAGTTGGTTCCCCACCATGGCTGTGTGCCACTATTGCACTTGTTTGGGCATCACAACAAGTTATTTGCTGCTAAGTAGGTTAGACCATGAGTTGCTTGGACAGATATTGGTCAATTTCCCTCAGTCGCCCATGTAGCACCTTCTGGCACTAGACGTGCTGACTGTCTGGGGACTGACTCTCTTCCAACTTCCAGCCATGCCATTCTATTTTGCATGTCAACCACATAAGGTTTCTTCAGCAGTAGTGTCTTACCACTAACCTTTGGTGGGTCATCAAGTACTCTGACAGAAATCTGTCTGTCTTTTCAGAAACCTTGTAGGTCTCTCTGATAAAAAGCTCATTGTGGATGATAGCCCCATGCTGGTACTGGGAGTTACAGGTCAGTGCTCACTAAGAAAATGAGGAAAAAGATAACTAATATACAAGAGTTAGAGATAAGAGAGAGAGAGAGAGAGGGAGAGGGGAAGTGAGGGAGGGAAGATGTAGAAGATTAAGGTTAGTAGTGATCCTACCCTCTCCAGTGTCTTGAGGTTCAGGTGTTCCCTGTGAGGGCCTGATGAAGGATCAGCCATTTGATCTGCCATTTAGTAAGTAGAAAATTATGGTACCATTGCCATTTGGGTCTAGATTTGTGTTTCCCACCCCTTTGATGCCATCCCCTACCTCCCCTTCCATCCTAGTGTCTATTCCACAAGTTGCTTGCTGGATATGTACGGTATCTTGGGTAGATTCAGATTAGGTGGGGTAGATGAGTGTGATTATGTGGCGATTTTTTTTTTTTTCTGTGATTGGGTAAGTTCACTGAGAATGATCTGTTGCAGGTTCAACCATTTTTCCTCAAATTTCATTGTGTCATTTTATCTTACTGCTGTATAGAATTCCATTGTGTATATATACCACATCTTAGTTATCATTCTTCTTATCTTAGTTAGCATTCTTCTAGTGATGGACATCTGGGTTGATTCCAGCTCTTAGCTATTACAAATAGAGCCACTATAATAAAATATTATATAAGAAAAAGCACCTACAAACATAAACTTATAGTATGTAAAGATATATATGTTTATGAAGAACATGTGTACATAACAGGCTTCAATTGTCAAATGAATGCGTTCTGAATATAACCATAACAAAGTAAGTATATGTTCCTCATAACATGCATTTGTGAAAAATAACAACAAAAAGGTTGCCAAGCAAATGATGGAAAAAGTAATATAGAAACAGTAGGTGTTAGAGTAACTACCGCATAAAGGTTCACAAGCAGTTGTAATTTAAAACAAGTGTAGTCAGGCTGATGACAGAAACCTTTAATTCCAGCTACTTGGGAAGCTGAGGCAGGAGGATAACCCATTCAGGACCTACCTGGGCTACAGTGTGGATGAAGGCTAGCTTGGATAACTCAGTGAAATAGAAAGAACAAGAGAAAAGAAAGCTAGGGTACAGTTTAGTGACATATAATTGGCCTGGCATATGAAACCCTCTACATCCGATCATTAGTAACATAAAATATAAAAAAAGAAACTTCTATGAATTAGTGAAAGGAATAAATGGTGTAAAGCAAATAGTGGACAGGCAGAACGGCTTTTGATAATGAATGAACTTTCTAAGAAATCTTTTCCGTATGCCTTTATGTATATATGTATGTATATAAATAAGCATATTCAGGGAAAAGCATATTTATATATCTTTTTCTTAATGTTGTTAAATAAATATCTCATAGTCACTTATTTACTTATGTTTAATAGATTACAGTCTTGTATTCCCTCTCCCCTATACCGATTTCCCTAGGGCCCTCCTTAGAAGGCTTATGAGATTTGCACTGCCTCTCTCTCTTTCTCTCACACACACACTTATAAATGAATAAAAAAAGTAAAAATAAATTACATGGATCATTAATTTAGGAATATCTATATACTTTCAGATACTTTTGACCACAGATTTTCCTTCAGAACATACTTAGTGTAAAGATAGATCATACTGCAAAAAAAAAAAAAAACCATGAAATGAGATAGTGAAACTCTCCTATATATGCTGACAGATTTGAACTAGAAACACTGTGCATTGAAGTAATTGGTCCATGGCTAAGAAGAAAGCAAAATTAAATATCAGTGGCATATTTTTAGTCTCAGTCCTGTTTATTTATTTATGATTTGTTAATTTATTTTGAATACTATGCTTTTATAATTTTTTAAGGTCAGGTCTTACACTAGCCCAGACTGACCTATCATTGACTCTGTAGTCCCAGGGATTCACATGTGGCATCACAAAGCCCTCAGGCAGTCTCCATGGGAGAGTGGGTGGACCATGCCTCAGGGTATTCCCACTCACTTTGTAGCTTTTATATCTGCGTTCTCTTCCACAGTGTTTCCTGAGCCATGGCAGGCCTGTCCATGGTCAATTTTAGTGTTGAGTTCTTTGTAGCCTCTGGATTTCTGCTTTGTTAGTCACTGTGTCTGCCACCATCACCCTGGAGCTGGTTGTTAGGCTAGCAGTGAGAGCAGCTGTCATGGTGTTGTTTCTACTGCAAGGTCTCCTGGGCCCTGGCAGAATTGGAAGAGGTGGCAAGTCTCCTGATGGGCAGAGGGTTGTCTTCATGTCTTGTCAATGAATGTCAACTCTCCTCTGTTGTCTGTAAAAATAAAGCAATAAATTATTTAGTAAATTATTTAGTAAAGTGGAGTAGTAATCTTTTCATCAAAGAACATACACTGAAGAAACTTAATGGGAACTTCAGAACGATAAAGATAATAAAAGTCATGTTAAGTGGTTTGTGCTAGGAGCACAGCTCAGAACTCTGTGGTGTTGAGTCATAAACTGCAGCTCTTACAGGCCCTGCATAGTCCTAACTCCAGAGCTCGTGTCTCCATCCATCTCCTCAGAGCACCTTCCAAACGTGCGTAATGAAGGTCATGGCATGGCTTCCACCATGGAGGCGTGGACATGCCAGACATGTGGAGCTCAGCTGAAGCTGGACCCACCTAATTACAGTCAATAGTTCCCAGGCACTGCCAAGAAAACACTTCCTAGCATCGACAAAGAATTCCACCCCAAAGAGCTCAACTTAGCACTTCTACAAATGAAACGCCTTTAAACAATTTTCTCCTTCCTGTTCACATAAGTTTCATTGAAAACATAAAACACCAAGCTTATATACTGACAGAGAGCCTTGATTCTCCCAATCCATGACAATCAATTATCCAGTGACATGGTATTAAAATAGTACACATATGTCCTTAGCACCTGGGAAAGAAGTAAAAAGTTGGCCTTTTTTTTTTCTCCTTCCCTAAAGTTTTCTAGAGGATTTCAACCTGTTTATATATGGCCCTTCCTCAAAGTAGAGGATAATTACTTTAAACAAATTCCATCTGTACTGCTATTATAACTCTATTTGGTAAAAAGCAAAACAGAGTTCCTATTGTTTTTCAATCTCCAAAATATTTTCACGCAATCATATGCAAAGGAAGCACATGCTCATTTAAGGGCATCCTGCTTTCTTCCATGTACATACATATGTTCATTTCATTCCAGGTGATTCATCATTGAGAAGAGAGTGAACAAAGTCCAACAAGAAGGAGATAAAGTTAATAAGTTGAAGCCAGAGGAAGAAAATTAATACAGTGAAGCCAGGGAAAAATTGCACATGAGGTGCTATGTGTGGGCTTGCTCAGTGTGGGCTGAAAGCTTGGCTCTGTTCTTCTGGGAGATCAAAGCCAGAAGAAAATATAAATAGATGATTCACAGCGTCCAGTCGGGGAGAGACACACAGGTGGCCCGCCTGATGGACAGCTATGCTGTTAAATTTCTTTCCTAACATGAATTTTTTCCCATGGCTTTTCCTAAAAAGAAAATATAATTGCAGCTTGAATATATGTTCCCTGTACAGTAACAAATTTCCACTAAATATTTGCCTTAAAAATTAATTCGAATGTAGATGATAGTTCTTTAGCAAACTTGTACATATAGTTGCCATCCATGCCTGCACTTTGGCATCTGAAGTTGCATTTTGCCCACAGACATGAAAGCAGAGACTCTGCTGTGCTCACACTGTATTAACCACAGTTTTCTTCAGAGTAGCCAAAAGGCATGAGCTACTCTTGGCCATTTGCATATGACTACTGAAAAGGTGGCATATCCTGTAATAAAATCTTATTTAGTCATAAATCTGGAAGCCGCTGCTAACACGTGCTAATTGTAAATCAGTTATTTGGTGAAGGTTTGGCAGAATTTGGCTGAGAATCCATCAGGTCCTACACTTTTCCTTTTGTGGAGGTTTTTGATTACGTTTTCCGTCTCGATAGATGAAATATATTTGGTTAAAAGATTTATCTGCTCTGAATCTAGTTTTGGTAGGTGGAATGTATCTACAAGTTTATCCATTTTTCCAGGTTATCCAATTGTGTGGAATAGAGGTTCTGGAAAACGTCATGATGATTCTTCCAGTTTCATTGATGTCTGTTGTGACGTCTCTTCTAGTTAACTTGAGACTTATACTTTTTTCCATTTGATCAAATTGGCCACAGCATTATCAGTCTTTTTTAAATTACTTTTTTCAAAGAGCCAGCTCTTAATCTCATCAATTTTCTTATTTCTTTTCTTATTTCCCAATTAATTAATTTCTGCTCTGATCTTAATTATTTCTTTCTGCCTGTAAATCAGTCTTATGCAAAGGGACAGAGATTGTGTGAGGTACATGGAGTACTAGTTTCAGGGGACAGGCAATGAAGACATGGGTAGCTGCTATTTTCTGGGTATATTATTTTCATTTCAGTTGGGGAAATTCATTTCATTCAGTTGGGCAAAACTTCTGTGAATGAAGGTGATGACCCCTGCCCCAAAACATGACTGTAGTGAACGCAGCACAGCCATATACCTCGACTGATTCACATGCTGAACATGATGTTATCTGTATTGAACCACATCGAAAACCCACTCTCGGGCTGGAGAGATGGCTTTGCAGTTAAGGTGCTTGCCTGAGAAGCCTGAGGACCCAACTTCAACTCTCCAGTTCCGGATGCACAAGGTGGTACATTCACTCAAAGTCGCACATGCGCACAAGGTGGCACATGTGTCCGGAGTTGGATCATAGTGACCGGAGGCCCTGGCTGACCAATTCTGTCTCTCTCTCCTAAAAAAGGCAATTCTGTTAGGCTTGCCTCAAAAACAAAATATTCTCTATCACAACTCATTACAACATTTCTAGACTTAAGCTAATATTATAATGTTCTTAATGCCATTCCTTGGAAGCATTTTACAAAGACTTTCAAAACATAATCTAATTATGCCACTGTATATTGCCTTAGTAAGATTATGCCACATATAGACATTACAGTCTTTCTTTTCAAGACTGAGTGTGGATGTATCTGTTACCATTATGCTCTGAAGTTTGTAATAGAGCACTTCTCTGGGCTCCATCCCAAGCTTGAACTCCACCAAAGTTCTCAACACCCTACAGGAAAAAGCTTAGGCTCCAGAAATACAGACTAAACATACATACTATGAAAAGAGGGGACTGTAACTTCACCTGACTTGATATCAACAACACGGTATCTTTAGTCCTTTACCACTAAGAGTGCCAGTGTGAGAGACTTTTAAATACTAAGTATTTGAAATGTCAGAATGTGAATGACTGAATCTAGAATAGAAAATTCAGTGTGTGAATGACTGAATCTAAAGCTTTCTTACTTAAGACATGCTGCCCAAGGAAGAAAACAGCTATGAAAAAAAAAAAAAGACTGTTTATACAACCTTCCTTCTACGTGGTGACTTTCACAGAAATCAGCTCTCTCTCAACTCTACTGAGACCCGTGATTACCATGAACATAGACAACGGTCTTAAAAATTGAAACAATGGTTATTGAGATATTAGCAGACTGTCCTACAGTCAACAAACCAATGTTCAACTGTTTAAGCACTTCATTCTCCAGAGAGAAATTAGGGACACATTTCAAAGACTGATCTGTTACTTTCGTTGAGAGTCATCTAATACGTCATGTAAGCACCCCCATGACGCAGCTCCTCCACATTCTGCAAGCAGCAGTCGACTCTATGGCTCTATGATTTAGCTTTTCCCATGACCTGTGGTTCATGACGCCTCTGGTACAGGCATATTCTTGGTCTATCTTTGCGGTTATACCATGAGTCTTGTCAACCCAACAGTGTGAATTGTATAGGAAATCACTTTAGATCTCTGCCCTAATTCCCAAATGAATTTCAAGTTCCCTCTTATTGGATCATTATAGGAACATTCTAGTGTCCTATTTTTTATCTAATATGCGTGGCCCAGTTGAGACAAGTCCTGGTGACCACTCCCTTGAATTTTAGACTTATAGAAGTATGTACTATACAGATATGGAAAGACAGGAAATCAAAAACATGTTTGTAGTTAAAGGAATATGCCATTCACTCTCTGGTATCATCTGGTAAGAAGGTCCTATTGGGACCACTCCATATTTTTCTTATTCATAAGTAGTTACCATTACATAATCTGCCTTGGTTAGTGTGAAATCTGTCCATGAACAAATGCATTATCTCTGAGGCATAGCTGTGGTGTTACTCACACACCAATTCTTCAGGACTGTGACACTTTTGCACAAGTTAGTAGAGTGTTGGAATGAATAATGTGCCTCCAATGCAGTACAACAAAATTGCCTCACATAAACAACATGAAGGTTGATTAGTCACAGTGGCCAGTTAAGCAATGGCAACATTTTTTCAAATACATATCAATGGCCTCCCTTTATGGATACATCCAATTACCAGGGAGTGCCGCAAGCCCTAACAACTAGAGCTTTGGTTATAACTATTGATTTGCTTGCAACAGGTGTGACTGGATTTCTTATTTCAAATGAATTAAATATTCTCAGTTCACCCTAGTATTTATATACTCTCCCCTGATAAAATACTAGTGCCTTGAACAGTAGAGGATAGCAGAATCCTTTCTAAGCTCCTGTCTGTAAGTATCCAGGTAAAATTTCTCCAAATTTTTTTAAATTTTATTTATTTATTCATTTATTAGAGAGAGAGAGAGAAGAGAGAAGCAAATGAGGTAGAGAGAGGGCAATGAGGAGAACGCATGCGTCAGGAACATTGTTAGCCCCTGCAAACAAACTCCAAACTCCAGACACATGTGGCAACTTTCACATCTAGTTTACCTGGGTCCTGGGGAAACAAACCTGGGTCCTTTGGCTTGGACACAAGTGCCTTAACCACTAAGTCTTCTCTCCAGCCCTCGTTCTTTACTTTTAATGATTTAGAACTGAATGACAGTAATTAGTAAGAATTTAGGACCTTAGAATCAAAAGAAATATGGGTTTCCCTCCCAGCTTCTGGACTGCACCTCCGACAGATCACACAATGTTTTAGTGAGCAGTCATCTCCCAGTCAGTGCTCCTATTGTTTCTGAGTGAGCAGATATGCTTTTCATCTCTCTAATATTATTTTCATTTCTCATTAAACTTGACTCCAGAGAGGTAGAATATAAATGCTTTCAATATTACTTTTGTTGGGCATAAAGAGCTCAAGAAGAGAGAAGTAGGCTCAGCCACAGAGGGAGGTTTCCATGAACAAACTTGACATCTTCTTGTCTTATCCGCTTATAGCTGATGCTAGGCATGAATATGGGTGGCTAGAGTTCTAATCTCCTTTCTATTAACTTATCTTAATACACAGAAAAAAAAATATCTTCTTCCCTTCCCCGCTTACATACTGTACTTATTGGGTGTCCCCATGACTATGTTATGCTTTTTTACTCATAGTAGTGGGAGCAGATTTAATTCTTCTGGATGTAGTAATGCAAGGTGGAGTCATGAATCAGACAAGTTCTTTCATCCATTGGTTTGGTGATAAATGGGCCTTTGTTAAATGGCACATGCATGGTCACTAAAAGTTGCCCCTCCGTAGTTGTGGGATACAAACCCCATACTGGAGTATTTCGTGACATTCTGAATTGTTATACCATCATTATCCTTGCCACACTCACCCTGCTTCACTCATCCAGAGTTTGAATGCAGCACCGGGTATTGAAACTATTCAGAGGGAAACTGTGTTTTTGTTTTATTTTATTTTCTCAGAATTCTCGAGGTTCTCATGGGCAAGTTAGGAAAAGAATCAGTATGAAAGAGAGAAGGGAGGAATACAACCTTCCATTGTCCTTCCCTCAGCAGCTACTTCCTAGTAAGTGTCATATGACTTGTGCTGATGATCTCTCTCTACTGTGTGAATACTTCCCCAGATTTCAATGCTGACCAGCTCTCTAGCACCCCAGGGATGGACAGTTAAAAAAAAAAAAAATATATATATATATATATATATATATGTATGTATATATTCTATATCCTTACTGCTGCTTACCTAAAATAACAAGGTAGGGAGAAATGTTTCACAGCAAGATGAAATGTTGCCCAATTCTTAAATGTCATGGACCAGGGATACGATTTATGGTCAGAAACAATGGTAGCTGACTGCCAAATTCTAGCATACAGTGACTCATTTTAGTTCTAATTAAGAACTAATAATGATCAGTCTTGTGGGTACTCTGGGTGATTGTGCTCATGTAGTCATCGAAGAAAGGAATGACTTGATGACAGCTGTTTTATCACTGTCCTTGAACTACCTGCTTTAAGTGGTCTAGTGATCACTTCAGAGAAGCCTGCTTGTTTGTGACACACCTTGCCGGTGTCAAGGCATGAGCCTGCAGATTACCCTTCAGCCTCAGGCAAGCTGTCTCTGTGAAACTGCATGGGATATTTGTGTCTCTGTAACATGTGGAACATCAGTTTCATCAGATCTGTCAGAACACATGACTTCATTTGGTAGCCCATCTCTTCCAAGGCAGGCAAATTGGGGAGAGCTGCCACCATTCCCAGAGAGAAAAATAATGCAGATCTGTGGACATCTTATTGTATACCACATGTGGCAGCAAGATGGCTTAACTTCTACTAACTGCATGGATCCTTCTCTGGGTTTCACCCAATATTTCTTTGCCATAAGTACATATCTGCTCCCTGACCTCTCAATGCTTCTTCTGTCTACACATTGTAGAGATGTGCCTTGGTGGACTGGTACCTCGACTTCATTTCTTTCTTTACTTATTTTTTATTTTTATTTTTTTTTGAGGTAGGTTCTCACTCTAGTCCAGGCTGACCTGGAATTCACTCTTCATTCTCAGGGTGGCATTGAACTCATGGAGCTCCTTCTACCTCTGCTTCCCAAGTGCTGGGATTAAAGGTGTGTGCCCCCACGCTCTGCTCTTAGGCTTCATTTCTTGATTTTAGTTGTGATGGAGAGCTCAGCAGGGTAAAGTCACTCCAAGATACCAACTAGATAAATAATTTCTTCTTTCTAGTTTCTTAACTGGAGTAGACCAGGATGGACCATAGTTTATCTTTTAGTACTAACTGTTTTTCCCCCTGAGCTCATAAAATTGTATCACAAAGTACCTCCTATTATAGTCAAACTAACTTGATTACAAGTGTTTCCTGAATCACCAGTGGACACAACTATCAAATATCCACTATTGCTGAAGTCTCCTGTAGAAGCGTCCTCTCTTAGATACCACAGGTGGCCAGATTTCAGTGGTACCAGTTCCCAAACTTCTTGGAATCTGAGATCAAAAGTCCAAAGGATGCAGTGCATAAATGCGGTCTTCTATCCTTTCCTGTACCACAGCTGTGTTAGTGTGCTGTTGCTGTTCTTACACATTTCTGTAACTGCTGCATCGCTGAGGACGTGCCACGCCCTGCCGTCTTTCATATACTTGCCAAATTGACATGCAGTGTCTTTGTGCTTCACAAACAAGAACGTGGTTACCTTTGGATCCGATCAGATGAAGCAGAACTCCTGAAGGCTTGGTTTGATCCCATCCCATTATCCAGATGGAGCTGTGCCATCCTTGTTCTTTCCAACTGCCACCTTAAAAAAATAATCTAACCACACTGCGATTGACACATAAACCGACATTAGTATCCATCCTACAGATTCAGATTTCTAGTTGTATTTAGGAATTCAGAGCTTCCTAAATCAGTACACAGCATCCCTGTCATAGATTGAATTGTGTCCCCTCACAACCCATGTAGTCAATTTCAGCCTGCAGTATCTCCCAGACTGTTACCCTATTTAGAAATAGTCAGTGGGGATGAAACTAGTAACAATATGGACATACCATACAACAGTCCCTAGTCCAGTTAATGTGTTCTTATAAAATGGGGGAATTTGGATGTAGATACACACAGAGAATGTGAAAGCAGGAATTTGAGTGACACAGCTGTCTGGTGAGACACACCAGCATGCCAACTCATCACGAACAGTGGGAAAGAGTCAAGGATGGACAAATTTTCTCCTGTGGACCTCAGAAGGAGTCAACTCTACTGAGCCCTTGGAATTGACTTCCAGCTTTCAGAACTCTGAGAGTAAATGTAGGTTCTTTAAACTATTCAGCTTGAGCGAGGTTGTTATGATACACTAGCAAACTAGCATGGTCTCCTTGTGGTGCTATTCTGACAATGTGATTTCTCTACAGTAAGCTTTTCCATGGCCTATCACACACCCATAAACAGACAGTGTTGTTTGAACCTGACTCTCACTTATGTTATGGATAGTTCTCATTTTATTAGTATTTTCCATACCCCGAATGACTTGCCATGATTCCTAAATCTATGACTATAGTAGCCCAGTGCATATGTTTCACAGTAAAATTGAGGAAACAATATTTGGGCTTCACTGATAAATGTTTACCTACTTTAAATAAACAATAAGGGTATGGTTATTAAATCTTCTTGGGGAAGATTTATGGAATCCTACAAAATTTTGTTTATTGCCGAAGTAATATGAAACTCCTACAGGTTTGGCAATTAGATTTTTCCATACTTTTTACTCATGATGGATTTACATTTTTATGTTGTTGACATGGTATAATTTTTTATGAGAAAAAAAACTTCAGGGTGTTTCTGGTAAGTGTTCTTCTTAAATCTCTCAGCCTTCTTCCTCCATGTCTCAATCTGTTCTATTTAACAAAGTATTCTCTAAAATGAGATAATATGACTTCTCTGTATTCAGAAGGTAATCAGCACACAATCATAATGTGTCTACCACCTCACTAATGTGAGTGTTGCCCATGCCCAGATAATGTAAGGAAATTATTTAAATGAGATTGTTTATTAAAAAGTCACAGGACCTAGCAACTTATTTATTACAAGGAAAAGTATAACAAATATGACAATTATAACAAAAATAATTGTTTTAAATCACAAACTAAAAGATCTGTATATATGTTTAAATATGCACATCAAATATGTATGTAATTGTTCATATTGAAACAATTTGAAGTATTCAATAGCTATATCTTCCATTTATGATTTCCTAGCCATTTCATTTGTTCATATATGTTAACACCATAGGAGAACCTTATTAGAAGTTTTTAAAACAAGGACCTCTCAAAGTGAAGACACAGTGAGGGCTTGAGGCCTGGATGGCAAGGACATGAAGCCTGCCTTCTTGTGTGTGTGTGTGTGTATGTGTGTGTGTGTTCATGTTTGAATGTATGTGTGTGTGTTTGTATATGTGTGTATGTTTGTATGTGTGTATTTGTGTGTGTATGTGTATGTTGGTGTGTATGTGTGTGTGTGTGTGTGAGAGAGAGAGAGAGAGATGAATGGGGTTCGTGTGGTGTATGCATATTTGTGTGCAGGTGCATACACCTCATTTGCATGTGTGTGGAGGTCTGAAGAGAATGTCTCTTATCCATGAACCTTGTATTTCCTTGAGATGGAGTCTGTCCTTCAGCTGGCACTGTTGTCCTTCAGTGTGCCCCAGTGATCACCAGTGTCCACCCTAGTAGTCTGGGGCTACAGAAATGTGTGACCATATCCACTTTTTAAGTTGGTTCTAGTGGTCATTGGCCTGAGAGTCCCTAATGCTTAAGTTGGAAGCACTCAACCTCTGAGCCATGTCTCCAGTCCCAACCAATATTCCAATAATCTGCACAGGTCATTTTTCCTTGTGGTTGTGTTATCTTTCTGTGACCAGATTGTCCCCACTGTATAGCAAGGAACTTGGTGGGACACAAAAGGACCCTAGGGGCCATTCCAAGGGCAAAGATAAAATTCAGTACTTGAATGTTCTTTGCTAGTCTATAGTGCATTGGAGTGGCTCTTTTTTATTTTATCTTTTTACATATACACTGCTATATGGTAAGACTACAAGCAAATAGTAGGAATACCTTGCTAATAAAAAAGTTGTTAAATAAAACCTACTGTACATCATAGTGTTTCTCCAAATGTCATTTACATACTACAAAGTCTTCACAATAATTTTTTTAACTTTATGTACAGCCTTGTTGCCATAGCTTCTCTAAATTCACACATCCACAAAAACTTACATACACATATACAAACACACACACACACACACACACACACACATACAAATGAATAAAAATATGAAGACAAACACACAAATATCCACACAAAACACATATATGCAAATATGCACATACAAGCACACACAGCAAACACACACACACACACACCACACAAGATGTCTGAAGTCGTTAACATTATGGAATTGGGGTACTTTGTTCTATGTGGTTTGAAGGCAGATACAACATATCCTGAAGATATTTCTAATGGTTTGTGTAGTTAAATAGTTTACATTGGTATTTATTTACAGAAAGATAATATATTTAATTCATTTACCCCAAAATTTACTTTAAGTTTTTCCATAAGAATTTTCTTGTTACTTTAGCTTGTATGTCCAAGGAAAAATATTATTTTTGTCTAGAACAGATATATACATAAAGAATTAAAACAGCATGTATATTAGTGGAAGGTAAAGAGAGAAACATAAATCGTCATACTTTCTGCTCCAGAAAGCTGATAATGCTAGGTAGGAATCATCTTAAATTTTTTTGTATAAATACAAAACAATGAATACGTGTAGGCAATAGAGAAAAAAGATAGATTAAAGTGTATTTTACTGATTAACATATAACATATTGTGTTTCTAAATGATTTAATTTACAAAATATGATATTAGTTTGACTTAAAACAGAAAAAAAAAAATAGCAAATTGGGAAAGATGGAGTAGACAAAGTCCTTCCTCGGCAAGGATAAGGACCTGAATTGGATGCCCAGATCCCATCTGTTGCAGTCCAGTTCACATTGCTGGTAGAATCACCCAACCATGAGCAGCTTCTGGGGAAAAGGTTTATTTTGGCTTACAGGCTCGAAGGGAAGTTCCATGATGGCAGGGGAAAACGATGGCATGAGCAGAGGGTGGACATCACCACCTGGCCAACATAAGGTGTACTGTAGCAACAGGAGAGTGTGCCAAACACTGGCATGGGGAAACTGGCTATAACACCCATAAGCCCGCCCCCAACAATACACACCCTCCAGGAGGCATTCATAGCCAAATATCCATCAGCTGGGAACCTAGCATTCAGAACACCTAAGTTTATGGGGGACACCTGAATCAAACCACCACACCGTCTAAAGTCAGATACAACAGCATAAGCACCTGGAATCCAAGAATGCCTTTGACGAGATGGGAGAACGCCTGGGAGTTCACAGCCAGCGAGCCTTATAAACACGGTGGTGAATAACAGGCCTGCCTCTAGCAAGGTGGAATGCAAGGACCAAAACAACAGGTTGTTCTTTGACCTCCAGACATGCACCAGGCCTCCTGTGGCCTAGACTGACTTCTTCTCTCTCTCTCTCTCTCTCTCTCTCCCTCCCTCTCTCTCTCTCTCTCTCTCTCACACACACACACGATTAAATAGAAGGAATTATTAAACAATATTTGTTAAACAAAGTTGTATTAGTTAAACAGCATCCATAGACTGAAGATAGATTATAAATATGATTTATTATATTGGCACATTGAATGGCTTAAGAAGCCAGGCTCTGGTATTGCTTAAGTATGGCAGGAACCAGTGTCTGCATTCATCAGCAAGGAGAAAAGATGGGCCTCTCTATATCTGAGCCACCAGTGACCATGTTGGCTGCTCCAGACATCTGGCTTCCCCAGTCAATTCATCCTGCAGCAAGCAGCCGCACAGACCTGCCCAGAGGTGTGTGTCTTGGGTAATTTCAGGTTCGGTCAAGCTGACTGTTGACATTAGCCATCACAAAGATGGAATTTTCTCATGTTAAGCAAAATCCTTTCTTATAGGCATTAATATAGTTCTGTTGTTATTATTACTTATTTTGAGACAGTATCTGTATAGCTATGTGTCTATATTCCAGTCACATCTCTGTAACTAGGCTGGACTCCAACTCAGGGAAACCTTCCTGCCTCAGTCTTCCTCATTACAGATTTTTGGGACCAAGGCACCACATGCACCAATTATGTTATTATTTGTCATCATTTTCAGACATCAATGAGCTGTGGGATGAAAAGAATGCATTAACCAATAACTATATAGTTCTTCTTCAATTTTGTCAAACACACTGATATTCCTATAGCTAGAGTTCCCACTGATATTGAACAAATCCTTATTTTTCAGTTAACTCAGTATTTACCAGAAGTCATGCTGTGATTTTTCTTCAAATTTTAGTTGATTTTATTTAGCTATTATTTTGTCATATGTTATTGACTAGAAAAACTTCTTTTGCTGTGGCCAAATGTATCAGTTACTTTCTCATTGTTGTGATAAAATAACTGACATGCAGCAGCCTGAGAAAGGAAAAACAGTTCCAGGAGAAACACTTAATCATTGAGAAAATTGCATACAACAGTCAGGAAGCAGGGATGAACGAGAATATAGGTCACCCTTTAAAACCTCCAGGCCTGTCCTCAGTCATTAACTCCCTTTAGTCAGACTCCATGTTTTAATGTCTCCACAACCATACACATAATCTCCACCAGCTAGAAACCAAGTGTTCAAACATGAGTTCATGGGGGGCATTTCACATTCAAATCACAGCACCACGTTTGCTTATATCTGACAAGTGCAGCCTCTATGAGTGATGAATATGAGATCTAAGTCCAGAAAATGAGCTTTCTGCCATTTTGATGGCTTATTGAAGCACAATGAGGCTGACAAGATGGCTCAGTCAGTAGAAGAACCGATATGCAAGCTTGAGCATCTTGAGTTCAGAACCCCAGCATGCATGTCAGTGCTAGGCAGTTGTGGTGACCAGCATGTAATCACAGCATTCAAGAAGCCACAAACGACAAGGGTCTCCATGCCAAGCTGGCCACCTACGCTGTTCGAATCAGCAGACCCTGTGTTCAAATGAGAGACTTTGCCTCAGCAAATAAGATGGAGCATGAATGAGGATAAGATCCAAGGTAAAACCTGTGGCCTCCAACACATATGCAAATAGACTACATGTACCCACACACACATATGGGAAAATGCATACAGACATGTGTACCACAGAATATTGACACAAATAAAATCGTACATAAATATAAGAAGAGTAAATTAAAATTTAAAATGAATGACAAGGAAAAAATGGAACAAACATTGATGCTCCAGGTTTTAAATTGTGTCTTAAATACTTACACAGTGCAGTAGTCTTGGTTTGTCATCTGCTATGTAAGTCACTTTCAAACAATCTATGAGGTTTATTTTCCAACTTCAGATTAGAGCCATGCCTTATTAGGGGATTTTCTTCATTTGTTTGCAATCTTTAAATAACTTTCCCTCACTAATTTTGAAAGTTTGTGTCAACAACCTTGTCTATTCTTATATCTGTTGCTGAATGTTACTTTTTCAATAATATTTCCTGTCATCCTGCCTCGCCCCTATATAAATAGTTTTCAAATGTGTTTCTGACACCAACAACATTATTGTTACTTGGTAACTTATTCCAAATGCAAAAAAAATATGTCAGTCTGCCTGGGTATGGCAACAAATTATTTCATTTTTTTTTACGTATTTTAACTGATACGACATTATCTTTAACAACTATTTGCAATAATGAAACATTATTTTATCCCATTAACCAATAATTAATATGCATTTGAAGTTCATTTCAGAATGATTTTAAAATCAACTTTCAAAATAATAGTTTTCATTATGTATTATCATAGATGGAACTGAAGATCATCATGTTAAATGAAATAAGGCAGACTTAAGGTGACAAATACAACATTCTCTTTTTTGCATTTTACAGTTATTTATTTGTAAGAGATATAGAAAAGAGAGAAAGAATGGGTGGACCAGGGCCACCAAATGCTGCAAAAGTACTCCAGACACATGTGCCTTTTGCACTGGTTTTATGTGAGTCCTAGTTTAGTGAACCTAGGTCCTTTTGCTTTGAAGGCAAAAGCTTTAACTATTAAGCCATCTCTCCAGCCTGCATTCTCCTTTTAATAACAGATGGCTTCCAGTGACTTGAAGACTCCTTGAGAACCAGTGCTCTACAGTATCAATTCAGAATCAAGATAAATCTATAAAGTATAGTTCACTTCCAGTAATTAATTCACTCTTTTCATTTTATAGGATTTTCTCATCCCTCTTATATGCTTCTTGCATTAAGTTTAAGATTTTAGGCAATGCTAATTTGTTTCATTTTTACAGTTATTTTTATCATATTCTGTTATGAAACATGGCTTCCTTCATTATTTTTCATTTAATCATACTTGGATTTTAACACCTGGCACCTACTGTTTACTGAGACCAGAGTGCTCCTCCTCTCTGAGTTGTGAGGACAGAGGCAGACCTCAGAACCCTTTCATAGTGTTCAATTACGTGTCTTACAGCAGAGTTCATAACACACATACCTGCAGGGGACAGTGGGTATAATTGTATGTTGTGAGACTTTGGTCACAGATATTTTACCCTGAAATTCCAATTTCTTTTGCAAATGTCAGCGTAATATTTTGCCTCTCTTTTCCAGGAGCTACTTCAGTAATAATTCAAAGGGTGTGGAATCTATGAACATTTCCATTTCAGGGTATAATGCATACAATATATATTGTTATATGTTATATACTGTTGCTTTGTAAATCTTAAAATATTATGTCAAAAATAACATGTGTATTTTTGCCTGCTGTCAATTCATGTCATTCACAAACAGTTGGGAGAACCCCTGACCCTTCCATGAAAAACCAGGTTTGGCAATGGAATATTAGTTCTAGAAATTTTAACAGTTCTTTCCCAAAAGGAGCCTTACCTTTTCTATTTTACCTGATGAGATGCTCCAGAACATTTACTGGCCAACACATAGCAATCTGAGCAAGATTCTGCTATCCCTGCCATTTGTATGTTGTTTATTGTCATTTCTTTGATCCCTTCCGAAGAGATCTAGGTTCAAGTGTGGTGTTATCCTGATCTACAGCATCCTCTATGAATGTTCTTATTTTTATCATTAACAGGGACAAAATGAAGAATTCCACTTTTCCCTCCAACACTCAACACTTGTCAGAGCCTAGGAGTCATCAGCATGCCATGATACTCTTTTCCACAATGGATAAGGTCATTTAACAAAGAAACCAGAGCTTTCAAATCCCTCTACTTAAGCTCAGTAACATTACATTTACCTTCCAAGAGCATTTTCTTACCCCTATAGTGGATGGACCAGATAAAAATGTGTTATGAGTGATCAAGAAAGGAGAGTGGGATTGAAGTGTCCCTGGTTCCTCAATCCTCAGATACCCTGCACCAGAGGGTGCATGCTGGTATGGAATGAGTAGGTCAGATCTGTGTTCCCTGTCTCCTCCCAGTTCACAGGGCCTGGTGGATCCTCCTGTGCCTGGCTTGGGGAGGCATGGTTCCTCTTTGGGGGCTGTAGAGGCAGGCCTTTTGCTCTGGTATCCTAACTGGCCCCTAGATACCTATGTTCCTATTCCCCTGATTTAGAGGGGGTATGGCTCATTGTTGGAGCTGGCATCTTGCTGCTGGCTCTCCAGGTTCCTGGCTCCTGGTTCCGCAACCCATGATCACCATGTGCTGAACAGTACATGCAAGTGAAGTGAATAGGCCAGAGGTCCCAGTTCCCCAGGTACCTTTGATGTATCTGCAATCTCCTCAATCTGTGCATCTGTGGTTATAACCCCATCATATACCAGTACACCAATCCAGTTCACATTAAAACAGAACACCCCCTGAAGATCTCACAAAGACAAAAACTTGCTTCTTCCTTCATTGAATAAAGCATCCCCCTAAGATGGGTATACCAGAACACACACACAAACACACTCACACACACACACACGCATGCACACACAGACACACACAAGTCAGAAAATTGAGTACTCTACCAAAGATGGTTAGTCCCACAAAGGAAGCCTCCAATGAAATCATAGAAAAATCAGCAGAAATTTGATCCAAGGATGAAATGCTAACAACCAAATGAGTCCCTGATCAAAAGAATTGCTGAACTGGAAGCAAGCCATCAAAAAACCAACAGTCATATAAATGAAATTGAATACAGTCATCTTTTGCTCAGCTTTTGACTGTTGTCTTAACTTGATCAAAGAAAATGTTAGAATCCTCAAAAGAGATATGAATGAATTGGAGGTAAGTCAGGAAACAGAAGATCTCAATAACAGATGGATTAATCTTAATGAAAACTTGATCAAATGTAAGAATGAATTCCAGGAAGCATCAAGAAAATCAGAAATTGTACTGAAATTGTACCATAAAGAGAGATAGATATGATATAAAATAACACAATAGGAAACAAAAATCAAATAGAGCTTATAGAAACCTCTCTAGAACCCCTAACTAACAATGTTACTCATGTGGAAGACAGAACCTCTGACATGGAATACAAGGCAGAAGAAATTGATTAGGAGGCCAAAAACTGCTAAGTTCAAAAACGAAGTGAACTGAATATGAGGGTACTATGAGATACCCTAAAACGACCAAACATCCAGATCATAGGTATAACAGAGAGGAAATGCAGGCCAGAGGCATAGAGAACATATTCAACAAAATTATTGAAGAAAACTTTCCCAGTCTCTCAAAAGAGAAGCCCATTCAGATACAAGAAACCCACAGAACACCAAACTGACAGGACCAAAGAAGAAACTCTCCAAGGCACAACATAGTTAAAACTTTTAACAATGGAAACAAAGAGACAGTGCTAAAAGCAGCAAGAGAGAAACAACTCATTACATACAGAAGCAAATACATCAGAATTACCACAGATTTCTCAATGGAAACCATGAAAGTCAGAATAGTTTGGAATGGAACTCTTCAAAGTCTAGAAAACTATGACTTTTGACCCAAGCTATTCTACCCAGCAAAATTATCCCTCGGAATAGATGTTGGAAGGAAAACTTTATTCATGAAAGAAGTCAACTCTATGGTTCTATGATCACAAAGACAAACCTACAGAGACTACTTCAGGGAGCACTCTACATTGAAGAGACAATCAACCAGTCTCAAGAGCCAATAAGTCAAAGGTCACAATAACCAAAAATAGACTGGGCTCAAAAAAGTACAAAAAGCAAGAAAGCACCAAACCCAATGAAACACTTCATGATGGCAGGGATTAATTCAAATCTCAATATAATAACCATAAATATTAGTGGTCTTGACTTATACATAAAGACACAAGGTATCAGGTTGGATAAAAAAAAAATGGACCATTCTATCTGGTGTCTTCAAGAAATCCACCTCACCACTATGATTCAACAGGAGAACATGACGGTCATAAATCTATATGTGCCAAACAGAGATACACCGCAGTTTATAAAACAAAAGCTACTTGTCAACAAAAGAGAAATAAACACCAACACCATCATAGTGAGACTTCAATACTTTATTATCATCAATAGACAGAACATCCAAGCAGAAAATCCACAGGGAAATAATAGAGCTCAATAACAGCATAAATTAATTAGACCTAACAGACATCTATAGAATGTTCCACTCCATCTCTACAAAATACCAGCCTACAGAACCTTCTCCAAGATAGACTATATATGACAGCATAAAGTTTGCCTCAATAAATTCATGAAAATTGAAGTAACTTCCTGCATCATATCAGATCACAATGCTTTAAAGCTAGAAATTAACAACAAGAGATGCATCAAGAACTCCACCAGCTACTGGATACTAACTTAACAACACACTTTTAAAAAATGAATCAGTTGTGGAAGAAATCAAAACACAAATTGTAAAATTCCTAGAACTGAATGATAATGAAAACACAACCTACCAAAACTTATGGGACACAATCCCAAGGGGGAAATTCATAGTCCTAAATTCCTTCATTAGAAAGACAGAGAGACCCCAAATGAATAACCTGACTGGGGGAAAATGACCAATATCTGTCCAAGTAACATATGGTCTAACCTACTTAGCAGCAAATAACTTGTTGTGATGCCCACACAAGTGCAATAGTGGCACACAGCCATGGTGGGGAACCAACTGCTCTTAATTTGGCTAACTGATCCCCTCAGTGGTAAGGGACCCATAGTTGGAGCTAGGAAACAAGTCAGAACCATATCCAAACATAAGCCCACTCTCCAATATCAAGCTAACAGCAATTGTGGGCTACAAGAGGGCCTACACCTATTAAATTCTCTATTAAAAAAGTAAGGGTTATTTCATTTGTCCTGGTGCTAACTTACTCTCCGTTGGAGAATCTGCTTCTCTTTTTCAGATAGATGTAGATCCTAAGGAGAGAGCCACCCCATCATACCTCAAAAGGGCCCTGGCTGAAACTAAGAAAAATTTGTGAAATAAGCAAGGGTGCTGTTTTCCGGATACCAGCACAAAGGGGAAGGTGATCAACACAGAGAAAAATCAACTCCTACCAAATCAGAGAGCCAGAGCCTCAGGGGCCCCCAACACCTCATCACTGAAGCAGACCAAAAATGAACCCAACATGACTCAGGGAAATTTTGCGGACGTGGGGGCGGAAAGAATGTCAGAGCCACGTGTTGGGTCATGAGATGCAGAGACATTTAGCTTACCCATAACTGTGGGCTAACTCCACAATGCATGACCCATATACCTCAACAAAGAGGGGCCAAGGTGAGGGGGTAGGTCACAGATGAGCCTAATAATGGTACGAAACTGACTGTATTTGCTGAATACAAAACTAACTAATAAAGAAAAAAAAAAAAAAAAGATTAAGCCAAACACTGGTTGTCCAATGGTGTTTTGTCTTTCAAAACAAATTTGTCAAGGGTTGTGTTAGCACTTAGGTGCTTTGGCTCAACAAAGACCAGATTCTGCTCCATTGTATGTAAAGTAACTGTCTCATTTCTGGCATCTCAAATCCAATGCTTACAACAAAATTAACTCTTAAGACATATTTCCCACTTTAGGGTACACCCACATGTTCACACAATGGTCTCCATAGGAGAGAAGTAATTTCAAGCTCTGTGGCTCTGTTTCCAGTGTTCCCTGGGGAACTGGTACTCACACAGGTATCTGTACTAATCAAAGATGTTTTCAAACACAGGTGCTAAGGTTTTATACTGTCCTGTACTTTTCTGACAATGTGTAGGTTAAATTAATTGGTTAAAATTTGTATTATTTTCAAGACTGATAACAGGTACCACCTGTATTTATTTGTATTAGATATTTAAAGTGTAAATGTGCCTGCATTCTATGCCTCAGATATGGCCTATGCTGCCACAGGACAACCTCATTTTAAAAGGTTGGATAAAATGACTTTAAGCTCTTACACACCATTCTGTAACTAAATCTATTTTAGTAATCAAATGTGCTCTCTCTCTCTCTCTATCTATCTATCTATCTATCTATCTATCTATCTATATATATATATATATATATATATATATATCCTGGTGGGTGTAACTCCTTTCTAAGTTTATTAATCACTTATGTAGAATCCAAAGCCAATCGGGATCACTGGGGCAAAAAGGCCAATATTTTTGCTGGTGCTCCCAAGTCATGAGGCCACTGGATATGATGGGACACTTCCACACTGGTAAGTCACCTGTCTTCCTGAGCAGGGAAGATACAGAGACCCAGTAACAACAACAACAACAACAACAACAACAACAACAACAGAAATTGGTGTACAGCCTGAAACAGAAGAGTTACAATTCAGGAGCAATCAGTCCTCCTGGCTCCCAAAAGAAGGGAAAAGTAGTTGGCCACCATGGCCCTGACTCCTAACAGACAGAAAACACCAGTATCAGAGAAACCACAGGGCTAATATATATATGATTCTGACCAAAGGTTGCTTAATTCAAAAGACTTCCTTATACACTGAACAACAGTGGATCTCTTCTAACTTGTGCTAGGACATCCTTAAGTAAGTCCTGAGACCAAATATATGTTTATGCAGCCTTTAATGGCAGCCAATGTCTCTATGGTTCCAACCTTTGGCCCTGGTTAGCTCCAGGATGAATTTTAAAAGGTATATTCTGGAAGTGTTGCAGTCCTGTTAGCATTGCTGGTAGAAATAACCCAACTCAGAGCAGCTTGTGGGAAAAAGAGGTTTATTTTGGCTTACAGACTCAAGGGGAAACTCTATGATGGCAGGGGAAAATGATGGCATGAACAGAGGGTGGACATCACCCCTGGCCAACTTCAGCTGGACAATAGCAACAGGAGAGTTTGCCAAACGCTGGCTTGGGGAAATTGGCTATAACACCCAAAGCCTTCCCCAGACAATACACTGCCTCCAGGAGGTGTCAATTCCCAAATCAAATTAACAATATCAGAAATGAAAAAGGAGAGATCACAACAGACATCAATGAAATTGGAACAATCATCATGATGTACTTTCAAAACCTCTACTCCACAAAATTGGATAATGTGGAAGAAATGGATGAATTACTAGACACATACAACCTACCAAATCCAACCTCAGAGCAGAATAATCTCCTACCCAAACCTATCACATTCATGGAGATTGAAAAGGTAATCAAAATTCCCCCAATTAAGTTTTCAGAGGAATAATTACAAATGGCTAACAAATACTTAAGAAAATGTTCAACATCCCTAACCATTATGGAAATGCAAATTAAAATAACTATAAGATTCCATATTATTCCAGTAAGGATGGCAATCACTAAAAAAGTCTAACAGTGACAAATGTTGGCTAGGATGTGGGGAAAGAGGAGCCCTCATCCACTGTCGGTGTACAACTACTATCGAACTCGATTTGGAGATTACTGAAAAGGATGAACATAGAGATACCAACAGACCCAGTTATTGCCTTAGTGGGCAGTTACCCTAAATGCTCCATGCATCAATACTGAGACATTTGCTCAACCATGTTTATAGCTGCTCAATTCATTAAAGCTAAGAACGGGAATCAGCCCAGGTGCTCATCATTGGATGAATGAATAACAAAGTTGTGGTACATTTACATAATGGAATTCTGCTCTACAGTAAGAAAAAAAAATGATACAATGAAATATGAAGAAAAGTGGGCAGACTTGTAACAGATCATACTCAGTGACATCACACAATCACAGAAAGACAAATGTCCCATGGTATCACTTATCTCTGGTTCTTAAACTGAACCTGGAGAGTTGCTGTCATACCTGATCAGCAACTCAAGGCCAAGACAATAGGGATGGAAGGGTTGGAGGGAAGAGGGAGGGGGTGGGAAACAAACACAAAATTAAATTCAAAATGAGCTGATACCATAGAAACCTTTATCCTTGGAGATAGCATAAAAGATGCAACCCTTAAAAGGAGTAAGGAGGGGAGCATCTTAAAAGTAGGGCTGTTGTAAGGGTGGAATGAAGCCTATGCTTAAAAGAATTTTTTCTTTTTCTGTCTCTGACCTGTTACTCCCAGTACCAGAGATTGGTTGCTACCCACATTTAGCTATTGATCAGAGAGACCTATGAGGTCCCCAAATAAGGATAGTGTTCTGTCAAAGAACTTTATTACCTTCCTGAAGCAAAAAGGAAGACCCTATTGTTGAAGATACCACTGCTGACACAGAGCATGGAGAGACCTGGCTGGAATTTATAAAGACTTCCAGTCCCCAGACAGCCTGTCTAGTGCAGGAAAGTGCTACATGAGCTACTGGGGGAAAATGACCAACAAAAGTCTGAGCAACCAGAGGTCTAAGCTACCCAGAAGCAAACACCCTGACACGATGCACACACCAGCACAATAGTGGCACACAGCCTCAGTGGGTAACGAATAGCTTTCTGATTGGCTAAGAGATCCCATCAGTGTAAAGAAACCTATATCTGGAATTGGGAACAAGCTCAGAATTCTATGGAGACAAAGATTATGTTCTCTAGGGCCAAGCTCTCACTAGTCTTTGACTAAAAGAGGGGATACAAACATCAAATTCTTCCTAAATCAATAATGCTTGTCCCATTTAAACTATGCTGACTTCACTCTCCATTGGAGAATCCATTTTTCTTTTTCAGAAGGTAGTGAGACCAGAGGAGTTAAACTACCCCATGTACTTCAGCCAAGCCACAGCTGAATCCACAGAGGAACTGGGGAGATGAACAAGAGTGCTGCTTCCATGGCGAACCTGGTAATCAGCACCAGGGTATAGGAGACAGACTCTGAGGATACTTGACACCTACCAAAGCAGAGATCCAGAGGTTCCTAAGAGCTCATCACAGACGTGGACTTAAAACTCACCCACCACGGCTCAGGGAATTTTGCAGAAGAGGGTGTTGAAAGATTGTAAGAGCCACCAGTTGAGACATCATGCCCAGAGGCATTCCCTCCCCACCAAAACAACTGACTACTGCCCCAACAATGCATTAACCACAACCCCATGGGGTATACCTGAAACCCCACTGAGAAGGGTCGCCGATGGAATGGGGGCAGGGATGAGGGAAAAGAGGGTATCAACACATGATGTATCCATATAAAACATATTATAAATAATAATAATAATAACAACAACAACAATAATGAACATTTATAAAAAAGAAAGGAGTAAGAAATTGGAGATACATAAGCTGGCTCTCTCAGGAACAGGGGCTGTACAATGGCACCCAAGTTGAGGTGGGGCCCCAGAATACAGGGCTTGATTATTTCCTCCACAGTGACAGAGGAAGAAAGGAAGATGTAGTCATCATGGGAAACTGAGCCAGATTTAGCTTTTACCTTGAGCTAAGTTATCAACAGAGAATGATGTCAAGAAGATTGGAGCTTACAGCAAGGGCAAGAAAGACCTAAGGGACACATAAGGACAGAACAGTCTTCTGTGAAATTCATAGTGTAAGGGACTGCAAATATATACTGAAATTGTCTATGAACCACTGGTGTGAAGCTCTTTACACAAAGTCTTTCTAATGATTTTTTCCACAGAATAAAATCCAGAATCTTCCTATGAAGCAAAAGACATGACACTGCTCATTCTCCACATTTCCTATGGCCTCATTTTTTGTTTATTTGTTTGTTTTTTAGTTCTTTTTTATTGACAACTTCAGTAAGTATAGATAATAAGGTATAGTGATTCCTCTCCCCCCATGTTCCCCTTTGCAACTCCACTCTCCATCACGTACCCTACCCCTCTATATCAGCCTATCTTTTATTTTTGTAACATCATCTCTTCCTCCTATTATGACAGTCTTGTGTAGTTAGTGTCAGGCACTGTGAAGTCATGGATATCCAGACCATTTTTTGTCTGGAAGAGTGCATTGTAAGGAGTACTACCCTTCTTTTAGCTCTTACATTCTTTCTTCCCCCTCTTCTGCAATGGACCCTGACCCCTAGATGGTGGGATAGAGATGTTTCAGTGTTGAGCACTCCTCTGTCCCTTCTCAGCACTATGGTGCCTTCTGAGTCATCCCAAGGTAATCATCATCTGAAAAGAGAAGTTTCTCTAACCAAAAGTGAGAGTAACATTAATATATGAGTATAAACATAGAAGTGCTTACCAGGCAGTTTGGTGAGCATAACTTGTACATTTAGGCAGACACCAGCAGATGTTATATGCCTAGGGATCATGACTTTCCCCATCATGGGTTTTTAGTATTGGGCATGTATCCCCTTCTGTGGAGGGCCTGAAATCCAATTAGAGAATAGTTGATATTCCCCATAACAGACATGCCACTATAGCACTTGTTGGCTCATTTGGCCTGGCTGGCCAAATTTAAGGCTTGCAAAGTCCATTGTTGTTTTTCTCCACTGGTGAATTCACTATCCCATGGGGAGCAGCATACAGTGCAGTTTTTCCCAGCTTTCTGTCAGCTGGTCTACACAGAGGTGGTTTTCAGCTCAGCTCCATTTAGACTTCTCAGTGACCTTGCAGCCCAAGCATGTGGATTCTTCAGCAATAAGAACTTACCATCTATCCCTAGTGGGAAACCAAGAGTCTTGGCAATGGCCTGTAATTTTTGGGGTGCATCAGGGACCTCCCTGGCCAACAATTCACTGGAAGGTATCCTATCCTTGACACTGCAAATTTTCTAGTAATAATTTATGGCTTCTGGGTGTGCCATTGTACAAAAAAAGTAGGTTTCCATATGAATTATTAACACCTTAGATTTTGATTAGCCCACCCCTATTCTTCCTTTACTTAATCTCTTCCTCTGACCTTACTTAGACCTTTCCACCCCCAGTATTCTGTTTTGCTTACACATGTCTAATACCATCCCCTTAAATCCCCCGTCCTTTCCCTTCCTTATATCACCTTTCTACCTTGCTGGCCTCTATAGTTAGGCTGAGCTCTGCAGATCTTCTAAATGGTAGGAGCATCAGACACACCTCTGGAAACACCCACCTTCTTTTTGCCAGTAATTCTTTCTTCCTGTTCTATCATTATTCCTCATCTTGTCAACACTTTCTCTATTCTTCCATCTCAGTGAATTTTGCCCAAGCATGTTGTTATAATTGTATATCTTGAGCCAATTCCTGGCCAGCCACTTTTCTGTTTGCCCATATCCATTTCTAAGTTCACATGCAATTCACTTTTTTGGTCATTTGTTTATCCCATCATTGTTCTTCATCCTCTTCTTCCTCCTTAATTTATTTTTGCCTTGCCTGCTCCTATTTTTTTTTCTCTTCCTCCTCTTTTCCTTCTTCCTTTTCTTTTCATATTTTTTGAGGTAGGGTCTCACTCTACCTTTGGTTGACCTGGAATTTACAATGTAGTCTCAGGGTGGCGTTAGCCTCACAGAAATCCTCCTACCTTTACATTCAGAATGCTGAGACTAAAGATGTGTACCACCACACTCAGCCAAACTTCTTTCTCCCTTCTCTTCTTTCCTTTCTTGTTATATTGCTATTGAGACAGGGCCTCACTATATAGCACAGGCTGGTATGAAATTCTCTGTATAACTCATGCTAGCTTTGAACTCCTCAAGATCCATGTAATTTTAGTCTCTGGAATTCTGGGATTATAGGAGTGTATCACCCTTTTTGTAATTTAACAGGAAAAACTTTTTTCTGTATTCATTACCAACTGGGATAGAATCTATAAAACAATAGCATGAAATAAGCTTTGCTGAATCAAACAAAAAGGGAAGAATTTTAAGAGATACAGAAAGATAAGAACATATTAATATTTTATAAACCATTTTTCTATTTTAATGAACAGAGATTACATGCAAAATGTACATTGGTGTTGCCCTTTGGATGGTGTCGCTAGTAACTCAATAACACAAGCACTCAAGCCTTTGATGATGTTGATCAACACAAAGAGAATGAGAAACAGTGAGCCTGTCATGCGAAATATGTATTTGGATGATTGCCTGACACTGAAAGTACATGCCTCATGTGGTAAGCTCATTGCCCACCTTTCCATAGACGGAGTTATGTGTGCACATTCCATATTTAAAAGCATCTTGAAACATAGTCTGAGAGCAGCATTTATGCATGTGTTATTCATTTTTGTATTTCCAACGGTTACCATGGTTTGTGCTACATGATGCATATTGAGTGAGTTATTGTGAACATTCTACTTTATTGAATATAAGACACGTTTCCATGTGGATTGACAAATATAAAACCAAATCCATCCCTTGGCCATGTAGCCAGCCTTGCAGTAAGTTCTTTTAGCACAGCAGAAGTGAGAACATGCCTACCATCTGAAAGGAAGGATGCCATTTCCCCACAATGAAAATTAAATCATTAAGAAATGTATTTCAAGGCTCATTTTACTTTACAAGCCAAAAGAGAAGTTTAAGGTCTTCATTAATCAATTACATTAAATATACACAAAGGTCCAGCTGTATCCTGCTTGAAAGGAGGTACTATTTTACAAGAAGAATAAAGAATAATACTATAGAATATAGGTGAGTAAATGAAAAGAAATTCCAAGTGAATTTCTTGCAACTATATTCAGATTTAATTTCTATTTCGAATGATTGGTTCACAAACTACAATGAAGCCACTCGTCATTCTTCATCCAGAAACCAAAAAATTTATTCTGACATGAGTAATTTTCCAAAGCTGTGACACAGAAGTACAAATATAACTGAAATTTATGGAAGAAAAAGTAGGCATACCAATATTGAAAAGAGAGTCCAAGTTCCTAGGTTTTCTGAGTGATAACGCAATGTGGTTGAAATACTGAATTCAATCAAAATAATTAAAAATTAGCCCTCTGCATTTGTATCCATTACCTTTTCATTTCCAGGAAAAAAAAATATCTTGACAAAAATCAGTAGAAGGAGGCAGGATTTTTATATCAGTTCACAATTCTTGGTTGCAGTCTATCATGGCAAGGAAGGAACAGTGGTAGGAGATTGAGGCAGCTGGTCACATTCAGCTCATTGAAGAAGCAGAGAATGATGAAAGC